>OY783211.1:13126602-14376602 GCA_963678705.1 Panorpa germanica | reverse complement strand
AATTGTATCTAGTCACAATTGCATTCCAGCCTATTTGAAATCACCATTTTTATCTCTATCGCAGATTTCATTGTATCTAGTCATAATTATACTTTGAATACTTGAATTTTATGGATTTAACACAAATACGTTGAATAAATAAATTCCGAAAGTTCTCCAAGGTAATGATTTTATAGCCTATTTGTCTAATTTCCCATGTAACCGAATCTCTAAGACAGTGCCGGATTTGGTGGTGTGAAGGCCCTGGGGCAACAAAGGAGCGGAGACAAATTATTTTCCGAATAAAAGGAACAATTTTTTTCCGTCAAGAATTTCAAAAAATTATTGATTTTATCGCTATTGTGCCCCCCCCCCCCACTTGTGGAGGCCTGCTCTCCCTCAAATCCGGCCCTGTCTTTAGACAAGATACACCGTAACTTTTTATGTTGGATCAAATAACTGACATAATTGGGTTGTTAACTCATTTTTTAGAGGACGTTTTTAAAATTCTTTATTGAAATATAGGTTAATAAACGTATATTGGCGTTTTTAATTTAAAATATTCAAAAATTGACTGATATATATCTATTTAAAGTTTGAATTTTGTTTTCCTGTCCCTGTTGTTAGCCTAGTAGGTGACGACGTCACGAACTGAAAAGAATATATAATAACAACTGTTATTTATTTTTCGGTTTATATCACAATATTAAATGCAAACATAGGTCGACGTAACAGTTGCTATAGCTTTCACGTTTTATTCTGCATCTCTTTCGCACTTCTCTTTAACAGTGATTGTTAAGGAAGTGGAGTAGAACGTGAGGAAGTACTTTTTTACCCTCTTAATTATTAAGGAGATAAAAAAGACTATTTCAATAGTTAAAATCTATAATCTAGCGAATCGAATCAACTTAATTGGATATTTCGTGCAGTTTTATATAAATTCAGTTATGGTTTCAGCTATACATCTTATACAGAATTATTATTATTGATTATGTTAATTCTTTATTGGCCTAAATTCGTAGAATTTTCTATATTATATAACGCTTATAAAAGAACTTTTTATAATTATCCAAAAACACGCTACGCACTGCCGCCATCCCTTGTGTTAACAACGGGAGTAGAAAAAAGAACAACGAAAGGGATGATAAACGTATTAAAGCTATTGTTTAGTCGTTGAGGGTTTCAGTCAGCCATGCGTTCACAAAGGGAAACAATAAACGATAATTTATTAATTAACGGCAGTTGCCATTGTACGCTACGTTGATTTTCTTTTTTACTCGATGCGAAAAAAGTTGAACAATATTTCTTAATACTATCCTTATAGTTGAGAAAGCAAGGAACTTGACCGTTCAAGAAATAAACCCAGAATTGTCAAGATGTTAGTCATATGCACAGGTCTTACAACGTGACGCTTAACATCATATTTAAATTTACTCTTAAATGTAAAATGAACATAGATTTTAAATTATGCGCTTATATGTCTATTGCCTCATACACCTAATCCCTATCCCCCCTTCCACACTATCAGCACCCAGTCAAGACCCACACGATCAAGTTTCAACTTGCAAACTTCAAATATGTATGTAATTGCTAAATTAATTGGAAACTATATTCATCCCTTTTCCTCAACAGCCAATCATTATGCAGTCGATCGAAATGTCTCGTGCTCGTCTTTATTCGTAACACATCCACCGAAATTCAATTATTTACTTTATAAATATTTTTGTAATAATATAGCTGTCTCTTTCTTTTACATATAAAAATCTTTAAAAAAACTATGCACTGCTCTAACACATTACAATATTTTTTTACTAAAATAAAACATTGAAAAATAATTACTAGAACTTGAGGTTGGTCACTAACCTCGCAGGTGTTAAAATATAAACAAAACAACGATGCGTTGTTGCCGTTGATGTTTAAAACGAAATAAATTTACTATGTTGCACGATCAAAATATTTAAATCAACAGCTTCCATGTTTTTTCAGCTCTTTACTTCACCGTAGTCCCTTTCTCATTCCCCTTCTCTTTCCTTTGAACCATGTAATGATAGTTGCATAAGCTGTTATTTATAGCATCATTTATAAGTCAGTACATTTATTTATAGCAGCTGGTATAGTAGTAGTGGTATGGTGGTGAACTTTAGAATTATGACCTTTTTTTGTTAAAAGTTTGCACAACGATGTACTATATTACTGGTGCAGTTTTACACAGATCCAGTGGACCGGATGCATCGTGTCCTTGTGACATATTAAGATACTCAAATATGCAATATGCTTCTCGAAATTTATGAAGCTCTTCGAAGATCCAGTAAATCACACCCAAAATATAATTTAAGAAAAGACGGTTGTATAAAATGACGAGTTTGCTGTAGAAGGTACTTGGTAGGAGATTTTCTGGAGGTTTTGAACATCAAATTTAATTTAAATAGGAATATATAAAAGAATGATATACATTGCTTAAAAAGATAAACAAAAATATATAGTAAAAATAAACAAAAACTCAGATTGCCTCAGGCCTTGAACACGTGCACTGCAATACCCGTTAGACCACTGAGTTAGTAAAAAATAAAATCGTGCAAAATGTTAGGGTATATATATATGGGAGTGTGAATAGCCTACCTTTCCTATAGATTAAAAGTGTGGCCAAAATGCGTGCGAGAGAGAAAGGTATATGTTCCTATTTGTTCTCTATGCGCATACGTTGAAAGTACAAGCTGTCCAGATATAATAAATAAAATATATGTAAAAATAATTATATTTCTTTAGTTGGTACAAAGCTTGTCTGTCGGTAAAACAGTGACCGTTCAGAGAAAACATATACTCATGAACGCCATAGATGCTGCTGTAGGTTGCATAATATTTATAACACATTTATAAACAAGTAATCTTAGTTTCACTTCTAAAGGATAATCCAATTACCCACAAGTGAATTTAACAGAGTTGTAATATCCGTTGTCTTTTTTTTTAATCCTTATTGCATTTTCCTCGTTTCCTACACACATACTGAAGCTTGAACACTTTAAGTTTCCCACGCTCTACGTTCTGCACGCTACGTTACTCCACAAGACGTAGCACTCGGACGGAATCGTTTGTGTCAAACACACTCATTCCCACACAACCTTCATAACTGGCAAATGATTTAATTCAACCGGTAATTAAGTTGCTAAACCCATAGCTAATTATCTTCATTAATCTTGCATCACTCTTAAATTGTCAGCGAAGTTTAACAGAGATTTTCGTAGTTTTGGAGTTTTCGTAGCTAGTAAAAAGCAACTGAATTTATTAATTATTTGGTTACTTATTATAGTGAGTATGACTTATGCTTGGGTAACAGTGTCATCAGGTTATGGGCATTACAATTGGCAAAAACAATTGTGAAATAGGGCCACCTATTGGGATATAGCTAATAATGAATAAATTATGAATTATTTAAAATGAAAAATTAGATTCATTAGTTTCTTGACAACTAATTTATAATTTCTCAGGTAAAAAATTAACCTTGAAATTAGCTTTTGGCAAGCTAATAGTACACACAATAGAGACAATTACTATTGTAGCTTGTGAAATTTGCATTGCAAGATATTTTTCTACCTGGGTTTTAGGTAAAATAAAGTATATCCAACTATTTTTATTCAACGCAATATTATTAATAGTCACATTTTCCTTTAATAATTAAAGGGTTAAAAATGTACAAAAAATTATGACGTCATTCCTGTCTCACCTTCATCCTGACTACTATTTGCGAACCTTTATCATCACTATTAAACAAGGGAAGAGCAAAAGAGATGCAGAATTAAACGATAAAACTATTGCAGCGGTTACGTCAACCCATAATGTTTTAATATAAAGTCGCGATATAAAACTAAAAATAAATGACATTACTTATTATATTCTAACGAGTACGTGACGTCGTCAACTTATAGGATAACAATTGGAATATTACACAGCAACAAAAAATTCACACTTTAAATAAATTCGTCAATTTTTGGATATTTAATAAAATATTTATTAAATATCCAAATTAACCAATACATAAAGAATTAAAAGACTGACCCTATAAAATCAATTCATTACTCAATTATCACTTAACTAAGATTTATTATAAACTTTGATAGATACTTTTGATTCGCTGCTCATATTTTTATTCGAATCATACATTACAGAAGCTTAACCAAGCAAAACACCTTGATTACATTTCTAATATTATTAAAAACATTATTTTATATCGATTTAATTTTGATCTATTTATATCACCGTTGGTCTCCGAGTAGGATAGTTATTATGTCCAATATGTTGCAAAATAAATGACAAACTATTAAATGAGATCTATAAAACACATATAGCTAACCGTCGGGTCCACTACTCCACAAATTTTGTAATATATTTTATTTTTTTCCCGTTTTACATTTTTTTAACTTGTATTTTTTCTAATTACACCACTGCCTTTACAATAGACTCCAATATCAAAACCTTGACAGATATAAAATCAACCTTTAACCTTCACGATAGACTTTTTAGTTATTTACAGTTATTATATTAATAGATTGATTGACACAGAATTGACATAATGTAATTAAGCATGCAAAGTTAAAATTAGTGAAGCTATTCCAGCTAATCATGAATATGTGACCATCTCACATTACGTAAGCAGAAAGCTATTTAAAGTATCAATTCGAGTATATCAAGTATTCAAAAGAGGAAAACAAACAAGTTTTTCATTTGTCTGAAACTAGAAAGGATTTGTAATTACTTCCGTTTACGAATTTCCGGTTTAATCAAATTCCGAGTCTCACCTGTCGAATGTTGAAAATGATAGATATACTCACGTTTTATAGATATTACACTACAATATATTTAAGGGGAGCTAAACCATTTGTATGTGTACATTTATTTATAGGGGTCATATTTTACGGATATTTTTATTCAATATTTTAAGACAACGTTGAATAAACATTAAATTTCATGAGAAATACACATAGAATGATAAAAATTGTTTCATTTAAATATCTCAATATACAATGATGTTTTTGTCTATAGTTCGCTTGTACGTATAGAAAGACATTGCATACGAAATGATGGAAATATCACAAATACTATCGCACATGGGTCGTTAAGGCCGTCTGCACACGGGTCGACTGATTGCAAACTAGCCGCGCAATAAAGTTTCCAACGAAAACGAAAAACGAGCCAACAATACCATAATAGGGGATTTTATTGTGTCTTATTATGAGGTATTTGTATGTATGTATGTATGTATTTAAATGTATTGAGAAGCATGCAACGTAATTGCTCTGCGACCTAGAAACAGAGTCGCTCAAAACCAATTTCAAATCAGTTTAGTTTCATTCGTGCCGTGTGCGTTCTCTCATTTACAACACAGTTCCGTTATCATTCGGTTGGGGCAGATTCGGGGCTCGCATTTGCAATCAGTCGACCCATGTGTGGACGGCCTAAGTATCAAGCAAAAACTACATGCAATATGTCGATCGGTTGCTGCTCAATACATTTTACATTAAGCTCGCATACGGGTCGGTGCGGTAGCAGTGCGACGTGACTTGTACGCGGTTGCGGACATGAAACAATTACGTCAGCGATAACATTTATCGGATATTTACTGCATCGAAACCTTACCAACCTGTGTGCCAGCTAATAAGTACCTACACATAAAAAATATACATATTGTACATCCCTGACATGCACTCCCACACAAACGTATTTATACATACATACATACATATATCAATAAACTAAATCAAATTAAAGTGGTGGAACAACTCACTCGTTCTCGAAGGCCGTCGGCGGTTTGAGGTCTCTAGTTCTGATATCTTTGGGATCCGCTAGATCTGCTACCGTGAGAGTAGCGATGGGATTTATGGTACCCGCTTTGGGGTAGCGCAGTGATCGAATTTCAGGATACAACCCTCCTTGGCCTCCTTGAACACCACCAACTCCGAACCATGGGAACCGTTGTTCTTCAACTAGTGAGTCGTTAAAGGATGCGTAGAGGACGAGGTGACCATCGTTGGACATCCACAAAGCGGTGTTGGTTCCCAGGATCTCCTCTGGAATGATAAGGACTCTTTAGAAACTTGAATTTCCAACAATAGATACATTTTCAAACATTTATTTGAATTTATTAGACAGTGTTTTACAATGGGCTTGTATTTTTCAATTGTTGATTGAAATTGATGTTAATAAATGTGTATTATTAACGTGTCTATTTTATTAAATATCTAAATATTGACGGATATAGCAATTAAAAATTTGAATTGTAGTTTTAGCGCTAGAGATGTCGGTCATTTGTATGACGTGAAATGCATATTGTATACGTCAGTTATTTGTTGATTAGATCAGTCAGTGCTGTGGTAATGTTTTGTAGCTGTTGGTAGTCGAAGTAATTAAGTCAAGTCAAAGAATAATAAGTTTTTATTTTATTTAACTGTGTTACGGCAGACATAATATTGAAATTTTATTGTTCCTTGAAATAGTTGTAAATAATATTTGATATATAAATACATATAGCAGAGATTTATCAGCTGTAAGGTTGGTAACCTGTAAACTTGTCAGAGTTCTGTCAAGAATATATCTTTCTTACGCTCTGTTGTATAAGAGAGATACCAACATAGCGGTTGTGAGGTTACATGCATTTGTAATGTTGTACAACGTTGAATCCCTTTAATAATTAAAGAGACAAAACGACTTTTTTAATTGTTAATATCTCCTAACATATAAGGAGTTATTAAAAGGTAATTGAACATTTGAGGTTCTAGTAACCCACTTTATCAATATATAGTACACTTTTATAGAAATTAAGACATAGGACATAAGCCCATTGATCACATAAAATGTTAATAAGTGATGACAATTTTATATAGCATGATTTTTCACCAAATTGTTTATTGCCAGTGACAGATTGGGAGTAATGGGAACTTGGGCGGTTCTCAATGTATTCGATATATCGGCACATGTATTAGAATGACAAAATCGGCATTCTCGTTTCTACACAAACGGTACTGAACAGTGGCCATACTAAAAATGCCTAAAGCAGTTTGTTCATTGACTTCCAGGCTGATCAGTGGACGTGCACCTTAATTGTCTATCAATCCATACAGAATATAAGATACAATTTATTTTCTTCCATCTTTTATTTCTTTTCCTACGTCATCTATATCCATTCTGTTTCACAATTGCATTTTTGTATTCAGCTGCAAGGAGAAATAATGATTCTCCCGCTATCGTTTATGTTTAAAGAAATGGGTAAAAAATGGACAATAAGAAGAGCTCGATGAACGTGTACCAGTCAGAAGATACAATGAAATAAATTGCATTGGACTATTTCTATTGAATTGTTAGTTATCGATAACCATTCTCGTTGCTGTCACTAATAAATTTATTGCATTTATTTTGTGTGATAAGAGAAAATAAAATAACGAAAGAAAATAGTTTCTGACAGAAGAATTAATATCTAGCTGACATCTATTGGAAGAAAAGACTTTATTTTGTGAATATATAAACAGTGGTTGTGTAGCAGTGACGAATTTCAAATGAAATTATATACTGTATTTAATTTATCGCCATATTGTAAAAATGGCGGAGACAAAAAGTGTTTATTTACAATATCTCCTTACTAGTGGGTTTTACGATAAAAATACTTATTATCGATGTTGTAGAGGATTCAATTCTCTACAAGTTTTACATACAACATTTTTGTGCATGTCTAACAGGTACGCCTCGTATTGACTGCAAAGTATGGCACTGCACTGAAAATTACTGTTGAACATATTATTGGACTATCGCAGGATGATATCATTTGTTACGTTTCAAGCAATAGCTTAACAAGTGTTATTTTTGCTCGATATCTTTGCCCATTTGGATTTGGAAAAGTAGCATCACTAAAACCACTATAATCTGTAAAATATTGGTCGGAATGTTATGAAATTTTAACACATATCATTTGAAGGTGAATACTATCTGAAAATCATATGAATTTGTCAATAGTAGCGCCATCTATATGTCATCCTATGAGTTTATTGAGTGATGTATTACATTACGTAAAATAATTCAAGAAAGTAGAACGATTGACAACCATAGAATCATAATGCTCTTACATATTATGAAGAGCATCCAAGCAGCAAACAAGAAAATGGAAGCGAGATAAAAATATTTCATGTCGTTAAAGTTTTTATGTTGATTCCTGGTCATTAAATTCATCGTTCCAATACGTTTTACTTGGAAAGTAAAATTTATTTTTATTATTATGATGCAAAACCCATTTAAACTGGTCAGAGGGTAATATGGGTTTTACGTTACTTTAATTATTATTTTAAAATACAACCACATTATTACATTTTAATTGATGTCTATTTCGTTTGAATATAACATTGAAATTTATGTTATAAAACATTAAAATGTGTTATATAGAATTAAAATTACTTTAATTAAATTTAAAAAAAGCAAAAATTAATTATTTCATTATGCTATTTTATACAATGTGAATTAAAGGGTTGTTCAGTATCAATTTATAGTTTAATCAACTTGATACAATCATTTACGTATATTAAAGTTTATTTAAAATGCAAAGAATTATTATTAAGCAAATAATATTAACTAAAAAGAAATGAGAGTGGCTGCCGGAATGGAAATTATACCTACATTACGCCATTAATATATTGGTTAAAGTTCAGAAAGGGAAAAGAAATGGGAATAAGAATGTGCAAGAAGAAAATGGAAATATTGGAGCACATTAAAGATACATACGATTACAAAATAAAAAGTGAAACGGATAGAGGAGCAAAGAAGGATCACATGAGCATCAGAGGATACAACGAAGGATGAGGTGGATGGCGGAAGTACAGTGAAGAAAGAGGAAAGTAGAGGAAAAGTAGAGTAGCATGTGGGGGACAAGGAAAGAAGGAGGTGTATGGAAAAGTAGATATGGAGAATGTTTAGTTTTTAGAAGAAAAGAGCATAAAGGAGGTGATAAGAGGAGCAAGAGAAAGAACAAGATAGATGGTAGAGATACAGAGAGGAAAGAAGAAGAGAGAAAGTTGAAAAGAGGAGAAACATGGAATTTAGAATGGTTAAATAAGAAGGACTGACAAAGAAATTGACGCGAGGAGAAAAAGAAACAAATATGATTCGTTTTTAAGTTTAATTAGAATTCATGAAATGTATTTAATGAATATATAGAAGAATGTAAAATCTAGTGGCGTGTATTTAAATAAATATACAATATTGTTAGTTGAACATCAAACACCCTGTATATAATATTTCGTTAAGTGATAAGCCTATCAGAAACGGTTCGTTTATTCTATTACAACATCAAGTTTAGTTGTACCTTCATACAGCCAATCAGGCACGCCGTTGTAGAGCACGCCAGGAACAGCAGTCTTGGTTACGCGATATCCGGTTGTGGATCGAGGCGCCGGTCGGAAGTAGATGTCGTAGTTGTACACCATGATGAGACCGTGCGCCCTCGGAGCCCACTCAGCGTGAAGAAGAAAGGGCCAGCCCTCGTCTTCAGGAAGTGGAGTTAAGCCAAACCAATCGCTGAAAGAGAAATAAAGTTGCTGAAATGATATATCTAATATTAAAGTATTGAAAAAATCTTGCATGCAATCTCGTCTTATTGTTAGAGATTGTATCAGATGGTATTGGAACAGTAGCTGAGTTGAATTCATATGATCGCATAAGGAATATAAAGTGAGGTTATGTGGGAAACACATGTATATGTTTGCATATTTACTTCTACTGGAAGGAGATACATACGCAAAACAAATACATCTAACAGGAAAATGTTCTGGAGCAGAAAACTGAATAAGGATATGTTCCCCAATAAATGCATCCATCGTTTTCGTTCTATACGAAACCAATAACCTAAAAATCATTGCTATTAGTAAAGTAGCGTGTCTTAGAGGGGCCCTGTATCAAAATTTGTTGGAAGACCTAAATGATGGGTAAAGATTTTTCACAAAAGGAACAAAGACCCTCGCATTGAATTAAAATAATTATATATTGATTATACGTATTACTTACAATTAATACTCTTAGGAGCTAAGCTAAGTGCGACATAAGAGATTGTGGATAACATTTTTCAAATTTTTGCTTACACACGTTTGGGGCTCTTGTAGCCCGGGGGCTCGTATCATTGATACGGCGGTTGCTACGCCACTATTGCTTATGCTAAATAACATTTACCAACGTTTAAAATTACTAGACCTTTTTAAATCATGGAAACTTTTGAATCTTATGGCAGTTATACATAAGGTTCATATATAAAAATATACACCAATATTAATCGTTAGTCCCCTTAATGTACAAATATATTTTCATTTTTATTTTAGATGACTATTTTTGAAGAATCTGTGTGTTTGTTTTGTTCTAAATTTATTTTGTATTATTTCAATAACTACTTAGTTATAAAACTTTATGTCCATATATCCACAACATATTTTTTATACTCATCATAAAATTTAGTTCCTGACTTTTGATTTTTCTAATAACAAAAAAAGCAATTTTTCATTTTACTATCTCTTTTACTATCTGAGCTATGTTATAAGTCAGTACAGCTAAATTCCATTAAATTGAAAATATGATCACAAAAAATATTGAGATATAATATATAATACAGTGCAACCTAAAAATATAAATTATTGGAGGTATACTTGTACGTTAATATTAAAACAAAGGCAATTAAGCCAAAAGAGTATTTCGCTCAAACTTGCAAATCATCAGTTTTTCAGTTAGGATTTATAAATGACCGAGTAATGAACCATCCAAGTTTATTCAGTGGAAGACAGGACCACATTCAGTGAATAATAAAACATAATTGTAAACGTAAAACATAATAATACATTTTTATTGTAAACATATTGTTAAATATGTTTATGACAGATCGCTATAAAAATAAATTTAATTAAAACAGTGAAACATACCTGGTTGCAATATCATAGACAGTGTATTGCGCTAAGCACGAATGCCGAAATAATCGCTGGACGTTACGTGCCAGAAGAAGGAACCTCCTGTCCGCAGATATTGAAAAATGCGCTGGATTTAGTGAACTCTGTAAATACATAGAAAAGATAACTTGTAGCAAGCTAGCAAATGTAAAAATTGCGTTGCAAGCCATTTTCTATATGAGAAATAGAAAACGAACATTGGAATGGACTTGTGTCCTATGTCTTAATTTCTACAAAAGTGTACTATATATTTATAAAGTGGGTTACTAGAACCTCAAATGTTCAATTATTTTTTAATAACTCCTTATATGTTAAGAGATATTAACAATTAAAAAAGTCATATTGTCTCTTTAATTTTTAAAGGGATTCAACGTTGTACACATTTCAAATTCATGTGACATCACAACCACTACCAACCTTACAGCTCATAAATCTCTGCTATATGTATTTATATATCAAAATATCAAATATTATTTACAGCTATTTCAAGGAACAATAAAATTTCAATATTATGTCTGCCTTAGCAGGGTTAAATAAAATAAAAACTTATTATTCTTTGACTTGACTTGATTATTTGACTACCAACAGCTACAAAACATTACCACAGCACTAACCTACTCAACAAATAACTGACGTTAAAATGCATTTCACGTCATACAAATATGGCCGACCATTTCTAGCGCTAAAACTACATTTCAAACTTTTAATTGCTATATCTCTAAATATATAAAATAAATAGACAGGCCAATATACATTTATTAACATCAATTTCAATCAACAATTGAAAAATCGATCACTAAAAAATGAGAACACAAGCCCATTAAGCTGGAAAGTATGAATCTTTACTTTTTACCCACTTAAAAAGATTTAAACTGCTGTCCTCAGGTACAAAATTGTCTTGCACTGCTGTGTCACAATTGTTAGCTTGACTCAAGGTAATTCCAATGATTATTTTGTACTTCTCATATAGAAATTGACTTGCAATGCTGTTTCACATTTGTAAAGTGTAACATTTACATAAAACTTTATATTGAACACCACTTTTGAAAATTGGAATTCTTTAACAAACAACTACTTTGTATATTTAGAGCGCGAAATATCCTAGATGCGGCTCTGACTTTTCAAATAAGATTGCAGATTTTCACACATTAACACATCTATACTCTTGCAGTTTCATTTGAAACATAAAATTTTAGCATAATGAAAGTTTCACAAACTATTTTAAAACTTAGATTCTTTCTTACATTTCATAAAAATTTATATTCTAATTGTATATTTATAACCTTAAACTTTAATAGAATTTATACATATTGCAGATCAATATGCTACTGACAGCAATCTTATGACATTTAAAATTCACCATAAAAAGTATTTACTCAACTTTGTTTTCTACACGTTGTAAAAACTTTGTATCATTAAACTTATTTTATTGACAGTTATTTATTGCTTTCTAGTTTGAAACTTTAGTATACATTATTCTTGTCTATTTTATTTTATTGCATCTTCTAAAATACGCCAGTTGCGTGTTTCAATATTTCGGCAGTTTATTTAGTATCTGACGTGTCATGGCGGACGACAAGATAAACTGGCGGACTTCAGAGTGGTTCTACGACTAACTTAACAGTGTGCAACTTAACTTACATATGTAGTGTTTGACATCAGCGTTCGCTCCGATAGGTTCCCAGCATGTAGGAGACTTATGCCGCCCCATTTGTCCAGATAGATTAATTCTTCGCCTGGAACAACATCCGTTAGTTAGGAAATGGGAAACTGTTCATTCTTCGGGTTGGATTTTATTAATCATATGGATATTGATAAGATTAAACCACTTTGCATAATCACTTCTTGGCATGGACGCCGTCAATATTTCTTTCAGGGAGGTGCATGCTCAGTGTTCATGGGAAAAGGGTAGAGGAGGCAGGTCCGGATTTGAGGGATGGCAGTTGTGGCTACTGCCCAAGGCATCCACAAAAGAGGGCCCTCACAATAGAGATAAAAGTAATAAATTTTTGAAAGATTTCACGGAAAGAGCTTTCTTCATTGCCACAGGGCCTCCACACCTCCCAATGCGGCTCTGAGAGAAGGACAGTATACTCATTGACAAGGTGTTGAAGAAATTTGGACAACAACCTTGAGACACCTTAAGTTTTTATTCAAACATTGACTTTAATAATAAAAAAAGTATTTGATATAGTTCAAATTACGAGAGTTCGGCGGTGACTCATACTTGACGGGACTATAATCTTTTTCTACGTATTTTCTTTGATATCAGGGGGTGCACTCATTTGCCCTATCCTCACGGCGCCCATGTTTCACAGTTCTCGATTCTGATCAAAACAGTATGTTATTTATCTAACAAAAAGGTTGGCATAAAAAATACTCGTAAATTATTTAAAAACTATCAACTTCGTATTAGGGTTCCCCCACAATCTAAGTTTTAGTTTTAACTTTAAATTTAAACTTGAAAGCTAAGCTTGTTAAATATAAAAAAATAAATATAGAAATTTATATTAAACAAAGATAATAATCTTGCTAAACACAAAACATGATTATTATCTTACATTGATGCAATATTTTACGTAAACAAAACCTAGTAATATATCATCTAAATATATATGAATAAGAATACTTAACACCCCCTCTAATCCTTAAAAAGTACTACCTAAAATTGTATAATCCTTATAATTTTTATAGAGGTCCCAGTAAACATTTTGGTGACACTTTGACATCATATTGAAGATGCGTCATGATTTTTTTGTCATTTTTTCATACAAAATGTCTACTTTATCGGCTACAAATGGCGAAATGACTCCACCTGTCGGAATACAAATGAAGATAAAGTTGATGCGAACTATAATTGAAGTGAAATAGTGATAGAAACGTCACTAAATAGGGCACTTCACCAAATTGTTTACTGGGGTGTTAATAAATAATTTTATAACTGCTTGTGTTAACAAAAAAAAAGGCAGATTGAATTTTCAAAATGCAGTAAAATCTTGGTCACAAAACGTTATATTTAGGTAACATTATTTACGTAATAAATAACTTTTTTATGTCATTAAACCTTAAATACACATAACTGTGTTTAGAGGGGTTATAAAATATATTACTAAGGCACCGTGATTACATAGTAACTACATTCCAAATAAAATGTAAAATTTAAAACTAAAACAGTGGGTAGATTGAGATTGAGTAATATATTTTTAGATTCGACCCTCGGATCAATGCTATATTTTCTGTCACAGCAGAATACTGTGCCGTTAACACTGTAGCTTTTAGCTAATTTTATAGTTTAAATAGAAAATATATAAAGTTCAACAAAAATGTCGTCTTCTTTAAAAACAATCTTACCAAGTATCTATTCGAGAGCAGACAAAGGATAAAGAAACCATAAAAACTTTAAACATTAAAATTATAAAGGAGTATCGCAACAAAAACAATGAACAAAGCACCAAGCACAGAATAAATTTCAATGAGTTACGATATCGCTACGATACCGCTACGATATCGCTACGATAAGCACAAGAAAAACCAAGATGTTTAAAAATTACCATAAATTAGTACTCTCTTTGCTGTGTGCTGTACTTTGTTGTATTTCTTTTATAAAGTTTTCGTAGTATTAATTGGAAATTGAATGCAAAGGAAAACTTTATTAAAAGTCTAGCTATACGCTTAAGAAATCTTGTTGAAATTTATGGAAAGTTTTAGTAGAAGATTATGAATGAGTATACTTGACAAAAATTTGTTAAATCAGTTTACGACTTCAACGAGCGTTGTGACGCTAGTGTCACATTGACCAGACCCTGAAGTTAGAGGTTATGTTATGGAATAATAGCTTTCTTATACTTTACTTTTGTCTTCATTAAATGCAGATACTCAGTGCTATAAGGCCTGTCGCAGTATGGGACCGTATTTAAGCGAATTTCTGCCGGACGTATACGGGCTACTACGCTTTACATATCCGAACCATGTAAATGTAATGAGATCGCTCTGGAGCTCTCAGACTGCACGCTACAAAGCCGTCCGAATACGGGCGGCACTACCTCGCACAGTAGAACCGAATAAAGGCGAATTTTATCCAAGCGTTACCACTACTACAACGATACCCTATATGAACCTTTGTAAATGCAAAAAGCCGCGTCAGACTGGAGGGGATACCTAAGATCGCCTTTTGTTACGCTGCAATACGGGTCAAATGAAATCTATCGGCGACATGGGTATGTTCTGCATGCAATTTATGTTTGTATTTCAGTGAATCATGGGCACGGATGCCCATACCAATAGGATAGAACTAAATTTAAATTCACGCCCACCAGAACTCAGATATATAATAAATGCTAAAGTCCCTTTAATACCTGTAGTGTATCGATAAAAATTAAAGTTAAAGTTTGCTCTCATGATAAATTATATAAGTGTTAAAGAACTCCAATACACCCCCTAATACACGACTACACCCATCTGTGACACACATAGGCGGTTTGCTTTGTAGCTCATCCAATCCGCCGATTTACGTCCGAATACGCCGTCGCTTAAATACGGTCCCATACTGAGACAGGCCTAAAAGCAGTGCTTGTATAATGACGTAAAATCGCTTTGAATATAAATTGATATTTAATATTTGTTTTATGTATTACACTTATTTTGTTTAAATATCTTTTTCGATAATTTTTAATCTGTAAATCTTGTTTCAAATTAATTTCTAAGGATAAAAAGTTTTCCTCCTTATTTTTTCATACGCAGCAGCTTTATCTAAATTTGATTTGTCTCACAAATCATATTTCACAACTGTTTTGTTCACTAATTCACTTCTTACTTTGTCCAAATTCCTAAATATTTTTTGAAAAAGAAGACAAATTTTGTCATATTATTAGCGAACGAGTACTGCGTTATACAAATAACCATTAAGGGTATAAAAATTTACAAAATTATTTCTGTCCCTTGCCTAGCTAGTTGGTCGTTATAGTCAATGACCTAGCTCTTCGACGAAGTTCAAGATAAATATATTTTTAAACGAAATATTTATAGAAACAAACCTATTAAAAGTAACTCCATCTATTAACAAAAAGTTGAAACTCCATCGCGTTTTATTACCACATTATGGTTATCTTGTAACAGTTACAGTTATTTCACCCAATTCACAAATAATATATACAATGCCGTGATAACACTCCTGCCCTCCCCAACCTTGCTATGCCAACCCTTTCGTCTTCCGCCCTATTCTTACATACCTGATATCCAAGTGCCATTGAACCTGAGCGGAGTGTATTCGCCCTCAACGATCTCCAATAGTCTGATTCGTTTACCTTTGACCCTGGGCCCTTCATCTGGTGGGGTCAGTAAAACGACACTAGTAACAATAAGGGCCAGCACGATAACGATCACCAATACGGCGATGAGTATTCCACGCCAATTACGTTGATTCGTGTTACTAGATACAAGCTGAAACAACAAGAAACATCGGATTAGATTAGTTGGAAGTAAGGTCCATTCACATCAGTCAAGTTTATTTTTTATTTTACTCTCTATTTCTCTTTAAAAAGAATCTCGTTACGGTATAGAAATCTCGTCGGGGAAAAAAAGTAAATAAGCAAAAATAATTGTTAAATTAAATTACTACTACAGTTGGTTTATTAAAAACTTAAATAAATAGTATACAAAGTTACAAAATTGTAACTTAACTAATTAAAGCAGTTTCATACAACTTTTAGCAAAAACTGTACCTTTTTGTAATTTATAAAACGCAACATTTGACTTTTTAGTTTCATAGTTCAATAAATTTACAATTCCAATTTGAATTCAAATATAACAAAAACTTCAGACCGGAATAACATTTCCATGTGATATCCGGTATTAGGTTGTGTACCAGTAGCTGGCATCGAAAGAGCTGCCAACCATTACCATTGTGAGCTACAGCTGCAGCTGCATTCAATACAGCTGCAAATGAATTATGCTGTTGTATTGTAGTACCTATACATGCAGTGACTTTAGCATAGCGCTGCATTCAGTATTTAGTTCATTCGTGTTCATTTAGTTAATACAGGCTTGCTTTGTATACCCTCTAACTACCCCTCGCCCCACTTGCAACCGCCACCCACTTTCAGCACCATACAGACTGCAAGGATTACCGTATTATAATAAGAGCTGAAAATGTTAAGATCTGGTATTATAATGCCAGTAAAGTTGGCAGCTTAGTACAAGGCAGTACGCTATCACAAATCAAGCTCCTCATTATAAATGGCAACAAGGTGTACCAAAAGCTGCTTCATTTTGTTTAAGAATAGAAATTATACAAGCATCTGCAACTAAGTGATACGAATTTTCTTTAATTTAATTTGTCACATAGTGCAGTTATCTTTATTCCAATTTAAAAACAGTTATTGTTCATAAAATATTTCCAATTTTATTTTTAATTGTATGCCGCTTAGCATTCGCCTAAATCCACATTGTGTTTTGTATTAGTGTATGGAAAAATGGTTAAAAATCCCACTTTTCTGTAGTGATATTTTAGATTAAAAAAAATGTATCGGTAGTCTGTATTTGATTATAGGTAGGCTGTTGTGTGTGTATTGTCCCAACCATTGTAGTCGTGGATGCTTGTTTTTGCTTGCTGGTTTATTATGGTTTTCTTGCACAGTGAGTTAGTTTCTTCATGTAGTAGTTACCTGTATGTTATATTAAGATAAGCCATGCGGATTTGTAGACGTTTATCTTTACTAAGTGTTATGATTATTTCATTAAATTCAAGAAATAGAGGTTTATAGAATAAAAAAGAAATGTACAAGTATATTGGTTGGTGAAATTTGACCCTAAACACACTTAGACGCTAAAAATGATAACTGTCAAATGTGAAATGGAAAGAAAGATCATAAAATTAGGAAAGTAGTTTTCATAATCGTTTACAGTTTAATTTCTGTGTAGAGAAAAGTGGTTAAAAATTCTGCTTTGCTGATATTTTATACAAATATGTGTTGTGTAATACGCGCATAGAGAATTGTGTCTTTCGGTAGTCTGTGTTTGACTTTAAAGGGTAGGCAATTGTGTGTGTATTGTCGCAGTTGTTTTATTACTGGATTTATTGCAGAGTAATTTTTTTCCGTGTTATTATTTTTGCAGTGTTATTATGGTTCTGGTTTATCCAATCTCCTATTTCGCTCAATTCGCTCAATGGTATAATGCCTCTCTTTTAGTTAAGAACTTTATTGAATTAGTTTTATGTCTTTTAATTCTGTTCGTGAAGTTTTACTTTAATGCACACTGTTTTTATTTGATTGTAATCCCAACTCCTGTAGTTATTCTATTTATTAACGATATCCATTGCAAGATTTAAATTTATGTAAATTTCAATTCAAAATGCATAAACGATGAATTGTTTTTCTGCACTGACAATACGAAAAAAGAGAAGAAGAAGTATTTACTTCGCAAGTCAGTAAACAAACTCGAATTAGTCTAAGTGAGTTACGACGGGATAAAAACTTTAGGATATTTATTATGTATAACTGGGAGTTAACGGTTTTTGAGAGATCTCGACATTCGATTTGCCTTTTTTTTAATGTTAAACTGCAAGCGCCATCTATTGAAACAAATAAATTATTAAAATGAATCTTTTCCTCTTTCAATTTAAATAACAGTTTGTAAGTTCCTTTCTTTCATGTTGGTTTATTTCTTAATGTATTTCTCAAAGCGTTACAGACGAATATATAAAGCATTAAAAGACATTTTTAATATTTCAGTTACTTTTCGTTTTTCTTTTAACTTTGCGATGATTTTTTTATTTTCTTTTTATTGTTTGAGAACAAACCATTAAAGTTACTTGGAGAAGAAGATTTCTTTTAAAAGTAGAGTGAGGAAAAGGTGTTTTATATATATTTTTAAGTATTTATGAGTATATAAATTTATCAGAAGTTCTTCATAAAGGTTTGTTATTTTATATAAAACTAGCTGTCCCGGCCACGCGTTGCTGTGCCTAACGTAGCGCCATCTATTGAATATTTACTCAATCTAGTCAACAGATTTCGATTTACTCAACAGAATATTTACTCAATCTAGTCAACAGATTTCGATTTACTCAACAGAATATTTACTCAATCTAGTCAACAGATGTCGCCATCATCGTCGCCCGATGTCATATGTCATATACAGATAATTAATAGACAAATAATTAGCAATAAGATAAATAAATTGAGATGTAAGCTGTCCTATCTTTCAAGTTGGGTCAAACTGCACACGGTGTACAAATTTCATTAAAATCGGTTAAGTAGTTTAGGAGTCCATAGCGGACAACACAGTGGCACGTAATTTATATATATTAAGATTAGTTATTTTGTAGTTATCAAAAGGACAAACGCTAGATAGGTTCTAAAGTTTGGGTTATGATCATGTTAGCTAATATTAACATATTCTTAATTGTAATGTTTTTAAAGCCTATTTGCTGTTGTATTCTTATGCAAACTGCATTACAAAAGTACATTGAACATGTGTTTATTTATTAAAATATCTTGCCAAGAAACAAATAGTAGAATTTGGCAAAGCTTAAATAAAACAAAAATCAAATGAACTATAGACTGCGAAATACACAAAAATTATAAATAATTATAATTGTGTTACATATTTTCCTTTGTTTAATTATATTGCACATTTTCAACGTATGTATTTATACCCGCGTATGGCAAATAAATCTTTTTCCATTTTGGTTTATTTTATTTAATATTTTAAATTTATTTGAGGTTTGACTTTTTCAGTTTTCTTGGCAAGAATACATTTTAATAAATACATGAAAAATATTTTTACTTGTTTGGAATTTATTTCTTGTTATAATTTACTTGAATTTATGATTTTTAGGTTTGTAAAATGTGTTAGTTGACCACAGCAAAACTTGATTTAACAAATGAACAAAATGGCCGAGTTCAATTCCGAGGTTAACGAATTTAGTTGTTAATAAAAGTAATTAGATTACAATGTAGATCACATATCTGCCAAAATTATAAGAGATCATCGGACCGACGTTAAATAAAATAAAATTAATAGCGATCATTTTACAGATGTTTCAACAAGAGGGGTCATTTTCAATAGAAAAACGCAATATTTCGATGACATTTGTCAGATATTGTGTTTCGTTACCAACCTCAGAGTTTGCACTTTAGAATAAAATAAAGAGATTACCACTTTTCACGGAAATATTGCTTTTTTTGTTCTTTGATACTAATTTGCTGTGTCTTAAGGTTCGAATCCCGGATCATGTTGCTATTTTCTGAGGTTAGTTGTTATAAGTATAATTGCTTATGTGTTTAAATGCTCCGCCCGTTTTCGGGTACCATAGTGTGAAGCCTGTTATATTTGTATTCTTTGTGTGTCCTTGAAATGATGTAGCATTTAAATATTGTACTGCCAAAAACGAAATTCTAATTAATATAAATATATCTGTGAAATCTTCATCTTGTTTAGACAATCCAGATAGCTTAAATTAAGCTAGCAAGTGTGAAACTGTATTCGTTGCTAATTTATATAAGGAAAGTAGAAATTGAATCTTTGAATTAGCTAGTAGTAAGCTAGCAAGGGTAAATCTGGCACTGCAAGACAATTTTATACCTTTGGGTTATGAAAAATGAACTTAGTTGATTTTAGTAAGTCACGAATTTAAAGCGAACACTGCTAATATTTTGCAATCATCGTATCAAAACTTCCTTGTGGCAACTGTAATGAACAAGTAGCCATTTTAGGAAAGATTTCTTCTACAAAACTCATCTACATGTGGTATTTAGAGTTGCAAACAATACTTCGTTTTCATATTGATAACAAAGGAATGAAACAAACAGTAAGTAGTACATAATTAATTTCCCAAAACTGAAGTGTGTCAATTGTAATTGATGACTCTCAAAGAAATGAATAAAATATTTAATTAGTTACTTCTAAATTAAACTGCTTTAAATTATTTCGAGAGCGATGATGAAGAACCCTTCGCTTTAAACCATCAACCGTCATATACCTTATTTCCATTTGATTTAAGTGGATCTGATGTCCGTCAATTGATTAAATTTTCTTTGTCTCTTGTATTTCAAGCACCCCTTATCAATTTTGTCAGTTACCAATTGATCCTTTCACTGAATTCATTATTTCTACTTCACATGATCAATTAAATCTTAAACCTTTGTCCAACCATAAGAATGGGAATAATTTCTAATCGATTTGGTTAAGAGGCTTTTAGACAGCGCGGGTCCACTGATTTTCAGAAAGAACTCTCGTGTCTTTGAGTTGGACATGTAAAAACCGAGAGTTCCTCTATGGTACACTTGAAGGGCCATTGTCATTACGCTCTTAAAATGGTTTGTAGTACCACTTAAACTCTTGGATGGATATTTAGATACAACTATTTCATCGTATTTCTTATAAAGTTACGCGTGTACGGTTATTCGTGCTGTTTGCCGATTAATCGATGACGAACAGTCTACACTTGTTTTTAAAGTATGGCAAATATTCACCACCAGACCATTCGGGCTAGGTTTCTACATTTACTTGTGTATTACAAGATAAATACTTAGCAAAATTTATTAACTATGGGTAATAAATGTTTTAATAAGTTCATACTGAGTATTGTAGGTTATGTTTTAATGTCATAGTCAAACTAGTGTTTCAAATATAGAAATACTGGAAAGATTCCAGTAAGGACCATTATGAATATCCCGTGGTACATAAACAACAAATACATAAACTATGACTTCGGCATTAAAACTGTAAGGCCTGTCTCAGTATGGGACCGTATTTAAGCGACGGCGTATTCGGACGTAAATCGGCGGATTGGATGAGTTACAAAGCAAACCGCCTATGTGTGTCACAGATGTCTGTAGTCGTGTATTAGGGGGTGTATTGGAGTTCTTTAGCACTTATATAATTTATCATGAGAGCAAACTTTAACTTTAATTTTTATCGATACACTACTGGTATTAAAGGGACTTTAGCATTTATTATATATCTGAGTTCTGGTTGTCGTGAATTTAAATTTAGTTCTATCGTATTGGTATCGGTATCGGTGTCCATGATTCACTGAAATACAAACATAAACTGCATGCAGAACATACTCGTCACAACCGATGTCGCCAATAGATTTCATTTGAACCGTATTGCAGCGTAACAACAAGCGATCTTAGGTATCCCCTCCAGTCTGAGGCGGCTGTTTGCATTTACAAAGGTTCGGATAGGATATCGTTGTAGTAGTGGTATAGTAACGCTTGAATAAAATTCGCCTTTATAAGGTTCTAATGTGCGAGGTAGTGCCGCCCGTATTCGGACGGCTTTGTAGCTTGCAGTCTGAGAGCTCCAGAGAGATCTCATTACATTTACATGGTTCGGATAGGTAAAGCGTAGTAGCCCGTATACGTCCGGCAGACTTTAAAAGATTAAAAAGACATAGTGTGTTAAAGCTACCACAGCGTTTTTAGTTGTTATTCATAGATATAGCCGTCACTGGACGACTATTTCTTATCTAGGTTAATTTTCATTTTTAGCATAGGTATTTATTGTTCATACTTATTGTAACAAAATAAAAAATAAAAAATAGGCCTCAACGCATGTGTGTACGGTACTTCGAACATGGCCAAAGCAAAGATTCGGAACGTTCGTCTTCGTATGCGAATTTCAAATGTTTGCAGAATGAGCGCAAACTCTGTACCGACACATACTGAATGCGAAAGCTGAATATTCGGACCGGAACACACAAGTGTGAACCCTATAACAGAATTGGCCTGAAACAAATTTACGTAGATTTTCTTATATACTCGTATGTAGTAAGTGTTTCTGCTTTTTAAGATGGGTTGAGGGTTGATGAAAGTGGGTCAGTCGGCATGTTTGAAGAGACCTAAAGGCGCCAGCCGCAGAGATCTGAAGAATCCTTTAATAGAGTAAATAGATGATACATTTTTATTTTAAAATATTGAATAAGTAATACTTTATAAATCGTTTTCAATTCATAAGTGCGGGTTCGAGATTTAACATCTTTAATATTAAAATATTAAAACATAAAGACTTTATAAAGTCATAAGAATGTATTTAAGTATTATTTGTAAAGTAACCATCTGAAATGGACTAAATAAAAATCTTTTTTTAATTATACAAAATTCAAACTTTACCGCCATACAAATAAACCTGTTATAAAACTTATACCAGGTATAAATAAATATAAATTTTATAACAGGTATATTTCTAAGCCGTTAGACTAAAATTTTTGCCATTCATTTTACAAGTCATTACAAAAAATTAGAAACTAGTTTAATGTACAAAAAAGTTTGAAATTGAAGCATCCTTGTACGAGTATAATTTAAAGACTCTCGACCCTATGCATGTAGTAACCTCAGTTTCATCGACAAAACGTAACTGTAAACTCACACCACCCCTTTTCACCCTCTGTTAATGGAGAAGTGTCAGTGTCACCCATAATCAATATGATAACATTGAATTTAACGCCTTCGTCTTCCTTGCTCTGCCGTCTGCCGTCAGTCTTAGCTTCCTTTTTAAATAGCTTAGTCAGTCGTTAAATGAAGACACATTACACCTCTGTGGGTACATCCCCCAGGTCCTATAAGTCTAGTGGTTCGGCTGGTTGCCTGTCGTACCTTCGTTGCCTTCTATACTATTTTCTATCGTTCGATTTTATTCTCCGGTAGTGGTATCTCCTGCTGCGGATGCTGATAAGTACCGAGATCATACATATTTAATTAATCGGGCTCTACCGGATTAATTAAATATTAAAGGGTACTTAAAACATGTAGTTTATAGCAAACAAAAGATTTTTACGTTTAGACTTCTTCTGCCGATGAACAACATTATATTATTAGATGAGAAATATTATCTGATCCGACAGACGTTATCCTGTCCAAATTTCAATAAATCTCTTTCAAAATTCAACTGAATCAATTTTTCGTCATCATTAGCTTGATTTCCAAAACGTATAGACGCACAAAATCGTATAGAAAAAGCATATTTAATTTATCCAAAATTTTTAAAGTTTCTGGGAAAATTTTCCCATTTTCCTTTTCCTAAAAACCGTATTCGGACTATTACGAACATTTAAAAAAAAATTAGCTAAATCGGCCCAACCTTTCTCAAGTGATGCGCTTAGCAACGAACAGCCTTTAATTTTTATTTATACTTATAGATAATTCAATGTGTCTCATTGCATGTCAAATACATGCATATTCGTACATAACGTGAGCACGGTTAAGAGCTGTTTTGTGTGTTTATTATTACATTATTAGCGAAATGGTTAGAGTGGGAATAAGATACTGATATACGGTGCTGACAGTATAATACAGACGTTCAGTGGAGCATTAATAAACATTAAAATGGAGACTCATCTCATGATAAACTATACTAATGTGAAACAACTCTAATAAAATAGTTTTATAATAAGTTTTTTCTTAAACTATGTACATAACAAAAACTAAAAAACATATTATAAAAATAGTACTTAAGAAAGGAGTACTTTGAAAGGAATGGAATGGCGATCGAGGAGGCGCAAGTGTGGAAGAGGAGCTAAGGAGAAGGGATAAGGAGATACAACAACAGGAGAGAATGGGAAAAATCGAAAAAAGCAACTACAATACAAGATATAAAAGGTCATGGGAAAATAATGTGCCTCAGTACCTTATAGAAAAAGACATAAAATACATAAGAAGGACAGCAAGGTTTAGATTGGGAAATGAAGAAAAAGGAAACAGAGTGTGCGGAGCGGAGGACGAAACACTGGAGCACATTAAGTTTGAGTGTAAGGAAAAAGTAGGGAGCGAAAGGAATATTGGCCAGCTATTAAAAGGAGGCAGTGAAGGAAAGAGGTGGATGGCGGAAATAGTAAAAAGGAAAGAAAAAACAGGAGAATAAATAAGCTGGTGGCTGGGTTGCACAAGGAACAGAAAGAGAAAGGAAGTACTAAAAGAGGCAGTGAAGGGAAGCAGGAGAAAGAAAGAAGTAGCGAGGAAACAGGTAAACTTCAGCCCAGAAAAATAGACTAGGGAATAGACCAGTCCAGAAGGAAGACTAGGGAAAATGAAGGAAGAGGGTCAAGGGAAGAAGAAGCAGAAAGTACTTTTGGAAATAAAAAGGTCTAGAATAATGTAAATTTAATTGTAAGTTGAAGTATATGAAATGTATTAAGAATGTAGATTGTAAAGCCGAAAGGCGAACAATAAACAATTAATAATAATATTATAAAAATACATGTTTCAAAAGTTGAAATGTT
Source organism: Panorpa germanica (assembly GCA_963678705.1). Taxonomy (NCBI): domain Eukaryota; kingdom Metazoa; phylum Arthropoda; class Insecta; order Mecoptera; family Panorpidae; genus Panorpa; species Panorpa germanica. Next base: position 14,351,441 of record OY783211.1, on the reverse strand, counting down.
AAATTTGTTAATTTCAAGCCAATGTTTTATATTTTTTAGTGCATTGAATAAATTCATTAAAATTTTATGTTTATAATTTTATCACCTTTGACATATAACAGTGTATTGAAGCTATAATTCAGTGAAGTGGTGGTTGAAAAGGTGGATGTAGGGTGAGAGGAAGTAGGAGTTAACTCTACAATGAACACCACACCAGCACTAACCCTACAAACACTATGAAACAGTGGCGGTGTTCGCCACAAATAATCGGCTATTCAGTGTGCTGCACTGAATACACTGTGTGGTGCAAGGGGGGGGGGGGTGTTAAGGGTATATTGGACCTGCTTGCATCAAGGTCTGCCTGTGTGTTTACTCTAGAACCAGAATTATAGAGTGTGGGTCATTGGGTCATTGTGTCGTTTGGTTTTGTTTTATGGAATACATAAGCAGTAGCAGGTGTTCAAAATAAAAAGAAAGTCGATTATTCTAAAGACGAGTTCTTAATTTAAGGATGTAATGAAAAAGTACTAGACGTTTTATATTACTCTTAAATGGGGTTGTGTACTTCAAATAAAATTGTAGTTGTTCTTTCTTCGAGATTGTTTCTTTATATAAAATCCTTTTTAATTTTTTTTTTATTGTATTGTTTATGTAATGTTTTTTGTCGTTAGGTGTTACATTCTTCTACATTAATTCTACCATATAATGAAAGTAATATTTGTTCTATTTGCTCACACAAATTTAATCCGCGGGGTGAATTACAACTGAGTAAGATTAAGGGTTGTAGGAAAACATTTACAGGATCAATAGATTACTGTACTCGTAGACGCAGGACCGGTTTTAAACGTAGGCAATATGGGCCCGCACCACTAGCAAACTGATTTGTTTCTTGTTTTTTTTTGCTCTGGCGGAGATTTTTTAGTTTTGAGAACAAGTAAGCTCTCCTTTGAATTTGTTTCCTTTTTACGAAAATCTACGACAAATCGTAGCGTAGAAATATGCTTAAATGTGTGTTTGTTAGGGGTTAGCACTGATTATTAAGTTGTAGATCTTGTTCTAGATCTTGTTGTTTATGTAATGTTTTTTGTCGTTAGGTGTTACATTCTTCTACATTAATTCTACCATATAATGAAAGTAATATTTTCTCTCTTTTCTTTTTTCTCGTTCCTTCTTCTCTGTACCTCTCCTTCCTTTTTTGTCTCTTCTCAGCAGGTCTTATCACTGACATACTTAATTTCATTAATTAATTACCCCTTTTCTTTTCTTTCTTCCTTCTTCTCTGTACTGCCCCCATTCACCTCTTCTTTTTGTTGCGTCCTCCTTTGTTGCTTCTTTTCACTCTTCATTTTGCATTCGCACGTATTTTTAATGTGCAACGTTTCTATTTCTTCTCTTTTTCTCAATACCTGTTCTTATTCTCTTGATTTCCCATTCTGAATATTGCAATTCGAATTGCACTAAGGAGATCTCCTTACATTTCTTGTCAATGTCCAATTAAATGCATCAATCATCATTTTATATGTATCTTTATATAGAAAATTTATGTTTATATAAAATTAATTGACGACACATTGGGCGAGAGCGTTGATGCTTCTCAAGGACTGGTGTGACTTCGGGTTCTTACGTTTTCTAGATTTAGTTGTTATCAAGTTAAATTGATAATATATACATAATCATAAACGGATTAGCAGCAGTATATTTCATATATATGAGTCCACGGCACCACAAAAACTGCCAAAGTCAGCGTTGAAAATAAGTCGACGTTAAATAAATTTGAAGAAAGTTGTAGAATTACTTGTGAGTATCATTTGAATTCGTTTGTGTTAAATGATACCATGATTTTATTGAGTACAATGAATTATAGTATGTTACATAATAAATTAAATTAGATAACAGTTCTGATCCTGTGATTAAAGCTGAAGGCAAAGCAAGCATAAAGTCTTTCGGCCACTGTGCCTTAAAAAAATAGTGTAGATTTGATCTGAAAATATGTTTCATATCCAACATAATGAGACCACGGAAATTCCAAACGTGTAACTCTCCAAATATCCGGCAGGTAATATAAAATCTCTTCTCCTCCGCAACGTGGGCTTTAGCGTGATTCGGAGATTCTCAAAACAACGTCCAATTGACCACCGCGTAATATTTCGTTATTATTTCTGCAAATAATCAGCAAACCACATTTTGAGAGTGTACGAATACTTCGCACAGTAAACAAACGGTCGGTGTTTGTACAAAGGCACTTGAACTATGCCCCTGATGACGGTCTACTCTGGCTTGGCGCTGCCTGTCCTGCCCATTGTTATGTTGTTGTTATACTCACTGCATGTACAGTGTACATTGTACATTGTACAGCTACAGTAATTTTAAGCTTTTCCTGTTTTCCCAACACGTAATTCCGGGTGCGATGTGACATCACGATAACGGCTCTAACAAATTCACATTCGCATTCGAATTACTAAAAACACAAAAGGACTGTACCTTTGTGTATATTGTACAGGTACATCCTGTCAGAGGCGGACCGAAGAGAAGACTTTATAGGTCCTCAATAAGTTAGCTTCATTGATTTTGCACGGGATTTAAGATAGAGGTAACGGTTCGACTAGATAATTGTGGTAAGCCTTCATCACTCTTAGTGCGCCACTGATACTATTGTATACTCCTATACGAAGAACATATCACGCCATAGAACGTGTTAATAACAACGAAGAATAAAAAGATTGGCACACAACACGTCTGTCACTAGAACAATACCCGTTAATGACGTGCAGGTTTTAACTTGTTCAAATTCAAATAGAATTTAGCTTGACCTAGATTCAAATCCACTTGATTGTTTAATAAGCTTTTATTTAACTCGTTAATGGTGTTTGTTTGACGCTATGGTTATAATTTCGTACACCATTAATATTGTTATGATTACGGAAAGGTCTCTGGTCTCGTTACGTGTCATATCGTTCATTTTATGAGTATTAAAATATCGTTCAGAAGCGGGATTCGAACCCAGGTCTTCTGTTTAGTACACAAACGTTTTTTAAATAAACTACCTCTGACCGATAAACTAAATTCATGGTTCCTAGAAGACATTAACTTATTGCCTAGGTCGTTTGAACAATAAGGTATTTTCTATAGCATTTCTAACCCTACTCATTGGTACAATTTGGTAATGCCTAGCCATACCTACAACAATATACCAATTTTTGATATTGCTATAACTCAGCCAATTTTTGGATATTTAAAAAAATAAAAACGCTAATATACTTATCATAAAATATATTTCAAACGAAAATTAAGAAAACGACCCCTAAAAAAGAGTTCATAAGTCAATTGTGTGATGCATCTTCGGGTTTGGTCCCCATTTCCAAAAACTTTGCAAATTTTATAATTCTTAAATGCAATATTACAATTATTTCTGTACTAAGTTATTTTCTGGAATATAGAGGTGTAATTATTAGCGTACTCTATTACAACCCCGCCCGAGTCAACTTCAGATTGATCTCTGATTGTATCTATTCAGGTCTTTCATAAAACTCATGCTTTGTCACCCTACATTATTTCTAACGCCTTATGAATGGTTCATGTGACTGGGCGATTCAATCAAACACAAGCAAAAAGAAAATCAAAGCAGAACCGTGGAAATGTTTTCACCCATCAATACCTTTTGCTCTTTATATTTGTTTGAAAATATCTCTTACACTAGAGTGGCCATTGTTGTATAAGTTTCATTGTATAATAATAAACAAACACATACTCAGAAGAAAAAGAAAAACATTACAGAAACTTTAATTTTAATTTATTTCAAAGGATTTCCTACTTTTAATGTACTCGTATTTATCTAGAGCTTTTCAAAAGCTTTCTTTTAACTTTAAGTTGTAAAAACTTTATAAATAGTAAGCAATAAAGCTGCTAATTACAACATGAAAAACTCCATTAATTCAAAGGTTTACTTTGTGAGTTAAAATTCACTCAAGCTGAGCTTAAAGCGAACTGACTATTCTCACAGTCAGTCGATGGCATCATCACTGGCAGGAGCTTCTGATTTTATTTATTTTACACATAATACTTTCGGATAAGTACGTAACTGCTCGTGTATTCTATTCGTGTTTTAATTGAGTTTACTTCGGTGGTGTTAATGACGCACGTACAAGTATTAAATACTAACCAAACATCATACATTATTATTTATTTGATCAGTTGTTCTATTTGTTCACACAAATTTAATCCGCGGGGTGAATTACAACTGAGTAAGATTAAGGTTTGTAGGAAAACATTTACAGGATCAATAGATTACTGTACTCGTAGACGCAGGACCGGTTTTAAACGTATAGGCAACATAGGCCCGTGCCACTAGCAAACTGATTTTTTTTTTCTTTTTTGCTCTGGCGGAGATTTTTATTTTTGAGAACAAGTAAGCTCTCTTTTAAATGAAAATCTACGAAAAATCGGAGCGTAGAAATAGGAGAAGGGTCTGCCGATTCTGAAAGCGGCCCTGCTTAAACGTGTGTTTGTCAGGGGTTAGCACTGATAATTAAGTTGTAGATCTTGTTGTAAAGTAACTTTATACTGTATCATACTCGGCTTGAGGAATTTTACTTTTTTATATATTTTTTTAAATTTTGTAATAATATTACACGTTGCCACGTTACAATATGTTACAATAAGTACCTATGTTAAAAATGAATATTAACTTAGATAAGAAATAGTCGTCCAATGAAAGCTATTTCTTTGAATGACTATTAAAAACGTTGTGGTAGCTTTAACACACTATATTTTTTAGCCTTTTAAAGTCAGACGTAAGTTTATCTAGTCAATTCACAGCTAGATAGTTTGGATGATTGTTTAGTCGCTGCTGGTATCTTTGGCTGAATTTGTTAATTTCTTCTTTCACAGTTGTAATGCCGAAGTCATGGTTGATGAATTTGTTGCTTATGTACCACGGGATATCCATAATGGTTCTTACTGTCCTTGACTGAAATCTTTCTAGTAGTTCTATGTTTGAAACACTAGATGTTCCTCAGAGAATTTTGCTGAAATAATATACGATCTATATATAAACTATTCAGGGCCGGTCCGATGGGCATGCAAAAGAAACATCGTATTAGGCGCCAAAGTAGGTAAAGTGGTAAACACAGTTACGTGATCTTAAGATTTTTTAACATAAATAGAGGTATTTGTTACGTAAAAAAAGTATAGTAATTACAATCGTAAAATGATCTTTTTTGGGATTAATAGAAACATCAAAATTCTATAGAAAACCAGTTTAAGAGTTAAAGGTATAGTTTAAATTGCGAGAGTTCGGTGGTGACTCATACTTAAAACAAGTTGTGGGGTATAAACTGCCGATATAACTAAAAAGCACCGACACACTTCTTTTCATTAATGTATATAGAAACGAATAAGATAAAATTCATTATCGTATTATAGTTTATACCTCTATATATATAACCTCTTTTAAGTATAAGTCGCCGCCGAACTGTCGTGATTTGGACTATAATATCCACATTTTGTGTTTAGCAGATAAATTCGTATAATTATATTTTAAATTACTGTAACAATTTCCTAAACCATAATTGAGAAAGAAATATATTGTGTAACAAGATGTAAACTTAATAAAATAGTAAACTTTGATCCTGATAAACTTAAAAGAAAAATGGATTCACTTAAGCGCTCTTGCTTGTTCTAATTTTGTTTAAAAATAAAAATCTCTATACACAATTTTCTCGAAATATATATTTAAAATAGAGATACAAGCATGTTGGAGCATATTGCATTATAAAAGTTTTATTAAGCTTTGTTTATTTTGTAAAGGATGTTCACAAACGAACAGAGCTTTATAAAGCTTCTATTTGAATACCGTGTTAAATAACATATAATTTTTGTAAATAAACGTAGTATCGATTATTTGGGAATACGATTTGATAAATCGACTACTAAATTAGGATCTACTGTAATCATCATATGACTTTTATATCGATAAAGTTTTCACTTTGTAAAAATTTGTTTTATATGAAATTTTTAGTTCAAAATTTAGTCAGGTTATCATTCGGTTAGGAAACTATTCCTTTAGAAATCCGTTCTTCTAACTATTAACCACTTTACCATTTCAATTTCGATCTAAAAGATCTTTTCGGTAGGTCTTACACTGTTCTGATACAATTGCATTTATTTCTTTCCATGATACACATGTAACATAATAATATGTACACATATTACACATGTAAACACGCCCCCTGCCCGAGATCAAAGCGAGTCGGGCGTTGAATGTTACACTATACAGAATGGAATCTTAATTTATTTTCCAACAGACTGGTGTTTTATGATGTAAGAAACTTCACTTCAAGAGATAGAGAGAGAGAGAGAGAAAGAATTAAGCCTCATTCACTGTTTTGATATTTAATTTATTGTTTTTATTTAATATTGTAATCTAGATTTCAGGTTTTCGTTTAAGCATTTCCTTTCACATTTGTGTTTTAATGTAACTTTACTTAATTTAGTTGGTGCGTATGCATCGTTAGTAATATAAATTTTGACAGTTCGACAAAATTGTATGTGAAATAATTAAAATTGCTATTTTCAATAACAATTAGTAATAGAAATTGTTTTCTCTTCTATATTTTTCAAAAACTGACATTAAACTTCTTTTAAAAGTAAATCCTACTGCATTTTGACATATTGTCATATTTTGGAGGTTATAATAATATAATATAGTTTTTCTTAATTTAATATTTTTAATTTAAGACAATGGACCTTGTAAGGTTCTAAAAAAACTAAGAAAACTTAAAAAATTAATTTAATTAAAAATGGTATTGTGAATGACTACGCGTATTGCCATATGCTAAACAATAAATTTTGGAAAACTAGGTATTACAAGGTCCTCTTCAGGTAGCCACGGTACATTCCATACCAACGCCTTCTCAGAAAGTGAATAATGCCTGACAGGGGCATTATCAGGATCGTTGGAATATCGAACGTAAAATTCTACTCGGCTAAGAATAATTCTGTTCAAAACGATAGTGTAAAATATTCAGAAACATGCTGTATAACGAAATATGTATTTAACCACCTCGTTCTACTCTCCCTCTCTGTCTCTCTTTTACTCCCCCTTAAAAAGATTATATGTAATAAAGCCTGACATATTAAAATAATACTAAGCAAATGTTATATTCCATCTCATATTCTCAGTGCTGGGGTTTTTCTTCAGTAGGACGGACGTTAGACGACATAACCTTTTCTTCGGTGTTTCTGTATTTGACGTAGAAGACACTGAAATACCAGGTATACGCTAAATTTGCATAAATTGCATAAAGTGTAATATAATATATATGAAAATAAGAAAAATTCCTACGTCAAGAATATACGAATATATCTTGAAATGTTCCGCAGAATATATTCGTACCTTTGTGTTATTTTAATCTAATATTTAAATGTAATATGATACGAAAATTCTATTTCAAGCTTTTTCTTTTGTTTATTTCTTTTAAATTGAATGGCATCATAGAATGTGACTGCAGTGACAGCCATTTTAAATATTTGTAGAAGAACACCAAAAATAGCTTTTTAAAATTGCTATCTTTTAAAATTTGATATTTGTATCAAAATAAGTTTCGTATGCTAGCTACTGTAGAAACGATAAAATATGAATATGCTTAGAATTAAACTCAAATTACAAAAAAGCAACTTAATAATATTAGTAGCTTTCATGCTCATATACGGAGAGAGATAAGAATTGGAGCGGGAATGAGAGCGATGAAATTTGAAGAAAAGATGGGAAAAGCAGAACCTTAGAAGGATGGTACCAGAACAGGGGTAATATTACTAAAAAAGGAACGAAACGTCAGTAGAGGATGCGATGGTGTAAGTCAAAAAGGAAGTTGCCAGCATACGTAAAAGAAAAGAATGTAAAGTATAGCGCGATTTAAAAAGGGCAACGAGGAAAAGAAAATAGGTATTTGGAAGAAGGATAGAGAAAAATTTGCAGAATGTATAAAGGGAGCAGAAGATATAAGGAAGAAAACTGGAAAATGAATAATAAAAAGGAGATACAGTTTTTTTGTAGAGAATGGTGGAGGTACAGAGAATGAGGAAGAAGAAGAAATAGAAATGCGATTAAGAAAGGCGGAGTAGAGGACAGAAAGAGGAGATAAGAGAAAAAGAAAGAAGAGGAGTCCTTACTTTTAAATTTAATGTAAGAAAAATGAAATGCAAGTTAGACGTTTTAATGGAAAAGAAGAATGCACGAGATCCTTGCGGCAGGCAATAAATAAATAAATAAAATAATGTTAGTTGCTTTCGAAAGTATAAAAAGTTCCTTTATATTTGCGTTGTTGCAGAATAGAGCATGTTCCATTGACGTTTGTCTATCTCCCCATCAGATGCCGTTGGCGATGCCCATTAGGTCGCCACTTTACGACAGAACCGTGCATTCTATCCATATCCTACCTGTGCAGAATACAAATGCAACTGGAAACGCAAACACGACAAAACTATTGACAGACTAATCACTTTACTACGACATTTATTTATGACTTTATATACAGCAATTCAATGGTAATAGCACACGTCATAAAATATGAATTAATAATTAGTACCAGCAACGTCCGCACTCTCCTGTGGAGCGCTTCTATTGATCGTTTTCATTTCGAATTCTGTTACGAGTATTATTGGTAAGACCCAAATGACACCGCATGGATGCAATGTAGTGTAGAACTTAATTAATGATGTTATTGATTAGCTTGTAATTTAATTAGGTTACACGAATATAATTAATGTGGTTTATGATAGAATTAAACAAAAATATCTTTGGTTGTTAAATTCGGCAATGTGTTTCTTTTAATTACGAAATTAATAGCATTTATTTTAAATCACAACATTTGTTAACTTTAGAACAGCACAGTAATTAAAATACTTCTCTAAATAAACTTGTATTTTGAATGAAGACAAACTGCCTCATACTAAAATATATAATTTGGTACAAAAAACTTCCGCAAGAAAATCAATGGTCAACTTTAAATCCTCTTTTATTTTAAGATGCGTAATTCTCTGGAATGCAATCATGTTATCTTAATGAATGAGAAAGTAAACAAAAAATACACAAATACAGACAGAAAAGAAGTGAATTCGTTTTTCGAAAACACACAACGTTGTGTCAAAATTTCAAGTCAATCGACAATCGACTATTTTTCGAGTTTTGTGAATACAAAAGCTTTATATCTTCTTGTTCCCCTATCTAGATCAATAGACAAGCGATTCCAATTTTCTGCTTCACTTTGATTTATCAACAAATGTCTCAATGCAATATACAACATAGATATATTATTTTACAATCTCATAAAGATTTTCATGTTTTTCAATATTATCCTTCCGGTTTAAAATAAATTTAAATTTTAATATAAATAATACTAATAAATATGTATAAAGCTTTTCTCGTGTTACACTGAGAACAAAAGCTCTACTTTTATTTTTTTCTTTGACGCTGGCTTATTACATTATTTTCATTTCGTATCAGAAGCGTAAAGTTAAACGTTGAAGCACAATCGATATTGTCGATATTTATTACTTGTTTTATTTCTAATCTTTGTACAGCGACAGCGAGCTCTACGTGTGCTTTCCGCTCTTCGCTTTTCGTGTTTGTGCTTGTGCTTGTGTTTGTGTTATGTAGATGTGTAGGTGTCTGCATCTGTAAGCTTCATCCTACGCGTTTAATATATCTGCTAATATTTGTTTTATATCAGCTACGCCATCCCACTACTCTTATTGCATTTTTATTAATAAATCATTGTAATTTATTTCTAAATATATAAATATTTTATATTTTATGTTTGGAATATTATGAAAATCGTTCGTCGTATTTTAAGGGTTGTTATTTCAATTCTCTGTTAAACCAATGGCTTGATGACAAGTGTTATTCGGACTCGGTACTTTTTTCATTAAAAAGCAATGTTTTAACAACACACGAAATTCAAATTTTTTCATTGTTTTGAAACAAAAAACGAATTGAAAATTATCCACCAATATTCGCGAATTATAAATATATTTTTTTTAATATCCACTTTTTTATACCAACTTAAAACTTATAATACGATAATCAAAGTTGAATTTATAATTCGCGAAAATTGTTAGATAATAAATTCTAAGTGTTATAATGTATTTTAAAATGAAACTTAAACATTTATTTAACGGGTTGCGTTTTTGTTTTTTAATTACTTAACTTGTGTGCAATGCTATTCAGGTTTTTGTGTAAGAAAACCTTAGAGCATATATATATGGAGAGAGAATGCTGACCTGAAAGTGTGTCCAAAATGTGTGCGAGAGAGAAAGGTATATATTCCTATTTGACAGTTGTTAAGTCAGAGCTGTCTATATATAATACGTGTCAGTTGTTAAATATGACATTATGTTGATGTAGAATAATGTAGATATGTATAAATATAAATAAACTATATATAGATATAAATATAACTAAAAACGAGAGTTCTATCCACTCTAAATATCAACTGCGTTGGCTGTTATCTCTACAGCGATGTCTATGGCGTTCATGAGTATATGTTTTCACTGAACGGTCACTGTTTTACAGATAGACGAGCTTTGTACCAACTAAAGAAATATAATTTCTTTACATATTTAATATTTATTATATCTAGACAGCTGTCACTTTCGACGCACGCGCATAGAAAACAAATAGGAACATATACCTTTCTCTTTCGCACACAAATATTGGACACACTTTTAATCTATAGGCTATTCACTCTCCATATATATATAAGCTCTAAGAAGAAAACACGGTTTGCCAGTACGATTTTGTAAATACATGTACATTTTAAAACAAACCAACCACCTATATTCAATTTTTGTACTAAAGAAAGAACTGTTTCATCTTAATAAACGTAACGTAAAACCTAAATTATAATTACAAACAGTTTAGTAAGATATTGCATATTCAGATCAGGATATTGACTGAATCCAGCTCTGTTTGAATTCCTAATCTAATATGTAAATCTGTAATTGGTACGGTAAATAAATGATCACCCTGCCCCCTCCCCACCCCATTTCATTCCGTTACATATAGACCGGTAAGCGGTTCAATTAAATAACAGAATCCGGATGCTGCATCTGCAGTAACTACAGCAAGATACGATGCTGCGACGCACCGCCACCGCATAGCAGCAGGCTTTAGGACGGCCATGCTCGTACGATCGTATGGATAATTTACTTTAGTAATAAACAGCATTAAAATCCAATAACCGAGTGCAATTTATCGCTGTAATTAAAATTTAATGTCATAAACCATTACGACATGTTTATTTATTGTAATGAGAGTTAAACTAACATTACTTTTCACATAGATTAATTTTATGTATGTTTTATAACATTGTTTGTATTAGTATTTAAATTAGCGTTCAACCAACTATGTATAAAGGTACGTTTTGTTCTAATACTTGTACACGTTTTGGTAGAATTAGGTTTATCTACTTTTCACTGACATTTTATTATTATTGAAATTACTATACAATTTGTTGTTTTTTTTAATTTATTTATATTGCATTCTGTCTTATAGACTTTTAATAATAAGTTTACAATAAGTTCACCTTAAGTGAAACAACCAAATCTATTTATTATTTCATTTAATTAAGTCCTCTTATTAATTTAATTAAATTATTAATTATAAATCTCTAAGCCGGTTAAAATATTGGTGCAATATTATTTATTAACAAATACAAGAACTGTATACAAAGCAAAATATAACTCAATCAACTCATACTCATACAGGGTGTCCCAAAAATCGACGTCAAGCCGGAAGTGGGTTATAGGCCAAGTCATTACAGTTATTAGAAAAACATTTTAAAAAACCTAAGTTGAATATTTTGAAAATTATTGGCATTTTAAAAAAATCGAGAAAATCTGCACTGTGTGACAGTCTTTTCACTCCTGTTGCTACAAATCTTAACTTTAAAATATTTTTTTTTTGTTATGTGATCCTGAATAATGTTTCTGTAAACTCTTGCTTAAAATGTAAAGCCAACTGCTGCAGCTTCGAAGAAATTGTCACTTTTTGTCCAACCAAATATTCAAGATTAATTCTTCGCCCAACTTTAAGTGACTGTACTGAAAAAAAAGTACTATGCGAGTTTGGCAAGTAACATTAAAAGATGGCACATTTAATAAGGATTTTAAAATAGTATGACACTTGAAGCTACAATATTTCTTAAATTTTGGACAATTTTTTCTTTTGCAAAGTAACCTAGATTTCAACCAATTTTTCTTACTAACTTAAAAATAATTATAGTGCACCCAAAGCTTTCCTAAAGTCCGTAACTTTATTTGCATTGAAATAAAAAAGAACAGAAACTTATTTCAAATTCTATTTTAGATTTGAACAGAAACACACTAATTTTGGTGCCTATATATGGTACAGTGTTCCACTTGAAGTTTGAAGACTTCTGCTGTAGAAGATCAAAAGGTGTTCTATTAAATGGATGATACCACTCTGCTAAAACTAAAATTACCTATACTTCACACAATTACAAATTTGTGTTCAAAAATTGGCATAATTTTATATTTACTGAAAAGATTACTAGCTTACCCTTAGCTAAGGTTAATGTCAAAGGGTGGATGATTTACGCCTGAGCTCGTGAAGTCCGGCAGAGTAGGGGCGTCACAATTTGAGGAGCAATAAAATTTGAAAGGTGACTATAATTCAAAATTTAAAAGGATTTTCGTGAGAACACATTTTGGAGCTTAAGGGTTAGGGGTACCACAGATTATATATATATATATATATATATATATATATATATATATATATATATATATATATATATATATATATATTTATATATATATCACTCAATCAAATAAAGGTCTAAAAGCCTACTGTTTTCACTGATTAAAGTAAAAACTATTACTCTACATTATTATAGACCTGAGCAACAATAATTCCTGACTTAACAGGACCCAAGTGTCACTTTTCGCCGCAAAATGAGATATATAACAACGGATTATGTGTTATTTGTTCAAGTTTTAGACGTCAGAAAGGTTTTGACGAGGGTCTAAAATGTTCTCCGCTTGTAAAAACCACAAATTTCTACAAATAATCACACTACGCAAAAAAGTTAAATACAAATACAATGTTACATTATGTCTGAAGAAGAAGATTGAAAATTCCAGAGCAAATATTTGAAATTATATATTGTAAATATTTCCACAGCTGTAATTAGTTGAAAATATCTGGAGCTTCTCCGATTGTTGGAACAACAGGAAGCAGACACATTAAGTGTGCTCCGTAAATAATTCGAAGATACACGGAGTGTGATTGTTTCGTAAATACACGTTAAGTCAATATGGACCAAGACTACAAGACTCCAAGACAAACGGAAGCAACCCACGGTAGGCAACTCGCCGTTAACTATTTGCACAAAGTAATTAAGACTATCGTGGAGCAGAGGCTACAAATGTTTTTCCTTGTTTTTTTTTTAAATTCATATTATAATAAATATAAGACATTTTAGGAATTGTAAATTTTTAATCAAACTTATGTGTTGCTTCTGAAATCAAAGACTTTTATTTTAGTAATTTACGTACACATTATAATAATTACACTGTTTAACTTAAATCATACTATCCTACCTGAAATTAAAGTTTATTATTTAAATTGTCAATTCCTTTTTATCTAATTTTATAATAACTTAACATTATGCACAGTGAGTTTTACAGTTTTATTGAACATATATCTAGTAATTGGATGGCGTTTCTAAATCCATACTAAAAACTAGTATATATATGAAACATTAAATGGGCTTGTGTCCTCATTTTTTAGTTGTCGATTTTTCAATTGGTGATTGAAATTGATGTTAATAAATGTGTATTGGCGTGTCTATTTTATTAAATATCTAAATATTGACGGAGATATAGCAATTAAAAGTTTGAATTGTAGTTTTAGCGCTAGAAATAATCGGCCATATTTGTATGACGTGAAATGCATTTTAACGTCAGTTATTTGTTGAGTAGGTCAGTACTGTGGTAATGTTCTTTAGCTGTTGGTAGTCAAATAATCAAGTCAAGTCAAAGAATAATTAGTTTTTATTTAATTTAACCCTGTTACGGCAGACATAATATTGAAATTTGATTATTCCTTGAAATAGCTGTAAATAATATTTGATATTTTGATATATAAATACATATAGCAGAGATTTATGATCTGTAAGGTTGGTAACCTTACACAAGGATTGTGATGTCACATGCACTTGGAATGTGTACAACGTTTAATTTCTTTAATAATTAAAGAAACAAAATGACTTTTTTGATTGTTAATATCTCTTAAAATATAAGGAGTTATTAAAAAATAATTGAATATTTGAGGTTCTGGTAACCCACTTTATCAATATATAGTACACTTTTATAGAAATTAAGACATAGGACACAAGCCCATTCAATTTTTTTTTAAATTCACTATTTATCTTGATTTGATTATATTTGTAGTATTTAAATCGAATATAGAATAGTAAAATATTTATTCACAATTGTGTTGTTAGTAGGGACTAAAACAAATTACGTTCAACACAAATTAAAAGTTTATTAATATCACAATATTAAATAGCATTAGATGTGTCCTCTTCACGACAGACATACTTAAAAGAGATCGATGATTCATCAATCGCTCTGTGTGTGTATATTATATTTTAGGAAATTCTGTCTACTTACAATTACAGAGAACAAATAAAATCTAATCCTAAATAAATAAATCTATTGGTTATTCCTAATAATTTTAATTATTATTATTTAGCCAAATAATACTGCTTAAATGTAATACATTTATGTAATAATTGCTAAATAAATAATAAAACCTAAAGTAAAATAGATTGAAATTTAACAGAACTTTAAAACTAATTTATTATTATTAACTATTTCAATGTATACGAGTATATACTTATTATTGTGACTATACTAATGTTCCGCATTACATTGTCTTCTTATTGGTACTAGAATAGATGGCAGTAATAAAAATATGGTAATAAACTTAACAAACCTGAACTAATAAGTTTTACAATTAAATTAAAAATTAACGAATCTAAATTAATTGCAAATTAAAGTAAAAAGCAAAGCAATAAAAATGTATATTGTCGTTTTATGTAATTTTCCACTTAAGGAAAACATCTGCTATTCCCGTTTTCAATTAAAAATAAACTTAATTATAGAACATAAATTTTCCATTTAAAAGTTTAAATGTAATTTGAAGTTGAATGCAAAAGAAGTGGAACAAGTAATTAACCCAGTAAATAAATAAATAAACCCTTCTATTTGAAATTTATTCGTGTAAAATATTTTCAAAAAGGATTCAAGTTCATTACCGTGACGATGTGTTTCTACGGCATTAGCTAAGCTGTTTCCGCTTTGTAATTGATGAAATAGTTTCTTTTGTGTCGGGAACTTCCGCTTCAACTTCAAAGGTGTACTATTTAAGAGTATTTTATAAAACTTTACCACCTGTAGAAGACCTCATTTCGTGTTGAGATGATCCCATTGTCTGATCCTAACCTCACATTTCATTTACTATCGATCTGACTCTCTGGTAACAGTAAAATGAGTTCAATTGGTTGTAAAATGAGTGGTCTATTTTATATTCCAATTTTGTGCCGAAATGTTTTTATTTGTGATCTCAGTGAAGGCGCTGAAATGTAGTAAAGGAACCCAGTAAACATTTTGGAGTCACTTTGCCATCATATTAAAGATGCGTATGATTTTTTTGTCATGAAAGAGTTCATTTAAAGTTCAGTGGTTCATATGAAACATCTATTATATCGGCTACAAATAGCGAAACCACTCCACCTGTCAGAATACAAATAAAGATAAAGTTTATGCGAACTATAATTGAAGTGCAATAGTGATAGAAACATCACAAAACAGGACCCTTCACCAAATTGTTTACTGGGAAGGCACATTATGCTAGTAATTGATAATTTTTTACCCAGTATACTCAGGTAGAAGTGTAACACTTGAGTTAGCTTGCAATATGCTTACAAGTTGCATCTTGGACATTGCGATACAATGTCTGTGTGAGAAGTAGCACATGAACCTTGGTATTAGTTGTAGCAAGCTTGCAAATTGAAAACTTACATTGCAAGACAACTTCCACTTCGGTTGCCGTGTTCATATTTGTAAAATGTTAACCTTTTTTTTAACTCTTCAGGACAGGCCCGGATTTAAGGAAGTGCAGGCGGGACTTGTGCGCCAGGACAACAGAGATAAAAGCAATAAATTTTTGAAAGCCTTTAAGGAAAAATATTGTTCCTCTTATTCGGAAAATAATTAAGGGCCTCCGCTCCTTCGTTGCCCCAGGGTCTGCACCCCTGTAAATGCGGACCTGGTTCAGGAGCACGTCTCCAGCAGAACATGTGCTAATCCATTTACCAACATTCAGTATATATGCCAACATTTGTCGTACTTCGTGAATCCTAAGCTCTGAATGCAGTGAATGAAGTAATCCATGGTTTTTTGAGGCCGCTGTCTACATATAAATCAATTCGAGAATTTTGCAATCGTGGCTGGAAAGAATCTAACAAAAGATAACCTAAAAAATGTACAATACAAGTATTTAACGTAGTGTTTTTTATCTAATAATATCTAATCATTTTGTTACATTTTTTTTATATTGATATTCATTTATTTCTTAATATTACAACTACAAAACAAGGATCTTAGTAAAACATTTTATAGTAGGAGTATTCTACAGTGAGGGCTATCTTCAGAAATATAAACTCTATCAATTCTTGATGCTATGTTCATTCCCCTAAAGTAAGTGAAGCCCTGTTGAGTTTTATTCTTGAGGATCCAAATATCAGATAGAATTCGTTCAGTTATTAACCTATTTAATCCAGAACAGAAGTTTAGATTCCCAAGTTGGTCTCTCTGGTTCAGCACACAGTTAAAATCGCCAGCAATGATTAGAGGTAGTCTAAAGTTAATCTTCAACAGTTATCGATAGGATACGTCCATCTTCTTCACATATGCAATCTGTAGCTTCTATTCCAGGCCTCAACAAAATTGCAGTTCCTCTATTATTTATGCCAATGTTCGAGATATAGGAATAAGGTTTAAAGAAACTTAAATTTTCTATATTAACTTCTTGTAATAAAATTATGTCCAAATCGTGGTCTATAATAAATTGTTTCAGCATAATTTTAGATGTTACAGAGGATAATCCATTGATATTAAATGTTGCAAATGTTCTTAGTACCGTATTAATAAGATATTGAATAAATTAAGGTTATTCAATTGTTTGATCTTTTATATCCATTGCTTTTCCTGTCACTTTTTTTTGTTTCTTTGGTCTTTTGTTATTTTTCTTATCTTTTTTTTCCAATCCTATATCCATTTTGGATGCAGCGGAATTATCTGAGCAATCTTCAATTTCAGAATTTGCCAAAGTATCTTCATTTGACGATGATTCTACAATTTTTCTCTTAATTTCTTTGTGTGCTGTAGGAATTTTGGACAAATTATCATTATTATTTACAATCGCAATAGTATCATCATTAGTAGCTGTTGAAATGATTTTTGTTTCATTTTGCGTATTCTTTGGCATTAAGGGTGGAAAAATTGAATTATTGACAAAACTTAATTCTTCATTTTTTGATTCAGTTGGAACAACACAATCAGTTACCGCTTTGTCATTCATTGTATTCCCCGCAATGGCTGCATAGCTGCATGCGAAACCATTTGAATTTATTCTGTTGCTAATTTTAGTAGGGCAATCTTGTCCTAAATGGTCTTCTCTATCACAAAACCTACAAGTTTTCTTTTGGGTAGCATAGCTAACCCAAACCTTTCTGCCAATCATTGGTATATACGACGGGATTTCTTTCTTTAAAATCATCTTTATTGCTCTTGTTCCGTTATAAACTGGGAAAGGCATATCTCTACCCCATGTTTCTTTTTTGATGCTAATAACTGTACCATATCCTTGTAGTGCGTGTTGTATCGTTATATCTTGAATTTCATATTCTATATTGTGCATTCTTACAATTGTGAATTTATCGGCTCTTTCTATATACACATTATAATTATTGTCATCCGTACCTTTGTAAATTATTTTCCCATTTGTCATTTCAATAATGTTATCAATTAATAAATGTTCTGCAATTTTCACAATCATCTTGTTTCCATTCACTTGAATTGCCATCACATCTTCCACTGATAATTTTAAATCGTTTTTTAAAAATAAGTGTAATTCGGTAAACGTCATTCTATAAATCACTTCGACGAAGTCTACACTTAAGGTGTTTTCCTATTATTATTTTCCATTTTTTTTAATCAAATCAAATTCTTACACCTATTTATTAATTTATGATAATTTATTTAAATTATTTAAATAATTTTTTAAATACATTTATTTTTAAATGCGCGGAAAGGATGTTTATTCCATGAAAAAACAAATGACTGTTCTGATCGTCATTAAATAAATGTAAAATATAAATATAAAAATTAGGTACTAATAATTTAATTTCTAATATTATATAATCTTGCATAAATATCAGGAAACGTAAATCAATATTGAAAGATTTTAATTTAAAACAGAAATTGAACTACGTTTGCTTCAAAAATATTTTTTTCAAACAATCGATGGTAGAATACCTACGTAATATGTATAATGTGATTACATATACTCAGATGTAGCTTGTACCCATACTGCAAAAGTTATGTTAATGAAAATTGTGTTTAGTATTTCGAAGAATTATACACTAACTTCTATTACGTATCAAACAAGCTAAATAAAAATTAATTAGTTATTAAAGCCATTGGATTACTGCGCAGTATGTAATTATTTAATAAATATTACAAAGTCATTCTGTAATTAACATAAATTCTTCATCCCAGCAGTATATTTCTTTGTATTTGTGATAATTTCATACCGTATACAACGGATCATCCTCTACACCTTCAGGTGGATGGATTGTCATGTCATTCATCGTGAAGGTGTTTCTGATAGAATGGTGTTCGCCTGGTGGTTGCTACAGTGCTGCCAATAGCACGACAGGACGGTCATGTCAGTGCTAGTAACACGCGGAGCTTTACAGCTTTCTAGATTGGATTGGTGTCAGATGTAATTCACAGAATGTCCAATACTATTACACATATAAACCATCACATAGAAAGACTACAAAAGAAAATATTATCAAAATGAATTAGGATAACGATTAATCAAGATTTTTATTTTTCTGTTTCGACAACTTGATTCCCACTGTTTGTGAGTTGAAGGTTTTTAAGTAATTGACGAATGCGTCTTATAGAAACTTGGTATACTTGTATTTGTATGAGGGAGATAATGTCACTACAGAAATTAAATTTAAGAAACACTTATTTAAGATAAGGATTAACACTATTATTATTTATTTTAATGTTTTTGCTAGTAGGCACAACATTCTTCTGCTTTAAATTACATATCATTGTGATTAAATACATTTCATTTGTGTTCTTCTATCTACTCATTTTCACTTGGTCCAAAAAAAAAAAAAAAAAATTAAATAAAAACAAAATAAATAAACTTAAACCACTACTGCTTCTCTAAATCTAATCAAAATCTTGCAATTTTCTTATGTTCTTTATCTCTTTTTCTTGTATATATTCCGGTATCTCTCTTTACTAAATTCTCTTCTATATAAAGATTAACATAATTGTTATTATGTTTTTATTAAGATATAAAAATTTTAAATTATGTATAGTTTGGTAAATATTTTTTATAAACAAATTATTTCTATTGTTGCAGATTTCTTCCAGCTTCCAGTTGTAGCAGTACATCTTTAACGACAGGAGCATCTTGTACCAGGATATTATAAAATAGGTAATTGTCAAACTGTATACGAGAATATCATACATATGTTCTAATTTGTTTTATATATTTATTTAATTATTTTCTTTAATTACAGCTCACTTCATGGTTTCAAAAGCAGTGACAATGAGCGATGGTGAGTGTTTTTTAAATATTTCTGTGCTTTCTAAACTTGACTTAACTACCAATAGAGGTAGTACCGTTATCCCTAATAGCTCAGCCTGTTTTGTATTAGGATTTTTATTTAAATATAGTTTTTAGGTAGGAAAATATATACATATCAATATCATTCTCGGGAATATCAATATGTATATGTATTTTGGTGATGGGATGAAAATATATGCGCATGTTTGACACTTGTTGCATTTTTTAGCATCAGTTATCGAATTTTAGTTTCCTTAATAACCACAGCTTCGGATTAGACTAATAGCGAGGACTGCACCAAATCCGGGAAAAACCGAAATCCTATTGTTGTATAAAATTATAAATGTTGTAAGAAAGAGATACATATATTTTTCGAAGAAAGAGAAAGAGATCATTTCCAAAAGATAACTTCTAAGTATACATTATTTCCACATTTTAAAGGCACGAGTTTTATGAACAAACATTCAACTTTTATTGGACTTTCTAAAATTTCCTTGAAAAGAATTGCCTCATTTCTTTTTATTAAATTTAACGAGAATAATGTATAAACATGTTTCATATAAATTTAAAAAATAAACAAAAACTTATCCCCACAAAACTCGGCTTATCCCATGAAACATAATCGCTTAAATATTTCATAATTCATTTTTTTTCCCTGTAAAGTTTCATAAAATGTATTTTTATTACGACACAAAAATAAACTTGAAGAGACTACGAAATACCAAAAAATATAACAAAAATAAGGGGATGTAATCAACTTACATCAAATTACAATAAATTAGAAATTCCATTCGTGTTTTTCTTGGAATTCTTCAAAGAAATTTTTCGTTCATCACCACGTGTATTTTCACTGAAGTTTTACCTTTTGGTTAATTTGAATAAAGTGATTATACATTCCTGGAACGTAAATACGTAACATCGGTTTAATCATCAACTTCAGAATCCCGAATCCTGGACCAGGGGATTTATGGATATGCCAATATTCATCTGGTTGATAAATCTCACTTCGCTGTACGGTGCTGGGGACTTTTTAAGTGACTCGTTTCAAAGAAAGAGACGTACAAAACAAACCACACAGAAAATATCTATTTTGTAACTGTTTACCTGATGTCTGTTACCTTCTGACGATTTTTCAAAGCCCTATAATTTACAAATTAGGCTACTTATGTCAGTTACAAGGTATGGGATCCATTTTACTCTTTATTTAATGTCTTCTGATAGTTTTGTGTAAACTTACATAGCTTAGTTTAGAAAATATAGACTTTTGAAAAATCGTCAGAAGTTAACAGACGTCAGGTATGTAGTTTTGAAAAAAGATTGGAGGTGTGAAAAGTGTTTCTCTTTAAGATCCTATAAGAACAAAAGTGATAATATAAAAGGAAGCTATAATTGTGTGACAGTGAACTTGTATACAAATATTATTTATACAATACGCACTATTGTTCAAATGACATACTAAAAACATTCATGTCTTAGACTATAACTTGGGAATGAATTCGATTTTCGAAAACAGAAGTATCAAATTTTTATTTACTATCTAAACCTTCGCGTATTGGAATACAACGTTCTGTCAGAATTTCAAGTCAATCAATTGACTGAGTTTTGCGAGCACAAACATACGCAGGCTGAATTTTTACGAGTATATATAGGAACGGAAAAGATAAAATTTACTATTCTTATAACCTCTTTTAAGCATGAGTCGCTTCTAAACTTTTGTAATTTGAACTATAGCCCATTTTCCAGAATAAAAAAGACATTACATGAGGTGTAAGACACATAAAAAATATTGTACACAAAACTTGTAGTGAATTGAGTCCTCCATAAGTTTGATTATAACTATTTTTACCATAGGACGCACTAGTAACGAGATGTTGCTAATAAACCGTTTTTGGCCACCATTTTATCAAGATGGCGACATACTTTGACAGCCATACGTCGTAGCTTCAGCCCCCTCAAGACATCTTCTTTAACCAATTAATATAATTGTTCGTTATGACTACAGCAGTTCATCATTAGTATACATTTCAAAAGGTCCTGCATAGACTGGCCAAAGGGTTTGTTTGCTAGCTTAAGGGAATTGCGAGAGACGCTCGAATGATTTACTGTTACGTTAACTCCGTCACGAACTGTCTTTAATTACTTAAAACTAAATATTAGTTTAATTAACACATAAATACAGAAGGTATATTCTAACAAATTTACCGTAGAATTGAACCAGGGAGTGAAACTTGGGTGAATTACAACTACATACACTGAAACTATCGCTCGGCTGGAACTTGAAATGTAAACTTTGTGTACATTGATTAAAGTTCGAGTTACGAGTATGTACTGGACACCGGTGTGGGTGTAATAAACGAGGATATGAGGGGGGAGGGGGTAGATGTACTTGTTGATACAAGTTGGAGTTCGTTATAAGATGTTATGCTTGTTTAAACTTGCTATTGTATTTGTATCAGGTAATGTATTGCCTGGGGTAAATTTAGCTTCAATGTTTCTTAAAAATTAATTTAATTAAATATTATTTTTAACGAGCGACTGGAAACTGTTTGAAAATATTTACAAAAAACTTTATTAACAAGAGTCTTTTGTTTATTTCGAAAACGCGAAAAGTACGATATCAGAAAACGGTTTCAAAAAAGTTATTTATAAAAATTATAACCAAATAAAAGAAGTTTAAATTTAAATCTTAGATTGCATATAATCTATTCCAAAGTTACTAGAATGAAGAAAGAAGAACTAAAAAGTAAAAATAAAGCAAGAAAAATGGCAAAAACATTACAATATAATAATAATAAACAGTAATTTTTATATTTTGCGTACAGAATAAATGCCGCCATTTTGTCGCCGTTATCTCGTTAGAATAAAAGGACATTAATATGAAAATTTTACATGGAAAACATCTGCAATAGGACCCTAAAAGTATAATATAAATAAATACTTATACAAATGAATATATGAGATTCACAAACCATATTCAGGATGTGATATCCTTTGAAGGGTATTTATATTCAGAGCATTTCCTTTTCCTTTTTCCTTTCAACTCTAACATTTCTATTATTGGTTTACTCTTAAAATACAAATACGAAATTAAAATGACTGTGCAAAGAATATAGAATAGAATGGAATATAATATGTAACGATGCCAACTTTCTCGTCACGGTAAAAATATCTCGTCACGGTAAAAATATCTCGTCACGGTAAAAATATCTCGTTACGGTAAAAATATCTCGTTACGGTAAAAATATCTCGTCACGGTAAAAATATCTCGTCACGGTAAAAATATCTCGTTGCGGTAAAAAATATCTCGTTACGGTAAAAATATCTCGTTACGGTAAAAATATCTCGTCACGGTAAAAATATCTCGTCACGGTAAAAATATCTCGTTGCGGTAAAAAATATCTCGTTACGGTAGAAATATCTCGTCACGGTAAAAAGGAAATTAAAATTTGAGATGAAATTCAATTCACATATAACAGACAGACGTCGCTTTGCGACGGGGATGAACGCTAGTATTTAATATAAATTTATTATTACCCGATATACGGATCAAGATATTAGAGTAGTATAAATGTAGCCGCGCTTGTTAAAGTAAATATTTAAAACCCATTAAAACTCCCGAGTTTATGGAACATCCCGCCGCCAACGCCCATGATGAGGCTTGTTGAATAATATCGGCAAACAAACTCCCAATTAACAACGGGTAGCTGCTCTTATCGAATTTGATTTTAATTGTTACGTTCAATATTTACATGGATAATATACTTTTTTCGTTTTATAATCGACTGCTATTCTTTTAGTGGTATGACTACAATAAGTAAACCACATACAACCCAGTGCAATTTCTTTTTTTATGGTATCATTCAGCTACTTGTATACGTCCAATTATATTTATTAAGGGGATGAACAGCTTTGAAAATATTTCAAGTATCTAGACATGAAATCCGAAATAAAATTGATTGATACAATTTTTCAACTGATTACTCCTTAACATTATATTGAAAAACCCTTAAACATCCTACCCTTTCGTCATTATTAATAACATAGCAACCCATACCAAAGGGTTTGACAGTAAATTACACGCAACTCGAACATTGGATAACCTATAAGGATTGGAGAGAGAGAGAGAGAGTCAATGTATTTGATTTAGGTTCATATATCATACAAAAGCTTTCCTTCGTAAAATATAAATATAAAAAATTCATCTAAAAAGATTTCATTGTATGGCAATATTGAACCACGAGATAAGTCATATGCAAAACAGATGCGTGAGTAAAATAAAACAGTTTGTCCCAGATCGATTTATCTGCTGGGGTATTTTATAGCAAAAGCTCGTCGTGCATGAAAGCTCTACTCTTTTTGCAGAAATCAGCTTGTCATTCTGTAGCTATTGTAACAAGTTCATTTTTATTAGTTAAACATTTTCAGTCCAAATTTATAATCATTGTATATTATGATTTTTTAAATTTATTTGTCAAGTTGTAACTATGAAATTAAGATTTCACCATAATTTAAAAAGAAAACATTACGCCCGGAAAATTGTTTAAAAGATGTGGGCTCTGCAAGTTCATGGACAATCACGCTAGACAGCCATAGGAAATGTTAAAAAGATACTGCTCGAAGGACCATGGAAAATTGTTTGAAAGATGTGGGGTCCTTCAAGATCTTGGATAATCAGGCTAGACAGGATCATGGAAAATGTTGGATGAAGTGGGGTTCTGCAAGTCATAGGGAAAATCAGGCTAGATGCGGCAAGTAAGGACCCAAAATTCCGTTGAATACAAATAAAAATACTTCTTCAATTTAAAATGTGCACTATATTAATTATCTTGATGCTCTGCAGCTATGCCAACGTTGATTCCTTAAACCGTTTACTTTTATTATCTTAATATATATAAATTACGTGTCACATGTTTGTCCGAGTTTGTCCGCGATGGACTCCTAAACTACTTAACCGATTTTAATCAAATTTGTACACCGTGTGCAGTTTGATCCAACTTGAAAGATAGGATAGCTTACATCTCAATTTATAAATGCAATATTATCTTATTGCAAATTAATTATCTGTATATGACATATGACATCTGGCGACGATGATGGCGACATCTGTTGACTAGATTGAGTAAATATTCTGTTGACTAGATTGAGTAAATATTCAATAGATGGTGCTATGTAATGTAATATGACAAAAACGTTAGTCACAGCAACGCGTGGCCGGGACAGCTAGTATTATATAAATCTAAATACTCATTGTAGTGTTTAACATGTAGTGAGGTATTAAACTTACAACAACAAGTTATACGTCACTCGTCCTCACCACAGTAATTTTAGATATTATTTTCTTCTAAAGATGGAATAACATTCAAGATGTTTTAGCTACAAACACACCTCCGAATATGAACCTTTAACTGTACCTGTACTTCATTTCCATAAAATAACATAAACATAACATTCTTCTAGAAATCGAAATTCCCAAGTTATATCACCTTTGGGGGAAACAATTTTATCTGACACTAACTGATGCTTTTACAGCACTGCACACCACACCCCTCACAGTGCACACCCGTCCCTTCAACCCTTCAACAGGAATGTAAAATCCAGCTCGTTTTAGGGTTTCTCATTTTGAGTTACTAGATTGACACCCATTTTTCAATATAATATTTTAAGAACGGAAAATGAGGGGGTTCTGGTGTGGAACCCTGTAAAGGGAGAAGCCCTGGGGGGTTGTGTACCCTCTTTAACAATGTGAAAAGGTCGTTAAAGACATGGTATGGTAGGATATAGTGTGATGCGGAACGGACGCCCGCCGCCCGCCAAATAGGTGACATTATTCAAAATGACGTACTTTCATTGACAGCAAATGGGGTTAAATCTCTGAGTTATATGAGTGCCATACTTTATTTATTACTGAAATGTCTTCTCGTGAAAACTAAGATGGTGGATGTGTACGCAGCGCCAGCGGAAATAACGTGCACTAAATAATGTGTAAAACATAAAGCGTAAAAACATAAACGCAAAACCTGGTAATATTTAATTTGAAAGTTCTCAGTTTATTATTTTATAGGTAGGTATCTATAGTACTTTCATAATATCCTCGCTAAGCTCAAAACGTAAACTTGCTTTTCGTATTATTAGTTACCGAGATTAAAATAATTTTATAATATTGTCATTAAAGAAATAGGAAAGACATAACAAGTCCTTTATTAATATATGAGTTTAGTATAAAACAATATACAGAAATATACTTTGTAACTTTTATACGTTTATAAGACAAAGTCTCCAGTTTTATTAGGAATTGTAAATTTTAAATAAAATCATGTGTTGCTTCTGAAATTTAAAGTTTATTTTGGTAATTTACATTTATATTTTAATAATTACATTGTTTAACTTATATATCATACCTGAAATTTAAAGAAACGACATTTAAAGTTTATTATTTACCATAAATTGTCAATTCCGTTTTATCTAATTAT
Organism: Panorpa germanica; assembly: GCA_963678705.1. Lineage (NCBI taxonomy): Eukaryota > Metazoa > Arthropoda > Insecta > Mecoptera > Panorpidae > Panorpa > Panorpa germanica. The sequence goes on along the minus strand of OY783211.1, from coordinate 14,325,029 downwards.
AATTATAACCTCACAAATATCAACTGTGTTGAGCGTTATTCCTATAGCGACATCTATTGCGTTCATAAGTATATTTTTTCACTGAACGGTCACTGTTTTACCGTTTAACAGACTAGCACGTTTATACTTATGTAACGTTACATAATATTAATTTAAAAAAGTTTATGTAAAGGATAATTTTATTTATTATAAATATACCTTAAATATTATATAAACTCAAAACTTTAATTGTTGCTCGAGACAGTTGTAAATAGTATCGTAAGTAGTAATACGATTGATTATGCATCTCTTTCATACTATTTTAAAAAGAACATAACGTAAATAATTAAAAAGTTTTTTCTGAATTTTGAGCAAGTAACAATTTCTAATAGAAATTAAAGAAACTCTTATCTTTAATGCAGATAATAATATAATATTTTACCCTACAACAACTGCTATTCTAGTCAAATACATATATTTTCTCTCCTGTAAAAGACTTAAGCCTACACAGATTAAAACGATGATAAAGATATTTAAGCTCATTTAAAATGTGAACTTTTTTTAGTCTCAGGTGTAGAGAGAAAACTAAAAAATTAAATTTAACAAAACTATAAAGCTCACAAAATATAAATGTTCAGGAATGCTTCGCAGCACCCTCCCTCCTCCCCCATTTTCTTCCTGTGACTTCGCTCAACCATTTGGTGTGTTATTTCGGTCAAGGAAACTTTTATAAAGATTTCTTATATATCATTTCCGCCATTCGTCTTCATCAATTTATAAGATGGAAAACATCTTTGGCTTGACTTTATTATATGACTGTGGTATTTGAACATAAGGTGGAAAAGAGAAAGATATAGAGAAAAATAAGGATAATTAAAACATCAAAGAAATTGATGTAGACGTGAAATGGTTAGCGATGGGTCCGGAAAATGGTAAATGGTAAATGGAAATACTGCGGGTGTGTTACGAAAAGGGAAAACAGCAAAAAATGTGTTTAATTAAAAGGAAACTCGTGTATACGTACGAGTATACATCCATTTAAACTAATGGATTTCTGGGAAAACCTTACGGAAACTTTGAAGTGATAAAAGTAAAAGTAATATTTGTAGCTGACAGGTCAGGTTCCATAAATGACATTTAGCAAATTATACTGACGAGGCGAAACCAATTTGGATGTATCTTTAGTGTATCTAAAGTTGCCTTGAAAATACTAACTTTTTAATAAATATTTTAGGTGTTTCCTTCTCATTTACATTCCTTCATTTACATTAACAAAGAACTTATCGCAAATTGTAATCTCGTTCCTCGCATTCCGAATTGTTAACCATGACTCATTTCTAGAAAACTGTACCATATCTTGTTGATTACCAGGACCTTCAATATCCTATTATTTTTTAGGAAATAGTTATTTTTGTTTCTGTAATGGGCTTGTGTCCTATGTCTTAATTTCTATAAAAGTGTCCTATATATTGATAAAGTGTTAACAATTAAAAAAGTCATTTTGTCTCTTTAATTATTAAAGGGATTCAACGTTGTACAACATTCCAATTGCATGTTACCTCACAACCGCTATGCTGCTATCTCTTTTAAACAACAGAGAGTAAAAGAGATGTATTCTTGACAAAACTCTAACAAGTTTACAGGTTACCAACCTTACAGCTCATAAATCTCTGCTATATGTATTTATATATCAAAATATCAAATATTACTTACAGCTATTTCAAGGAACAATAAAATTTCAATATTATGTCTGCCTTAGCAGGGTTAAATAAAATAGAAACTTATTATTCTTTGACTAGACTTGATTATTTCGACTACCAACAGCTATAAAAAATTACCACAGTACTGACCTACTCAACATATAACTAACGTACTAAATACAGCACTAAAACTACAATTCAATTTTTTAATTGCCATATCTCTAAAATAGACATGCCAATACATATTTATTAACATCAATTTCAATCAACAATTGAAAAATCGACCACTAAAAATGAGGACACACACCCGTTATTAAATACTATATACGACATTGAACGGTATTTCTTCCCATTAAAAAGCAATCCTTTATCAACACACGAAATTCAGATTTTTCTATTACTTTGAAAATTACAAAAAGTAGCGTCACTAAAATTACAGTAACTCGGAAACTAATCGTCAGAATGACATGAAATTTTGACACATATTGTTTGAAAGTTGGTACTATCTAAAAATCATATTGATGGAATCAATAGCGGCGCCATTTACGAAGTCATTGACTATTGTGTGACATACTGAAGTTAACTTAATAATAACAAAACCCAGAAAATATAATAGTCTTGCGTCAAGCATCAATGTTTTCATTCCATTCATTGTGACGTTTAGTTTTCGTTTAAAACACCCTCTACACGAAATATATGTCAGTGTTTTGTATAGGTCGTTAATTTAACAGTTGCATTATTTATTTATAAAATAAATTACATAACTTTTAAACACAACGTCATATAATGGTAACAGTTAAAACAAAATAGTACGAATAACTGAACTATTTAATTATGCATTTAATGTTCACATCCTAAAACTTCTGCATATGTTGTTTATTAAAATAATAGTTAAATAAATTAATACTAGGTGTCACTGGCAGTACTAAAATCCCATAGCGTATGTCATAACGTAATGCAGATGTAGAATAAATTAACGGTTACGTTATGAATTGTACGGTCTACATTGTATTTTATAATTACATGCAATGATATATAGTTTGAACAGTTTGCATACAATAAATCTAATGCGTAGGTATTTGTTTAAATGTGTACTGTAAAATTATTATGTCAGCGTCGTTTATCGCGGGTGGTACCCGAGTACATTGCCATATACGTAAGAGACTAAGAAAACCGGATAGTAATGTATAGAATTAGATACCGCATATAACAACAACCGAGTTTTAAATTGAATTGATTGATAAAACACAACAAATTGGCACATGCGCACAAAGTGCAGCATTCATGACATTTGTTTTTTAGGAGCGAATTTTTATTAATTCACTTTTTTAGTAGGAGTAGAACAATTTATAACTAACTAAGCTAAAACTTTTGTCAAAGTTTGTGCAAGCACCTGATAAGATATGCCGTTTTCTTAATAAAATGTTCAAGTTTATAATGACTTTTTTAACTACCTAAACGGTGAACTATTTTCGATTATTTCTATATTCTTAAGTAATTTTATTAGAAAACCTTAACTTTATTATTTGCTTTTATAATAAAGTGTGTAAAGGGCCACCTATTATTGACGTCACACGCAAGGAGGGGAAGGGATCTAGCTCTAAAGTATGGGGTTAGGAGCAATAAGCTTCATGACATCACATCAAATCTAAAATTCCAGTTACAAAAGAAATATAAAAACAAGACCGAAAAACAAAATGAGGTAAAAGTAAAATATGTGACGTCATAATAGAAAGAGAAGGCTATATGTGTGACAAGACATGACAATGAATATAGGAGTTAAAAAACCATTAAATTTATGTGACACAATTTATGTATGACCCATAATCACTTAAATATCAGATGCCATTAAAGATATAAAGTACCTTTCTAATAGTCAGCCCAATAATTGTGTCCATTACTTTAAAAATACATAAAAGACTAGAACCAGATGTGAGTGAAGTAAATATCTCCTTTGTTGAACCAGTTTGATACTTTCATGAAACTTCTAAGAACAAAAAGACATCGTTCACGTCGTTGAGGAAGCTCAGTCCATTTTACACCGTTTGTATGTGTGTGTGTATGTACCACCCTCGCATATAGATTTAAGTCAAGTTTTATTGCTCCACTTCACATAAAATACAACGACTCGTTATCATAGCCGATCCTCATCCGATATTAAACGTTTTATCTCGGAAATAAAACATGAAAGTTTCCCACTCACTTTAATGCGGGAAGGTTGTGTATACGTGTGGCACAGAATCTGATATTCCAACTACTTAGGTCATATTCGGCTACTACGAGTATATGACATGATATCTAAAGTGTTTTCAATAATGTTGTCCAAATTGATCATCGTTTGTCTCAGCGCGCGAAAATCACAATTTGTAAAATTAATAACAAACGTAAAATGTAGTCATAGTTACGCATATTTAACGTTTATCTAAGATATCAAAAGTTACCTGTTACGTAAATTATTTTACCTAATGTTCAACGCTTTGCAAACTATTGTATTGGTTTATGAAAAATAAATCCACCTATTTTCGCATTACGCTTTAATATTAAGTGTAAAGGCTTATAGGAAAGCTATGAAATAAAAACTTTTTAAATAAAATATTACTAAGTTTTGCTTTGGCAAAATATTACTTGAATGGGTAGGCATTATGTCATTTATTTCGTACGATTTTGACAAAATTTACCTGCTTAAGATCACTATTGCAAAACTATTGACCATTCTTAAATGAGTTGCAAGGTAAGGAAAGTAAAAGATGGAAAATGAAGTGGATGAAAAATGCAGATGGAAGTCAATTACGAAATTGAAAAGGAAACGAATACTGCCAAAGAAACACCAAAGAGAAGAGAAGAATTAATGGAATAAAGAAGTCCTAATCATTAGTTAAATTTCAATTTATATTTCCTTCAGGGTTGTCTCATATTACAATACTTTAATAGGATATCACGAATTGTAAAAATAACTATTAATAAAATAAATAAACACAAATTATTTAAATACATTTTTACAAATATATGATGTTTCATGCATTAATTCGTTTTATGAAAAACATCTTGCTTTGCCTTGTCTTATAAAATTCGTCAAATGAAATTGATAGATAGGGAGGGTACATCTCAAATCAAATTACATGGATCAAGAGAATACAAATTAAATTATAGACCCTCTCTTACAAAAGTACCATTTTATTTTGATTAATTTTTCAAGACAAGAACATTCTATTTTTACAATAAAGGACAAAAAGTCTTGTCTTTGTCATCCATAGTATTGGATGGTTTTTGAAACCCTATAACGTAGCTCAAATCAATGTATAAAATTACAACTTAATAACAACAGGAGTTATTTTAATGTAATTACATAAAATAAAAGTAATATATTTTATAGATAACCAATTAATTTTATACGAATTGTTTACTATAAAATTTGATATATTGATCGAGACCGAATGACTATTGTTTAATAATATGAACAAAATTGACTGCCAAAATTGAACGTAATTTTTAAAAGAATATTACGTCTATGTGTCGTGCAGTACGCTAGAGCTATGACACGTTGCAGCCCAGGCTGCATGACGGTTGCTTGCCACTAAGCAAATGCGACGTAGTAGCTTCGTGGACAGAGCTTCCTTTATTTCAATGCAAGCCACAAGACAAAACAACTCAACCATCATATTGTACTCTACTCAATATAACATACGAGTAGGTAGATATTACTAACAGTGACATTACTTATCAACTAAATCGCAAACTCTTAATTAGTGTATCTCGTATAATAGTAAGACATGTCTAATCCTGTTCGTAGACAACATGTCTGAATGTCAGATTTGTCTGTGAAAGTATTTCGCATATAAAGTCCCAACTGAGTGACTGACTGGCTACCCACTTGCTTTCACGTAATGAGTCTCAAGATTATATCAAATGTGTAGACGTACAGACGCTATGGATATTGGAATAAACCAAACAAATATAAAGATTTTCCCACGCAATCAAACATGTTCCTTGTACTTCTAGATATGTTCGTTTTTAAAAAGATATTTTGTGTATAAATGTATATTTATATATATTTACTTATCTATATTATGGTTATGCTTATCGTAACAAAGAAAAATTAAAAATATATATTTACATGGGGCCCACGTAAATTATTTTTCTCCGGGCCCGGTTTCTTCTCCTGATGCTCCTGCAAATATATTTTCATTGGATGAATAAATTATTATAACAAATATATCGGAAACGGTGAATTGGGCACAAAGAAATCTGAAGCTAGGAATCTATTTGTATCATTGTCCATGATACAAGTATGTTCAAGAGCTCACAAATTGCATTTTGGAAAAGGAATATAAATATTAAGCAAAATGGCACCTAAATATAATGCAATGGTTAGGTAAGATTTTTTTTTTTGAATGTTTTTAGGTAACGTATTTCAATTTCATATTATGAAGGGGAGGGGGGAGGGTGAAGGCGTGTATGGTTTCAACTTTTTTTAATTTATATTATTGTACAACATATTAAGTTAATTGTGTTTTTACACAATATTTAAAGTCGATTGGAGTAAAACTGTCGGAGATATAGAATTTTAAGTCTTCACCTCTCTGGTCTGCTTTCGTGTTACTTTGAAACTTTTAAATGCTCTCTATATCAAAATCTACTGACCCGATTTTTTTGAAATTTTGCACACTCTTTCTTTACATAAGTGCCGAGGTAACGCTGTCGAATTTTTCTTTATTTTTTAATTTTAACTTATTTTAAAATAACAAAGTTTCTGATTTCTTTCATGAAAAATCGGTATTTTGACTTCGCCTGGGAAGATTCGCTGTCAATGCCTCATTTCTAGATATTTATTTATGAAAATTTAACAAAGTATTCTTCAAATATCATTTTATCATGTAGTAATTATAGAAATAATTATATATTAACTGTGTCACCAAAAAACAATATCGAAAATATACATCTTTCTTATCGTTTTGACCTTACTCTCCCCTTAAAAGAATGTTTTTTATTATTTACGTAATTATTATATAACCTGAACCTTTTATATTATGTATAAATATTTAAAAAAAGTTTTTACGAGCTATTTTAACAAAATATTAATCAAAAATATGAAAAAACATGTCATCTGCTTCCGTTTAATTGTGCAGCATATTCTGGTCTCATATAATAGGGTAGTTTTTTCATGGTGATCGCGTTCATGGTGATTGGTGGATCACAATTTTAATAGAAAACGGGATGTAAAAGCTCGCGGAAATGGTTGACACTCAGCTGTCAAACGCATGTTGAAACCAGGGATGTCAGAATATCAAACCGGCATAATAGCAGCATGGAGGAGCGCAGTTCAATAGAAGCACAACAGCAAGCAAGAGTGAAAGCAAAAGAAGAAGCAGAGGAGTTATCCAATGATCGAGAATGATTGATGGCTGTTTGTTTTGATATTACTAATTCAAAAGCATCACGAACTGCCATTATTTTAATAATGTTATTCAACATCATGCAAAAGATAAACGTAACGGCAATTAAGTTTCTTCAGGGGTTATTTTGATTCTCGTTTCAAATTGATATTTCTATTTTTGTAACGAGGTTATTTGTTAAGCTATATGTCTAAACCAGTAAGCTTTGATTGAAGATATTTAGTTGGTTTCGGAACTATTTTTAATAAGTTAGCTAAATCTAAAAGATCACCGGCTGACCTTTTGCTTGTTGCTCTAGTATGTATAAGGGATGTGATATACTCGCAACCTTAATGCTATGTATTCGACAGGCACAGGAGACGCATCATCAACATGTGACATGTTTTATATCTCACTCACACTCATTTTATTATAACTAGTGTGAGTGAGACATAAAACATACCGCATGTTGTTGATGTTGCACTATTTTCTGTTTCATTCGCACTCTCTGCAATAACATGATTACGAGTGAAAGAGATCTTGAATTCATAAATATATTTGTATCTGAATATTTTCACATTAGAACATGAAGAGAATGCATGGTGTTATAGTGGTGACAGTAATAAAAAGTTCACATTAGAGGTTATCTCAAATCGAAAGAAATATAAAAAATTACTTTTCTCGAAGTCACTTAATGCAACTGCTTCGTAGCTCAGTGGTTTTGAGTACCTATTTTTCAGTAAGAACTGTGACTATATGTAAATAAATTCGAATTTAAGTATTAAAACATAGGGCCCTATTCCTGAGTCTTGCGATCAATGATAGAACAGATATGATTTATATGACTGAAACATTTTATAATAAGAATTATTAATAAAATTCAGGAATAGTGCATAAGTACTCTTTTAAATATGATTCGTAAAATGTTTCACTCATATAAATCATATCTGTTCGATCATTGCCTGGATATAATATTATTTAGAAATAAAAACAAAAAAGAAAGGTCTTCACACAAGAATTTATAAGGACCTCATTGTCAAATGGTTTTTAATATTTATTTTCGTTACTTATATACATTTTTTCAGAGAAATCTCCATTATATGACCCTTTTAATCTTTAAAAAGAAGTTCTTATGACTGTAACAACCCCAAAAGGATAATTTTAAAACTATATTGATCATGTTTATTTATTTTTGTTTATAATAGTAATAAGCAAAGTTACTGAATAACATTTTTTACTCAAAAAGTAATTTTTTATATAAAATATACCCTAAATATATGTAACTGTGTTTATCTCCAACAATAATGACAAAATGTATGGTGTTGTGGTCTCGTATATGTGTTTCAACCGTTACCTCATAAGTTTTATGATTACATCTCATTTTGAAATAATTTAAGATAAAAACAAAACCTAGAAAATGTAGCACTCCATCAAAAATCGAACCCGAAGATACAGAAGTATGGTTGCAAATGCTCTTAGACACTGTGCCGTATTGTATCTAAACAAAACGTAGAAAGAAACAAAATATCCATCTTTTTAACGAAAGCAGTTTTTATAGCAGGAACTTCCTTGTTAACTTGTTTCTGGAAAAATTAACTGAAATATGAAGTTTCTCATCCCCATGCACTTGTATCGATCAATATAATGTCTTAGCATATCTTAAGAGGCACGTACAGCAGTGCAATTTATTGAAAGCCCCGTTCATGCTTCAATTGGAATCAATTTGTCCTTAATCCGTTTATACAATATGTGAAATTGATTAAAGCTATCAAACGGCAGTCACAGACAGTCAGAGGACATGCCACAAGGCATGTTGCATGTTTATTATTTTCATACAAATCAATATTTCATTTTGATCGTTGCGATAAAAGTCACGCAAGAGACGTATCAATCATAAAAAGAAAATGGATTCTTTTTTCTATGGAAACAGTTAATACTCGTATGTCTTACCGCTTTCTTAACTTGCGTTGGTAATCTAACAACGGGTTAAGTTTCTTTGTCTTATATTCTCATTCAGTCTTTCAAACAAAAATACATTTTAATTAAATTGGGTTTTGTAATATTGCTAGTAAGGTCATATTCGACAAATTAACTCTGAATGTAGTATTGCAACATAAATACGTTTCCAAAGACAGTAGACCCTCCTATAACACGAGTTCCAGCAATGCGAATTCATCCAACGTTAAGAATAAGGGAACGCTTTGGATAAAACCTCATTCCTATTCACTGTTTTCGATATTTAATTTACATTTTTATTTAATATTTCAATCTAAATTTCAGGTTTTCAGGAATAGGCAGATGCATGCGTCAACAGTCAGACAAAATTCAATGTGTAATAATTAAAATTGCTGTTCTTAATAACAATTACTAATGTAAATTATTTTTATTTCTTTATTTTTGACAAACTGACATTGATTTTCTCTTAAATATAAAGAAATCCTACTGCATTCTGACAGATTGTCACATTTTGGAGGTTATAATATAATAAAGTTTTTTTTTAATTTAGTATTTTTAATTTAGGAACATTGGGCCTTGTAAGGTTCTAAACTTTAAATTAAAAATAGTTCAAAGAATGACTACACATATTCACATATGATATACAATTCAAATTAAAAACAGAATTAAAACAATGAGTGGGAATGATACTTAAGACCAGTTGCCGTAATATATTTGTCGCGTTGCATGGATTCGCACTGTCGAAACTTCCACAGAAAGAATCTACTGTACATTAATATTTTTTAGAGATATATCAATCGATTTGTTCTATTTATAAATCAATTTATAGCGTGGGTGCATTATTCTATTATTATGTCGTATTAATATTTCATTTTCAATAATTTATTCGTCGGTTACCCGTTCATTTATTTTCGGTTCCTGTTTACGTTTATGTATAAAAAATGTATTCATCCAATTAATTATTCAACAAAAAGATAACTATGCAATGTCACATTATATAGAATCGAGAGCAACATCAACATGTGACATGTTTTATATTTCACTCACACTCATTTAATTAGATGGAGTGTGAGTGAGACATACAACATATCGCATGTTGTTGATGTTGCACTAGTCTAGACGGATCATAAGGCTAGTAAAGATCATCTAGGGACTTACCTCGTCATCGTAGTTATCAGGATCAGCCATTTTTGGAGTTGCGTCAACTGCGATTCTCTGTTGAACACTTTAGTTTATTTATCAGTTTATTTCAGCAAACTTTTTCAGCTGCTCATTTATTTTATGGTCATTTTTTACAACCGAACATTGTTTGTTTATTGTTTAATTTATTTATAATTACTATTTTAATTGTTTATTTATAATTAATATTGCTTTAATGATTGTTACTGTTGAAATACGTAATAGTTTTAATTAATAAAATTCTACCTAAGATTAGCTAAGCTAAGGAAGCAGTATGCTGCATGCATAGGTGTTGATTTGCATCTATTAAATCAGGGATGCCCAAATTAAGGCCGCCGAGTTGTTTCATCTCTTAATTTAATCCGACCACGTAAGAATCTAGGCCATTTTTAAACGAATAGAAGAATAGTCATCCACAAACCAATACTAACACTACTACTAATAAAGAGTTTAAAATTAACTATCAAAAGTTATTGTTGTTTTTAAACAGCTACTGGTTTATGACACACAAGCGTGTCCCTGATATTTTATCCCTATTTCTTTTCCGATGCAAATAACATTAGTTCCAAATATTAACACTTTGGCGTTAGTTTATCACCCTAAAATATACGTTAGAGGTTTTAAGCACCACCTATCATCACAAAATTAAACTATTTAATAAAAATGTTGTCAAATTCTAACAATAAACTGCTCAAAGTTATTGGTTTCAGCAATAAAAAGGTCACAAGTGATTAAGTCTAAAAAATATGGTGGTTGTAGAAATTGCGTTACATTAATTGCATTATAAAGGCCCATGTAATACTTTCTAATATCTGAATGTGACCATAGACTTAAAAAATGTACACTATCGGAATTTGTGATATTTCCACGTATATTTTATACAGTTGCATGTATTTCTTTATAGAAATTCCAATAGTTTTATTGCTCCAAGCTAAATTGATTCCAGTGGTAAAGTTATTGAATAGATATAGGTTATACATTTATGTAGTGGTCTTATTTGTGCCTTGCGTCAATATTGACACATTGACGTGGTACGAGTACTTTGAGAGCAAAGGAATTTTATTAACCACTCGACCACGACCGCGACGCGACCGCTGCCGCCGGTTCAAATCACTTGAATGCATTTTATAACAATACACACTTGAATTGTTGTGCTGAAACGTCGAGCGACGTTTATTACTTTACTATTTCCCGTACCGACGCGACGGTATGCAACTGTATAACATAAACCGCTGTAGCATTCTCTAGTTTCTACACTGCATAGACTTTATAGTTTCTGCATGCATTGGTTTCTAGATAACACGTTAAGTTCAAGAACCATGGCTGCACGAGTTGACAAATAATGTTACTTTGAGTGGAAGCTGAGAGAAATAACTGCTGCTTTTAATGGTTTGTCATCAAAGTGAGAACAGAAATGATTGGTTTTCGAGTAAAACAAAGATCCTGTTCTATATACAGAGGGATGCACTTTGAAATCAGGATAAATCTTTGTCATTAAGTTACTGTCAAAGTTGGAAGTGTCACTGAGCCTTGAGTTAACATCAACTATATAGAGCATAAGGTATAGACAAATATTTGTCTAATTCAGAAGTGGGACGCAATTCCAACAAAAGATTATTTAACTGTCAAAAAGGTCGCAAAGTTGTAAGCACTAATAACGATTCATAATAATTTTTGGTATAAGTTTTTATAAATAATTATTATATAGAATATAATGGGAAGACAAAAGTACTTCTCACAATTTACTCTTTTACTTGAAGTCGACATAAGAACTGCATTACCACAGCGTTTAACCTGATATCCTTTAAAGACATTAACCTAACTGTCTGGATATCGCAGACAATATATTTCCCTCTAAACTTAATATTTATCATCATTTTCTTAATATCTAGGACATCCCATCTCGTGCAAGCAAACAAACTTCAAGGATAATAAAGCTCAGTTATCTATAAATATTGAACTTTTATGTTAAAAAATAAAAATCATAGAAAATGGTACACAAGTTTTAAAAGAGTTAAAAAGTCTTGATGGGTGTTACTTCAAAAGGAACAAAAACTAAAAAAAACACACACGTTCGACACGTCAGAAGCAGCAAAGTGCCATCGACTGCACACGGCCCGGTTTCATCTTAGATGGTTGCAAGACACGTACAGTGATGGGGTGCAGGGAATAGAAACCATAGCTGGGACGTATACAAACATACATACAAAAATAATAATTATTTCTTTTATAATTGGTGTTAATTAAATGTATCAATTCGTATATATTAGTTATTAGCTTCTAAACATCAAACGCAACTTATGTATATTATAAATTTTAAACCATTTTTGAATTGTCAACTTACAACCGTCATTGCACTGTGTTCCATTACTAACTTAAGAGTTTGAACTATGGATTAAAATAAATATATCATAACTTATTACGAAAATATGAAGTTTTTCTGTTGAATTATAATGTAATATTTTTTACCTAATGTTACGTCTCATTATTTACAGAAGTTTAACATAAATCAATGCAGTAATCTACTACTACCATATCAATTTAATTTTTATCATTATATACAACAAAAGACATACAAAAAAATCTTTATTTACAACAAAGAATGTAAATTTGTGCCCAAGATCTTATATTATATAATCTTATATTATATTAAGGAATTGTAATGAAATAGGCAAACTTTTTAATGTTTATAAATCTTAAATATATGTAACTGTGTTTAGCGGGTGGCAATTTAATACGGACCACAATTTGTCCGTTTGAACACATCTTTGACAACACATTGCACAATAATTAGCATAATATATTGTCTATTAAATATCCTTATTAGTGCTAAAATATTTTTGTTTTTCTGGTCTGCTTCCTAGCTCCTAATCATAAATATAGTTATATAAGCAGCAACGGATCTTAGATTTTTTCGAATCAAAACAAAAACTTCGGGCAAAAACTTGACATAACCGTCCTATATACTGCGAACAATAAAAAAAAACAGGACTGAAAAAAAGGTAATTTCCCCAAAAAATAATATATTTTAACAAACTAAATATGTACGCAGTGCTTTCGGAATTATTATCCGCCCGGGGCAACAACCACGGTTTGCCCTCCACCCCCCTTAGATATAACCTGACTGCAAGGTCCCTGTATAAACTAGCAAGTTCGAGACATTCAAATTTTTAATCTGGGTAAGTAAATAAGAATTTGAATTTGGTGAATTTATTTAACTTGCCCAAAAGTTCTGCACCACTGCATATACCGCATTATTTCATGAACCTGTAGCTTGTTCACGACTTGAAGCAACACTTGGTGTCAGCAAATGAACCATCGAAGAACTATTAATTATAAAACGCTGAAATTAAACAGTTCCTTAAAGTACCATCTACGATAACTTACATCCGTGGAATATGATTTCTACATTTTTCCACATAAGGAAGTATTTTTGTTATACATCAAATTTTTTTGCTTTATTTACAAATCTCACATATCCGTATTAGATAACAAAAGTGAGGTTATAGACCGAACTTCTATAGAAGTAACACTCTGCTCAATATGGCCGCATGTAATTCTACCGCAGTGCAACCTAACCTATAAGAACTTCTACCGTTAGTAATTCCAACATTTCCAATTAAATTAAAAACACTAATTGAGAAAAGTTATTGTAAATGTAAGAATTTTATAGAATTAATATGCAGTTAGAAAAATGTTATAATTTAAGGATAGAAGTAATTAAAGTTGGAGACAACCCCTAGGTTCCACCTCCAGACTAAACCCAACCCCTTGTTACATCTTGTTAGTCCCTCTGACCTATTTAACTTCATAACTGCACCAGTGGAGAGATAGTGGAGAACGAAAGCCGATAAATTGAGAAATTAATTTGAAACTTTATTTCCAACCGCTGGTAGTTGGAATTAACCGCCAACTTAGCAAAGGATGGGGAGGATGGTCCAGCATTGCATAACCATATCCTAATGAGAATGCAGCTGTGATGGATATAGTGGAAACCCTCTTGCTGGTAAAATGTAAATAGTAACTTGTAACGGTTTAGTTAGCCTCTGCAGCGCCGCGTAGCGATAGGTTTGTTAAGTTTCGTAATTTCGTTTAATGTCATTTTTGACGTTTATTGCACAAACTGTACAATTGAAATTGAAAAACTTTATGCAATTATTACCAGATAGAAGTTTTCTCATTACCTAAGAAAGAAATATTAACTAAGTTAAATACATAAATATTAACTAAGTTAGAAATATATTTAGAATATATATTTTGAGGTTAGAATTTTTTTTTTTTTGAAACGGTGATATTTGTGATGTAGATTAAGGTTAAATATGATAACAGTATAAGCTGTCAGGGGTTGCAGCTGCTGTGATACGCTAGTGACGTTTTGCAATGATATAAAAATTGTGTATGTATCTGCAAACCTATTCTAATATGACACAAATACTGGGTGGGTTATTTAGAAGGTGCTCTCGGGAATTCCCGGGAAATATTTTTATTTTTATTTTCGTATCTTTAACCTATATAGTACTTAATAACTACTTCAATGGTCTATTTTATTAAAATTCGTACGTATAGTTCTGATAAACATATACTTAATTGGTTAATAAATAACTTTAAATATATATAACTATGTTTCGAATCTCATATAAAACAAACACGCTGTATATTCATATAAATTGTATCAAGGTGTTTTATATGAGATAATACTAACACTGCTCTTATTTATAGACCCTATATCTAACGAAATTAGAATTTGAAGTAACATTCTAGAAATACTTCCAAATGACGATACTGTCAACGTGCTATTTATACATTAGTTCGCGTTAACCTGTAGATAGATATCTATTACCAAGAATTAGAATAGACATTGTCAGCATTACAATAGTTTTGATGAAGATAATGTCACTGATCAGCAGGTAGTTTTCATTTAAGTTTCGTTCTAGCTCTATCACATTATTCACCAGACAAGGGGCATGTCAAGTGTCGACAAAGGTCAAGTTCTACACCGCGAGCTTTAAGCTCACTATACATACTTTAACATTATTTAACAAGTAAACTTAATCAATATGTAAAAACGCTCTTAAAGCTTTCATTCATAGCAGACCCGTTTAAACGTTTACATTAAAAGGTCAACGTCGCTTTCCACAAATGGATTTTTCCATATCTTTGAATCAACAAGGACCTTTTAGCTATTTCCCTCTAGTTTTCTCCATTTCCACGCATTGCGCACAATTTGCTTTTCATTTCAACATTCATTTGTTAAACATGCCATGAGCTGCCATGAGTTTCGTTTTAGAGTTTTGTAATTTAATTGAAAAATAAAAAAGTAAAAGATATTCCATTAAAAATAACGATTAATTAAAAAATAAAATTGTTATATTTTAATTAAGGAATATTTAAGTCTGATGAAATATTAATGACGGTCGTTAATGGCGCAGTTTTAAATAACAGTTATTTTATGCTTCACAAAACTCTTTTTAAATCGCTTGTGTTATATTAATTACACAAGTACTAGAAGCCCAATGATTTTCATAATTAAAAAATCTTAAATGCGTTGTGTTTCATAACAAAGATTCATTAAAGTTTCATTACAACATACTCATAGATTTCTTTACTGTTACTTACAAAGAATAAGACATTCCTTATAAACACAGCTACTTGTATTCAAGATTTATCTAACAAAACAAAATTAACCTGTTACGTAAAGAAAGTTATGTAAAATACAACGTTTTTTAAAATTTATATCCTTTTTTTTTTATTGTTTTAAGCACTTAATTTCAATGTTTTTTCAATACAAATTCAAATATATATATATATACTAGCTGTCCCGGCCACGCGTTGCTGTGACTAACGTTTTTGTCATATTACATTACATAGCGCCATCTATTGAATATTTACTCAATCTAGTCAACAGAATATTTACTCAATCTATTTATCAACAGATGTCGCCATCTTTTAAAATCAGATAATTAATAATAAATCATAATAATTAATCATAAATTGAGATTTAAGCTATCCTTTCTTTCAAGTTGGATCAAACTGCACCCGGTGTACAAATTTGATTAAAATCGGTTAAGTAGTTTAGGAGTCCATCGCGAACACACAACGTGACACGTAATTTATATATATTAAGAAGAAGATAAGATATATATATATATATATATATATATATATATATATATATATATATATATATATATATATATATATATATATATATATATTACCAGTACTATAACGCTGTCAATTTTTATCTAAAGATAATTTTTCAGTTTTTATAAAGAAATCATTTTAATTATGCTAACTATGAAATAACACAAACTTTAAAACGATAAGAAAATATAATTAAAGTAGAATAAAAGTTTATGAGAAGTTAGTGCACTAAAATCTGAATCTTCTCCGGTTACGATATGCTTCAGTTTCAGTTTCAGAGATGGATGCATCATACTTTGTTAAACTCCATGACACCATAGAGGAAATGAAAAAACCGAGTTTTCCTGGGGCTGGGCGGTAAAATTAATTACATCGTTACTTTATGAGCACCACGTTAAATTAAGTTTTTTTTAAACTGAGCGAGTCATATATTTGCCAATAACGAGTTTTAACTTTGTTACTAAAAGAAAAATGAATGGAAATTTATATAAAATGAAAAATAAAAAACAAAAAGAAAAGCTAGTTTGTTCGTTAACTGCAAAGTAATTTAGATCAAGATTTAATTAATGAAAAAAAATATTTACTTTGTTATTTATATAGTAGATTAAGTATAATTCCTACCTACTTTTTTAATTTTAAGTTTTAGGTTATGTTGAATATTTTTTGTTTTAACCTAAAAATACTTTTTTTAATAACAGAACAGAATTTCTGTATTTAGTTTTTATTTTGAGTGTTTTGGGTGCTACAATTGGGGTAATATAATTATTTCTAGTTCTTTATTTTTCACAATGATTCCGATGAGTTTATGACAGATTTCAGATTTCATAAAAAAGACCACTGCACTGCAAATTATTTTTGTTTAATATAAATTATTATATTCAACATAATCATTATTATTTCATAATTTTCATAAGCTGAAAGTAGTTTTGCTTTGACAGATTGTAGGTTATAAACCTTGTCGATAAAATAGAACACTGCTTTCCTCTACGTTGTAAGTTTCAGAAAGTTTAAAGTATACATACTAATAAAACTAATGTAAAACTATGGTCCTATACACAGACAAAAAGTAGGTTCAAAGTGACGCTCTAAATAGGACTTTGATAGTACGCTTCGTTTTTAATCCACCAGGATCGCATCTGTTTTTGTCGCGTTTTTCGAATGAACATGCTTGCGATTTCTAACCTAACTTTTAGTAAAAGTGTCAGTCTCAAACAAAAGTGTTCTTACTAATTTTATAGTCAAGTTTTTACATTTTTATTCATACAACGATATTAAAAAAATTAATAATAGTGACAGAAATTATTAAAACAATTTTGACAGAAGGCAGAAACAGTAGCTGTGAATAATACTTTATTTAACATTTGATACAAGTCAGTAATTGCGAATGTGGATCAAAAATCGAATTAAAATGTTCGTAGTTATACAAATAATGTCGCATTTTATTTGTTTTTGTTAGTTTCACTCTGTTTATCGTTTTGTTTAATTAACAAAAATATAAAATTGCGCTCAAGGGATTAACCGCTTGGAAAAGTTTGAAACACAAATTACAATTTATTTATTACAAAATATATTACAAAAATAAAATTTATTAATGCACAGTGCTTCCGCTAAACGTTTAATAGTTACGTGTATTTAATGTTTATCTAACATAAATTGATACGTAAACAATGTTACCTTAACTACAACGTTGCGCTTTACCGTTATAATAAAACGACATGCTAGAACTCCATCTAGTACAGGAATAGACATTTGTGTGATATAGGGTCACTTATGGACAACAAGAAAAAGAGTATCCGTTTTGAAGGCAAGTTTCAAAAGCAAAATGCATTACCCCACCCCATAAACTTAAGTTTTAAAATACGAAATTTCTTTTCCTGAAAGTGCCCAAATATATTTTCTACCTGTGGCTTAGAAAGCGCTTCGAAAAATCTTACTCAAATTGTAATCAGACTATTCGACATTACTGCGATACGAAAAAATGTTTATTGGATTAAGATCCCCGTTTTGTGTTTAGCGCGTTATCTAGTTGTTATGCAGGATCATCATTTTTTAAATAAACTTAAATCATGAAGCAGATTTTAAGTTTATTTTATTTGTTCTACAAACACATAAAACATAATTTAAAAAAAATTACATTTGTTTACTAATGGTAGTTATATTTATTCAACCGAATTAGAAACGACCTTCTAATGCATATATTATTTACAGTTTCCAAATGAGCACGTTATTTTTAATGAGCATACTGGATGCCAACAGAATGGTTGCCCGTACCATATATGCCAATATACAAGTTTAATTTAGACTTCCGGAATCAATACCAACACCAGCAAATAATCCCTATTTTCCATACAAATTTAAATGAGTCGTTTATTTTTAATCCACACATTTATCAACCCCCTCCTCTTGCTTCTGTTGCCATCCTTCTATCATCTCTGTAATACCCGTTCCACGTTTTCAGCTGTATTAATCTGGATTAGAACTGGAATTTCCGGGTTTTTTTTTGTTTTTTGACAGTAAATAAAATTCATTAACTGTAGGTAATTTTAAAAATACATCGTATTGTTTCAATATCGTGTATAGATATTACTATTCATCAATCTAAAGGTACGCGTCCTCAGATCGTCATGGGAGTTATTGAAAGCATCGTATCAAATGATTTCAATAAAAGTAGCGTGTGTTTAGAAATGTGCGTGCATATGTCAGTACCGCAAGCAACAAATTGAGTGTTTTAAAGGGTTGCTTCGATCAGCAAATTTTGGAGTCGTTCTCGTTAAATCAGTAAGTCACAGTAAGCTCAACATGGTCTTCGTCACTTTCCTTGCTCGTTTGCTGGGTATCAACATCACACGATTATCCATGCTCGACCGTGTTTACGCTGTTAATGAATTTGTTTGACTATCTTTATCTATTTAGGGATAATCATCCGCAAAAATCAACGGATTTATCAACAACGGCATAGAAGGTATTTGCTTATTTGCATTATACTCATATTAATATAATAAGTTAAGCTAAAGAGCAGTGGCGGCCTTAGCCTCCGGGGCGGCAGATCTGTACGAGGCACTTGTTCTTTGTATAATTTTTGTAAATTGTAAGTAAGTATTTTTGATGATAATTGACGAGAAATAAAATTTTATATTCGAAGATTTATAAAAGTTAACAAGCACAAAGACGACAAATATTAATGATAATAAACTAAGGCACATAAATGCCTTAGTGCCCAGTAAACAATTTGGTGAAGTGTCCTATTTGGTGAAGTTCGAGTCACTCGTACAATTCTATTCTAACGCTTTACAAGTTCTCTACCTGTCACAGATTTTGTGTTAGTTTTTCATAATAATATTCTTTCTTTTTCCAACATCATTCATTAAGTATTTCTGTTTCTTTCCCACATGGGTATATTTTTATTATCCGGTCATAAATCATAAACCTACTCCGCTTTTAATTCAGCAGTGAACCGTCGTTGCAATGTCTGTAGCTCATAAAAAGGACCTTTCCTTTGAACGACTGAATAGAAAACGAACACGTTCCAGACAAAAAATTCATGATACGTAATAAAAATTAAGTAGAATTTACTCCAAAATGTTTACTGGGTGATTCTAGTGGGATTTCTAAAGAGCAAGGCGCGAGATTCAAATTCATATATAGTAATGAATTTTTCTACTTGGATTGTTACTCGAGAATGCGATGCCCCTACAAGAGCGAGGTCTCGGGTGATTGCTCTGCTTGCCACCCCCTAAGGCCGCCTCTGCTAAAGAGTACGTCATCGATGGATAACAAGCTCACATGTCATTTTTATGTATCAATAAAATTTGGTGAATGTTTCTTGAGACAGATTGTAAATTAAAAATTGTAAATAAATTAAGAAAGGATAAATAAATATAAAAGCGATGTGTATTCTGTAATTTTCTTCTAACCTGTGAGTTTTGGCATTTTCTTACGAAAAAAGGTCAGTAAATTTAATTTAATTTTCCGGGAATTCTCACCCGTCGCCCTCTACGGTTCCTATTTCTGTTTTCATTAAGTACGTCTACCAAAAGTTCAATTTCACTATGTACTTTGAAGGCTACGCAACAAAGAGAGAGAGAGAGAGGGTGAAACAATTAGCTCACGGCTTAGTTAATTGCACCATATGACACCCAGCTCACGCGAGAAGCTTTTATCATTTCGTTAATAGAAGACATTTTAAGAATTAATTCTTGAAAAATACATTAAGTATTATTTCAGAATAATGTAACATAACGTAACAATTGACATAATTTATTTTTTCTTTATGAAAATCATCAAAAAGTGAACAAAGTTTCTTAAAAGTTGAATTGAAGCCATAAATTATCTGTAGTCACGCACAGAAATAATAATTAAGATTTATGGTGAAGAGAAATTTAAAGAAACTTGTATTCAAGTAAATGATGGTACTTAAAACTTTGTTTCTTTAAAGTGAATTCCAAGTTTTGCGTCATAAATTGATGTCAAATATAGTTGAGGTGGAATATTGCTCCATATGGAAGAATTGTCAACGTGTCACAAAAACTATAATGTGCAATTTAAGGTACCAATGCATGAGAACTGTATCTTCTATCTTATTAATATACTTTTTATTAGTAATTCAGTATTCTTAATTAGGCGATTATCATATTAATAACAACAGGCATTTAAATAGTGTAAAGTATATGTTATCACCTGAAGTTAAGCTGTATTACATCTTACATTTAATTAATATTAGAATTACATTAGCGCCAAGAGAAGATGAAGTTATTTACCAGAGAACTCGTAAGAAATTAACAGCTGTCATTACAATAATATACTCGTACTCTTATGTATTTAATACTCAATGAAATTAACAATTGTGTACTTAAACATTATAGCCTCGGATTTAACCTCCGAGTAGCCTAGTTTCTGGCCGGATTCATTTCTCCGCTTGGAGTAGTAGCGAACACTTATTTGGCAGAATATTTTTAGGTTAAAATTGTTAATTTCATTTCACTACTAGGAGCTTCAGGCAGCATTCATTTCAACACAACGAAGTAGAATTTAATTAGAAATTAGGATTAATAGAAGGCAGAGTAGATATGTTTCTAATTAATCTAACGATATGAGCTATTATAAATAAAACAATAGATCATTTAAAGATATCCTAAATAACTCATAAATTTTGATTGTGTTTTTCTTTTTATATATAAATATTTCATTTTGAAATCAAATTGTATAAATATACAGAGCGAGAGAAGACTTTACAGAAATTTTAACTGGATAAAATGAAACGGCGAAGGTTATGTGGTCTACATATCCTCCCGTTAAGCACAGTTATCTATATTTAAGGTTTATTTAACCTAAAAAAGTTTACTGGGTCATTTTTTACATATCATTCATTTATTTAATGAATTATGTTAAATTTGGATAAACAAGAACTCTCAGTTATTGATAGAAAACAAACCATTAATACATAAATGTATACTTAAACCGATATGGACTTATGGGTTGCAACTATGGGGTACATCAGCTGAGAGTTTATAAAGATTCCAATCTTAAACATTACGCATAATTGTAGATGCACCGTGGTATATTACAAGCGAAACACTGCACCACGATGTTGCCATACCTACAGTGAGACAAGAAATTATGGTAAAACTCGAACGTTGAAATATAAAGACCGAGTTGTGAACCATTCAAATACATTGACCAACCTAATGGAAGACAGGACTATCTTTAGCAGACTGAAGAGGAGGGTGCCTCAGGACTTTATTAAATGAAATAATAACTAGATAAGGATGTATCACTGTGCACATACCGTGCATGTTGAATTTATTTATAAAGCTATTGTTAAATGTCTATATGACAATTCGCAATATATAAAATGAATAATAAAACGTAACGTTAGGTAAAAATTTTATGTTAAATAAATACATTTACCTATTCAACAAGGTATTTTACATTCTCTCGTAATGGTAAGACAAAACTTTATTTTCTAAACATTAATTAACTTAAATAGAAGCAAAACATATTTAGGTTGAAAGTTGCCCTGAGCCCTGGGGTGTACGTTACCCCAGATATACGAGTATAATACGAGGCTATTAAGACAGGAACGCGTTTTAATAATATTTGTTATTCTTGGTAAAACTAATTGCCGCTATTACGTTACAGGAAAGATCTTAGCGGGATGGATACCATACATTCAGTGCGTCTTACAAGAAAACATCCCGCTATGATTCAGATTGCCTGACTGTCAGTTGTGTTTCTTTTTTCTTTCGTCTTATCAGCCTTTATCATTGTCTAGCTTTACTTGTTCTTGTTTTTAATTAAATTTAATATATGATTCTAAAATAAAAAATCATTTAAAACCGATATTATTTTATCAATATTAGATTTTCATCTTTTTGTTTTTCAAAATGAACAGTTGTTTCCGTTTTTGTGAACAATGTTGGGAAACCGGCTAAAACCGTGGTTCTTGTACTACTGATAATATGTAGTATTTATTATTGCAATAAGAAAATTGACTCCCAAAGGAATAAAGTGAGTTTATGATTGATAGCGATAAGAAAATGGAGATTTCTTAATAGGAGATAGGAAAGGAAATAAATGGATGGCGGAGGTATAGAAAAGAGGAGGGAGAAAGAGGAAAGGAAGAGGAAGAATATACAAGTATTATTTGAAGTATTAGAATAGTTTGAGTTTAATTTATAACGCTTCTTAATTTATAACGGCAGTGGCCATTAATAGATCGTTCTTTTTGTCGGGATGTAAAGTTTAAAAGAGAAGAAGAACATTATTAGGGCGATAAAAAGCTACTTGCCTAGGAAGCCAAAGACACCATCAACAAAAAAAAAAGTTTAAAGTTTAAAAATTAATATTGAAAGAATATAAAAGATATATGTTAAATTCATGAATCGCCTTTGAAATATGTCGCTACATGGAAAAATCAAATAAGTTTGTTTTAAATTAAATATTACTAGGTTTTGCTTAAATAAAATATTACATCAATGTAAGCAGGGGCGGTCTTAGCCATTGCGAGGCTCCGGGCAGCAGATCTTTGGAGGCCCCGAGGCGACAGATCTTTGCATTGTTTCTTTGTATAATTTATGTAAATTGAAAGTAAGTATTTTAGGTGATAATTGACGAGGAATAAAATTTTATATTGGAAGGTTTATAAAAGTTAAGAAGCACAAGGCGACAAATATTAATGATGAAAAACTAAGGTACATGAATGCCTTAAAAGATATACGCAGTGATTCAAGTGGAATTTCTAAAGAGAGAGGCGCGAGATTCAAATACATATATAGTAATTAATTGTTCTACTTGGGTTGTTGCGCGAGAATGCGAGGCCTCGGGCAGTTGCCCTGCTTGCCACCCCCTAAGGCCGCCTCTGAATATAAGGTAACATCTATGTTTTGCGTTTTGCGGGAAGTATACAAAACATGTATATATACAAATACGTTCATATTTACGTAACGTTGTGTTTTATATATACGCAAAAAAGTAGCCCTTTTCTTAATTACTTTAATTAGACAATATATCAATTTATTTTTTTGTTTTGACCTTGTTGTTGGAATCGCTTCAAATTCTAAAATTATAAAAAAAATATTGTGTGTCTACATGTATCAAAATGCATTTGCCTCTTATTCATCTTCTTTGCTCCGGCTGCAGATGATAAGAACTATCATTAAATTTATCTGGAGTCAAAAGCGATGATAACATGCTTCATAATTATTCAAAAATTCATAATATTCTACCGATGAGTGTTACAGCACGATAACTACCGTAATAATATTACTATATATTACTATATCTACTTATTTTAAGGAATCAACTTCAAGTTAACTAATATAATAGCTACCTCTTGTACTAGTATTTGTATAAAATTGTTTGCCAATAATATTCATGCTATACTGGTATATATGTAAAGGGTCTATCAACTAGCGGTGTCATTTTGCACTATGTTTTAACTGTCAACATACCACCGGCGTTGCGGTGACATTTGGCAGATACTTTACTTCATTATTAATCTCAGAGTTTGTACTTTGGATTAAAGTAAAGAAATAACCACATTTCACGAAACTATTGTAATTTCTGTTGATTTAAAATGACACCTCTTGTTGATGTATATATATATATATATATATATATATGTGTGTGTGTGTGTGTGTGTATCTTCTCTATTCTACCTGTTACGATAAATCCAATAACTACAGCACTACACTTCAGATTATAGTATAATAATTAATTTAAGCAACTTATATGATTACCGCATTAATTAATTAATGAACAAATTCACATGATTATCAACGAACGTGTAATTCTGACTTTAACAAGAAAATGAACTTGTAATTAATAAATGAAACAAAACTTTGAAGCACCATTACTAATACATATAATATTGAAATAAACTTGTCACAAATTTTCACTAATAATATATAATAAAATGAATTAAAAGCACATTAAGTTTTCCGACACCGGGAGCTTATGGTTCTACGTTTATATATGAATAGAGCTTTTCGTTAAAGCTTTAGTAGTGTTAGCAGCAGTACTACTAACAACCGATTGATGGTTTTAGTAGTACTTTAGAAATAGTTCGATACGTCATCCGGCGTCGGCGTCAGCGTCTGTGATGTTCTCACAGCGGACACTGTGCTCCGTATGCTGCGCTCCGGTGGATGTGATGTGCGCCCTGACTTTGTATTCTACACAGTCGAGTCCCGGGCTGGAAGCCTTCTCGTGGGCTCGTGCAGCCGATCGGATTCTACGACAACCACTTCCCTGTCGCTACGGCGCATGCGTCGCGTACCGTTGTCGTATTCTATATACGAGGAAAACTAAATGTTGCATGTGTAGTACCAAACAGAAATTGTTAACCCTGTTTTCATATAATACCGATATGATATTGTTAGTATATATTAAATAATTAATATATGTAATACACAGATTAACCGCAAATGCATCTGTAGAATTCTAAGCGTTAAATGAATATGTTTGAGGAACAAGTGACCAAACAATTAACAAATGCGTCTCTTTAATTTTAAGTTAACTTTATGTAAACCTATTATTCTGCTGCAATTTATTTGTGACGATGAAATCTATGCTCTTCAAATTTTAATATCATATTTGCAGTGATAACGAAGAAAGCAGGAGTTTTTAAATTTTCGCGCTCTTTTTTTTACGAAATTAACATACGTACATTTTTAACCATATATCATACAATACGATAACGCACTGTTATTTTTATATTCAACATGATATGCAAACAGCACTAATACATCACGAGTTCAAGAAATAAGAGCAAAATTATAACCTAGTACACAGAAAATCAATTTTAGTTCAAATTGATTTACTATCTGTCACAGGAATCGCTTTTATTCAACAGTGAGCAGTCGTTGCGCCGTCTGTAGCTCATAAAAGAGACATTCCCTATGAACGACTGAATAGAAAACAAACGCGTTCTTGACAAAAGAATTATACGCATCTCCAATATGATGTGAAAGTGACTTCAAAATGCTCCAAAATGTTTACTGGGAGGTGACACACTTGCTACGTAGATAATTACCTTCTGATGCAAGATATACACTTGCTAGCTTGTCACAAGTTAACCCAACATTATATTTCTACCTGGTTGTTTTCAATTGATGCCAATTTTCAGTGGAGCAATTTACAGCGATATAAAAATGTAGTATACACAAATTGTAGAAAATTGAGTCCTTTATTATATTGATAATAACAATTTTTATCTTAGAATTTACTGGTAAGATGATATTGCTAAGAAACAGCTTCTAACATACTCAACATACACAAAGTAGTCAAAAAACTTTCTTCATCAGTTTTTACGCAAATTTTCCGGTATCAGTTTCCATTCTGAATTCCCTAGTCGAATATGCTAATAGTATAAATTCGCAATTCCCGAAACCTAACCTTTGTCCGAAACTTAAATCGGTGCTCAATGAATCCAATTCTTGCATGTGGATGATGTAAACCGTACTAAATATAACCTGTAGATTTACTTTGAACATCTGAAATCATTGTATGTTTCAAATGATTACAAAATAAAACGCTCCATCAAATTAATCATTTGTAAGGAATCAAACCTGATATACTCGTATACTTTATTGTTATCTTATGTAATATTATACTCGTTATAATTTAATTTATATATATTTGTAAAATAAATACAGAGGGTTTGAATACTCTCTCATACGCTGAGTATTCTAATTGTTTCACCTTTATAAAAATATATACCGTAAGTTATGCTTTTGATTATCTATATCAAAATATAATTCATTCCTCTGTGACCCATTAAGAGGCTGTAGAATCGTAGCTCTACTTAACTCAGCTACTTGACTGTATCTCAGCGCAGCGCTGCTCTACACAAAGCTTGTTATGCTCGAACTGTAGCGCTCCTATTAGCACTATTCTCGTAGCAGGTCCGTAACTCATGAGTCATAGCTGGCAGCTCGTAGCCCGTACCACCAGAGTGGTGGGGGGAACTACAGGAGCGCGGCAGTGTGAGTTTGACTAAATGCTTGTCTATAAAGATAATATTTTACTAGTATTGTAAGATATGAGAAGCTTGTTTTAATTTAAATTAAATTGTATATATCCTTCTATAAATATGTGTATATTCCCGCTTAACACAGATATGTATTTAAGGTTTATTTAGCATAAAAAGATTTCAGTGAACTTAGCAGTCTTGAGCTAGCAGTCTGATCGACACTTTTAGTAATCGTTCAAAAGCAACTGAATAGTATATTTTATTAATTAAGATACAGAGTGTAACTATAGAATATAAACATTTGCAGTTATTATATATATATATATATTTTCTATATAAATACCTAATGATATTATTTTTCAATTTCGTTTTAGATTTTCATTTATCAAATAACAACACTAAGGATTTCCATTTCTCAACAAGGCGTTTCAATCAAATTACTTCCTGGTACAGGGATATTTATTTATTCATAATTACTTTTAAACATAAAGTACATGGAAAATGTTTCCTCGGAAAATTCCTTACTGAAGGGTCATAATCTTCTACGCTTTATCGCAACAAATACTCTTTTCATTTTCTATTAAGCAGTTATTTATTTAATTTTCGTTTTCATTCTTATCCTATATTTTCCTTTTAGTTTGTATTGATTTTTCTTTTTCCGGATTAACTTTTTTCGATTCCTAAATTACAGTACTCGTATCATACTTTTTCTTTTATTCGCCATAAAAAATTTCCCAAAGGTTTTTGTCGGTTCGATTCTATCATAATATATTGCTATATTCTTATCGTCAAGAATCGACTGGAACCCAATTATTTTTGATTGTTTACTGGGAGGTTTATCAGGAACAATATCCAGGAGTTTGTCGGTCATTAAACGCAGCCGGCTTAATTCGAATGAATAAATTTCATGATGTGGAAAATATTTCATGGAAGATATTGAACAACATATATTAAGGTATTTATTTCTGCCGGGAGTGTACTGTCAAAGATCTATGTCATAAATATCTTTTATTGCATATTCTGTTTGCCTGAAATCTCCTCTTAATTCGTCCCTTCTCTTCATTCCGGAAGTCACGAGGAAACCTACTTTTTATCGCCATTATCAGTTTCATTTATTACACGAAATTTAGGCAGCGACAACGAAATATCGCACAAACAATTATTTCTATTATTTGACATATATGGTAAATTCAGCGCCCTTAATAAAGTAATGCGTCGCGACGCGTCGGTACTTCGTAGAGGTAATAGATTTATATTACATACTTCCCCCGATTGTAGATTACGTATTAATCTCGCTTACTAACTTACTAACAATTAAAAAAGTGTTTTGAGATAAAGAAAAAAAATGATATAAAAAGAGAGAGAGAGAGAGAGAGCAACTGTTTTATTCTTTGTTTAAAACTCTCAGTTGAATATTATGAGAATATTTAATTATGCCAAAGCAATATAAATGAAATATCATTTATAAAACATCCTACCACGTCAAATAATAATGAAAGTAATTAAAAAACTTTAAACATTCTATGTCATATTATTTAATACTTTCTTTAAAAGGACGTATATGTTAGATTGCATGAGTAAAAATAAATAAAACTTTAGCTATATTATACATAAAATTTAAATTAAATAAATTACGTAAAAATATTTCATAAAATATGAAAACCACTGTATGTAAAATTTTGCTATTAATTTAATTATTTATTATTATTATTATTAATTATATATTATTTTATTTTTAAATGTTTTTGCCATTAGACACTACATTTTTCTGCTTTAAATAATTTAATTCCAAAAGAAAAAATAAAAAGAAAACAAGACAGATAAATTTAAACTTCCACTGGTTCCCTCTTCCTGCTACTCCATCTCCTGTTTCTACTATGCCATTCCTTCTCCTTCCTCGCTCCTTTTCTTTACCTCCGCCATCCACTTCCTTCCTCCACTGCCTTGCTTTATATTATTATATTATGAATTATTTATTAAAGTTACAATTATTGTAATTTACCTTTTTTTGAGTTTGTTTTAGGCGTTAGTTTTGACTTAATATTGCGCTGAAAATATACGGACACTTTTGTTAAAACAGACATAAGACAACCTCATAACAAATACTTCTTTTTAATATGACGCACACAAATCACAAATTCAAACCTTATTCATTTGGACGTGGAATGGACCATATTTAAAATCATGAAGCTCATACCTTTCGAATTCACTTACACGTCTTCAACATCAAATGGATGACGCAACTTTGCAATGCGACATTTCGGATCCGCTTATTTTACTTTAAATACAAGTCAGCTTGAAGTTTATAAATCTCAGAGCATGTAAAATTGATTTTATTTAATATCTCACTGGTGCCTTTAAATATAAGAAAGAAGATCTCTCTGGGAGACCCAAAGGAGCCCCAAGGCCACGCTATCGCTACAGGGGCGCATCTGAGTTCGTGGTGTGTGAACACGGATTTAACCATCTAGAGTTCGTGTACGCCCTTGGCGCCCTACGAGACTCATGAAGTGATGTTATAGATGGAGCTTCCCTATCTCCAATTCACGATCCAATGAACACACGTTTCGTAAATGAATTAAAGTAGAATCATTCGGGATTCGAAAATACAACACTAGAAGTTTTAGACATTGTTAAACCATGGTATTCAAAATATTGAAGAATGGAGATGGAGCCGAGTCGGTGAACATTAAGTTTAGTCATAAATCACTAAATTATTTAGGCATTTGATAAATGTACTTAATTAGCTGTGATGTATCATTTGATCTTAAGATTAACTTAGATGTCGTTGATAAATTAACGAAACTAAGTAAGATTACAACTAAAGTTAGATAAACTTGTCGAAATTTTGACCCTATTGACGACCTAAAAGAACCCGTTTCTGGGTTCATTTACATAGGATTTTTGCTCCTTCTTTGCGCCTAGTTATCACACAAATTACAATGTTTAGGCTCAAATGAGGATGGTATTTGAAACCTCATATAAACCAATTCTCGCTCTAACTCATTATTTAATATTCATCCCTTAACAATAAAATCCATGTAGTAGAGGTATAAATACATTTCTTAACATTCTTTTTTTCCATTTCAGGTTTAAAAGAGGTTCACACAGTAATAAAATAAAACAAGAATCATGATTTCATTTAGGATCAAGCGAGGGTCAAATAATAATGTTAAGTTTGAGACGAGGTACAGTTTACTGTTTTCAGAACGAAAAGAGGAGCAAAGATCCATTTTAGGATCAGGATAGGTCTAACATTTCGACTCGGGTAATACTTTAGATTAAAGATACATATATGCAACAATTCCCGGATACAAATCCAGAAAATATGGCGGTGGTACAGAAGTCAAACCAGAGAAACACAACTGTCGAAACAAAAACGCCTACTCGTCAATGTCAATATGTCGTCAATATCATGTGTCGTCGTCAATGATTATTTTAAAGAGTTTTTGAGACATTGAGAAGAGATTAAAATTTTGTATTTTTGGTTTTCTTGCATTTCAATACCTTTTAATATATTGTATTATTTATTTTTATATTTATAGTTTCTTTAAGTTTTATTATCTGTTTTAAAAGTTATTATTGTATTTTAATAAACAAATGTTATTTGTAAAAGACAGAAACAGTGTTCTTGTTGTCATCTGAATTAGATCTTAATAAACAACATTGTTCAAAAATAACAAACCAAAAAAAGAAACGTATCATTAAATGCAAACTGCACTAAGCCATTCAAAATTATTTACAATCATGAGTAATTTCAATAAACAATTAAAATTTTGTAGATAAACAATTCGTAAACAATTGAGTGGCATCAACTCTATTGTGTAGTCTTTGAATCGTTTGTATTTCAATAACTATCGGGCGCTGAAGGTTATTGAATTGATAAATATAATCCAACAATAATACTGTTGGTGAATGTTTTATAATTTTAAAATGCATTTCAGATTTATTGATAAATATTGTTACAATCAGCAATATTTTACTGGCGCAAACAATTTTTAATAACTATAAGTTATGAATTTTAAATATCTGCATGTAAAATAAATATAATAGTCATAATTTGATAGTCGTTGTTTAAACATCATACAAAGTTAATTTCTAGTCATAAATCACAATCCATTGGTACTCATTCTGTCTCCTTTAAAAAATAAACTTAACTCCTACTTCGTTTACCGCGTTTCTGCACTGCCATTTCTTCTTTTTCCTCGCTCCTTCTCTCAACCTCCACCATCCACCTCTTCCCTTCAAGAACAGCTCCATCCTCTTTTCACCTTTTATTCTATGCTCACATGAATACTTAATGTGCTCCAGCGTTTCTATCTCTCTCCCGCACACCTTGCACATCCTTTTCTCTCTATTTTCCAAGTACCTGCTGCCTTTCTCTTCATTTCCTAATATCTTTTTCTCCTATGTACTACGGTACCTTTCATTGTATTTTCTGTTATCAATCAAAAACAGTTATTTCAAATTTATCTAAAGATTGCGTACTTAAAGATATGCTTGATAAATAGCCCAGCTCAAATTTAATGGACGTATAATTCTCTTTTTGACTTGCAATACCAAACTGTAATTGGCTTGTCAAAGATCCCTTCAATTTAATAATATTCTTTACGGTTTCCATTAAATATTTTACCCAAGACGCAACCCTTATGTGAATTGGCTTTATCTCTTTATTGAATTTATTTCTTTCTATAACGGAACTGATTGGACGTTTTTAAATGCGTTGAAGCATAATATGAATCAAATATAACTTCACGATAAAAATGAAATACAGCAGCACATTCCACCTAGTACTTAGAAGTACCGTGATGATATTTTATATTGTAAAGCATAAAGAATGAAAGAAAATGACATTATTATATTATATAAAGTATTAAAGTTTGAAATTTTCAATCTGATTGAAAAACAATTTAAATTGGATTCCCGTGTAAGAAGTTTTACCAAGTTTTCGAAGTACTTCCTCATAAAAGAAATAACCTTGTTTTAAAACTTGGTAATGTATTTTTCAGACATAATACTGCAAATAACTTAGTATTTACTAAAATAAAATTGCCTGCTGTTTACGAGTAAATCACTAGATTGCTGAAATCACTAGATGTATATATTTTATTTTATGTCACTTTACCACGTTAAAATCTGCTTACATTTATTACGAGAATTCATTCTTATTCTATATTTATAAAACTTAAATTCAAATTAACTTCTCTATTTACCTTCTCTCTTTCGTAGCACTGGGTTCTCTATACCTAACTGCTTCTCTCACTCTATTCTTCGTCTTTCCTCTTTCTCCTTGCTCTTTCTTTGACCTCTACCGTCAACCTTCTTCTTTCTCTCTCTTAAAGATAGAGGATTTGTTCAGAGGAGACAAGGAAGGATGGAGGTGGATGGCAGAGGTGCAGAGAAGCAGGAAAGAGAAAGAGGAAAGGTGGAGAAACATGGAACAAGTGGTAGGGATAGGTTAGAAAGCAGGTTGAGTTAAGAGAAAGTGTTCCTAAGGTAGAGAGAAGGACGAAAGTGGATGTTGGAAGTAAAAAAGAGGAGGAAAGAAAATACAGAGAGTGGGGAGGAACATCGAAAAGAAAGGAAAGAATATAATTTTCAGTTTTATTAATTCAGAAATGAATTATAAAATAAACAAAAGGAGTTTTTAACTAAAATACACATGTAGCTGTATGCACTGACCAGGAAGAGCTACGTAATAGATATTTAAAATGAGCTATGAAACGTGAATAAATGTAACCCTTAAGCCATTCACAAATACCGGCATACTCGCATTAAATTGAACATGTTGAATATTTAATAAAGCAAAATAAAATATTTTAAACGAATCATGAATATTCAAAAAGTAACAGATCTGAGCACTAATGGTGAGTATTTAACTCGTTCCATAATTCATTATTCAATCCCTTCCCCCTCTTATCCCCTCCGTTTCACACCCCCTTTATTCAATACAATCCATAAAGCTTTTTACGTCTTCACCCACGCATGTTGAATTATAAAACAGCTAAAAATATACATCACATAAAGTTTTTAGTATTGTAATTCAGTTTTAGTTGTAAAAGTTTTTAAAGCTCAAGTAAAAGTAAAAGCTCAGACAGAAATATTATCTTTGGATTAGTTTTAAAACAATTCTTCTTCTCTTTACGTAGTTTTGTAAAAATCAAAACGCGTCAACAACAGACAAATATGGCGACGAAGACGCCGTGACCTTGACATAGATAATGTGGAGATAACATCGCGTGGCAAGGAGTGGTGTTATGAGATTTGAGATGTTGATGTAATTTTTCAATGAAAAGCAAGATAAATGATTGGCTAAGGTACAATGGTACACGTAATCCATTTGTTGTTGTTACTGAAATATGATTTTGTTTGTCTGGCTCTAATTGAGTTTCGTATTTTGCAAGGTTATTTCTCCTCAGAAAAACATGTAAGTTGAAAATAACCTTTAAAGTTACAAGAAAAATATTTCAAGGTTAATATCTGCTTTTAGAATGTAATTTTCGACAATCATCTAATACAATGCTGGGACAGTACACACACGAAAACCTACCCTTCAAAATTACCCAGTAAACATTTGACATCATGAAACAATTCAATTTGATTTCACTTGTTCAAGGGAAATGTCAATGATATGAACTACAAATGGTAAAATCACTTCACCTGGCCTCACTACCTTACCAGTATTGAATGAAGTTGCAAATAAACCATTAAAGTGTAAGAGACAGATATATCTTGTTTCTTTTTCTAGGACATACTGTTAGAACACCTGTATCTCCATTTAATTGTATGATGTTGAAAAGAGAAAGAATATTCTTATGAAGAAATTCTGACAATTTCTTTACTAGAACTTCAACTAGTTAAGGCATTTCGCCAAAATGTTTACTGAGTAAATACAGACTACCGAATAACACAATTCTCTAAGCGCATGCTCCACAACACAGATGAGTACACAATTCTTTTTATATAAAAAAATACCACAGCAAAGTAGTGTTTGTATTAACTTTTCCTACACACAAGACAAAAATCTAACACAATTAAGAAATAGACGCATAAATCAGTTTGTAAATAATTTATGAACTCGACGAGTAACTGAAAAATAAATTTCTACATCTTATTCACTAGATGTAAATCACAAAATAATAATACGCTTCTTTTCAACGAATATATTTGAAAGGTCTTCCCTTTTTATCTTCCTCAATATAATATTTTCTAAACAAATATCCTTGAAAAGGAATGAGAGGCGTGTAAGAATACGCAAAGATATGAACCAATTCGATCGCTATTCCTTTAAATTTTAGATGTTTTTCTTTGTGGATCCTTTTACAGTTTCACGTTAAGATATTTCGTTGTTTGTAGATTTAGTACAAAATATTTTATTATATTTTTTATCTTAAAAAACAACGCTCCGTGAAAATATTACTAGGATTCATCTATCAATCAGTCTTCTTCTTCTTTCATCCAATTTATCTTTCACTATTTCTATCTCTTTCTATGTGTGGTACAAACAACATATGTCGATGTATGCATGAGATTTATTGCACTTCCATTAGGATTAATAAAAAACTGAACTGAATTTTGATAAATATAGTTGAACTTGGCGTTTGATCGATTATGGCTTTTTGTGGATACAACAAAGTGCACAAACAACCCGCGCAATAAACAACCCACATGCAGCTTGAATTGAAAGCTGATTAGTTTATGTACGACTCATTTTGCATAAATAAAAACTACTTATCGGAAAAAACGGATATCGATTTCGATTTTCATTGAATAAATATAATACAAACATATTTAGTAAAAGTCTTTGTAACTGACAAAATAAGTGATTACCATAAAATAATACACGAATAATAGTTACGAAAACATACGCCAGGGGATTATAAACCTCGTTTCCCCGCACCTCCCACCTAATCTCGATAGCTGCAACTTGTTACATTTGTCTACGACTCTACGGCATATGGGTCGTCCGCCGGATCTACGTGTCTGCATTAAACAGAGATGACAGTTTTTGTTGACCAATTGTGACCACTATATAACGTATCATACAAGTATAATACGTTTGACATGGGCAAACGTAATACTCTACCTTCCGTTTTTAGTCGACAGTGCTTCCCTCAAGCGGATTAAAACAAAAACACTCTATCATAAGCTTCACTGAACATTTGGTTGTCATAATATTTTCCTTTGATGTTCGAATATATATTTTTTTACTTAAATGGGATATAAATATCCACCTTAAATCGAGGGCCTGTCGACCCGGATCTTCTGAAAGTGGACATAAGAAACTAAATGATATTCTGAAGATGATAGGAGTACTATCTTTGGAGTAAATGTGATTATATTAGTAAGATACGATTTATTGTTCACCAATATAGCAATCGTATGGTTTCCTTTATATAAAATTGGTATTACGTTCAATGTGAAATGGTCAAACGGTGGAGACATTTACTGTTGTGAGAATTTTGAAATCTCAGCCCACGAATATCAAAATGCGTGCATTAGTATTATTATTATTTTTATTTCAATGTTTTTGCTATTAGATGCTACATTCTTCTGTCTTAAATCATTAAATTACATATCGTTGTACTTTATTACATTGAGTTTGTGTTGCTTAGTTTATTTACCTATTCTCACTCCTTCCAAAAAAGAAAACAACAAACCCCAAACTTAAACCCATACTGTTTCTCTCTTCCTCCTATTTCTACTGTGCCATTCCTTCTCTTTCCTCACTCCTTCGCTTTATCTCCGCCATTTCTTCACTTTTCTTTAACTGCCTCCCAATAACTGCATAATATTCCTTTCACTTTTACTCTTTTCTCACATGAATACTTAATGTGCTCCAGCATTTCTATCTCCCTCCAGCATATCAAAGATTTAAATTTCTCGTTCTTTATTCTACACTACTCGATATAATTTTGCACGCAACGTTGCCGAATCACGTGTTGGAATTAACAAAGAAATGATATTTTAAATTATTATTATAAATCGAATACAAAACGTTGAATTGCTATTTTTTTAAATTTGTTTAAAAGACATTTTTCGTTACTCTCCTAAACCTTTTTTTAAATTCTATTGAGAGATTTTTTGTGTATAACATAAAATAGCATAATATAATTATATAAAGTATAATATAATTATCAATTAAACTACAAAAAACCTATTTTGAGTATTATAAAAGTGATAACTATCAACAACAACAGTTTATGAAATTTTGGTGCACAATTCTTTTTTATTGCTTGTTTTCCAAGAATATTATACCATATTAAAATCCTGAAGAGAGTATGAGTAGTGTTCATACTTTTTTTTCACCACGATGAGTTAAATTGGACTGTTTATCTTTAAAAAGTTTAGGGAAAAAAATAAATTGGATTGACTTTTGTGTAAAAACAACTAGCATTCTGGGATTTTTAATGGTTGTGGTGGATAACTGTGCTATTTAGGTTGCCGATACAAAAATAAAAATCAGAAATATTTGAAAAATTGTAGCCATGGTAGTTAAAAACATCTTAAGGTGTTATATATAATAAAAAAATATTTTATTTTCTAATTTCTAAACAAAATCAGTTAAATTTTTTTTTTCTTTCTTTCTCGTGTAGTCATGAGCAGGACCACCCTCTGGTTCCCGCTTATCGATGAATATTGGGACACCCTGTATATAATGTGATATTAAATGGGAGAGCGCCTGAAAGTTGCTAATTATCTTTGATACTAAACGGTTAAAAATTCTGAAACTCCGAGATTTATTAGTACACATTATTCTTAGCCTATAAACATAAATTTACCTTTAATATTTACTAAATCAGAGAAGTTTCTCCATTTCAGCACTGCTCACGATATGCCAACAAATTCAAAATAAACATTTTTTTATCAGCGATAAAATAAATCTAAAAATTAACTGCTTATTATATGATCCCTTGAACTTTGAAGTCTCCATAAACTGAACGTATTTAACATGACGCACACACACACAACTATCTGATAACTACACCAACGTCAACGTTAACAATTCACCGACGTCGACGCTAGCCTCCCAATTCTCGACGCTCACATCACATTTTACGAGGTAGTAATAAAATTACGATTTGTATGTAATCTTTTTGAATGAACGGCGTTTTTATACGCAAATACGATATTATGCCTCGTATTATAGATTGGGATCACGCTTACGCACCTATATTTTTATTATAACAGTTCCATAAAGAAGAAACAATGCGATGGCAAACATACGAGTATACTCCAACATGACGAAAGAGAAAATGCGTCAATAAAAAAATCTTTGGGAGGAATGAGAGGAAAATAGGTGATTGCTTTTGACAGATTTCTGTTTATTTTTCAACGTTAACTTGTTCTTTTATATTTATTCTATATAGCGTTAGCCTATTATATATATATATATATATATATATATATATATATATATATATATATATATATATATATATATATATATATATATATATATGTAGATATTTTATTTGGTGTACCGTCTTGTACGGTAAATATATCCCCTCTACTAATAAAATACCATAATATTAGTATTGGAATTAGTAACGTATGTTAAAAAGATCTCACTGTGATTAGACATTAAACCTGGATCAAATCAGATCCTACTAACTGATCCTGGAACTAATTCTGATAATTTTAATTTCATATGTGACATCCATCTGAAATCTGAGTGAAATAGAATTGATTCCTTGACTGGCTTGACTTTACCTAGCTATGCCATTTGACCCAAATGTTTACTGAGTAGTACTGGTAGTATAAATTGTGACTAGAAAGAATAGAATCAGCGCTAATTGTAAATTTCGACTCATTAAATAGTTTAACGCTGTTTGAATTTAATTAGATGTTAAAAAAGATGTTATTTACAGCTATTTCAAGGAACAATCAAACTTCAATATTATGTCTGCCTTAACAGGGTTAAATAAAATAAAAATATATTATTCTTTGACTTGACTTGATTATTTCGACTACCAACAGCTACAAAACATTACCACTGACTACTGACCTACTCAACAAATAACTGACGTTAAAATACATTTCACGTCATACAAATATGGTCAGCCATTTCTAGCGGTAAAACTATAATTCAAACTTTTAATTGCTATATCTCCGTCAATATTTAGATATTTAATAAAACAGACACACACAATTGAAAAATCGACAACTTAAAAATTAAGACACAAGCCCATTGCAAGTAAAAGGAGATATATGATTGCTCATATATATATATTTCTAAAGTGGTATAATTCTAGTGGCGTAATTCCTCGCTTGAATACATTGAGGTAGACAGCTAAATAGATTCAAAGAACAGCTTGTGGATTCATAGAAAATATGGAAATTTATGTTGAATTGTTATCAACGTTTAAAGTTATACGACTACGAATGGTATACCATATAGTATATCTAGAATTCATTAAACATTTTATCAATCCAATAGGCAATAGGCAATAGGCAATAGTCTTGTTGTTTTCTCAGCCAATCCCATTTCAATTTGAATATTAAGACCCAACTCAGCCCCAACGATTTTAGGATTTTCTTGTCAAACAAAAGTTCACTCAGTTTCAGCATTTTAAAGCGATCTATAAATATGTATAGGATCTCTACAGCTCTACTTCAGTAGCACTAACAGAAACTGATAAATATATATTTGTAACTATATACATATTCTTCCAGGCGTAGTTTCGCTCTTTTCAATTATTTTCGGTCCGGTGCTTGATATAATATTCAACACTCAACGCGCTCCAACAATTTACTTTTCAAAGTGACGTCACGGACTTTCTGACAGAGATGAGACGTGGAGTGAGGAGTGGGGAGGGTAGCGGGGAGGGTAGCGGGGAGGGTAGCGGGGAGGGTAGCGGGGAGGGTAGCGGGGAGGGTAGCGGGGAGGGTAGCGGGGAGGGATGTATAGTAGACGGGGTTTTCCTACTGTTGGGCTAGGTTGGATAAGTGGGGTAAGTTGGGAGTATAGCTTTCAGTTGTTAGTAGCATGGGAACTATGAGAGTTAGGTTTTACCATGGAGGGAAGGGAGGGTGACATCGATCCTCTCATACCTAAACATTTTCACCCCTTTTCTCTTCCAGTATCCTTCCATATCCTCTTATTCCCTATATAGGGCAACACTGTTGAGTTGTATGACCAAAACACCGAGTGGGTTTTTTTTTAGTTTTTTTTTTTTTGTAAAACATACATTAACTTAAACTAGAATTTCTCTAAATCCTGTCTTGTCTAGTCTAAACCTATCTTGATCTATTTGGTATTCTGTCAGAATCTATTGTCTATTGTCCGTTTGCAGAAGCCAATTTAGTGGAATTTAAATAACAACAAGAATATACGAGAATATCATTCATATTACAAAAAGTAAACTTTCATACAAATTGTAAAACAACAAGTACAATCAGTGATGGTGTTTTGGCTTAAACTGGAATTTTATGTGAAAGGAACAAATAATAACAGGATGTAAGCAATCGGACGTATTAGACAGACCCAGATGGAAAATATTCAATGTAATATTTTAATAACCTTGTAGTAAGCTAGCAAGTGCAATACAATTTCTATATGACCAGAGGACGCGTCCTCATAATATATAATACAATTCCATTTAAAGCATCTTCGTATATTTTACAATTTTTAACAATTTCAAATGCTATGAATGCGATGATTTCATTTCATTGTCAGTTATAATTAAATTAGAACTAAAGCGATGGTAAAACTGATAACACGGATCAATAACAAAGCTAAAACAAAACAAAAGAGTCAGTTATTAATATCAACACAATATCTGTTAATTTAAACTTTTAATTTAATTGAAACAATGTGAACTAAAACCGGACCAAAAAAACGCGAATACAACAATGATGGGTCCATAGGTGAGTGGGGTATTTTATATGTGATGGAGCAACGGAGGAGGGCTGTGAAGGGGTTAAACAGTTTATATATTCTGCCTTTTGATAGTGGTGAGAGAAATAACAGAGTACAGTGTACCATAATAGCAGTGCAGACCATTCCAGTTGGTCCATTAATGGTACAAGACAATTCCAGCAAGAATGAAATATGATTTGAATGATAGAAAATGTATTGGAAAGTCTGTCAGTTGATGATACCTGGGATACAGATGGAAATATTTATTGCAGTAATAGTCAGTCAACGAAGTAGACATAATATGCAAGCATCATATAGTGAGGTTCTAGTCAGTAGTGGATTTAAATCGTTTGAGGCGACTGGCGCACAAAAAATGTTGCCCTTTCCCCAAAAACGTATAGAACAGCAGATCTTTGCAAGGCACTTGTTGTTTGTATAATTTATGTAAATTGTAAGTAAGTATTTTTGATGATAATAATGATGATAAACTAAGGCACATGGATGTCTTAAAAGATATACGCAACGATTCTAGTGGGATTTCTAAAAAAGAGACGCGATATTCAAATACATATATAGTAATGAATTTTTCTACTTGGGCTGTTGCCCGAGAATGCGGGGCCCCTACAATCGCCTTTGGTATCCAGTAAACATTTCGTAAACTTCTTGCCACCGATACTCACAGTACATTTCGATGTTTCCAGTGACGTTATTTGCCCCTATCTACGTACGTCTATGGTTATATATTCTATATACTTGTTATATAATATTCGAGTAACAATATAACCTAACCTAAAAAATAACATATGAATAACATAGTGGTAGTTGCGGCTTTTCGCTTTCTCTTTGCGTAATATTGTGCTTTTGTAAAGTAATTTGCAGTGTGGTGGTCTGCCGTCTAGCTTCTACATGAACGTGAAAGCTTTGTGAAGGCTGTCAGCCTGCGTGGAAAAGGGTAGGCAACCCATGGATAAACGAAACGGACCCTACGAGGAGTATATATGATTTTAGATATCATGCCTTCTCTTATTGAGGATTGCCTAACCAATGTAAAATATATTTATGTTTCTACATAAAATTGAAGTACACTTCTAAATTACTTCCGGTAGGAAATTGCTTGCATTCTGAATAATGTAAATACGAGTATACTTCATTCGTTCTATAAGTGGCAGCTGCTGTATATTAATTAGGGTCCTATTTTTGAAATAATTAAGTGTTTACAATATTTTAATTTATTATTAAAAACACAACAAATGTTTTTTATTTTATTCAAAATAACGTTTTATTCAATAAGTTGCAATACCGGGTTTTCCAAGTTTCATGTCAAACTTCACAAGCATTCGTAGCTCTATTGTTACACTTAACATTTTTCCGGCGAAACAGAATACAACTCTAAAGTATTATTCCCCACTCACTGCTTTCATTAAATTTTGTATTTAATTTAAATTGTTTAGCATATGGCAATACGCGTAGTCATTCACAGTACCATTGTTAATTTAATTTATTTTTTTAGTTTTCTTAGTTTATTTTATTAATTTTTATTTTATAAATATTAAATTAAGAAAAACTATAGTATATTATAACCTCCGAAATGTGACAATCTGTCAAAATGTCAGTTTTTGAAAAATATAGAAATGAAAACAATTTCTACAAGTAATTGTTATTAAAAATAGCAATTTTAATTATTTCACATACAATTATATCGAACTGTCAAAATTTATATTACTAACGATGCATACACACCAACTAAATTAACTAAACTTAAATTAAAACACAAATGTGAAAAGGAATGCTTAAACGAGAATCTAAAATCTAGATTACAATATTAAATAAAAACAGTAAATTTAATATCAAAACGCTGAGTGGGAATGAGGCTTAATGCGAACAAATGCTACGGCTATACTGATTTGTTTACAGAAGCGAGAGGCACTGCATTCGAAAGAGAAACAGCTATCGGTCGCTAGCGACTGGCGATTGTACCTCGTATTTGTACATCTAAGTACAATCAATGTTGATTGGCTTCTGACTTTCTGGTAATCTATTAATTATGGTAGTTATGGAGAATAATATTCTTGAGTGTTTAATCCGATGTCATAAGAGCTGTAAAATCTTCCACATAGGGTGAGGAGAGGTAGGGTGGAGGGGTAGAAGGAGAATAACCAAGCGAAACTTCAGAAGGACTTATGAGATGAAGATATAAATAGAATAGCGAACGGGCAGCAAACACTAGCACTTCTCTTAACAACTTCTACCGCCTCCCCCTCTCTCCTCTTCTCACACAGTAATATAAATGTGTTTTAGCACAGTTTATTGAGTACACTCCTCATTAATAATATCGGTATCATGCAAACACTTAACACTTTTACTACGTAAATAACAATAGCAATGCATTAAAAAGATAATAATAATTTATCTTATACTTTAATAATAAAAGTGTGGGGTGCATAATATATTTTTGCAAATTTTACATATTATTAATAAAAGCGAAATCTTTCGAACCACAAGTTATTTATCAAAATTTTTCTAAATGAAAGTTAATGGTATCTTGTTCTTTCATCTTAAGAAACTTATGACTCCTTCTCTCCCCCCTCTTTCCTCTTCTCACATTTTGTCATACTTTCGCAACATATTTGCACTCTTGGGTAT
Organism: Panorpa germanica; assembly: GCA_963678705.1. Lineage (NCBI taxonomy): Eukaryota > Metazoa > Arthropoda > Insecta > Mecoptera > Panorpidae > Panorpa > Panorpa germanica. The sequence goes on along the minus strand of OY783211.1, from coordinate 14,282,723 downwards.
GGCGTAACTAATGGATGGCCCCCTTGTCTAAAATAAAAGAATCTATAGTTCAAATTACGAGAGTTCGGCTGCGACTCATACTTAAAACAAGTTGTGGGCTATAAACTGCCGATATAACTGAAAAGCACTGACTCACTTATTTTTCTATAATGTATATAAAAACGAATAAGATAAAATTCATTATCGTATTATAGATTTATACCGCTCTTTTATCCTCTTTTAAGTATAAATCGCCGTCGAACTATACCATTGTTTTCACATCCCTTTGTTAATGGATTTCTAGGATAACTATGATGCATCCAAGTTCTGAAATCTCATCTATGACTTCTATCATATTCCACAGCATATGGCTGACTTCAAAAGCAATAATAGACGAGAGATTTCATTCCGAAGCTGAGTAGCACGTAGAAAAACATAAAAGAGGTGTTTTTAAAACGAGGGGATTCAGTGAAATCCATGTACGAGTGCTTCTATACCTCCCTCACAAAACCACATCTAAACGGCTGTCGAGTAAGCTAGACTTACATACCATGCATAATATATTAGCGTTTTATTATGAGCTTATAGTGTAAATATTTTATATAACATTATGTTTTTGAAATGTTAATTAATTTGGAGTTAGACAAAGATTTCCAACTCTTTGATGCGGTTGATTCTTGTGAAACATTCTACGAGTAAACTCCGAATTCGAGCAGTGGCACCTGCTCAATGACGTACCTAAGAGTATAAAAAGTCTCTGGTAAAAAAGTTCCCCTATAGTTTGTCTCTATTAGAATTATTTATTTATGTTTATAAATTTATAAAAACCATTATTTGATTGATTTAGAAAGTGCAGCAAATTGTAGACCGCCCTGGGCGGTATAAGTTCTAGATACGCCACTGTACCTGCTGATGTACGTGTAGGTAGGAGTATGTAATTTATTAAAACTAACAACGCAGTTTTGTGCTTTGTGAAATGAAGAGCTTTCATGTAATGTACGAGTATTGTTTTAATAAAATATTAATGATGTTTAACGTATGCCGAGTTACAGTATGGGCATAATGATTCAACCTTTTTATGTATTTCGTTCTTGAATCATATGATCATGTAACAGTTATCAAGTACTATGAAAGTTATAAAGCTTTATAAAATTATTATCCCGTCCCTAAATTTCAACATGTACCTCTGTCGTTCCTGTATACACTCTGTTGCTCATAGGTATTTGTAAATCAACCCTTATATTTTGATTCTCGAAGCAGCCGCTGTAGCGCTGTTATAAAATATAGTAACATCGCCATAAAATGAACTTCATATTATTTAAATACTAGCTGGGTAATTCTAAATGAAAAATTCATTAACAAAGGGTTCTTGTGGCCGGATGTGACGTAGTGCCTTCCGTTGTATCAACATCCGGTGCTTTCTCTACTAAAGAACTCTACAGTTGAACTTTTATTATAAATAAATTTTAAGTTTTTAACAGCTTAATATTTTTATAACGTTAGAGTTATACCGTTAACACCTATAAAACTAAAAAATATAAAAAGTAGTAAAAGAAAATATAAGACAAAATTAATTGATTAGCATTTATCATTTACAGAAGTGAGATTTGTCACTTTCTCACTCATCCTTCTTGGATGGAACTTTGATTGTCATCTAGTCACAGTTTAACCGCTGGACCGTTATATCTAGTTACAGTTTTAACGTCATTACCTTAGCAACAGTTGGTAGCTTATAAACTCTTATATCAGGCAACTGTCAAAATCAAGCTAAATCAAGGAGATGAGGAACGTTCTTGAAACATTAAAAGACAACTTTATCCAAAACACTTTCGATAATGACCGTACACAACTCTAATAAAATACTTCAAAGAGTACTAGAGTGCTAGAAATCTACATCGTCAATAATTGTACTATCTTAGAAATTCAAACGGAACCTATTTAACTTCAAATTCAACTTACTAAACTTCAAATTCATCCTTTTGCTGGCCCATTTAATAAACACAGTAGGTTGAATTTGAAGTTCAAAAAATGAATTTAAACTGCTGAGACTGTAAGAGAATATTCCATTGGTTTTATTTGCTCTACTGTGATAATTTATTTAGATTTAGTTCTCGTATTATTAGAGTGAGATTCCAGAGCCGGCAGACATCACTTATTTTCTGATGAACAAAATGTGTAAGATTGAGTAGTGTTAGTATCGTACGCCTACCTGCTGACTTGACCAGGCAGCCATTTTCCAGGTATCAGGTAATCAAGGTTCTCATGCGCACGGATAATGCCCTCTCGCTCCTACTCATAGCGGAATTAAAATTGGGTCTAGGGGATGTCTGATCACTTGGACCGGCCTCTCCTCTTGTAACACGTTTTAAAACAGTTGTCTCAAAACAAAATGATGATGATCCATTTTTATATATGCTAGATATATAAAAATGGATCATCATAAAATAAGTAAGTTTAAGTAATTTTTTTGTCAGCTTTAAATACATGAGAGTGAGTGAGACATAAACCTTGATTACCTAATACCTGGAAAATGGCCGCTTGGCTAAGTTAGCAGGTAGGCATACGATCATTGTTCATTTTATTCATCAGAAAATGAGTGATGTCTGCCGGTCCTGGGATCTTGGACTATTATACGAACAAATATGAACATACTTGCAGATTCTATATGAAGACAAACCGTAGCCGTCTGCGTCTGGGTGCTCTTACTGTCCTACATATGTAATGTCCTGTGGTAATGCGAACACTTCAAGTTCAACCAAAATTAATGGCTTTTCATTAAGTAATAATTCATGTTGAAACATGTCCAAAGAAATACTTACATGTGCAATATCTTGTTCTTACTCACACATTGATTTCGAGGTTAAGTAAAGGTTATTCATTATATCAATAAAGAAAAGCAAATTATATACTTTATATAAAAGATGAGTAAGAACTTTAAAACAAGTAAAATATAGGAGCGGAAAAATCCCACAATTCTTGGCATCACTGATGCTCATTAAGAGTCCGGCTAGGGCATTTACAATTTATATTTAAAATTAAACAATACTTGCAAAGTTGTAAATAAATAAACGCACAAACAGTATTTGTTACTGTGTTTAATTCCTTATTTTATCTTGTGAAATAATTTTTCTTTACTTTCTTTCTTGTTAAACAAGCACGTGACGTTTGTTGTCATTAAAACAAATGGCTGCCAGCTAAATCGTATCGTGACGTGTCATACCTTCGTCGTATTTCAACGAAACATCATGCTCGGCTAATTACTTAATCCGAATTTAATTTGAAATCTAGAAAACATTATCTTCTTCTTATTACATCATTATATCGTGATACAGGGACTACATTTCTGACAGCGCTGCTTCGTGTCATTTAAAGGGCTTAAATGTTTATCCCTGTCATATTTTTTGTTTCCTTCCTCAACCCAGTATACACCGCAAAATATATAATGCGCCAGTAAAATCAATGCTGTTCTCAAGCCTCATTCCCACTCACTGTTTTATTATTTAATTTACTGTTTTTATTTAATATTTTAATCTAGATTTCAGGTTTTCAGAATAGGCAATCCTAGTCACATTCGTGTTTTATTTTAGGTTTAGTTAATTTAGTTGGTGCGCATGCGTCTTTAGTAATATAAATTTCGAAAGTTCGACAGTTGGATCAAATTGAAGGTGAAATAATTAAAATTGCAGTTTTTAATAACAATTAGTAATAGAAATTGTTTTTATTTCTTTATTTTTGACACGCTGACATTAAACTTCTTTTAAATATAAATTCTACTGCAGTTTGACAGATTGTCGCATTTTAGAGGTTATAATATAATACAGTTTTTAATATAATATTTTTATTTTAAAACATTGAACCTTCCTTGTAAGGTTCTAAAGAAACTAAGAAAACTTTAAAAATAAATTAAAATTAAAAAAGGTACTGTGAATGACTACGCGTATTGCCATATGCTAAACAATTTAAATAGAATACAAAATTAAATTAAAGCAGTGAGTGGGAATCATACTTTAGGCTAGTTAATAAAGAATTCAAATCTGGCATTAAAAGTTTTCGATAATTGGAAACTATTTAGCATATATTCTTTTGAGACATATTAAAAGGTATAAACAAATATTACTGACAAATTAAATTAAAAAAATTATCGATAGAAAATTGTCTTGTAGTGCACGTTGGCACAAGCTTATTCCAAGGTCTACTTACTACTCAAATCTCATATAGACATTCTCTTTCAATGTAAGTTTCACACTCGTTAAATTATAGGTCCCCTGTTTCGCTCTAAATGTCTTATAAACTTTAATCACGTCCCCCAGCGCCCCCGCACTTCACTCTTAAATCAATTTTACGATTGGATGTATATTTGGAACTTCAAAAATTAAGGACTATTTTACTCCTATCCCACTTCTGACTAACTTTCATTAAAAAAGGATAAAACTTGATCTTTCACTTGAGTTTAACTTTGTTGTTCATAAAATACATTACCGAGTGCGGCTGAAATCATGATTAATTCGCTACACCCCTGAAAACCACCCCGCAACTACAGCAGCATTTAATTCGAGTCCAAATAACAAATGATGCGGTTTTATTGTTTTATTTTTCGAATTATAAACCGCTCGTTAATTTCATTGGACACAATTTGCTGCATTTGTTAATTTCACCACATTTCTAGTTATTTATTGCACAAGTATTAGTTAAAATTGACACTAACAGTGTTACATAATTAAATATAAACCAGTTAGAACCGGATCCTATTCTACTTAGATTCTATAGCACATGTCGTATTCCTAAATTAACTTTCACCATTTCATAATTTTTGATAAATGGTTCTCTTTATTAAACAAGTTAAATTCACATCAAAGTCTTATTAAATGGAAGAGGAAAACTGAGGCAATGTGCTTTTGATTTTGACAAATTACATTTCATTTTAATAAAGTGAGAGTATTTGACACGTTCTGGTACAATGGTGTTTCCAGCTAATCACGTATCGAGGAAAATATGAAAAGGAAATTAAATTTTATTTGGATATGTGTACGAACGGTACGCTGCGAGCACGAAATAGCGAGTGAAAATTATTCTTAGATATTTAGTGAGTAAATTATATTGTGCCTTAAAGAAATGATGTTAAGTAGTCAGTCAGTATGTTATACAAATTCATTTAACGCGTTTTGAATTTACAATTTCAAATAGCGAAGAATCTTAAGGTGTTACTCATGCTAGTAATTAGCACGAAAGCATGCTATTCTCAAGAAAATACTACATATCTATATACTAGTATTATTATTTTATTTTAATGTTTTTGTCATTAGGCACTACATTTTTCCACCTTAAGCAATTAAATTACATATCGATGCACAACGATTTGTCAATAGTGGTGCCATCTGTATGTCATGCTACGAACTTAAAGAGCGATGTTTTATATGATGTGATTTTGATTTCTATTGCCAGCATTTTCCTTGATTTTGAACCCACTGATACAGGGGTTCGATAAACTACAACAATTTATCAAACTTACTTTAACCGTTAGTGACAGATCTACAGCTACGGCAAGTGAACGATACAAAAAAAACAAGCAGTTACCATAAGTCACAAGGAAAATACAATAAAATCCAGAAACTAAAATATTATTATCATCAAATTTGTGAGAATTGTTTTTGTGATTGCCCATGCTGATTCGTGATATTTCTTATTTTTCTCCCACCCTTAAAAATAAAAACTGCTCAGAAATATTATCATGAAATTTAGCAATCTTACATTTTTATTCGGAGAACAAAAAATCTTATCTTTCTTTTTATACCTAAAGTTATAAGTATATACATATTATATATTATTAGGTGTAAGGATTTGAAATCGTCATCAATTGCTAGGTATATGTTTAATAAAACAATCCTATTACTAGTATTTACTATTTTTTTCGCGGCAAAATATTCCTCTTTTTCGTGGCAGAAATATTCCTTTTTTTCGCGGCGAAAATATTATCTTTAAATATTATTTTAATATTAATTTTTGAACAAAAAAGAAAAGGTTTTTTTTAACTTTTAAAGATGTAACATATTTGTATGTAAAATTTACCGCTTATTGCAAATCCGGCAGCCACTTTCAAATCGATCAATCCGTTTCTTATTTAGCCTTTAACCGTTGCAACGTTCAGTAATCCGCACGGTAACTGTCGCTCCTTACAATGTATATTATCTCATGAACAATAAAAGATTGAAATTTAAAACGCGGGAAAACTTTTTATTAAAGAAGTATTAGCATGTAGAATTTATTGTTGATTCCATATTTGGCAACCATTTTGAAATCGGTTCATAATTTGACCTGTAAAATGCCGATAACTCAAAAACCGGCAGTTCAAAGAAAAAATAAATAGCAGATTTGGAATCAGGAAAATATATTTATTCGCGACGAAAATATATTTTTTTTCGTGGCGAAAATATTATTTATATTATTATTTTTATTATAAAAATAATATAAAAATAGCAGTAAAAAAGAAATAGTCAGACTTCGCTTAAGACATGTGTGACTCAAAATGTTCTAAATGGTCTCAACTATCATCCCCTTAAGGCTTTGCACCTTGCTACCAAACACCCTGTATATATTATTAGTTATAAATATTTAGTTGAACTTGTTTTTCCGTGCCTATGAAATAGTTAACTCGCTATCTCTAGAGATGAAACTTCTTATTCCGACTTTTAACACATGCATAGTAGTCAATAACACTCCCAGAATGCTCTGAAGTTCGCTGGAATTTCAAAAACTTCAATTTGCATGACTTGAAATAGTCTTTTTTATTCACTGCAAGAGTCTTTTACAAAATGTTAATGTTTAAACATTTTTATTTCACAGTTTTTTTTTGTTCTCTTTGAATCTCCCAAAGCATTTCTTATACATTTATTTGCATAGATAAGCAGCGCTTCAAAACAAAGCTCACGGAACTGGGTTAGGGTTAGGAGTCATCCTGATCCACGGCTTATAGTCAGAGGGCATTTACGCTTTACTAATAATTTTCTTGCACTAACACCTTGATAAGGTGTACTAAAAAGATGGTTAGGAGTATCAACAATACGTGAATCTAAACCCCAAAAATTATTTATATTTTTAATTGAAGATAATTATATTCATATATGCTCCATCATGTGAAAATAATATCCTGTATATGCATTGCATACTCATGAAGTGAATAAACATACCAGTTCATACTATGTACATGCAACAATGTTTAAATATGCACATACCTTTGCATTTGCACATACATATGACGTACAGTGTAGGTTTTAACATCACAACAGCATATAAATAAAATAACCAATACACTTGTATGTATATATCTTGAATATAGCATGTATATCCAAATATTTTCTGGGTTTAATTGAATTACATTAAGTACATTGTAGGATATCGATCGTCCGGTTCATTAGTAAGAGTTAATGAGCAGTTATATGTAAAATTTATCCTCAATCTGATTCAACACTAATTCGTAAATGCAATTAACCAAAATTATAATGAAAATTAACTTGATAAAAACCAATGAAATGCAAGCAACTCGAATATTATTTTTGTTGTTACCGCAAAACACAATTTTTAGAAGCAAGAAAAGAATACTTGCCAAACATCAGTTACCAATTTCAGCAGGCTCAAGCAACACATATAGTTTTGATATTCTGAATATGGTAAACATAGTTAATTAATACCAATTACTTATTATTCTACGGACTATTTTATGAACTAGTGATTTTATAATAAAGATAAAAATGAACCCGTTAAATATAAATTTAAATTTTAAATAGCTATATCTCCATCAACTATAAAAACACTACTTAGATATTTGTTAATCTTTGAAATGTAAGCAACAGGATTTATTATTTTGAGGTTATGTTTTATGAGGTAATAGTACCCCGGACTATTGTCTTAAACTGAATTTCAACTCAGAGACACCCGTACACTTCTTACAGACATCCGGCAGCGGTACTCCTACTGCGGTGTGCTACACTGGTGTATTTCTTGTGTCTTGAATATTCATTCGGTTCGGCAGAGCATTTTATGTGACATACTTTTAAATTTCAACAAGTCTAAAGCCAGACCAATTGCGCAACACGACAAACCTTGCATTAAAACATTTAATGAGTTTTAAATATTTAAAAATTATGTACTCGACGACTGTTAAATTTTAGTTAATGTAAGATTTTCTACATTTCTTAGGATGAAAGAAAGAACAAAGATCAAACGTATTTGTACATTGACATACAGCTTCTTACCTGTTAATAATTTATTATCTGAAATAGTTGACGTATGTATATTATTCTAAACGTAATTGCGTAGATATAACAGATTAAGTTAATCATTTGTTTCATAGATAATAGCACTACTAGTTTATAATTTGGAACGTCTGAACATAAACCATTTATATATTCTTTTAATGTATATATAGTTGCATACTGGATAGGCGTTGAAAATAAGATTTTTCTGCTTTATTTGCTATGAACCAGTTATTTTTTCTAGGTTTAATACATAATACTATGTAGTAGGACTCAGCATAGGAAATAGGCCGACGTTAAATGAATTAAATAATAATAAATAACATCGATTCTTTCAATCTACAAGTATATGCAACTCCTACAATATTTAAACCATCCCTAATCGAGAGAGTGACAGAGACAGCATTCTAAAAGGGTTATGGTAAATACATGGTGGCGCGATGGGGTACTATGTTTAAATATTTACTGAGAGAGTTAGAACCCCTACCCCTATTTTCTAATATCACTAACTTCTCTTAAGTTGTCAGGTGTCTGTTTATTTTGTGTTTAGAATATTTTGGAAACCCACACTTAGGTAATAATTAATCAACTTCATTACAAAAGCAACAAACAACACCATCTATTGAGGAATAATTTAAGCATTTACTTAAATTTATAACAGTTAGCAATAAAAAAAAATAAGTTATAAAATATTTACAAATTGTTAATAACAATGCAACTAACGCATTGTTCCAACTTTGTAAAAATACTGAACCTATTTAAATTGTAACAATGTAAAATTTCAGTTCCAACTCAATAACTGTACTACGTAATATGAATGGATTGCAATACAGGTTTTAAACAATAAGATAAATAGTTTTAAAAAAACCAGCTTATCGATCGAACGCTATTGAACTATCAAATAGTTTTATATTGTAAAAAAAAACTAAAATTTCACTTCTACCTTAATATTTAAAGCGAATAGTGCGCCAGTCCTAATAAATTAAATTAAAAGTTAATATTTGTTCCTACATGAACATGGAGACTCCAGAAGAATACATGGAACGATCGAGCCATACGATGGGTATCTCTCAACACATTTTGGAAATGATATTCAAAAAGGTAACGTGGAATGAAAATGAGTGCCCCGAAATATTAGATGTAGGATGCGGCCCTGGAAATGTGACTAAAGAAGTTTTAGTGCCTTTGTTACCACAAAATTTTAAAAAACTTATTGGTGTGGATAACAGGGAAGATTTTATCACCTACGCTAAAAATAATTACAGTGACGACAAAGTGGAATTTGTGAAGATGGACGTTGTGGAGGGTGTGCCCCCAGAATACGTAGGACGGTTTGATATGGTGACTTCACTTCAGTGCTACCACCAGTTGCATGATCAGGAGTAAGTCTAATTAATATCTATGTCCACTGAACAAATTTTTATTTATTAATCTCTTTTAATAATCAGGTCCGCGATATCATGATTACGTTTTTCCAAGTTGATTGATTTTGGCTTTATTACTACAACTGTATTTCTCGCACGTCTATTCCTGTCCCTTTCTAATATTGTGCATCTGAAAGGGATAGGCATATGTAGGTGGCAAAGCCTAAACATTTCTAACCAACTATTGGTTGTATCATTAACAGAATATTTTAATTTTTCTTTGTTCGATACTTACATTTCAATACTTACTCAGTAAATTTTATCTTTTACAGCATAGGATTTGAAAATCCGAACAAATGTATAAAGCCAGGAGGACACTTAATTTTAATTTTCAAGTTTCACAAATTTCTGGATGATTTTATCTACCAACTGTCAAAGGATTCAAAGTGGGAATATTACATCAATCCACCCGGTCGGAAGAGGTTATTTGTGCCTAACTTTGATGATTTGGAAGATTTAAAAACACTTTTTCTTGAGGATCTACAAAAGAAAGGATTTAACATCCTCTATGAAGAACTGAAGCACGTTGTAACTCTAGTAAACCGACAAAAATATATTGGTAATATATATTACATCTTTTTACATGTAATTAAATCACGTAACTAGATCTCATTACCGAATTAAACTTAAAACTATTGAAACATTTTAATAATTCAAAACAATTTCTGATTTTTATACTCTTGTCTCTAAATCTTCTTGCTGCCTACTCCTCATGGTTTCTCTCTCTTTCCTCTTTCTCCTTCCTTCCTGCCTATACATTCGGCATCTTTCCCTTTCCTTATAAATCTTTCTATTCTCCCCGTCACAACACGTTTACTTAACATGATTTTGACTGGCATGAAGTTTTTTTTTTGTTTCTAAAACAACTCGTTACGCACAACTGAATTTGGACCGTGGTTATTTCAATTGCTTCACATATTTTCCACATTTCACTGCATGAATACTTTAACCGGTTTTACAGTTTTACTTGTATTTTAGTTATATCTGATTTAACTTATTGTACTTTTATTCAGAATCTATAAAGAGCAGTGATCAATTCGCCAGAGGTATGCCCGATGAGCAGAGGGAGGAGTACTTCAAACTTTTGGAAGACAACTACGTGAATAAGGGTTTGACAGAAGAACAGGTGAAAAGTACGGTAGCGTTTCTTGCTAAGCATACTTTAATAATCGTCCATGCTACAAAAGTTTGATTTGCTATTTGCTCAGATCTTCATAAATCAATATCAATAAGCAATCAATATTTTAATCATTCAATTTTATTATCTTATATTTAATTTTTAATCTGTTTATTGTTGTGTAATTTATGGATGTAAAATATTACCTAAAATTTACTTAATATTATTATATTTTTTATTTGCATCAAATGTGGAAATAAAGTAGAAGTAGCAGTTTAAAAAATTTAATTGTTTTTTTGTACAAAGTTCTTTTAACATCTGTTGACAATTTTATGCCCAATATTAACGATTCTGGAATAGCAAGATCTGACCAATGCTAACTTATGCGGCGTCCTCACCTTTCCAAAAGCAGTTGTAAGTTAGTGAGAAGACCACATTGAGAAATACGATTCTCATATACACGGAGATCTTAAGATTAGGAAATGAATCCATTAGCAATCCGCCAAACATTAACGATTCTGGAATAGCAAGATCTGACCAATACTAACTTATGCGGCGTCCTCACCTTTCCAAAAGCAGTTGTAAGTTACTGAGAAGATCACATTGAGAAATACGATTCTGGAATAGCAAGATCTGACCAATACTAACTTATACGGCGACCTCACCTTTCCAAAAGCAATTCTAAGTTACTGACAAGACCACTTTGAGAAAGACGATTCTCATATACACGAAGATCTTAAGATTAGGAAATTAATCCATTAGCAATCCGCCAAACATCAGCTGAGTTAGAAAACCCAATGATGAAACTATTAGATAATTACCTACAGTGTCATGGCCTGTCCACTTCCTAGACAAAAAGAATAATTAAGAATCCGATGCAGATTCCATGAGATAAATTAGCACTGAAAACAAATTTATACGGAACTTTTGATAAATTAACACAAGATAAAATAGAATCCAAGAGAAGTAAAGTTATAAATCTGTGGTAAGTGGTAAAATGAAAATCTTGATATATCTGATTCTAATAGAATACAAATTTAGATTCATTTCAATACAAATTTCTTAGTGCCTGAATCTTAAGTCCAACAAATATAAATAAACGCAATTCAGTGCTTTGTAATTAAAATCGAGGACAATACAAATTTTAAACAATAAGATGATAACAATTATAAAATATTTGAAAATTGTGAATAACCAACCAGCATATCGGTTGGATTCTGTTGGATTTGGCAAGTAAATCTAAATTCAGAAAAAGTAAATTGTCAGTTCCATCTCAGGATTGAAAGTGAATAGAGAGCAATTTTTTAAAATTTATTAATTTACCCTAAACAAATATGGCTTCCGAAAAATTTATAAAACGAACTGGGATTCAAAGGGGTATTACTGAAAATATTTTAGACACAATATTCCAAAATGTCGAATGGAAACAAAGTGACTGCCTCGAAATATTAGATGTAGGATGCGGTCCTGGAAATGTGACTAAAGAAATTTTAGTGCCCAAGTTACCATGGAATTTTAAAAAACTTATTGGTATCGATATTAGGGACGATTTTCTTACCTACGCTGAAAGAAATTACGGCGATGATAGAATGGAGTTTATTAAGATGGACATTGAAGAAGGAGTGCCCCCAGAATATGAAGGGCGATTTGACCTGGTGACTTCATTTTACTGCATTCATCTACTGAAAAACCCGAAGTAAGTATAATCAACGAAGTAAATATATAAAACGTATTACTTTTACGGAATCTATTAATTAATAATTGATTAATTTAAGATTTGTACTAATTTCTTATTATTGTATCCCAGTGAAACCACGCGTCCTTTGCATACCGTGTAAACTACGTAATTAAAACTTTAAAACTTATCACAACTATGTCTGTCCTTTTCTAACGTTATACCTTGTAAAAGGACAGACATATGCGGGAAAAACGGACCACGTGTCAAGCATACGCTTGTATACGGTTGGCCATTATATATTTTAAGCTTGACCAGTCCATCAGTCTTTTCTGCACCGCACGTTGTTTAATACCGCCAGTCAATTAGGAATGCTTATTCTGCAAATGTTACTGAATTGCTTGCATTATATTTGAACAATATTATTGATTTATGTTTTTAGATTTTTGTGACTATAAAATCTACTCAGGTCTACTAAAAACAAATGTTAAAACTGATGAATTCAACATATCCAGAAATTACAAAAATTATTCGTGCTTTTTTAAATAATTAAGCACCTACAGAAGAAGAACTAATTTGATAAAGTAACTGTTATTTTTTCAGGAAAGCAATTGAAATCATAGGAAAGTGTATTAGGCCAGGAGGACACTTTATTTTAAGTTTTCAACATCACACATATCTTGATGATTTCTTTTACAAAATGTCACAGGATTCGAAGTGGGCTGCTTATGTAGGCACACCCGGTTCCACGTTAAAACAAAAGCATGATTGGAAACAAGAAATTTTTACTTATCTACAAAATAAAGGATTTAATGTTATCTATGACGATCAGAAACAATGTGAAACAACCCTAAATAGAACAAAACATATTGGTAATTTTTTTATCGTATATTTATTTTTATTGTTACAATAATACATTAAATAGTTCATTAATTATATTTCCATAAATTGAATTAAAACTATTCTAGATTCTAATTAAACTCAAACTAATGACTACTCTTCCTTCTTATCCTCGTGTCACTTCCTTTGTCCTCTACTTAACCGTTCTAAACTACAAGTTTCTCCTCTTTTCCGTTTCACTCTTCTTCTTTCTTCTTCGTACCTCTGCCATTTCTCTCCTCCTTCCTTATCTGTTCTCAGCAGCTATTTTCCTGGCATTCTTAATTTCTATTCTTCTCGTCTACTGTTACTCCTCCTTTTACCCTACTTCTTTCCTCCTTTTCTGTACTTCAATCCGCCTCTTCCCTCTGTTGCAGCATCTCTTTACCTCCTCTATCTCTTTTTCACTCCATATTTTGCAATAGCTTAAATATTGGTAATGTAAATTTTTTTTTTTTAAATTTCATTAATCGAAATAAGTTCTTTTTATGATTCTACTAGCAATAAACAGTTGTAGGTATTTAAATTCATTCACTTTCTTTCACACATTTGTTTAAGTTAATAATTTAACGGGTTTTAATTGTATTTTAACTAACGTGTTGCAATTATTTTTCAGAATTCTTAAAAAAATATAATCCTTACCATATCCCAATAGAGAAACAAGAGGAATACTTCTCCTATGTGATAGATAACTACTTGAATGAAGGTTTGACTGCTGATCAGGCGAATAATATCGAAACCTTCGCCTCTAAATATACGTTGATGATCATCTTTGGCCAAAAAATTCGGTGATTTGTTACATTCGAGATTGAATTTTATACATTATTTTAATCATTAAATTTTGAAGACTTGTTTCCAATACAATATTTAATGTAGTGTTATTATTTATATTGTAATTTGTGGAAGTAAAACATAACCTAAAATTTGTATCTAATGTTGAAATAAATAAGCAGCCTCATGTACCTGTTTCAAAGATGTGATGTTTTTTTATGCAGATTATTAGTTCGCATCTCAAAAAATCTGTGGACAATTTTGAAGCAGAACTTAACGAACCGCTAAAATGTGTAAATACGTTGTGCGTTGTGAAATTTGTGCGCACGTGTCTCAAATATAAATTTAAATTTAAAATTGAAATACAAATACTAATTTGTTCTGTCGACAAATTTAAACATTCAACACTTAGCACTTTATAACTAAAAATTGACAACAATACAAGTTTTAAACAATCAGAAGATAAAAGTTATAAAATGTTTGAAAATTGTGAATAACAGACTAAAAAAATAAATTTAAATTGAAAAAAAGTAAATTGTCAGTTCCATCTCAAGATTGAAAGTGAATAGAGAACCATTTTTTAAATTTAATAATTTACCCAAATTTAATCAAATATGACTTCAGAAACATTTATAAATGCAACTGAGATGCAACGTGGTATTACTCAAAATATTTTAGACACAATATTCCAAAATGTCGAATGGAAACAAAGTGGCTGCCTCGAAATATTAGATGTAGGATGCGGCCCTGGAAATGTGACTAAAGAAATTTTAATACCGAAGTTACCAGGAAATTTTAAAAAACTTATTGGTATCGATATTAGAGATCATTTTATAGCATACGCTAAAAGCAATTACGGCGATGACAGAGTCGAGTTTATTACAATGAACATTGAAGAGGGTGTACCCCCAGAATATGAAGGGCGATTTGATCTGGTGACTTCAATTTACTGCATTCATTTAGTGGACGATCAGGAGTAAGTATAACCAATGTCTAAGTCAACTAAACATATTACTTTTACAGAATCCACTAATTAATAAAATTTGTACTAATTTGTTATTATTGTATCCCAGTGAAACTGGGATGGTGTTAATTACGTAATTACTACTTTAAAACTTAGCACAACTATGTCTGTCCTTTTCTAACGTTATGCCTTAGAAAAGGACAGATATATGTAGCGGGAAATAGTCCACGTGTCAAGCATACGCTTGTATACAGTTGGCATTTATATATTTTTTGCATGGCCAGTCCAGAATCAGTCCGCATCATACCTACATGAATCCTGCGCTCTTCTGTTGTTTATTACCGGCCAGTAAATTAGGATTTATTTCTCTGCAAATGTTCCTGAATTGATTACACTGTTAAAACTTATACATTCAGCACCCCTGTGCTGTACAGCTCTGGCAATGTTATAACAACATAACATTTTAAAATTGGGAGTGTCCTATGTTGCTACGTGCTTTTTTAAATAATTAACCACCAACAGAACTTAAGAACTAATTTGTTAAAGTCACTGTTACTTTTTCAGGAAAGCAGTTGAAATCATGGGAAAATGTATTAAGCCAGGAGGACACTTTATTTTAACTTTTGAATTTCACAAACATCTTGATGATTTCTTTTATAAAATGTCAAAAAATTCAAAGTGGGCTGATTGTGTATACGCAACCGGTCCCACGCATAATCAAATACTCGATTTAAAACAAAATTTCTTTACTTATATAGAAAATGAAGGATTTAATATT
Organism: Panorpa germanica; assembly: GCA_963678705.1. NCBI lineage: Eukaryota > Metazoa > Arthropoda > Insecta > Mecoptera > Panorpidae > Panorpa > Panorpa germanica. The sequence goes on along the minus strand of OY783211.1, from coordinate 14,266,887 downwards.
ATCTATGACGATCTGAAATACTGTGAAACACTTTTAAATAGAAAAGAACATATCGGTAATGTTTTGTGTTGTGTATTGCTTTTAATGCATGCCGCTTTGATTTACATTCTTCTACATTTAATCAGTAATTACATTTCAGTAAATTAAATAAAAAGTTTTCTAGATTCTAATTAAAGTTAAACTAATATCATCGCTTCCTTCTTATCCTCGTGTCACTTTCTCTGACTTCTACTTAACTATTTTAAACCGGATGTTTCTCTCCCTTTTCCTCTCTTCCTTTTTCCTTCTTCTTCGTACTTCTGCCATCTATCTTCTCCTTCCTTATCTCTTTCCAGCAGTTCTTTTCACTGGCATCCTTAATTTCTATACTTCTCCCCAATTGCTACGCTCCCCTTTACTCTACTTTCTTGCTCTTTCTCTGTACTTTCATCCACCTCTTCCCTTTGTTGCATTCTCTCTTTTCCTCTCTTCCTACTTCCTTCTTCTTCGTACCTCTGCCATCTATCTTCTCCTTCCTTATCTCTTCCCAGCAGCTCTTTTCACTGACATCCTTAATTTCTTTACTTCTCCACAACTGCTACACTCCCCTTTACTCTACTTTTTTGCACTCTCTCTGTACTTCCATCCACCTCTTCCCTTTGTTGCATTCTCTCTTTACCTCCTGGTAACCTGGTAATTAAGTCTTTTCAAAATTATAAGCAATAAACAAGTGTAGATATTTAAATTCTTTCATTGTATTTAATTGGTTTTAATTGCATTTTTATTAGATTTGAATTAACTTGTTACAATTATATTTCAGAATATTTAAGAAACTGTAATCCTTTCAATTTACAAATAGAGAAACAAAAGGAATACTTCTCGTATCTGGTAGAAAATTACGTGAATGAAGGTTTGACTGCTGATCAGGCGAAAAATACCGAAATATTCGCCTCTAAATATACGTTGATGATCATCCTTGCCCAAAAAGTTCGGTGATTTGTTATGTCATCAAATTTTGAAGACTTGTTTCCAATACAATATTTAATGTAGTGTTATTATTTATATTGTAATTTATGGAAGTAAAACATAACCTAAAATTTGTACTAATGTGTAAGTACACAACAAGAATAAACATGCAGCGGTTTAAAAAATATTAGTTTCTTTTTTATGAAAATTATTAATTCTATATCTCAAAAATCTGTTGACAATTTTGTACTGTTTGTTAATAACAATAATTGTTAATAACAAACCAGCGTATCGGTCGAATTATGTTGAAGTACCAAATTGATTGAATTGTAACGGACTAAAATGTCAGTTCTAACTCAATACCGAAAGTAATTAACAACCCAATAACAAATTGTAATTAAAAGAAGTAATTTATATTAAAAGTTAATAATTTGTTATAATTTTTCTTAAATAAACATTCAGAAGGAGGTCTTCCCACAGGTCATTTTGAAAAGTTGATAGGGCTATGAAATATTAGATGTAGGATGCGATCCTGGATATGTGACTAAAGAAGTTTTAATACCTAAATTACCACTAAATTTTAAAAAACTAATTGGTGCAGATTACATGGTCGATTACATTATTTACGCTAATAAAAATTACAGCTAAGACAGACTGGTTTTTTGTATAGATAAAACCGGGAATCCAGGATTAACTTTGCAAAATCTTGCACTTCCGGGGTCGTAATTATGTCAGGAGATTGAACTCTCTAGTGTTTATTACTTGTATAAGAAATGTGCGTCTGCCAGTGCTGTGTGGCGCAAACCATAGCGTCGTATCTTTCGGTACTAGCAGTAACTGGGTGATTCCTTTCATAGTCCAACAAATATAAATAAACACAATTCAGTGCTTTGTAATTAAAAGCGATAACAATTTATTTCTTGAACAATAAGATGACAATAAAATTCGTTCGTAGGCTATTCAAGTACCAAATAGATTGAAATTGTAACAAATTATAATATCAGTTTCAACTTAATATTGAAAGTGAATTTATATTGAAAATTAATAAATTAGTAAAATTTATCCAAAATGAGTACGATATCTCCAGAAGAATATATTTTGAGAAATGACAACCAACGGAGAGCTACTGGGCCGGTTTTAGACAACATTTTCAAAAATATCATGATCACAAAAAGCGATGGCTACGAAATATTAGATTTAGGATGCGGTCCTGGATTTATGACGAAACACGTTTTAGTGCCTAGGTTACCAAAGAATTTTAAAAGACTAATTGGTGTGGATATAAATCAACAATATGTAATGTACGCTAATAGACATTACAGCGACGCCAGAGTGATGTTTGCTCAGATGGATATTGAAAGGGATTTGCTCCCACAATTCGAAGGACGATTTGATCTGGTGACTTCATTTTACTGCATTGATCTACTGAAGGATAAGGAGTAAGACTAATTAATATCTATGTCTACTAACTTACAAGAGAACCGTATTTGACACACGACTATGTCTGTCCTTTTCTGACGTTGTGTTTCCGAAAAGGACCAACATATGTATACATGTTATTCGGTTTCAAACATGGGCACCGCGTCGGCACGATTACTTTCAGGGAGATGCATCTGCATCAGGCATGTACATGCTCAGTTTTCATAGTAAAAGGATACAGGAAGACACTGAATTGACTGACAAGGTGTTGAATAAATTAAGACAACAACAAACACACCTTAAAATTTTATGGCAGGGAGAGTGGGTAAAACTACACCCACTTACACCCTCTTTACGGCGCCCATGGTTCCAATATCGATAACATATCGACCGTTTTGTAGTGTCATATTTTGTGTACACTTAGGTTCTTCTTTAACTAATTTTTATATTCAATAATATTACAGTCACACCTATAAATAATTCTTCTTTGCAGCAATGCAATTAAAATAATGGCAAATTGTGTTAAACCCAATGGAAGCCTAGTTTTAATTTTTGAAGCTCATCAAACTCTTGATGATTTTCTCTGTGAAATGTCAAGGACACCAGAGTGGGCACCATATGTGTGGCGAAGAGGTCCCACGTTGTGTGAGTTGGAGCAAAGTCAAAGAAAATTACAAGTTTATCTACAATTATTAGGATTTGTTGTTTACTATTTTAGCTTAGAGCCCCAGTTAAACACATTCAACAGAAAAGAACAAATTGGTAATATAAAAAACTCGTTTAAAACATCTTTAAAGTTTTTTTTATGATTCCACTTGCAGTAAACATTTTGCGTTAACATTAGTTTCCTATTTTAACTTATGAAACTTTTTTCAGATAGTTTAAGAGAATATATTTTCGCCCGAAAAACCATGTCAATGCAAAAGAGAAGAGAATACTTTAAATATGTGGTAGATAATTACGTGAATTACGGTATGACTCCAGAACAGGCACAAAGTAGAGAAACATTTTTTACTACACACACCTTATTGATGATGCATGCTAAAAGAGGAAAACGATATGATTAGAACTTCGTAAACAATTTCTTTTTATTCTAGATTAAATTTCACAAAATATTTTAACTATTGAATTTGAAGTCTGTCAATTTTTATTCTAGTTAATGTAGTTTTATTATTAAAACAAATATTATTGTTAAAAAACATAACCTAAAAGTTTTAATGAATGTTTTACTTAATAATATTATATTTTCTATTTGTATCTAACGTTGAAATAAAGCAAAATGTAGCGGTTCAAAAAAAAATACTTTTATTTCTTTTTTGTATAATTTGTTAAGCCTAAAAATCTGTTGATAATTTTATGTCAACATGCGTCATGTAAATTTTAGTATTATTTCTATGAAAAGCCCTGGTGATATGTTTGCTTTCATGTCCTTCTTTTGGAGTGTATCCATTTTTTTTTTTGCTTTCCTCTTCTACCAATACACAAGTCTTTATCACTTGCCCCTTTCCTCCTTTGATAAAGTCAGTATAACAATGTTGTGAATTTTTGCTACTATTAACAGCTGATTGTCAAATTGTAAATCAAGCTAATTTCAGTTGAATTGTGAAAAAAATTATTGAAACTTAGACAGGACAACGTCTGTCGGGTCAACTAATATAAGACAAAAACATATTTCTCATATTTCATATTTTTTAACTAGATTTCATTGTTACATTGTTTTCCTTCTTTACTGTACCGTCCTCAATGAATTAATTAATCAAAGGATTGCCTTGGTATGTTCACGTTATCTACAAATATGTATGTATAAGACGATAGGATAGCGACGGATATGCTTTTAGTAGATGGTTGACCGCCACTTTGATGCCAAGACGTTATGAACCATATTATGAATACGGACATACAGTATTTCAGATTCGAATACGATATTCTAGAACTTAACCTAGTGTAGGAATCGACATTTGGGTGATATAGGATAACTCATGGACAACAACGAGAAAGGAGTATTCGTTTCGAATAAATTTCAGATCAAAAACGGAGGCGAAAGTTTCAGAAGCAAATGCAATACCCTACTCCATAAACTTAAGCTTTAAAATACGAAATTTCATTTCCTGAACGTACCCAAATAAATTTTCTACCTGTGGCTTAGAACGTGCTTCGAAATATCTTACTCAATTTGTAATCAGACTATTCGAAATTACTACGATACGAAAAAGAATTTGTAGGGTATGATTAGTACCTTTTGAAGAAAACGGTAGCAGTGTGAAAAAGCCCTAACCAAGCAAAATATCTCGGCAACATATTTCGTCAGTTTTGTATTTTGTTTATGTGATATTGTTCAATATTCCATAACTGAAGTTTAACAAAATTATTATTTAATTTGGACGAAGTCGTATTCAGAGCCGGACTACGCAGTAGAAGTCAGAGATTTCTGGTACCAGTAACTGTTTTGGCAAATCAAAATATTCACAACTCCGTGCTTTGTAATTAAAATCGAGGACAATACTAGTTTTAAACAATTAGAAAACAATAGTTACAAAAACCGGCATAGTGATCGGATTGTGTTGAAATGCTAAGTAAATTGAAATTGTACAAAGTAAGCTGTCAGTTCCAACTCATTATTGAAAGTGATTAGCGAGCCAATCAAACAATACAACAGTTTATTTCATAATAGTTCTAATAATATTGTAAATAGTCCTAACAAATATGGAGCGCGTAAAGGAATATATAGCCGATACTAAAAATGAGCGCCAGGTTACTCAAAATATTCTGGACGCAGTACTCAAAAATATACACTGGATCCAAAGTGAGGACCCCGAAATATTGGATGTAGGATGCGGTCCTGGAAATGTGACTAAAGAAATATTAATACCCAAGTTACCAGAGAATTTTAAAAAAGTTATTGGTATCGATATTGATCATGATTACATTGCTTACGCTAAAACAAACTACGCCGACGACAGAGTGGTGTTTACTAAGATGGACATTGAAGAGGGTGTGCCCCCAGCATACGATCTACGGTTTGATCTTGTGACTTCATTTCTCTGCCTTAATCAACTGAAAAACAAAGAGTAAGACTATTCAATATCTATCTCGACTGAACGTATTACTATTATCGAACTAATTAAATAAACATTAACTATTTTAAAATTTGTACTAATTTCTATACTTCAATAATTAGTTTTGCGGTACCATGATAACTTTGAATTTGTTTAAAATGTGATCGTACAAGACGGTACGCCAAATAAAATATCTGGTATTATGGTTCACAAGAGAACTTCTTATTTTTTTCTTTTTTTACAGGAACGCAATTACTATCATTTCAAAATGTGTAAAGCCAGGAGGAAACTTTATTTTAATTTTTGAAGTTCATAAATATCTTGATGATTTTCTTCATGAAATGTCAAAGAAACCAGAGTGGCAACAATATGCGATCCCACACGGTACCACGTTTTATGAGTTGAACGAAGTTCAAAACAAATACACCGCAACTATAAAACAAATAGGATTTATTCCTGTTTCTTGTGACCTAATTAGACTTGAAACACCTTTCAACAGAAAACAATATATTGGTAATAAAAATAACAAGTTATAAACATCTTTTAAACCATATAAGTTATGATTCTACTAGCAGTAAACAATTTTTTTTTATTATTAATTTAATGTGTGTGTCGTTAGGCTTTACATTCTTTCGTTATTAAATCACCTAATTACATCTCATTGCCAACCTAAACTTAAAACTATTCTAACATTTTTAATAATTTCAACAGCAGCATTAGCTTGCTCCTATATTTTCTTGCTCTCTACTCCTCATTGTTTCTCTTCCTTGGCTCTCTTCCTTTACTATTTCTATTTCCTTTATTATTTTCTTCGTGGCTCTATCTCCGCCAAACACCTCTTGTCTTCCTTATCTCCTCTCCACAAATTTTCTATTTTCTGAATTGACGCTTAACTGTTTCTACTTTAAACTTCCTTCTCTTTCTACGCTCCTTCTTTCTATCTCCGCCATCCACCTCTTCCCTTCACTGCCTCCTTTTAATAATTGCACAATCTCCTTTTCACTTTTTACTCTTTTCTCACTCTGTTCTCTGTCCCGCACACCATGCACATCTTTTTCTCTCAGAAAACTAGTTTTATTAACACAATATATGATTAACATTTTGCATTAACTTTAATTTCTGTTTGTTAATTTAATTATTGCTACAAAAACAAACTGTGTTCAGAGCGCGAAGTATTTCAATTCTTCCACATTTGGTTTTTTATTATATTTCAATTAACTTATTATATTTTTTCCAGAATATGGAAGAAACCAACTTCCTTTCATCAAACATATGCCAGAAAGTAAAGCAAAGGAATACTTAAAATATGTAGAAGATAATTACGTGAATAAAGGTTTGACTGCTGAACAGGCGCAGAATTCCGAAACATTTATATCTGAAGATACCTTAATTGTTATTCATGCTAAAAGAAATTAATGTGCTATATGTTTACAATTTCATACACAATTTGTCAGTCTACTTAATGCAGTGTTATTATTTATATTGTAATTTATGAAAATAAAACATAACCTAAAATTTGTTAGGAATGTTGTTCTTAATATTATTATTTTCTATTTGTATCCAGTCTTGAAATAAAGCAAAATGTCGTGAAGTGGTTCAAAAAATGGGGTCTTTCTTTTTTCCAGATATTTTTAGTCCAATATCTCAAATAATCTATAGATAATTTTTCTGTATAAGTGTAAGCGAGCGGTCTTTTTAAAATCATCTTAATCTGTAAAAAAAGCAAGTAAAAATATTCACAACTTCGTGATTTATAATTAAAATGTTACGTAAACAATGCAAATTTTAAACAATAAGAAGACAAAAGTTATAGAATGTTTGAAAATTGTTAAAGACAAACCGGCATATCGGTCGAATTCTGTTGGAGTACCAAATAAATTGAATTGTAATTCAATACTGACAGTGAATAGTGCGTGAATAATAAACTGAAGTTAAAAGTTAATAACTTATTACATTTTACCTAAACAAGCATGGAGACTCCACTACAATATATAAAGTTCACTGAAGGTCACCGTGATATTACTCAAAACATTTTAGAGGATATATTCGAAAATGTCGTGTTGAAAGAAAGTGACGGCCTCGAAGTATTGGATGTAGGATGCGGTCCTGGAAATGTGACTAAAGAAGTTATAATTCCCAAGTTGCCACAGAATTTTAAGAAACTCATTGGAATTGATAAAAGGGAAGATTTTATTGCCCATGCTAATAGAAATTACAAAGACGACAGAGTGGAATTTATTAAGATGGATATTGAAAATGATTTGGCCCCAGAATACAAAGAACGGTTCGATCTTGTGACTTCAATTCACTGCCTTCATCAGTTGCAAGACCAGCAGTAAGAACATTCGATATCTAAGTCAACTGAACAAGCTACCTTTACGGAATCCGTTATAGTATAATTGATCATTTTAGTATTTGTACTAATTTGTCTTCTCCAATAATAAGTTTTACGATATTTTGATAAAATGTGATTGTTTTGCATTATTGCATCCCACTACATGTGTATTAAGCCTGCTCTGCTTACGTAACTATCACTTTAAGGCCGGCCGCACATTTACGGATTTCTGATTAGGTTTCCAGATCAGGAATTCAAATTCGGAAACCTGACTGCAAACATTTCGTACAAGGTGTTCTACGTGGCGCAGATGTTCGTATATTTTCCGAATGGAAAAGAACCTGAAGTTCGTTTCGAAACTCAAAGTCCCGACCCGAAACGTTCGGGTCGGAAGAACGGAAAAGAAAGAATGACGTCATTGTACGTGTTGCCGTCCGTTTTTTTTTTTAAATATAGTTTCTCGGGCTTCCTAGGCACGTAGCCTTTTATCGCTCCTAATATTGTTCTGCTTCTTCTTATACGTTATATCTCTTATAAATTTCGGTTTCTCAATCAAAAAGGGGGTGTTTTTGCCGTCCGTTTAGCATAAAGTTTCACGTATCAATCAAGCAATTAATCGTCGTCCATGTGGTTTCCACGTGCTTCCCACGTGCTTTCACGAAAGTGTCACTCTACGTACTGGCAGTATAAATTCCCAATACAAAAAACCTAACGTCTGCGCTAGTCTCACAGAATACCGAATCTGAATTCCATTCCATTTGTCGCGCGTCTATTTCTGTCTCTTTCTAACAGTGTGACTTAGAATAGCACGGATATATGCAGGTGGCAAAGGTTTACGCGCCTTAATACTGCAGTCACACCTACTTGTATAGATATGTATAATGTCACTGTACAAGTTATGTTTTTCAGAAAAGGAGTGGACATCATCGCAAACTGGGTTAAGCCAGGAGGAAGCTTTATTCTAATTTTTGAATTTCACAAATATTTGGATGATTTTTTCTATGAAATGTCAATGAAAAAAAAATGGGAAAAGTATGTATCTGCAACTGGCCCCACGCAAGATCAGTTGCCCGAATTAAAAAAACGATTTGATACTTATCTACAAGTTGGGGGTTTCACTGTTATCTCTTACGGACTGAAGAAGATTGAAACGCCATTTAATAGGATACTATTTACTGGTAATATAAATTACTATATTTAAACATTGTTTAAACCAAATAGGTTCCTTTTATGATTCTATTCTATTATTTATGTGATAATAATTGGTCAACATTTTTCGTTAACATTAATTCCTTTTTTTTTGTTATATAAACAGGCTGTTACGCAAAACTGTGTTTAAACCGTGGTTATTTCAATTCTTTCACATTTGTTTTACCATAATTAAGAGTATGACTGGTTTCCCACATTCACTTGTACCTTAATTATATTGAAATTAACTTATTGTTATTTTTTTCAGAATATTTAAGAAAGAATATTCCATTCCGCGAAAATATGTCAGAAAGTAAAGGAAAACAATATTTGCAATACGTGATTGATAATTACGTGAATGAGGGTTTGACTCCTCTTCAGGCGCAGAAATTCTTAACATTTATGTCTAAACATACCTTAATGGTTATCCATGCTAAAAAAATTTAATGCACTATTTGTTTAGAATTCCATAAACATTGCTTTTATTCTAAATTAAATTTTATAAAATATTTTAATTATTAAATTTGAATTCTAATGCAATTTTTATTTTAGTTAATGTAGTGTTATTATTTATATTGTAATTTATAGAAAAACATATAACCTAAAATTTGTTATGAATGTTTTACTTAAACTTATTATATTTTCTATTTGTACCCAACGTTGAAATAAAGTAATTCCTCGTAAAGTGGTTAAAAAGTTGAATTTTTTTCGTATAATTAAACTAATAAAATCTTTTGACAATTTTAATGCAAAAATGAACGAGGCTACGAATATTGTATAGTATTAAAATAATTCAGGAACAACATCGCATGGTTAGAGCTCTTGTCACGTAAGTTATTTGCTCAGGATAGAGTGCTTTCATCATATTGTCAGTAGTGAATATAGATGTTCTTCCAGTGCCAACTTTTCGAGATGTGTTTGCCTTTTTCTTTCCTTTCTTCTTTATACAAGACATAAATAGACATAAGGTCTTCGTCGATCATCTTTCTCCCCGTCTGGTAAAGAGCTACTGGTCTAATCTAAGAATATAAATGAAATTAATCATGCAATACTGTGCATTACGCTTTTAATCAATTTGTTTGATAGAAACCGCCAAATATTGATCTGTGAACGCATGTATAAAAACAGAAAAACAAGATAAGGGAATGAATTACAACAGCAGTGGAGAAGAAGAACAAAACAACTATGGATAAAGTTGCAAGAATAGAAGTTGTGAGCTGGAAGGACTTAATTTAAACATTTGAAAACGAACAAGGAATACAATGGGACACATCGCCGTGGAGACAAAGTGAAAACGAATGAACACATAAAGATAAAAGGAAAGGGATAATGAAAGATGGATATAGATTTAGTTTGAAATAGAATGGGAAATACAGAAAAATAGGAAAATTATGTATTATGAAATGTTTGTAAATGTATATATTGTTTTAAGTGCTAATAACTATCGAAAGTTGGTGTGTTCAAATAAATCAACAAGCAAAAAGCGCAACTTTACTGTGGTGATGTTTTATGTAAAAGAAATATGCGTCTGTCTATATTACCTATTTATTTAATGTTTTACCTTTCGGCATTACATTCTTCTGCCTTAGTACAATACATTTTAATCCTTAAATAAATATATATATTTTCTTCTATCAGAACCAGAAACAAAAACCTCAATTCTCCTAATATCTAAAAAAAAAAAATGGTTTTGCACATTTTAAAAAGATATTAATGCGTCCCACTACAAGCGTCTGTCTATATTGTGTGGCGTAAATCCATAGCATCGTGTCTTTCGGTAAAATATGACAAATATGAATAAATACAATTCAATGCTTTGTAAAAGCGAGAACAATTTAAATTTTAAAGAATAAGATGACAAAAGTTATAAATTTATTAATAACAATAAGGCGACATTTCGTTCGAAGACTATTCAAGTACCAAATAGAAATTGTAACAAGATATAATGCCAGCTAATAATAAATTGAAATTATCAAAAGTAATTTGTCCTAATTAAACATGGAGGATATTAAAAGGGAAATTGATGAGTCTAAGCATCAGCGTACTATTACCAAAAATATTTTGGACCAAATATTTAAAAATGTAACGTGGGCGCGACATGACGAATATATTGAAGTATTGGATATAGGATGCGGTCCTGGAGTCGTGACTAAAGACATTTTAGTGCCCAAATTACCAAGGAATTTTAAAGAAGTTGTTGGTATGGATATGAGGAGGAGTTATATTAATTACGCTAATAATACATACCAAGATGAAAAAGTAAACTTTATACAGATGGACATTCAATACGGTGTGCCTCGTCATTACGAAGAACGGTTTGATCTTGTGACTTCATTTCTATGTCTTCAGGAGCTAACGGATCAGGAGTAAGAATATTTGATATTTAAGTGCAGATTTATAATAGGTGATTTATGAAAATAAAAAAGGACTGCCTTATTTTTCTACATAGTTCCGTTCAACAGAAATACATTTGTATGTCGGATAGGAAACTTTTAGATCGTTTCATAAAAAAAAGAAGATCGCAGCTCCAACTGTGGATCACTTATTTTTGAAATCGACTTTCAGTGTTATCTTAAATTTACTACAATGCGTTGTAGCATCTACTGTCGTTAAGTATGGGTCCAACAATTGCTCTAGTTGATGAATAAATAATATATTATTATTTATTCTTGTTTTGGTTTCGTGTACTTGTGAATTGCTCTTATTTCTGGATAAATTACTCCTGCCATAAAAAGTTAACATACTCTTATGTATAAGGGTATTTCTGCACCGTTCTCTGGACCGTTACTGTACTTATAGTTAGTTAACTTCGACTTTGTAGCAGAAATTGCATTGGTCGAAATTTTCAATAATTTCTCTTTATCTCTTTTCTTTGAGGAAATCTTATTTGACACGCATTGCTTCGGATGAGTGTTTCCACAAAATCACACCGTATTTTACTGCACTATACGCAAATGCGTTATTAACGATTCTTGTCCTAAACTATTTTGAAACGTTTTTTTAATAGTAGTACGCCGTTTTGAACTTCCTGCAATCAGCATCAATATGGAATGACATTTATGTTTTTTCTGTGTAATGAAACATTTGGCAAAACGTTTTTAAGTTTTGTTAATGTTTATATTGTTGAATGCAGCCCCGGATCTAGGGGGCTCTAAATTTCTAAAGGCACTCCGTACACTTTCACATTGTTTTATGTTGTGAGTAGTGGAGGGGGAGGGGACACCAAAGTCAAGTTCTTACCCCGATTCAGAATTCGTAGATCCGTTACGAGTTATGTTTGTGATAACAATGGTTGTTTTTCTTTTACAGAGATGCACTTGAATGTATGCTGAATTGTGTTAGGCCAGTAGGACACTTTATTTTAACTTTTGAAATTACCAAAGAATACGATGAATTCTTGGATGGAATGCGAGAGAATCCGAGGTGGGTGCGATATATACGCAAACGCAAACCCCTGAAGAGGTTAAAAGAGGATATAGAACCATGCTTTGATATTATAAGACGTAGTGGATTTAAGATCATCCATGGAGAATATCTGAAATGTGAACGCCCAAGAAAAAAAAAACAATACATGGGTAATATTGCAATATGTACTTCATCCTAAGCCCTTATGATAAACAACAAATTGTGTTTAGGGGATTACTTGTTATTTAAATGGCTGTAAGTTATATTTATATAAACCAATTCTATTTCTTTCAGCTTATTTGAAAAGTGTAGATACATGTGGTAAGAATATTCCACCTATGACACGAAAAAAATACTTCAACTATTTGGAAGAACATCTCGTGAACAAGAATTCGTGTCCTGAAGATCCCGACGCATTCATGTTTAAATATACTACATTGGTTGTCCATGCTGTAAAAGAATGAATTTTCAATTTGTTTAGAATTACACCGAATTTGTTTATTCTAGATTTTAATTTTACTTCAATATTTGTATCATTAAATTTAAAGCCGTCTAGTTATGTATATGTAGTATTTATATTGTAATTTATTAATTTGAATGTTTTACTTAATATTACTTTGTGTTTTATTTGTAATTGATATTGAAATAAAATAAAAACTTTGCGTATGGGAAACCAGGATTTCTTTTTGTGCAATTTATTTGTTCAGTACCTAAAAATATGTTTACAAAATGTTATACGAGTGCCATTAATTGTCAACACATTCATATTCGCCTATTCGTGGTCTTTGTCGATTGTAAGATTCCCACTCTTTGATATGTTTTATGTACTGGAGCGAAAACGTACGAGATCGTGTACAAATACATGCGTCTTTATTCTATCTTATCTTATTGTCACTAATATTGGGCATTCGTACTGGAACACGCATGTGTGAATGTGATAATGAGACAGGAGGGGTCGTAAGCGTTGTGACATCACATGCAGTATAAAATACAGGAAAAAATTGTGTAAAATGTAAATCATAAAGTTGAAAAGAAATTTAAAAAACAGTTTTTTTAAAAAGAAAAAGGTATAGATTTCCATGAGACCTACAAGAAAATGAAAAGATCATTTACTCTAAAAACTATAAAATATTACAAAAAAAAATTAATAATTGAAATGTGTAACATTATGCCAATTGGAATTGGTTCGCAAAGAAAGGCGTCAGTATAGCAGGAATTTTGTGTGACGTAATTATGGTATGCCCTTATGTTTACACAACATTTTTTAAGATAAACAAACAATAAATTCATTAGTTGCAATAATTCGGTCAAAAAAATTTGCTTCTAAGAAATGTATGTTTTTAAATTTACAAAGTTTTATGCTCTTGTATACCTTTGTAGATATTATAGCTATGCGGTACATGTCATAAGAGACAAGGACAGTAAATTTAACTGCTGAAATTCTTTGATTGACTTTGTGGTGATGTTCCATGTAAAATAAATGTGCGCCTAGTTTACTGTGTGAAGTAAATCTTTAGCAACGTGTTTTTCAGTTGTAACAGTAACTGGGTCTCTTTATAGCCCAACAAATACTTTGTAAAAGCGGGCACAATTTAAGTTTTAAACAATGGGATGACAAAAGTTATAAAATGCTTACAAAGTATTGCCAATAAAGCGGCATATCGGTCGAAGGCTATTCAAGTATCACATTAATTGAATTGTAAAAATATAATGTCACTTCCAACTCAATATTGAAAGTGATTTGACAGCTAAAATATAATTGAAAAAACCAGTTAATAACTCGTTACATTTTCTTCTAAGTAAATATGGAGACTATTGAAAAGGATATAGATAACTCAGTGTATCTGCGCCTTATTACTAAAAATATTTTAGACCAAATATTTCAAAAGGTAGAGTGGAGGCAGGGTGACGGCCCCGAAATATTAGATGTAGGATGCGGTCCTGGAGTCGTCACTAAAGAAATTTTAATGCCCAATTTACCGGAGAATTTTAAAAAACTTATTGGTGTGGATAAAAGAGATGATTATATTACTTACGCAAATAACACATACAAAGATGAAAAAGTAATGTTTGATGCGATGAACATTAAAGACACGCCCCCAGAGTACGAAGAACGGTTTGATCTTGTCGCTTCGTTTCTCTGCTTTCAACTGGTACAACATCAGGAGTAAGAATATTTACGATTTATAGTTTCCTTGATGTATTAATTCACTTCTCGCTCTATTAAAACTATTAAAACCGAATTGGGTACTAATTTGTTATAGTTATAAGTATTCTGCCTGAAATGAGGAATAATTCCACGCGGAAAGAAATGTAACATATGAAATCATATGAACATACACCACGCGGTTTTAATTCTCCACGTGTTAGTATATGGAATTGAGGCCGTCAGAAAAACAACCGCGCAAAATTATTCCGCAGTAGGATCTAGGACTAACTCTAGCTCTCCTCTGCCCTAAGGCCTAGATCACACTGTGCAATAATTCGGCGCGGTTGTTTCCTCGTGGTTTTAACGCCATATGCAAAAACACGTGGCATTAAAATCGCATTGTGTGTATGTTCATATGATTCCATGTGTAACAGAATTCGTCCGGTGTTATTCCTCAGTTGGATCTGCACCTAATGTAGTCCTGCATAGCTCTCTACCAAATACCCCCTCCCTTTGCCAAGCCACGTGGTTTGTGGATGACCCCTTAATGGTTATAACATTGTATGTAAGTTGCAGTTCGCTATTTAAAAGTGGTAATAATGTCACGATGTTATTTATAGAGTTACACTTGCAATGGCAAAATGTGTGAAGCCGGGGGGACACCTTATCTTAACTTTTGAATTGCGCACAGAATATGAAGATCTTATTTGTGAAATGTCACAGAATTGGAAGTGGGCAAAGTATATGGACGACAATATGCTACCTACGAAGGAAAGGGACACTTTAGAAGAAGAAACCACTTCAATTATAAGAGGATGTGGGTTTGAGATCGTCCATGAGGAACAAAAGAGATATGAAGTGCTATTTCGGAGATTAGATTATTTTAGTAATTTACATACATGTTTTAAAGATTATGATGAACAACAAATTGTGTTTTGAAGATTAGCAGTAATTTAAAAAACTTGTGTTTATATTTAAATTAACTAATTGTATTTTTTTTTTCAGATTATTTAAAAAGCATAGATCTATTCTCCATGAAAATGGAAGATGAGGATCGGGAGGAATACTTCAGCTATATAGAAGAAAATTACGTGAATAGGAATTTGTCTCCTGAAAATCCCGAAACATACATTTCTAAACATACCTTAATGATCGTCCATGCTATAAAAGTTTGAATTTTTAATTTTTTTAAAGTTATATCGAATATTTTTAATCTGCATTGAATTTTACAAAAATATTTTAATCATTAAATTTAAAATCCGTCTTTAACTTTAATTTTAATCTAGTTAATGTAGTGTTATTATTTATATTGTAATTGTATAATTATGTTTTAATTTATACCTCATATTCTAATAAAAGCGCACTGTTATATAGCTGTATATATCTATATATACCCAACAAATACAAATATTCACAACTCTGCTTATTACAATATCAAATGCCATTGTATACAAAAATTAGATAAAAGTTAACAAATTCTTGTCAACAACAAAGCAACAGGCGTATCGCTCCATTGTTAAAATACCAAATAGATTTACATTGTAGATGAGTAAAATTTCAGTTCGACTTCAATATTGAAAGTGAACAGCGAAATAAAAAAAGTAATTTGCGTGAAGTGTTGATAATTAATCGTAAACGAATATGCAGTGTTTAAAATATTACATCAACGGCATTCAGATACAGTACAACATCACTAGAAACATTTTGGACACGTTATTCAAAAATGTTGACTGGAAAGATAATGAGAGCCCTGAAATTTTAGATGTGGGATGCGGTCCTGGAAATATAACTAAAGAAGTTTTAATGCCGATGTTACCAGAGAATTTTAAAGAGCTTGTTGGCGTGGATAGCGAAGAAATCTACATTAAGTACGCCAACAATACTTACAGTAATGATAAAGTGGTGTTTACCAAGATGAACGTTGAAGAAGGTGTTCCCCCGGGATACGAAGGACGGTTTGACCTTGTCATTTCACTTTACTATCTTCATCTGATGGAAAATCAGAAGTAAGAATATGAGATATTTTTGTTTAACATATTACCGTTTTGGAATATTTATCTTTTTTTTAATTCGTTTTGATTTTAAATGGAATATTAATTTCCGCCTTTTGCTACATCATGGTGATCCTTTTTACATTCTTCTCAACTTACATGAGATGATATTTCTTTGTGAAATCTTTGATTTCTGACATATTTCGTTTGGTGTTGTGTAAACTTATTTCCTCTGCATTTCGTGTTAAACATATTTACGCCGTAGTATATGTAGCAATTGGTTTGTGAATTAATTTTTTAAGCGTAGTTTTTTAACTTATTATTGAAATAAATAAATCTAATAAAAAATAAATTGTAAACTAAGTATACTCCGATGTCTGTTTTGTGTGGATGATTTGAATTCAATAAAATAATTTATAATTTCATTTCAAATCCTAATTCCATTTTTAATTGTTAATTTCATAAAAAATGACATTTCTTTTTCTTGACGTAGTTTATTTTTAAATTACCATTTGTGTTTTGTTTAATTTGTAATGGCGCTTGACGTAGGTTTTTATGCTGATTCCAAATCTTCCATTTATTTTTGAATAGTATCTTTGCTTTCGAATTGATTTGCGAATTGGACAAACATAATTGAACATTTGACGTTATTATAGCTATAGTCAAAATCACGATAGATCGGCGGTGACTTATACTTAAAAGAGGTTATAAGAGCGGTATAAATTTATAATACGATAATGAATTTTGTCTTATTCGTTTCTATAAACATTATAGAAAAATAAATGAGTCAGTGCTTTTTAGTTATATCAGCAGTTTATACCCCACAACTTGTTTTAAATATGAGTCACCGCCGAACTCTCGTAACTTCAACCATAGCTCTAATACAGTAAAAGGTCGTCGGTAATAGGATTTAGCATCGAAAATAGGTCGATGTTAAATAAATTAAATAAGAGAAAAATTATATGATTTTCTAACAACTGCTTTCATACTCGTATCAATAAAATTCCGGTAAATGTTATTTTTTTACAGAAGAGCAATGAAGTCCATGGTACAATGTGTTAAGCCAGGAGGCAACCTTATTTTAACATTTCAATTTCACAAATATCTTGATGATGTTTTGTATGAAATGTCAAAGACCTCGAAGTGGGCGGATTACATGAACCCAACCGACCCTACGCACCATGTCTTGGACGGTTTAAAGGAAGAATTTATCACTAATCTACAAAATGAAGGATTTAAAGTCGTCTATAACGAACTAAGGGAGTGTGAAACAAAACTCACTAAGCAGGATCATATTGGTAATTTAAATAACTATTATTAAATATTATTTAAACTAAATAAGTTCTTTTTATGATTCCACTAGCAATAAACAAGTTAACTAAACTTTTAATTATGTTTTTATTAATTACTTTTCAATTTTGTTCAGATTTTTTAAGAGAGAATGATCCATTCGCCCCAAATATTCCAAAAGAGAAGCGAGAGGAATACTTCCGCTATGTGGTAGAAAATTACGTGGATAAAGGGTTGACCAGAGAAAAGGCGGCAAATAAAAAAACATTCATGTTTAAATATACCTTAATGATCGTTCATGCTACAAAAGAATGAATTTGCAATTTGTTTAGAACTGTATCGAGTTTTCTTTATTCCAGATTGAATTTTACAATATGTTTTTATTCTTAAATTTCAAGACTGTCTCTAATTCATCTTTCAGTCTTATTAATGCAGTGTTATTATTTATATTGTAATTTATGGAAGAGAAACATAACCTATAATTTGTAATATTGTATATTTTCTATTCATACCTAATGTTGAAATAAACTAGAAAAAAGCATTCTTATAATTGTTTTAACTTCCGTGTTTACAATCATCTATCGTGGTTGCGATAATATCGTTCTCGCGATATTATCGTGACGATGTATCGTGATGTAGCGTGATGATATTATCGTTACTATACATACATTCATACATATTTATACAAACAAAGTCATGGTTCATAAACCTATTGTAAAAAAACAAATTTCTCTTTCAAGTAAAATATTTTGTTAGTGAAACTGATTATATATTTAGCAAAGTATTCACAGATATTGCCATTGAGATAGCTTTTCGTTCCTGTCGTAGACAATAGACTAAACCTAAGAAAGAGAAGGGAAAATAAAAAGGCCAAGGGTTGAAAATATTCTTGGATCTGTCTGTCTATTTGAATTCTTCTACATTAGCTTCTCTCCTTATCAGTTTGTGTCTGTCAACTTAAATTGCTTTAACTCTAGGATCACGTGTGGCAGTTCTAGCTCTTTCTCGAGTCGGGGTCGGGGTCGGGGTCGGGACATGTGATGTGGTGGGACAGCCTAATGTCGTGGTAGCTTTGACGTTCTACCAGTCAAGTGATATTGTTATTACCAACGTTTTTATTTCTGATTGTTTGACATCACATGTCTATTTTAATAGATACTCGTATATACCATATATAGAGCTTACATTTGTTGAATACATTATTTTCAAAAAATACTGAATCCTAATAATACTTTTCAAGTCACTGTTTCGCTTAAACGGTATTTTTCTCATTAAAAAGCAATGCTTATGAACACACAAAATTGAGATACTTCCATTGATTTGAATCAAAAAGCCGTCTGATAATGTAAGATTTTATAATAAAAGTTATCTTTCGACTTAGCTAATTATGCAAGATTATATAATGTTACATATTAAATTACACATATTAAATGTAACAGGTACAACATAAGGTTAGCCAATCCTCTGTTACTAAAATGGAATTTAAAAACAAAATATTCATTCTAAATATTCATAAAATACGCCAAATATGTGACACCAACATAAATTGTCACTAAACAAATTTTGATTAATTAAACAGATACTACGCGTTGTAATTACATTTGTTCAAGATTCGCGGAGATAATTTTATTTAATTAATGTACAAAAACAGGGTTCACCAAAAAACTCGCTGCATTGCACCACTTGTAATAATGTACTTCATATCAAGTTTACCACCTATCCTAGACATAAACCATTTCTATATTAATAATTCAAACCAATAATTTTAAAGTTAAATTCTACCTTTAACATAGTGACACCTATATTTGAATCTACGAAATATTTTAGGGGTTACTTGATAAGGGTAGAATATATTTAAATTATTGTGTAGGGTTAGTTTATAGTTGATTTTTAAGAAATAAAAATAAAATAGCTAGATGACTGCGTTATAAATTACGTTTTAATTATACTTAAATTATTTTCTCAAAGTAATTATTCACCAATAATTTGAATATAAAAAGCGCCATCTGTCTAACAGTAGACATAACAGATAAAGTTAATCATTTGTTTCATAGATGTCACTATTAGTTTATAAACTACAACGCTTGATTATTAAACAACTACTTCAACTTTTATTTGTGGATATGTAGTTGCACGCTGATCAGGCGTTGAAATATGATTTTTCTGTATTATTTGAAAGGAAAGAAGGAATCATTCTTGTTAAAATTGATAAGTACGTTGTATTTTTAATTTTAGTAAAAATAAGATTTTCTGCATTTCTTGGGATGATAGAAGGTTATACTCTTCTCAAAATTGATAAAAATGTTGTATTTTTAATTTTAGTAAAAATAAGATTTTCTCCATTCCTAGAGATGAAATAAGGCTTGAGGTTTCGTAATAAACCTATCTGTGTAATAGAAGCCATAAAATATTTCTGCATTTTTTAAGAAGATCGCAAAAACTTGGAATGAAGTTGAAATCATATTTAAATCCATGTAACACACGGCCGGGCCGGCCCAGTGTCCGTCCATCTGTTGAATTCGAAACCAGCAAAGCTCTTATTTCACATTTCTCAAATCCACATCCATGGCTGCGTTTCACCCTTATATTTATCTTCTTACGAGTATTTCAACCCTTATAAGATGCTGTAACTCTTGATCAATGAACCAGTTTCTACATGTCCACCCCACCCTCCTCCACTCCTCCAATACTCCATAGCCCCATTGCCATCACATTCATCCTCTTAAGCCTAAATAAAAGCAATACTCTCTGTACTAGAAATAGGGTGAATTATGTATATTATGTATTTTACCCTTACACTTTATTCGATATTATTTCTGTCTACATATTATTTTAGTATAAACTTGTTGCTTGCCTCTTTAGGGGAGCAGCGACGGAGGGAGGGGTAGCACCTTGTTTCCCTTTGATTGTATGTATTGACTATTTCCCCTTGGCTTTTGAAATTTGAATAACATTAACTGGACAACGGTCACTTTAAATTGTTACGTTCAATTATTGAAATTAAATAATGAAATTAAATCTGTGTATAAATCTTTTTAAAAATATTAACTACATAACAGTGGTCTTGATGCTGCATTTAACGAAACACAAACATTTTTAAATAATAACATTAACTATTCCAAAAACTTTTTTTTAATATTTATTTAGTTAACGTTGGCCTGTTTCCGATGCTGAGTTCTATCACCGACGATCTTCTATTATTCTTGGTAGTTTTTATGGTGGCGTGGTTTCGTATATGTGAACTACTACTTTATGTTTCACAAGCTGAAACATACATTTTAGATTAAAGACCTTAAATCAAACTAAAACTCAATGAGTGGGAATGAGGCTATACTAATTCTGCAACTAATAAATAAACTTATAACGAAAACAATAACTAGAGACTAAGAATGAATCATACTGGAGCTCCGGAACATCTAGCAAGAAACAAAATAATTCCAAACCCTAAATGCGAATGTGGTGAAGAGGAGGCAGATCCTGATCACATTCTGTGACAATGTAAAAATACAGCAATGGCAAGAAATGGACTCCAAAGGGCGGTGCTACAGACTTTGCAGACGCTTCCTGTTAACACCGCCTTTTTGATTGAGAAACCGAAATTTATAACAGCAGTAGCCATGAATAGATCATTCTTGTTGTCTGGATATAAAGCATAAGAAGAAGCAGAACAATATTGGGGCGATAAAAGGCTACGTGCCTAGGAAGCCCGAGAAATTACATATAAAAAAAAAACAATAACTAGAAAAAATATTTAAGTGTACCTAGTCCTTAAACACTTCAAAACTCTGAACAAATGCAAATTCTCACAAAGAAATAATTAAATTAAATTATTTCCTTTGTAAATCTACATTTATATCTTTCAGGGAATGATCGGTCCGGTTTTCAAACAGCCTCTGATGACTGACAACTGACCAGCGCATCTCCATTCGTCTGTTAGAAATTATTTCATCTATTGATGTATTTAAACGATCCGGTAAGGATGCTCCCAGAGTTCCCACAGTTAACTTGTTATCACCATCTAAACGCATCGTCCAGTATCTCTCGGGCTGTATTTAGTTGTTCTCCTGGTTTAAAGATCTCGTTTCTGGACCCGGCCCGTTTGGGAATATTTTATCAAACATTTAAAACTGTATATTTAAAAATTAAAGTTCGTTTTATGAGATGGTGCATTTATTTAAAACACGTTTACGAAGAGCTATGGCTAATAGATATGCAAGAACAATCAAAAACTTGATTAACTTATATCAATAGAATATATAAATAGAGATCGCCTGATGTATTTTAAAATATTACGAATGTTATGTATTGTGGAATTAATAAATTTTATAATTAGAGGACATATTTTGTAAACACAAGGTTTATCTAACGTAATAAAAGTTATCTTCTACGAAAATTATTTTACCTATTATGCAACGTATTTTGTGACTTATTATTATATTATTATTATTGTGATTATATTATTCCTGAATCGGAAAAACATGAACAAGTTTTTAAAGTAATTTGCTCATTTCCTATCTAGTATTTTTTTCACAGTCCAGATTAAGCCAGCAATATTTCGTATTTTACATAAGTCATCGACAAAAGAAAGCTGGTGTCATCTTAAGTAACTATTCACGATTGCGTAAATATAAAGAAAACTAAAATTGAGAGCTATCAAAGAAAACGATGGCATTAACAGTGTTAAAAAATATAGAATTTGAAAAAACTTTAAACTTTAAGTACCTCTTTGACGGCACAGTGAGCGAGGCCATACTTGACGTTGATTGTTTATTTTCGGGTTCGATTTGCAGTACAGAGTTAAATTGATTGATATAATAGGCTTCGTGTAGTCCACGTATATAGTAGAAGGTCATGAGTGATAGGACTCATCATCAGAAATAGACCGACGTTAAATAAATTAAATTACAAAATAGCTGTAACATATTAAAATCCATATTGAAATCCATTTTACATTAAATATTACGTTATGTTATTGAGAATTTAAAAGTTGCTCTTCTTCCTTACTGGTCCGGGAATGGAACCTCAAAGGGATTCGACGTCTCAATGTTCGTCCATTATATTAATTCCATCTAATTAATTTCTGATTAATGTTTTGCAACAGAATTATAGAATTTCTACAGTGACTGTATCCATAAATTCTCAACTGGGCAACTCATCCCATAGCTTCTCTAAAACGGAGAACTGGATTCGGACACATCGACACATCCAGTTGACCAGCATCGCCATCAATTATTTAAATACTTTGAAAATATCCCGACTCGTCCAGTTGAGCAATCGAGCAATCGAGCAGCCTGTTCCAACAACTTCCACATCTTCACCACTCCGTTTGGTCAGTACTTTCTCATCCCCATGGTACTGCCCGTTGGTACTATTTAGGGATGCTCTAGGTAACCTTTGACCTCCCTCTGAGTTTTGAGCGGGTCCAGCGCTTCACCCCGTTCACTACAATCTACCCTTACGAATATCTCCGCATTGGGAACAGAACCGGTCTGCTCCAGCTCCAGCTCCAGCTTCAACATATCTTAGAGTTTGTTATACGGGCTACCGTCATACATTAATAAACCGGGATACAAAAGGGTTGCCCTGGAGAATGACGATGGACCACTATTAATCTAGATACTGGACACTACGATATCTTGTTATTTGATTTAGAAACTAGATTTTCACTCAGAAATTTTTAATAAATATTTTTGTACTTGTTGAATTTTTAAAACATGTTTTTTACTTTTTAATTTATTATTTTGTAACGTTTATTTTCAGTGATTTTAAATTTCTTTTGTTGTGTACGATGCTTTCTCCTGGTCCCTGGGATTTAATTTGTCTCATCTTCAATACGGATCCAATGAATGTGGTCTTTAAAACTGGTAGCTCAGATTAACATTTCTCGTTTGCTGTTTTATTATTATTTTTGTAATAACAAATGTTTTTATACAAACTTTACTTTTTACAAATTGTTTTTTTAAAATAATATAATATTAGGTTACATAACCAAAGTTATTCTTTTACATCAATTAACGTTTTGTGACGTTACTAAAGCATTTCACGCAAGAAGTACATATTAAACTGATATATGAGAGGAATTTTTCATGTCTTTTGCATTTGTTCAATGCAAAATTTTGTTGAACTTCGGTATTTTGTATAAAGATTCATGGAACAAGTGCTAAAAAAGTTGGGAAACACTTGGCTTTGGTGTGGGCAAAGAAATAGCCAATTATCATATAGTGTTGCAAAAGATGTAAATAGCGATTAACGAAAACGATATACTAAGACTAAATTAATTAAAAAACATATTTACAACAATGAAAATTACGAACAAATGATAGAAGGAATATAAAATGAGCATACATTTCTGAACACTTAACTTAAATCGACCTATTTCCGATGCCGTCCTATCACTGACGAACTTCTAGTATTATTGGCAGTTTTTATGTTATCCTGAACTCTTATTTGTAAAGTACATCATTGCCTAATAAGTTTATTATATTTGTGAGCTCTCACATTATCAATTAAACTTTGACAACAACCAAACCCAAAAAATATATCGTTTGGTGATCGAACCTAAAGACACAGTTATCAAGCATCAACGCCATCGGCCACTGTGTCGTTAACAACATACTGTTGTAAAGGCATGAATGTCTCACTGTATTTCATAAAGTTTATATTTACTTTTTCCAAAAATAAATCCTAAAAAGGATGCATAAATTTATTTGCATCTTTACGTGGTGTGTTCACCAGAACGTGCTAATAATGCCGCGTAAGTGTTTGACCAAATAAGTAATAAACAAACGAAATCGCAAACGGTAATTCTGAATAATCCACACCATCCTCCATCGTGATGTGGTACTACCATAATTGTCTCTCTGTTACGTATGGCAACGGCATCGGATCAATCTGAGAATCCGGCCATGGTCACCATGAAGAACACCGTGTACAGCGGCAGAGTTCAGTGTAGGCCACCATCATTAAGTATTGACTGCGGGCCGTCAATAGTCAACCGAAAACAAGTGACCATGTTGTGGATCCTGCAACCACCCCCCACTACCACCCTCCTGCTCGTTGAACCGTGCTGTGTTACCTGTAGCTTATCACGGTTACGCAGAAACTGTGTACCATGGAAAGCTGGTGGGCGCATGCTAAATACAGGAATAGCCAAAGTTTCTAAAGCCACGGTCACTAAATCCAGAATATTCCAACGCGAGTTCCAGCCACGTGGCAAGATATTACGCCAAATGATTTCAAAGCTTCATATCGCAAAATTATTATACCATATTAGGTGTACGAAATGTAACAGTGAGATTTAGACTGGGGAACGAATAAAATGAAAATAGATACTGAGAGGATGCAGAAGAAAAGAAGTGTATAGTGTGAAAAGCAGAGGTGGAGACACTGGAGCACATAAGGGATGATTGTGTGGACAGGGTGGGCAGCAGTAGCAAGGTGGAGCAGCTATTAAATGGGAGGAAGGGAACAAATGGATGGAAGGAGGAATAATTAGAAGGAGGAAGTGAAAAACGAGAGGGTTTATGTCTGAACAGAGTGAGAAAGGAAGGAGAAGCAAGAAACGGTGAGAAGGAAGGAGGTGTTGGGAACAGAAAGGAGAAGGAGGGTAAAGAAAAGAAGAAGTAGAAAATACTGTTGGAAAGAGAAAGGTCTAGAATAGTTAAGAATAATTTTATTGAAAATGAATTTTATGAAATGTAGTAAGAAATATTAATGTAGATTGTAAAGTCGAAAAGCAAAGAATTAATAATATAATAACACTCTAACACTGAGATGTTATACTTTGTTTGGAACATCTTCGATTGTGAGAATTTCGGCTCCATTTTCGCACACATTTCTTGCATGTTAAAATTCTTGTGGTAAAATTGATCCTAATATGTTTTAAAGTTTTCTGTTGATCACGTTGGCTACCAATGCAGCCAACACCAGAGCCACACAACGTGAATTGAACATAGTCGTATATGCGTCGGTAGAATCCAATTGGTTACTGCACAGCGGATCCGGATCATGAATCCTGCATGAGTTTGCTGATCTGCTTTTAACAACCAATTTATATAATTCTGTTTTTATTTAAATTCGCTTTTTTTATTGTATGGCCAGTGAAATGCAAAATGCATTTTTTATTCAACAACTGGAGAACACAAGCTGTATCATTGTTGTACTTTTGATTTAATATTTATTTCTAATTTCTTTCTTGATTATTAATTCAATTACCCCGCGGAATAGAACCTCGAAATCTGATTAACAAGTTCATTTAGATAAGGTTCGAATCATAATTATAGAAAGGGATGGAGATATTGAGCAAATTACATTAATTTGCGTACTTCAAAGTCATTTTTCTGTACCACAGATTCTTAAATGTTATTCTTATTATACTAGGCAATAATCTAATATAGAGTCTTCCAACGAAAGTCATTTTAAATAAAAACCATCATCCCTACAAACAATTTGGTTCCAAAGCGCATAAAATTCGAATACGATATTCTAGAACTCAACCTAGTTTATGCATCGACAATTGGGCGACATTAGGTGACTTATGTACAAAAAAAGGGTATTCGTTTCGAATGCGTTTTGAATCAAAAACAGAGGCGAAAGTTTCAGAAGCAAAATGCATTACTCAACCGCATGAACTTAGCCTTTAGAATACTAAATTTCTTTTCCTGAACGTACCCAAATATACTTTTTAGCTGTGGCTTAGAACGTGCTTCGAAAAATCTTAATCAAATCGTAATCAGACTATTCGACATTACTACGATACGAACAAAAGTGGTAGACATTTGGCTAAAATAAAATATCATCACAAAAATATTACGTTTGTCTGTTTTCAGATACTTTTCAGAATATTCTTGATCGATGTAATTGGAAAGTGATTATTTTTAACCTCACCTTTCCATGTTAAACTTGCATCGACCAGGCAATGAGTGCTTGGTTGACCTTACCTAGTTAGCATAAGGATGACGTACAAAGTGTGGAGCAGGTTTAAACACATATACATATTAGATAGCTACATATTATGCCAATGTTATCATTATCAACAGCTGGCTAATTCATATCAAGCTAGCCTAGGGCTGCCATAATCCCTGACTACCGCAGTTCATCCCAGAGTCCGTAGTTGGCGATCGAGTCGTGTTCGAACACTCTGGCGCTGATGTGGTCTGTGAAGTCCCTAACTCCCTACACACAGTGATAATGGACTAATGGTCACATTACAAAGCTCATAGCCCTTCGTCGGCCTTTTGCAATCAACACGGACCCAGAGTGTACACTGGAGAGCAGGTGTGAGCATTCTTTCTTACTGCAGGAGCTCCTATAAAACTACTAATAAAGTTTTTATTATGGCACAGTGGTATATATTCGCGCTATACTTTCTGGATTTTGTTGTGTGACAAATAATTAGGATTTACTAATTACAAATCATAAGCCGAACATAATATTTAGTATTACTGTTTTCCAAGGTTATCCACGAGTCAGATTACAGCAGTTTCTTCGGGTGGTCTCCAATGCAGAGCTCCATACGCATTCCAGAGTTGTTTATATTAAGATAAGACTGAAGCCAGAGTAGCAAAAGGGTTGTAGTAGGAATCATGGAGCGCAATATCGCTAACAGTTGTTATCAATATAATTGATTACACTACTATCTGATAGCAATACAACAGCTATAGTTCAAACTACGAGAGTTCGGCGGCGACTGATACTTAAAACAAGTTGTGGGATATAGACTGCCGATATAACTAAAAAACACTATAATGTATATAGTAACGAATAAGAAATTCATTATCGTATTATAGATTTATACCGCTCTTATAACCTCTTTTAAGTATAAGTCGCCGCCGAACTATCGTTATTTGGACTTTAAACACATCTTGCTAAATTAATACTTGCATCTAAAACGAACCAAAATAACAAACGACAATCTCAATATGTCATCACATCTGATCTGATCAAAATTTAAACAGACAGTAAAAAATTAATTTGTCCTTTATTACTTTTTTTTATACATTCTACAAAAGAAACCGATGTAGTAAATTATGTGTTAATTCGGTTTAACCGTGTTTTATAACATCTTCTAGCAATTGACGACGCTTTGCTGATGCGATCAGTTCTATCTATCTTAAATATCTTATCTATCTATCTATATCTATCTCTTATCTATCTATCTATATCTATCTTTTTATGATTATGTAATACTTGAAGAAGGTGTTCTTAAAAAGTTTTATGATTCTATTTATCCGAGAAATAAAATAAACATATAATAGGAACACATTTAACTATTTTTTAGTAATAGTTTTGTGTCCTTGCAATTGTTACTTTAATTCGTCCTGATGGTTAGTTATGCTAACCACAAAATCTGAAACTACGAAACAAATATTTTCACTAAGCTAACACAGAACTAGGTTCTAACCTAGTCCTCCACGCTTCACCCAAAATGTTCGGGCCGTGATCGACATCTTGCCACAACTGCTATAGAATCAGACACACGGTTCAGTAGTCCTAGATCGTTCATTCGTTTCATCAAGATCCCTGCGTGGACGCCGGTTTCAACTGCTTTGAGCTCGGACTTCGAACATGCTTTTGCCTGGTTTCGAAGCTCATTGTCAATGAGCATGGTATAGCTACAGGGAATTCATGGCAGAAGCAACGAACACTGTTGTTGTCATCGGTGGAGTTTAGAGTTGGGGGCGAATGTGGAGGGCTCCTCTTTATTTGCTGTGGATGAGGATCGGGAGATCGAGAACCAGGTCATGACATACCATCATCGCACTAAACAATCGAGATAACTGTGCACAATTAGGCAATGTCATGGAAAGTTTGTATAAATACATAAAAAGAAAAAGATATTATCAATTACCTATTGAATTTGTAATACAGGTGACAATTCACTGCCAATTTTCAAGCATTTTTATCTAACAAATGTTTACTGCTTTAATTAGGAATGATTTTGGTCATTTTTTTCCAAAGGATATATTTGTGAACGGTCAACATGTGACACTAAAAATATGGAGTGTGATGATGATACAAAGCGAGATAGAAAGAGCATCTAGAGGAAGACCTCAAGAAATGGGTACTTCAAATTAGAAGAAGAAGATGACCAATAGGAAAAAAAGGAGAAATGTTCTAAAGGATGATAATTAATCCCTATCTAAGAAATCTAAGAAAGCTTTCGATTTTTAAAGCCATAGTCAGAAAGCGAATCTTATATAGAAGATTAAAATTCCGTTATATAGAAATTACATTCCAGAGCAGATAAACCCAATGAACGTGAACCCATAGTTACGCAATATATGCCTGTACGCAAGATCGATGATAGAACTAATACATGTGCTAATCCATGCAATCGTCAAATACCCATGCAAACGGTCACAGTGAAGTAAACATCATCGCGATCGTCTGCTAACTCGAAGCCTGCGAGTTAACTATACCCTAATTACTACATCATCATTATTGCATCATATTGCGCAATAGATAAAGTAAACTGTTACTATTTAAAATATAAATATTATTCACGAAATATATTTATATTTTAAAACACACGACAGCAACTAATAGTCATCAACTATTAGATGTCACCTTTGAAAGATAAAGTAAACTGTTATAAATATTATTCACGAAATATACTTCCTGTGAAAAACACACGGCAACAACTAATAGTCATCAACTATTAGATGTCACCTTGGAACATCAATAAGAATACAGTATAAAAACGGTATGAACTAAAGAAGAGGGGATGAGTCTTATTAGAACTCTGACAACAGAACTCGGCTACTCTGTTACAACAAACTATTTAACCATTGTATTATCATTATAATCAAATAAATAATTTGTATTCAAAATAAATTAAGTATTTTTTTTTGTGTTAAGTATCGTTCCCAAAACTTAACTGGCGCAGTCGGTAGGATAACTCACTAGCCACCGTGACTAGTAAAAACGAAGTTTTTGAAAGCAGTTATTCCTAAAAAGAACCGAAAAGTGACACTAACTTGTACATACAACAGAACCAAGTTAGGAGTACCGAGTTAAACACTGTATATACAACAGAACCAGTGTCCGCAAACTACTGTATATACATCAGAACCAGTAGAACAGTGAAAAACAAAAGTGAAAAACAAAAGTGAAAACAAAAGTGAAAAACAAAAGTGAAAAACAAAAGTGAAAACAAAAGTGAAAAAGAAAAACCAACTCTGCAACATACCGAACCAGAGCAGCCACAGGCACATCAGCAGTACGAGACTCCTGAGACCTACAAGAATGAGACTACTCATCGCAGTAACTCTAATGTAAGTCAGTTTTTGAATTTTAACAATTTTCTTGCTTTTATCTATCCTATTCCCAAATATTTAATATATGAGCGATAGTGATAACACCAGTGATTCTTCGAGTGATTACACCAATTTCGACTCTGATCAATTTGACAGTGAATTATCATTTCAATTCGAAAAATTAAATATAAAAACAGACAATATGCCTAATCTCACGGCTGAACAAATTCTAGCTGAGGCTATGAACAGAATTCAGGAATTAGAAACGAGACTATCGGCGTTACAACAACGGACTCTTGTAGAGCAAGTCCAAATACCGCGACACGAATTAGTTCATCCCTTCAGAATGGACAATTCATTTTTCGTAAATATCAAACGTTACAATGGAAATACGGCACAATTATCCGACTTCTTAAAACAAGTAGGAACTATTGTTGAAATTTACGAGGATGCACCCCCAACAATTCAAAAGTATATTGTTGAAACAATAATATCGAAATTAGAAGACAGTGCAGCTTACGTAACAGCTGGACGAAATATACATTCATGGGAAGAATTAAAAACTATCCTAAAAGAAAACTTTGGTGACCAGCGAAACGAGACAACTCTAGTTTGTGAAATCGGGTTACTAGAGCAACAGTTGGAAGAAACTCCACAGGACTTTTATAACAAATGTGTCCACCACAAAGCCGCACTATTATCACATAGTCAAGAAAATGACGACGAAAGTGCGTATGAAGCCAAATATAAATTGTATACAGATGTTATTCTTGTACAATTTACGAAAGGTCTAAGAGGTACCATAGGAGACAATATCAGAGCAAGAATGCCATCAACATTGGAAAAAGCATGGTCATTTGTTATCGAAGAACAAAATGTCAGGTATGCTCGAACTAGAATGGGAAATGAGAAAAATCGTAATCCATTGAGAACGGCGAGAACACCTGAAAACAGTTTCCCTACTAAACAACAATATAAACCTATGCAAGTACAGCATAAACCATTTGTATCTCAACAACAACAGCAGCAACAAGTACCCAAATTTGTGTCTCAAAATGTGCCAAAACAGGCATTTGGTAATAAAAACACAAATAAACCTTTTAACAATTGGAGGCAAACAACACCTATGCAGAAACCACAGTTTCCTGCACCAATGACTAAACCACCCATGCCAAGACCACAGCAGTTTCCACAACAGAATACCCAAAGATGGTATGAACCAATGGAAACATCACAAATGACACGAATAAATCACTTGGAGTATCAAGTGAAAAATGAAAATGAACCCCAATATGACAAACCACAAGAATGTGAGGAAAATTATGAAAATCACGAGGAAATTGAACAACCATCTAATGAAAATTACGAAGAAGAACAGGATTTTCAGGAAGGTGCCTCGGATTAGAAAATATTAAATTAAACACTAATAAAAATGCACCTTTACCTTTTATATATATCGACGAATTAAAAGCTAAGTTTCTAATTGATACAGGATCATCAAGAACCTTAATAAAACCATCTCTTGCTTTTAAATATTATAATAAATATGTAAAAGATGATGAATTTTCAATCACTACACCACATCAAACTACCAACCATAAATATACGGCAACAATCCCACTATTTCCTACTTTCAAAGAAAACCAATATCACAAAATATATTTGTTTGACTTTGACAAGAAATTCCACGGTTTAATAGGCGTTGACTTAATTAAACAACTAAAAGGAAAAATTGATTTTGAAAATAATATACTAAAAACACCGAAAACAAATATTAAAATATATATGGACAATGAAGAATTTATTAAATTAAATACATTAAAAATAAAAAATGAACATCTTAATGAAGAAGAATCAAGAAATCTATATAAATTATTAAATTCATACAAAGACTTATTTCCGGCAGAAAATGAATTACTATCTTTTACTAATGTAACTAAACATCATATTAGAACAACAGATGATGAACCCATCTATGTAAAAAACTACCCTTATCCAGAAATACATAGAAAAGAAGTTACACGACAGATAGAAAATATGAAAAATCAAGGAATAATTAGAAACAGTCAATCACCATATAACTGTCCTATTATAATAGTCCCAAAGAAAATGGACAACAGTGGAAAAGCGAAAATAAGAATTGTTAACGATTATAGAAAACTAAACCATAAAACAATTGAAGATAAATTCCCGATACCTAATATAGACGGAGTACTTAGTAAAATAGGTAATTCAAATTACTTTACAACCTTAGATTTACACAGTGGATTTCTACAAATAGAAATGCATCCTGACAGTGTAGAGAAAACCGCTTTCTCTACAGAAACAGGACACTATGAATACCTTAGAATGCCCTTTGGTTTAAAAAATGCTCCGGCGACTTTCCAGAGAACAATGAACCACGTCTTAGATGGACTAGTAAATAATATTTGCCTAGTGTATCTTGATGATATAATTATTTTTGGAACATCTCTACAAGAACATTTAGAAAACTTAAGGCATGTGTTAAATCGATTAAGAGATGCTAAGTTAAAAATTCAAATAGATAAATGTGAATTCTTAAAGAAAGAAACAGAATTCTTAGGACATATTGTAACATCAAATGGCTTGAAACCAAACCCTAATAAACTAGAAGCTATTAAGAAATTTCCTATGCCTATTACACCTAAAGACATAAAAAGTTTTCTTGGACTCTCCGGATACTATAGAAAATTTATAAAAGATTATGCGAAAATAGCTAAGCCATTAACCCTATGTCTCAAGAAAGGACATAAAAATCTATATACACCTGAATACCACCAAGCATTCAATGTTTTAAAAGAAACCCTAATAAACGCACCAATATTGATACGACCTAACTATGATAAACAATTTATTCTAACGACAGATGCTTCAAACATAGCAATCGGAGCAGTATTATCTCAGAAGGAAAATAATAACGACAAGCCTATAGCATATGCTTCTCGAACTCTCAATGAAGCTGAAAATAAATATTCAACAATCGAAAAAGAACTCTTAGCGATTGTATGGGCAACAGGATACTTCAGACATCATTTATATGGAAGAAAATTTAAATTGATAACTGATCACAGACCTCTTGTATGGCTTAAAGACACTAAGAACGTCTCTTCAAAATTAACAAGATACCAAATCAAGTTACTAGACTATGACTACGAGATTGAATACAAACCAGGACAACAAAATAAAGTAGCAGACGCTTTATCAAGAGTCAGAATAAATGTTTTCCCTAAAACTGAAAAACCAGATGAAACCAGTTCACTCTTTAATAACCCAGATGTGACTATGGAGGATCTTCAATTTCTTGACGAAATACCCGACATAGAAGTTATACAAAATAACCCGGAACAACAACAAGAAATACCAGAACAAATAATTGATCTAACG
This sequence comes from Panorpa germanica, assembly GCA_963678705.1. Lineage (NCBI taxonomy): Eukaryota > Metazoa > Arthropoda > Insecta > Mecoptera > Panorpidae > Panorpa > Panorpa germanica. Next base: position 14,233,447 of record OY783211.1, on the reverse strand, counting down.
TCTGAAGAAAATACTATTGATCAAATACCGGAAGAAAGATCAATGAAAACACCACCAATAAGAGGAAGTTCAACTGTCTCTAACGCAACAATTCATTCACAACAAGAAAGCGATGAAGGAATACCTATATGTGAAAAACCATTAGAATCACATCTACATCAGATACTTATAACATATACTTTTAAAGAACCACCTAAAACAATATTAATAAAAAGAGATACACAACAAATTTTTAAAATATCAGTAAAATATAAAAATAAAGACCAATTAATACAAGAACTTAAAAAATTAAATCCTAAAGAAAAATATTACGTACAAACTGCAGAAGACATATACAGAAACCTTATTATAGTTCGAAAGGAATATTTTCCAACGTTAAAACTCTACAGGTGTATGAAAAACGTTAAATACGTTAAAGACTTACAACAAAGAAAAAATTTAATACACGAATATCATACGGATATAACGAATCATAGAGGAATACCCGATTTAATCAAGAGATTAAAAGAAAAATATTTTTGGACTACCATAGAAAAAGAAATAAAAATATATGTGGACAATTGCAGATTATGCAAATCTAACAAATATGAGCGACACCCTACCCAAACTCATTTGAACATCACTGAGACTCCAAATAGACCTTTTCAACTAATACACATTGATACATTTGTTATTGAAAGAAAAGAATATCTAACAATGATAGATCCCTTTAGCAAATATGCTATAATAAAAAACATACTAGGTAAAAATAGTATAGAAATTGTAAACAAATTGATAGAAATACTATCCACAATACCAATACCTCAAACAATAATTATGGATCAAGGATCAGAATTCATAAATCTTGGAGTAAAAGAACTATTGGCTACACATAAAATAAATACACATTTCACTACAGCAGGACATCACACCGGAAATAGTCCTGTAGAAAGACTACATAGCACACTGATTGAACATTATAGAATAATCAAAGAAACTAATGATACTATCTCACCAGTGGAAATAATGAATAAATGTGTATTAGCCTATAACCATACCATACATTCAACTACTGGTATGACTCCTTTAAGTGTATTATACGGATCAAACACACGCAACATATTTGATCTAGAAATAGAAAAGGAAATTACCCAGGACAAGATAAAAGATCATCTTGACAGCCTAGAGAGAATATACGACAAAATACACGAAGAAAACATTCACAAGAAAAATGTTACTATTAACAGAATTAACGACAAAATAAAAGCTACTATATTTAATATAGGAGATTTAGTTTACATAAACAAAAATCTAAGAAATAAAGCAGATCCAATTAAAAAAGGACAATATGTAATTCAACAAATAAATAAACAAACAAACGTTATGAATTTAAAACATATACAAACAGGAAAACTTATAGCAAAACATGCAAAGGAAGTTACTAAAATAAAACACCCTTTAATTCCAGAGGTTGGACCATCGGGGCAACAGGAGACGTAATACAGAAAATTACTGACAATCCCGGACTATATCCAGTACAACTAGGAATAGCAACCAACATAAAAACATATTGGAAACTCATAAAAGTCATAAACTACGCACCTTTGATTGAAAAAAGTAAAAACATAAATCTACAAGCAGAAACATTTTTACAAAAATATACATTAAAAATTGATAAAACACCATATAAAATATATCAAACTACTGTTAATGAAAATACTAAACGAATAGAACAAATTGTTAATGAAATATTTACTACACCTATTAATCGCATTAAAAGATCAATAGAACCACTAGGAAATATAATTAAAATTATATCAGGAAACCTAGATGCCGAAGATGGTAGAAGATATGACAATGCTATAAAACAAATGCAATTAAATACAAATGCACAAAACAAGAACATAAATCAACTAACATCATTAATGGAAAAAGCCGGAGAAAAACATCAACGTGCTATAAAAAATATTAATGAAAATCAAATACATATGGAGAAAATAATAAATCAATTACTGGAATCAAAACGACAGATCGCTACTCAGTTTGATCGAGTAAATAAAGAAGATGAAATAAAATCTATATTTGAACAAATAATAATGCTTCAACAATCTATCATCAACGAATTTAATACAATAGAAGAAGCAGTAACATTCCTAAGAATTGAGACTTTCCATCCTGCTATTTGCTCTCCAGAAGAACTAAGAAAAGAAATTAATTTGATACAACGAAGAATAACAGATAAATATGTAATACCCTATTCAGACGAATTGAGTAAACTAGATAAATTAATCCAAGCTGATGCATACATCACTAATTATGAAATAAAAATGATAATTAAAATACCTTTGATAACCAATCAAAAATACCAATATTTCCACCTCTATTCAGTTCCTATGAAATATAAAAATCAACCCCATTTCCAATTGATTATCCCTTCCGCAAGATACTTGTTAATATCAGAAACAGACTATCTTCAAAGCGATAAGAAATGCCGACAAATAACAACGGAGGAATTCATATGCAACATAGAAGAAAAGAAATGGATAGACCACACACCCTGTGAAGTACAGCTTGTAAGACAACTGGAAAACCCTACATGTGATGTACATACCTTCGCAAACTACACTGAAGCTATTCAAGCCATCAATGAAAACTCATGGATATTATCTAGCCCCAAACAGATTAAAACTACCTTAAAAAGTCAAGATACATCATCAATCTTTGTACTAGAAGGAAGTTACTTAATAACTTTGCCCAATAAATGTCAATTAATTAATGAACATTTTGAATTAATTCCACAAATAAATAATTTAAAAACAACAATTAAGGTAAAAACTGCAATGTTAAAATACAATTTTAACACTACTCAAAAACTTCCAATACAACATTTAAATTTAAAGCACGTAAACCTTGACGACTTTAAATCTATATCTAATCAATATAATAAATTACCCATACTAACCAATATAGATATAAAACATAAAATACATACCAATACTAATACTATTGTAATAATTTTAATCATTATTATAATTATATGTATACTAGTATATAAGCTATATTTAAAGAAAAAGAAAAATCAAATATTGAAAGAAATTAATAAAACAGAGGTAATACAATTGGAAGAAAATTAACTCCAAAGATAATTTTCTATCTAGGTTAGGAGGAGTTAACTATACCCTAATTACTACATCATCATTATTGCATCATATTGCGCAATAGATAAAGTAAACTGTTACTATTTAAAATATAAATATTATTCACGAAATATATTTATATTTTAAAACACACGACAGCAACTAATAGTCATCAACTATTAGATGTCACCTTTGAAAGATAAAGTAAACTGTTATAAATATTATTCACGAAATATACTTCCTGTGAAAAACACACGGCAACAACTAATAGTCATCAACTATTAGATGTCACCTTGGAACATCAATAAGAATACAGTATAAAAACGGTATGAACTAAAGAAGAGGGGATGAGTCTTATTAGAACTCTGACAACAGAACTCGGCTACTCTGTTACAACAAACTATTTAACCATTGTATTATCATTATAATCAAATAAATAATTTGTATTCAAAATAAATTAAGTATTTTTTTTTGTGTTAAGTATCGTTCCCAAAACTTAACTTGCGTGTGTGCTTTGACTGGAAATCATCAGCAGACTCGCAACCGGCGGGCGACAGCGCGGTGGAGTGCATAAAGCCTTGGAGACGTTACGGACAAAACGTGATGGAAATGTGAAGTACCGACCGACGTATTTGTGTGTTGGCTTGGTCGACTACCAGACCAGATACCAGTATGTCGTTTAAAGCTTGGCACGGCTACCAATAGTTAGTGAGGCACAAGTGAATGTATTTTCTTACATATAGCTTGCTATTTTGTTTAAATTGAGTAGTGTCCTTTTATAACTTAAATTACTGACGTATATTTAGTAAAGCAAGGATTTCTATGCGATTAGAGTCATTAAATATGTGCATATAATTTGCACTTATAAGTAAAAAACAAAATCTATTTTCATTTATAAAATTTTAATTATTAATATTTATTTATCCTAACTAAAGTCTTCTTGACAATTAGTATTTGATAATGTACATTTTAGAGCTTTCAACCTCTGTTTCTGAGAATTTAGTAGCATACTGGAACGTCATAAATTAACCCTTAAAACCCAGAAAGCAGCTCTTTAACACCTTATATAAAACAAATAAATTGAAATATGTTCTAAAGGCATACAGTCAAAGGATACTGACTATGGCCTAAGACAGGGTGACCTATATACAGGAACTACGCACTTTAAGCGACTCTTGGACACACAAGACTTTTACTTCAAAGATTTAGATTTGGAACTTCCGACACATACTCGGACAGATCGATTAAGAAGAAGAGTCATAAATACCACATTTTCGATTGAAATTGATTATTGGTACGACTTTATTATATCAAAAAACCATATTGACATCGAAATGAAGTCATCATGATGCCTTACAAGAGTTGCTCTTTAAAACAACCTTGTTGGTAATGTAGACGATAGCACATTTATATATCTAATTAGAATTTTCAAAGACGGAAGGAGATGAATCCACAGCAGACATGGAGAATGTTTGGTTTATTTGGGAAAAAATGGTAGAAGAGCGGATGGCGGAGGTACAAAGAGGAAGGAAGAACAGAGAGAGAGTAAGAGTGGGTAAGTAGAGGTGTTGAGGACAGAGAAAGTGGCACGAGGAGCAAAAAGAAGAGATGTCATTAGTGTTAAGTTTAATTAGAATTCGTAAAATGTAATGAAGTATTTGTGGAAGAATGTAAAATAAATATACAATACTAATCATATGATACGTTTCTTTTTATTTCTAAGTTTGTTATATTTAATGCGAGTCCTGCGTAAAATGAGATTGTTTAAAGCGCTGTACATAGTGTGTGCTCCTTTTTGAACCTTTTCTCCTCACTATACTTTCGTGTGATGCCACCGTCCAGCGATTACTTGATAGTTATGCTCGCGACCTACGCACTGAGGGCCGTCGTATGACGTACAACGTCTCGTCATCAGCCACAGCGGCCTACCACAGTATCTACCACACGAATAGGCTCAGCTAATATCACACGACATATTGTCCCAACACATTTTTCAAACTTGTGCACATAAATGTATGCTGTATATGTATTTATTGTTTATAACAGTTTTTATAGTTTTTATAATGTTAGAGTGTGACAGTGGCATTAGTCTCCATTGTCGTATATAGATATACGCGACGCGACTCATTCCAATCCATTCCGCTTTACTGCCAGTGCTCTTCATTCCGCAGTGTTCACATACGTGCCTGACAGAACAACGATGGGCTCGAACTTGGATGGGGCGTCCTGGGCTCCTGCGTTGCCTATGTACTGACTGCAGGGGCTTGGAACTTGTTTAATTCAGAGGTGTCATTCAAAGTAATACTTATTAATAATTCTGTAGTTTCATCAGTTATGAATCTCTTTATTTAATATTTTAAAAGAACGATGTAATTACATAAAAAATATGTGGTACTTCTAATACGGATATCATTGCTTGACTAGATATGCAGTACCATTTGCTTTAAGAGATAACAGATTTCAAAATCGATTTTGATGCACAAGTCAAATGTAGTTATAGTCTCTAGGTTTTTAAATTGATAAGGTATAAGTTAATTATTGATAAAAATATAGAATTATATGAAACCGCGATCACAAAACAAATCAATACAAAGTCGAAACTAACTTTCGATCTGCATGATAGCTTGAACAATTTCTAACACTTTTTTAAATGATTCTATAAGGACAACATATTTGATTAAGACAACTTTATGACCGTCTTCTCAATTCTCCATTAAACCGCACTTTTTACATAATTGATTTTGGATTTGTTCAACACTGATCACAGTTCACCGAGATATTTTACTTGGTTCAAACAAAAATGAAAGAATTATAAACCAAGATTTATAAAAAACCTCAGTTAACTGAGAATCGATAGAAATTAATAGGACACAAGGCATAGGCAGAGAAAAGGCATGTATTAAATTCTAGTTAGAAAATGAAACCTGACACCATTTCATACATAAAGTTAGGTTATATTTTTGTTTTGCTTTGTTTTTACATGAATAAAGGTTCAAACATAGCTTCTAATCTGAAGTCGTAGTGTGTGAGAATTGTAACGATTGTTGTGTCTTCAGGTTCAATTCCCTGGCCAGCGCGATATTTTCTGAGTTTGTTGCTTTCAATATTATGTACTTACATAATCTTAAGCTTATGACGCAATAGTGTATCCCACGCCATTACAAGAACCACCAACATAGTACGAAGTCGTCGGTGATAGGAATTAAATAAAATAAAATAAATTCATTTTCAAGAAAAACACTTTTTGGAGCATTAATCATATGTAACCTTTTAGTAAGTGAAATAAGTATTTGTCAAGTAGGTTTAGCACCACTGTTCTGCCCGCTCGACCGATCTGAGCGAACGCTGAAGAGAATGCTGCACGGAGCGAGTAGCGATTCACCATTGAGCTGTAGGTTTACGATTGTGAGCTACACCGTACACCGTACATGATACACGGCAAATAAAACCGCGTCAAAAATGACAAGATATCGTGTAAAAACTATAATTAATATTACTCGCCGAGTTTTAAGAGCTGTACTAAAACACATCGCATCGAGCAGTCTGTGGGATTGTGAGGCTCATGTCTTTGTACGAGTGAACACGTGTTTTTGTTGATGATTTTACGGTCTTCTGTAAGCCGTAACTCCAGAGATATGTTTTTGCTGCAAATTGAAAAGTTTTATTAATTGTAATGTAAGCGCATGGCGCTATTTGGTTCTATGACATCAACCCAGGCATAGGCAGAGAATGATATCATGCACAGGTACAAAGGTACCCATTCATCAAGGATGCTAATTCAACTGTTTCGGGACTTATAAACTAGGACCCGTGTTGTATAGACTTACATAGTTCGAGCAACTCTTGTACAAGAGGAACACGTGGAGCCCACCACGTGGCATTAAAAACAGAACACTTAACGAAAGCCTAAGCAACCACTACAACAACAGATTGCAAGATCTGTAGAATCTTGGTCGTGCAACTATTTCTTTAATGTTCTGTTAAAAATGTCAAATTATTTAAAGGATTTGTTGCTTGTGTAGGACAGTGTGACTTCACGTTTATCGGGACTTGGCTCGTCGGCGCGTTGCGATGATGATGGGACGATGGGACGATGGGACGATGGGACGATGGGACTCACGTACGTGATCAGTAAGTAGTATACTGGCTTTCCCCGATCCACACCGTGCACCAGGAGTCTACAGTCCACGGAATGGGCTTAGGATACTATCACTGAATAAGTAGCATCGTCTCCTGGCTTTAGCCAAGGCCCATGTCCCATATTGCTGGTGGTAACGACTCGATGGTGTCAGCCAGTGATACTGTTGACAACTGCTTGAAATTCGATCAAAATGCACGTCCGTACATGCGGCTGTAATGTAGTGAAAAAAATCACCAACTAGAAATGAATCTGCACCAGAATTATGCACTAAACTACAGAGATTTCCGCGCGAATTTTAAATTGCCTTTGCAAATTGACAAGACTTACAGAATATTAGTAAAATTAGTACTCATACAACTTCTAAGTCTAGATAGTATAGTTATACATTTTTTCTAATTCCCAAGAATACTTAATGTAACATATTTTAACACTAATGTTATAAAGAACATCAACTAGTAATATTACTGTAGTCCATCGAATAAATTATTCTAGATGCAATTACTTTCCGAAGAACACTTACGCCTAAGTAACTGCACTACCTTTAATAACCTGATGAGTTCAAGTCAATCGATTTATTAGAATTATGCGGTCAGTATTGAAAACTTGTAATTTAACAAGCAGTTCTGCTAGGAGTTGGATTTCAATAAATCGGGCGTAGTAAATTATTTGATTAGTGATTAAAATGAAGTTTGTATTGCTTTTGATTTTATTGAAATCAAGTGTTAACTTAAAAGTAACTTGTGACCAGGATTTTAATTATCCTGACGTACAATCTGTTGTAAATGTGGCGGTAGCTGCATGCCCCGATAAGGTTATAGACGTGGTTTGGATAAATTCTGATTCAGATTTATCTTACAAAGATTCTGAATACGTGAACAAAATAGCAGCCGGCTTAAACAAACACTTACAAGTTATTACAACTAATGACATACGCCACTATCACGATTATGAGTTCAACCCATCAGTCTGTTCTATAAAATTATTACTGGACTTACGCAAATTGGAAATTTTACAGAATGACATAAATCTTAATGGTGATTTGACAATCTACATCTTATTAAAAAAACCGAATACTACGTCAGTCAATTCACAGTTAGAATGGTATTTTAATTATCATGGCATACAAGTTTTAATATTTTTTGTGAATGATGAGAAACAACTTCAAGTGTGTTGGATAAATCTAGAACGCATTGCGTCATGCGACAATTACGATGCGTCTAAGAAATACGTCACTGATGTTGGTGAATTCAACATTGCTAATTTGCAAGTGGATCCAATTTTTTCGTTAAGCACTAATGTTAAATCATCCATTAATGACACTAAACTTATCCTTCTGGTGGTCCAGATATTCAACCTGAATATATCCAGTCAAAATATCCATGAAAGTGCTATATATACCACATCAATTCGAAATATGAACTTTGCAAAGTACTTTGAAACCTACGATTGGTTAGTTTACAAATGGTGGGTGCCCAAAGCCCAACCATTGCCACAATGGATGGGCCTTACCATAGTGTTTGCTCCATCAACTTGGTTGGTGATAATATGTGTGCTAGTTTTGTCAACAATTATCTGGATTGCTTTAAGTACCAAACAAAGGGAAGATACTGGAGAAAGGGACTTGGTAATATCCGTCATCAACATGTGGATCATCCTTCTAGGAATTTCTGTGAACCATCAACCTCGCACAATGTTATCGCGGGTGTTTTTCATCGTGGTAGTCATTTACAGCCTGCACATAGCCACTGCGTATTTGTCCAATTGGATCAACATCCTGACAACACCTGTTCTTGAGAAACAAATCAATACTATTGAAGAGATGGTGAATGCCAATTTCCAGTTTTATATAGCCTACTGGATGCTTTATTCAGACCTATACACCGAATCAACTAATTATTACGAGCAAGAATTAAGCCATGTGATTGATTCATATCCTATTTTAAACTATCGAGAATTTACCAATTTAGATGAACAGGTAAAGTATGTTAAAGCGTTTGCATTGTCAGAAAAAGTAGCTCTTTTGGAATCCATCGACAATATGGACTTGTATGGACTTGTTGACACGTACCATCCTATAACTGCTGGGGTTGTCACCATGCCTTTGATTCTCCTGGCAGATCATAGACTTATTGGAATTAAGATGGAGAAATTAGTTCTAAATTTATTTGCAAGTGGACTTATTGAAAAATACAAGGTCACGAAAAGCAATATATTTGTGAACGCCACTGACCTTCTGCTAGATAACACACCAGCTAAACTGACCTTGGAACATCTCCAGGCTGCATTCTATTTGCTAGCGTTGGGATTGTTGGTCAGTCTAATTGTTTTCTTTGGTGAACATGTTGTTGGCAAAATGAAGCAATGCACCAAAAAATAATATTGCACTTAGTGGAAAGATATAAACAAACCGGTTAGCCGATCTTACTCATATTTAGCATAGTTTCAGCTTTGCACAATTAAAATATCTCCAAACATGTTTAGTAAATTTTCAATAAATATTCAATAATTACACAGAAAGTAAAAAGATAACACTTGTTTTTAATTAGATCCTGTCATAAAATCCAAGGACGAATTATTCATCGTTTACGGATTGCACATTTGTAGCGTACAAATCAAATTATAATATTTTGGTATCTTCGCATTTTGACTTTTGTGGGAAGCATCAGCATTAGTGGAGTTTAGGATTGGGATTAGAAGACTTACGATAAGAAGGTTGCAGTTCGGGAGGAGAAGGGGGGCTCCATACTTCACCTTTGTGTAATGGTTTTAAGTTGTACAGTTTTGCTGTTACATGGCAGTGGCTCTCAAATATTATTAGTAAACGAATATAATATTTAAAGCTGTTATTTTAAAATATAATAATTTCATTTTTGTAATAAAGGATTTAGGAAAAACAAAAGCTTGAAACTAGCTGAAAATATTTTATTTTTTTGCCCCATGCAGTTAAAGTATTGAGGGGGGCGCCTCAAATGAATAGTTATTTTCTGCTTACATTATTGAAATTTAACAATGTAGGTAACATAATTTTATTGAATAATCTCGAATTAATTTTGGGTTATTAAGAAGACCATTGCTAGCACAAATCTAATTATAGTTTGGATATGTATATGTTAGGATATAATTTATATCGAGTTAATTAATATCACAATAAATAGTTTCTTAATAGTAATCAATTGACGATGCTACAACACGCGATGTATTTGTTAAGTGAAGTTCACAAAAAATTATTTAATAACGATAAGAATATGCATTCAATTTTTGTTTTGTTTTCAATAAATTTGAATTATGAATAATATTTTCAGTGCTTGTTATTGTGTTTATTCCTATAATAGTCCCGATTGTTTTGAAAAAACTACAAAAGAACCAAAAGGTCAAAGGTTAAAGTTGTAAACGTTTGGCAAGTCAATTAATTAAATAAAATAATATTATTTATATAAAAATGATGAATATACGATAAATTAGCAGTCTTATATTAATACTTACAGATAATAATCTATGGAGTTATAATTAGTGACTCTGCCTTGCCTTTAATCTATTTTGCTAAACCAATTTCTACACTATAAACTTTATAACGTTAAGATTTAACGTTAAATTGTTTTCAAATATTTGATATATTTCACAAATAACTCATAAATCTAAAGCATACAATATATTACATTGTGATAATAAACAACTCAAAATGGCCACGTTGCGCTGCGAACATAATTATTGAAACCGTAAACAACAGTACATTGAGATAGATGAATAGACTAAATTCTCGCATGTGACAAACAGCATAACCTTGTTTAGGGACCTTTTGATTTATGTCAGGCAGACCTGGTGATATTTGACAAACTGTGGTCATCTCTCTAACGTCGCGTCGAGTCGCGCCTCGTCGTTCAAAATTCCCTAGAGGATGAAACCACCACAAGCTATATATGTATGTATAAAACTAAGCTATATGTCTGCTTATGTTATATGTATATATATATAGGTTATATACAGTGTGTCCATGGATCACTGCCTCGTGTTGCTCTCGTTTTGTTGCTGTATAATAGTCACAGGTTCTACTCTCTACGTTGAATTCGGTTTGTAGTCCGGTCAAGATTGATAGAAATGAGTTGTGATTTTCGGGAAAGCAATAGCGGCATTTTGGAGTTTCTCTTCTCAAAAATTTCGTCATTCAAACCTTCTAGCTCCGAAATTAATAAAACTGTGAAACTTTAAAAAGAATATTCATTTCTCCAAATCAAATCTTGAATATTTAATACAATGCATATTTTTTCTGTAGGTAAGCAATTATTAAGTATTTGTTAAAACTGATTCTTTTGATTGTTACTTTAGATTATGCTTTTCCAAGCATTAAATAGACTAATAAGTGCGTTTTAATAAAATCAGTCTTCTGTAAATTACTACAGCAATAGAAACATCAGAAAAACGTTTATAATAAATAAATGCATTATATAAAATGTCCGTATTTTATTTTAACCAAAGTAATTGTATTAATGTCAGGAATTCCTAAAATCATAAAGAAACTGAAATGTTAACGAACGAAAAACTACTGAAATGAAAACTGAAAAATCCATTAACCACCCAACTTTAAATTGTAATCAAGGTATCAATATAATACACAAACTCTTTTGCCAAAAATATATAGCGTATCACAAATTCTTTTAAATCTCCTTTCCTTTTCTTAAGTACCATGCAAAATATTTGCGACTAGATACAATTCTATATTGTATAGACTCTACAACTATAGCATAGACAATTAAAATATTAGTTATTATTTGAAATATTTAACAGCCTTAATATTTATTGTTTTTATTGTTTTCCTGGACTACGATTTGCTTTGTTTTGTTTCGCGTTGACTATCACTAATTCTCTACGCCTCTGGTTCTCTGTTCGTGGTAGCTTCATCTACGGGACACGATACACGGGACATGAGATCCTACAACTGTCACTAGATCTCCGGACCAGACCAACAGATTGCTGGGAATGATGGAACTAGAGTTGAGAAACAACAAGCAAATATTTAGGATCGTTTTAATACAATCAACACAAAGCACAGTTCTGCATAGAGAAGACGATACAGCATGTTGGATCGGGGTTGTCTGATACGTGAAGGGATGAGGAGCTAACGGGGTAGGTTCGTAGAATTTATTGGAAACGTAGAGCAAATTTAGTAATAATAAGAAATCAATCATATCACAAATGTAATCACTCCTAATAATAATCAGGAATCATTTTCGTTCGTTCAACATTTGTAAGTTAACCTTGTGCTTATTGTAAACAGTGCAAACTGCTTTCTGTTTTTATGTCAGATGGAATAAAATAAAACCAACTAAATATTCAAGCACTGGTTTTCATCAATTAGCGTATTTTGTGGGGGATCCGAATTTGAAATGAACTGGTTGAAAACCAGATTTGTTTTTAAACGACTATTGCACAATAATTTTATTAAAATAGGGGACATTTTTTGACTAGATACGACTTCACTGCAGATTATAAGACAAGTGATACTCGACTATCACTGGAAAGAAAGGGAAGTGGAAAAGCATTACAAATTACGAAGTAAAGTGTTTAACAATTAATATGAGTACATAGACATTTTAGAACTTAGATAAGATTTTCGTTATGTAGTTTGATATTTTGAATTTTTACTGAAATAAATACAAAAAATATGGTTATTTTCTTGTAGAAAATTGTTTTGCAATGCATGTTACACAGTTGCTAGTTTGCTATAAGCTAATTCCATTATTTTCATACTCTACATTTCTACTTGTTGTATAAAAATTGTCTTGTAGTCCAAGGTTAATTTTTTGTAGCTTACTACAGGCTAATTGAAGTTTTATATTTGTTACATTTTCTACATGGATATTTAAATTTTTGAATTTGATTTTTGAAATCAGGTTGCATAAAGCGCAATCCATTTTTGTATAACTTTGCTTACCGATTTCGTAATATGTAAATTTTGTCACAAAAGTGGGGCCAAATATTAAGGCTCGCATCAAACGAATTGCATTTATCTTAACAGACATGGAAGAGATGCTTAGAGCAAATTATTACCCAAACTTAGACCAATTGATTCTAAGACATCATTAAAAGACGGCTCAGTGTCCTAGGCCAGATTACTGTGTCTTTGAAATCAACTACGGATCATCGGTATATTTTTTTCATTTGATTCTATCAAAGTTAATGTATTATTACGCTTATTCAATAATAAATACTTATTAGGCAGCGGTGTGATTAACATATATGAGCCTACAACACCCTCCAAAACATCAGAAATAATCCGACGTTAAATAAATTGAATTTAAAAAAAACATCTTTTAAAATAATTAATTTCCAAAAAAGAGAAAAATAAACAAAGTGTTTCATATCTCATTCATATTAATTTCCACATATTATGCTAATTAATGAAAATACATACAACACTAATACATATTTACTGTATCATAAATGTCCGTTCTCGGACCAGGGGTAACATCCCAAATTAATAATCATAACTTAATACAAACAAGCTCCTTTTATTTTGATACTGTTAAATTTACATAAAAAATCCTGTTTTTCATACTGTTTTCATATCACTTGTATAATACCTTTACTACACGTTCGTATTATTTCGTATTTATTCGTGACTTACTCGGCTATCACTCGGTGTTTTTCTTTTCATTGAAGTATTGCATATACACCACTTCCATAGCATTGGCTCTTTAGGGGCCGTCGAAGAAGCACGTGTGTTTGTGAAACAGAATATAAAATCACCTTGAACACGCGGGTTTTTATGTTTACGTTTAGTTTTGACATATCTAGAGTAATAATATTACCACATACTTATATTTAAATAGGATACACATTTATAATAATTATATTTTAGTGATTAGTGTTAATCAATTTATTATTAAATAATTAAATAGTTTGATGTTAATGATAATAACAATTAATTAATATACATAAATAAATGTGGAGTTTATTATAATCAGTGGAATTTGTGGATTTTAGCCAAATTAAAATGTAAGTACTAACTTTTAATTAAATACAAATACAATATATTCTACTGTCACAAATCTCTGTTTATCGCAATTTCGAATATGGAGCATAGTTATATTTAGTTTAGAAATTTTTATTGACTTTAAAGAAATATGTAGACCCAATAGATTTGTGTCTCAAACAATTAGTTCCTTTTGTTGCTTATCTAGCACCACCTGATGGCAAACAGAACGCAGAAATGACGTCTGCGTTGGTTATCACATCAATGTAGGATTGTCATCATGACAACTGACCCAACTTCTTTGTTATGATTTATTTTGAGCTAGGTGTGCAATATTTGATAATCGTGTTGTAGATTGATTTCCGGATAAAGATGCCGGTGTTTTTAAAACGATGCTATATGCCATTGCTATGCTGAAGCAACAGTCGAGTCATAACATTTGTCATAATTATCTTTCTATGACAATGGTTAAATATTTAAAAAAACAATAGAAACAATATGAAATTTCTCGTTTGTTGCGACAAATTGTTGCTGATAATTCCTGCAACTACACTCGTATTTTCTGGGTTTTATTGTTATCAAATTAATTGATTGTGAGTTTATATAATCACATACTATTTAGGCAGTAGTGTAATATACATAAATTAGAGTTACAGACAGCAACATTCCTCTCTATCAACAGTAGAAGGTCGTCGGTGATTGGACTCTTCACCAGAAATAAGTGGACGTTAAATAAATTGAAATTGAGAAATAATAATATACTCTATCAGAAAACAATATTTAGAATGTAATACTTATGAAGTCAATACGATTTGGAAATTCGGTTAAAATAATTTTTCTTAGACCATTGAATCTTGTTTTAAAGATTTCTTGCGAAACGTTATTATTACATCGTCTAATTTTTACAATTTACTTCTTTATAAATAATGGTTCTTCATATCAGTAACAATAATTCTTGTTTTCGATGATTTCGTTCCCATTTACGGTTAGATTCTTCGTCAAAATTTCGATTAATATCGTTATCTGCAAACCGTTTTCTGTTCCTAACTCAAAAATATTCTGAAACAAGATTATAATACAAAAAATATACGCAAGAGAAACGTTATGCTATTTTTACAATCAACAATTAATTTTTTATGTCTAAAAAATAACTTGATTAATTTTTTGATTTAATTTGAAGTACGTGTTAATTTGATTGTTTTTAGTTTTAACAATAATTATTATCAACTCTATTAATTAAATGTCATAATAGAGTACATTTATTAATAGTGTTTTTAATTTAATTGCTTTCAATTTTAATGAACCTATTTATAACTAGGATTGTTTGTAACTTATGTTTTTGTTTCTTTAAATGGTAATGCAACAAATATTGTCAAACCGAAATTTGGTACTCGAAAGTTCTATATCTTTGGATTTATCATATTGAATGTAGAAGGGAAGGAAAGAGGGGTTGGAAGGCGTATGTAATCAGAGTTACAGTTTTTACTACGAGATTGCTGCAAAAACAATTTTTGCAATGACGCCATTTAAATGACGTTTGACATGATAAATCCAGTGCATCTGATGCTGGCCATGTAGGGATCTGTGGACGCCTACCTCAACAGAACATAGTAAAAACATAGTAATGTCTTCTATTATAATTTTTTTATAAAATCCAAGAATTAATGAATTAAAAATAGTTGTTTACAATTTGAAATCGGATTCAAACAAAAAGATGCCTAAATATTCTTCAATATTAGTCTTATCACAAATCACCTCCTAATAACGTTGGCAGTTTTGATGGTGTTGAAGTTTTTATGTGAACGAATCTGCTGCCTTATAAACATATTATTATTTTTAGCATAAAATTAGTGAAACCGGACATCCAAAGTCAGTTAAATATGACGGTGGTCCAGGCATCGTCCTCGCTTCATCGCTCTCGGTCACTGTACCGTCACAAGCAATATATTAACAGATAGTTATGAATTCATATACGATCCTTATTATACACACAGTAATAAGCTCGTTGATACATATAGCAGACCTGCAACGATTTGCATTTGTGTATCTTAAAGTTTCTAAATCCTGACATCGACTCCTTTACGGCTGGTTTACTGGTCACAGGATCACGCTTTATATTTAAACAGAACAGAACGGTCAGTATATTTTCACAAATGTATGAGTTGAACGTAATTTCAGTACATACGGATTCACTGCCCGCGCATTCCGGGCTGTGGACATTGGATCTCCCAACACAGAGTTCGCGGGCATAGTTTGCTCTGATCTGATCACCGATTCTATACATACGCTGGCGCTGTTAGGCACAGGTCCGCACTGACATTTATTCCTTCTTAAATTAGTTATATCTCTTTGAAATCATTTTTCAATTTATTATTGAAAACTTCAGTTTGTAAGCATTTAGAAATTAAACTAAAAATTATCTACTGTAAATTTCGTATTTCTTAGAAAGAGAGAAGTGCTTAACTTGTCCTGCTCTGTCAAAGGTACATCTATTTCTGTTAACTAGACTTATTTAGAATAGAGTCAAGTTTTTGATCGATCAAGCAAAGTAATGACTGGATAAGTGTTATTTGGACAAGATTTTTATTATATTTTATTAAAGAGAAAAAGCATATCTCTTAAATTTTAAACACACGAAATTCAGATTTTTTCATTATTTTGAATAATTACAAAAGTAACGTCACTAAAATTGCTGTAGCTGGTAAACCAATGGTCGGAATGTCGTGAGATTTTGGCACATATCTTTTGAAGGTTGGAACTACCTAAAAATCATCTATATCCGACAAATTTATTGACTGATATGATATATATGTACAAATAGTAAAATATTTAGATTCGGAAGGCAAGTATTATAGCAATACCTATACAATCCGGTATATAAAAGAGCAAACCAATAATAAAATGTTCTTCTTATATAAGAGACAAGCCACAAAATAGTTCAATATTTAGAGTTTTATAAAAGAAAGATACATGACTTTTGAATCGAAATTTTTAGAAAAGAGCTAAGATGCTCTTAAATTGAAACTGTAAACGCAAGTTCTTTGCCGCCACCTTTACAAGGTCAGAAAAGCACAGACACTGTAATGCCACAAAGATACCTGCGTGTATGGTTCCAATGAGAAAGCTGCTCTGCAATTATTTCTTCAAGATTAAAATATTTTCGTTTCGATGTCAATTCTTCAGCCGGCCCTGTTCTTATGTTTGTGGTATTATGTGGATGATTTGGGAATTCACATCTGACTGACATGGACCATCGGTCTGTTGGTCGGACGATGGGACGATGAGCAGTGGGACCTCGTGTTTGGTTCTGGAGCTTGATGTACCCGCCGGAACGAGGAGCGGACCTTTTGTCTGATCTACTTGCCGCTCTGTTATTACCATGTCGCGGATCACGGTCCATGGTCCGCGGACTGACTGGGTTCGCCTGGTTCGGGTGCGGGCTATCTCGCTGCTACAATCGTACATACAATATGTACAAACGCACACACAACAACAGCAGCATGAGCGTTGTAAATGTATCGTGCCGAGAAGGGACCTATCGTTGCGAGTTGGGACCTAAAAGGACGAATGACGAAGCTAACCAGACCATGTGATATCTACAAAACATGCTCGTTTCCGTATTTGTGGAATCCGAGCAATAGCACAATGTTCATGAAATATTTTAGATGTACTATCACTGAACTCGAGTAGTTCTTCAATATGTCAGAACTTAGTAAGGAAAGAACTTAGTCAATTTTCGTTTATACGATTTATTACACAATGCCCAGAAACCATTTGGATATACATACTATATCCAGTGTATATACATTCATGTATATTGCATATCCTATGAATACGCTGTTGTGATGCAAAAACTATATCTATGTGCAAATATAAAGGTACTGTCATGTAAAAGGTCAATATGTCACATAAAGGCATATTCATTTCATGTACATACAATACATATACAGGAAATTATTTTCACATTATGGAGCATATTTGAATATACAGAGAATATGTAATATTAACTGCGTATTTAAGTATTATTCAGATTAAAACATATATACGTATTGAAACATTTAGATCAGTGAGGTTTAGATTCGAAGTCAATTAGTCAAGCCATCCAAATCGATTTGATGCATCATCTAGAGTTCTTTATATGTAACCTAGCTGCACACACCTTTGCCCCGCTTACCTTCCCTCCTGACAGACAACTGTTTTTGACAGTTGCTTGAGTTAATTTAACATCAAATATACCTGCCTACAGATAATCTTATGCAAATATTAACGAGAAATTTCTTTTTTTTCAGAACTTGTCTCAAGATTTTCGCATAAATTCGGGGAGTGTTAAAAGACAATAAAACATTTGCTAGTGCTTTGTGGATAAGATTTTTGTGTGCCAACAACAATTTGGATTATAGTTTCAAAATATTTAAATGTGTTTATTGTGTTAACATTATAAAAAATACAAATTTTAAAATGGCAGCTGCTATGATATCAGACCGTGAACTTCGTCGAAAAGTTCCTGCAATCCCTGAAAACAATGTACAAATAAATTCAAATCCAAATCCAAAACGCGCGCCAAAACGTCGTCACAGTTACCGCCAATCACAAGCAACTGCTGCAGAAGAACAAAACAACAATCAGACAAAAAAGAAGCGTTACAATGACACTAAAACAGAAATGCATGGTGTGTACCAACCATGGGTGATTCAGACTTACGGAGATTTGGCTAAAACGAAGACAATCACATTAAAAAAGTACGCGAGAATATTACGTGCTTTAAAAGGTGAAGAGGTTAATAATGTAGACAGTTCTAAATTTAGATTTTGGGTTAAAGCGAAAGGGTTTTATATTGGAAAACCGCCAGGATATGACCCTAAACCTGCTGATGCTATTATTGGTCGTTATGGTATCGAGGACGACGTGTCCAGCGAGAATCCAACTGGAGCTGAAAATGATCCTGCTCTTTATGTCCCCAGCGTGCCGATGAAGGTATGTTTTCTTTTTATAACACATTTGATTTCATACCAAAACAATTTCGTACGTCCAATCTGGTTTGCAGACTGTACACTTGCAGAAAATAATGAATGAATTAAATGGAGATAATTAATTCAGAAATATTATCATCTCTATAAACATATATTGAACACCTTTGTATATTTTGAAAGTAAGCTGTTTGAAAATAATTTAATTGCATAAATACCATTATCATTCATTTATCAATAATCAATTCCAATCGAATATGTATGTTGTCAGGCCTCTGTATTAATCTGGATGTGTCGAAATTCAAATATCTCGAGTTTCCCGTGCCCAAGTCTCTCAGATACGCGTCCTGGTTCATAAGTCCCAAATCAGAAAATCTGAGAAGAATAGGCATCTCTGTTCCTCTGCATTATGTTATAGCTACGCCTCTGTTGAAGTCACAGTGATGAACTAGGATTTTTCATAGAGTCAAAGTTGACGTAAATGTGTTCAAAAGCAAATTCACTGGATTCCAAGCTAATACTGACTATATGTAATAATTTATTTTTAACCAACGTCAATAGCTGATAGCCTTATTCCCACTCACTGTTTTGATACTTAATTTACTGGTTTTTTTATATTGTAATCTAGATTTCAGGTTTTCGTTTAAGCATTCCTTTTCACATTTATGTTTTAATTTAAGTTAAGTTAATTTAGTTGGTGCGTATGCATCGTTAGTAATATAAATTTTGACAGTTGGACAAAATTGTATGTGAAATAATTAAAATTACTATTTTTAATAACAATAAGTAATAGAAATTGTTTTCTCTTCTATATTTTTCAAAAACTTACATTAAACTTCTTTTAAATATAAATCCTACTGCATTTTGACAGATTGTCACATTTTGGTGGTTATAATATAATATAGTTTTTCTTAATTGAATATTTTTAATTTAAAACATTGAACCTTGTAAAGGTTCTAAAAAAAACTAAGAAAACTTAAAAAATAAATTAAATTAAAAATAGTATTGTGAATGATTACGCGTACAATTAAATACAAAATAACAACCTAATACAAATTAAATACAAAATACAAAATTAAATTAAAACAGGGAGTGGGAATAATACTTAAGCTATTACTTTTTAAAATATGCAGCACTACGTGTGCCACAACAATTTATATCCAGTAACAATTTGTTCAGAACTGTCATTTTTAGCTCTGCGATATAGATTGTACAAAAACTAAAGAATAATTTTTTCGTGAACCAAATTTCAAAGATACAATGCATGCCAACATGACGAGCTGTTTTTAAATTGGCACCAACATGATCTCGTGCATATTTAAAAACAGTGCGCCACCCCGCAAAGGCTTCAAAAAAACTTCAGATTTGTTAAAATATTAATTCAACTCTAAAACTGTCATCAAATATTTAATAGTTTTTCTAATTACTTCAATAAACATGATTTTATTTGTATAAATAAATAATCCTATATTTATCTCTTTCTATCTTCATATTAATATCACACATTATAATTTTCCTTTCTTTATATAGTTCATTATATACTAGTGTTATCCTTTTTATACAGATATATTTCTAATATCATTTATTATTGTGGTCTCTTTCACTCGCGTGTGATTTTTACTTGTCATCATAAGGTTACAGTAGAGTGCCTTTGTCCTCGATGCCAAACGCCGAATAAATTGTTGACAGAGTTAAATTTAACTTGAAAAATTTCAAATTATTTTATTTTATATTTTATTTGAGTGGTGGGTGATTTTTAGAAATGCATTATTGCATTTTTTTTACTCACTGCGTTATTACTGATTAGTGGACCCCTTCTATATTGTATGGAATTAGGGTGCACACGCTTAGGGTTCCTGCTGTCCAGCATAAACGGGTTTTTGTTGAAATATTGAATAACCTGGAGTACATAATAAATTGCATAAGGATTTTATTTAGTATTGTGTTGCTTTTATTAGTAAAATTATATACAACTAGCATTTACCTCCGTATGAATTGAAATTCATTTAAAATTTTAATTCAATTTTTGAATTAAAATATTTAACTCGTTGTATATTAATTTTACATATAACAATAATTAATTTTTCTTAAAAAACCAACCTAAAAAATATATTTTTTTCAACAAAATTTAAAATATTTTCAATTGTTTCGCTTGTTCAACTTTTTTTTAAAAATTTGGGATTTTTGTTTTCGATTTGTAAATTAGGTACCAAAGTTAACCCATATACAAAATTTTAACTTTTTAGCACTTACCCTCTTAACTTTATAGCACTTAGCCTTAGCTTTACCATCGGCAAAACCCGCACTCATACCCCCAAATAAAATTTTTAATTTAAATTTTATTTTAAATAAGATATTTAATTATTTTGTATATCGTAGATATACATGACATCGTAAATAGATACGATATCGTAGACAGAGAAGTCCATAGCCTCACTTTACTGTGACATTATTAAAAATGTAAGTGTCCACAGGTCCGCACATTTCGCATTAAACGCATTGAATTTATCGTAATAAGCATTGAAGAGAATGGAAGCGTCAAAACGCGTATCAGACTAATTTATCAGCAGCAGCAGTTCATCGCAATAGATCCTATAACGACGAAATACTAGCGATAATCTAACCAAAGCTAAATCTAAAATTTGTAACATGTGCTTGCGCTGTTGAGTCCAATCACCAATTTACACTGGCGCCTTTTCCTAATTCGTTGCAAAAATAAGACTAAACAACTATACCGTTTTGTCTAAATTATTAATTTAAACTTGAAATAACCAGTTGATTTGATATCTGAATGTTAAATAGGTTTTTTATTTTTGCGTTAAAATGAATTTTATCGATGTAGCTCTAGTAGAAGTAGATGATTTATTTTTTAATTGAAATAAATTCATAATAATGGTCAATGTTATATAGTGTATAGAAATGTGTCAATTATTTTTAACAGTGCACTCGAATCGTTCTCGTTAGCTTCACGCCGATATCTGGCAGCTCTATCTGTGCAGTCGACGCTACCCTACCACCCCTCCCAAACCACCGTCCATTGCCTCCCCCAGACCATTACCGATGACTCGACGAACGCCCGCTGCCGCTGCCGTTGCTATTGCCCCGTACAACATATAGCCCAGAGCGAGAAGCGAGCTCGTACCACTTGCTGTTGAGATTCAGGCTGTCAATACATCTAAATCAAAGTTCAGTTTTTCGTGATAAAAATGACATATCTCATAATTTATGTTAAGTATTACACAAATTATAGATCGTATTAATCGTCGCATTTTGTTAAAATATTGATTGTTACTTGTCAGACTTATACAGTTTTGCTTCTAATTTTTTAAAGATTTTTTTTTATTCTTGTCATAATTAATAGAGCCACTCTTTAAAGCCATCTGCACATGGGTCGACTGATTGCAAATTAGCCGCGCAACGAAGTTTCCAACGAAAACGAAAAACGAGTCATGTTTCGTGACTCTATAGAATTTTTAACAATAGCATAATACGGGATTTTATTGTGTTGTATTATGAGATATTTGTATATAGGTATGTATTTAAATACTTTTGAATAGTATTTGTGCACATCTCTGTTTATGATGTCACCATCAAAAGTATGCAACGTAATTGCTGCGACCTAGAAACAAAGTCGCTCAAAACCAATTTCAAATCAGTTTTTTTTTTGTTCGAGCTCGTGTGTTCTCTCACTCGTATGGCAGATCAGTCGACCTATGTGCGGACGGCCTAAGTCTCACGCAATTGTCGATGGATACCATTGATTTGTTTGCGTCTGACCAATTTTGGGGAAATTTGTGATGGTAGTTGATCTAGAAAGTCCTATGATTTAGCTTAGTTCGAAGTTCTGTTAATCCAGCAGTGCCTGTGTTTGTCCAACGTTAAGTTGTAAATTACTTGTTAAGTTATTTTAAGGTTATGTAAATCTAGCCAAATTGTTAGGTTGCTGCTAAGGTGGCTTACTAATAGTGATGGGGACCTTGTCGCCTGCACAATATGAGGCATACTAAAATTATCTAGTCAAACCTACCAGCCTATTTGTAATTACTCTTTTTTATAACTCTCACGCAAAAAGAATTTTATCTAGTATTTAATTTGACAGTGGCATAATTAATAACTACTAATAAGTTCGATTGAAATGCCTTGAATATACCTTTGTGAAATGTGTATCATTTTCGATGTCTCTTTGTTAGCATTTCAATATTTTGGACAACACTAAGTCATCACAGTTCTGCCACTGGTGTACTCAAGCTTAGGACTCCGGTGCGCTGAGTCTGTGTGTTGGTGTGTCGTGGCAATCCGCCTTGTCCCATCCGCCACCGCGCGTGCACACAGCACCAGCATGCAGATTAAAATCACGTCGTATCCACTTGATAACTCGGAAACTTGATATGTCAAACCATGGTCTTAGTACATTTGAAGCACACGATGATGATTTCGTTTTGAATTTACTTAGAAATCAAATAGTATTGGTCAATTCAATTTAAATAAAACCCTGACCAGAATATTTGATACTTTGTCATTTATTTTGTTTAAGAATTCATTCAATATTTCTAAATAATAGCAATATTACATTAGCTAATTTGAGTAATAGTTATGGATTTTCTACGCTATGTCATTAATATGGAAAATTCTCTTATACACTTTTTCAGATGCTTAAAGTCGTCCCGATGCACAGTTTTGGCATGTGTGACTTCAAATACTTAGATATAAGTAGCTTTTTAATTAACTAAAAGATATCTTTTTACATTGCTGATATTTACTTCTTATTTATATACGTTATTATTTCTTTATGTAGCGAAAGAACATATGCTTGTTGATTTGGGAAAGAATTTTGGTAAATGAAATTATCTTTTCTTATCTATTATTGTTGAACAGTTGGTCCTACGCCTTTGGCCATTTAAATACAATAAGATTATTTGATTACTTTCTAAACAATAATTAAACGAACAGTCTTTTCTTCGAAAGCAATCTTTGTTTATATATTATTTGAAGTTGTATCAAATTAAATTTAATCTAATCATGTGTTATGTTATTATTTTTATATTTATTTATATTATTATTTTAGATTAGTCTCTAGTTCTCTTTTTACGGTTATATCCCAATGTCAAGACGTTGCCTGTAATTCTTAGTAATAATTATTTTTATTACTTTATCTAATACTTCTTGATACATCAATATATATTAGAGCCTCAAGGTTAAAAATTTTATATTTTTCTGGTAAAAGGTATGCATACGCATATTTAAGAGAAGCTCCAATTTGGAGTATGTGAGAAGTCTAGCAACAACTGTGCTTAATTTATAAATTAATTGGTCAGCTCAGTGTTTCATTGACCAGGTGTTAAACAAATTTAGATAACATCTTAGACGCTTTAAGTTTTCTTATTTTGTCTTGTGTGTCTTGTTATTGTCTTTCAGTTTTGTCTATTTTTGTCTGATATTCTTGGCAGGGTTTGCAAGAGCACCCTCCTCCATTTTATTATAAAATAAAGTCAGTGAAAGAGGTTGTTTCAGATTTGTTTCGAGATGGAATGTCACTGGTTTTTAAATTTTAGTTTTTGGGAGAAAAACTGGTTCAAAACATATGTACATGTAACGTAGATTCTATAACAATTTTGTAATCTAAAGACCTCTCGGCTCACTGCCGCCTAATTGATGTCCCAGAACCGCTCACCTCGGTGCTTTGGTGCCTCGGTGCTTCTAGCGGTGCCGGTGCCATAACACATCGCACTAGCACTGGCACTGGCACTATACATCCCTATCCACGCTATACGGAATACTCTACAGCCAAGTTTATATATGTTGTGTACGCTATACGTTTACGGGTATATGCCATGGTGCTTGTGTGTACCGAAGGCTACGCGCGGCTCTAGAGGCCGGCCAGTGTTGCAGCTGGGGGCTACGCTTGAAAGTAACAAACATAATATGTGTAGCAACAATCGACACCACTGATCTGTTGAATCAATTAATCCAGGAGGTTTACATCGCTCCGGGGATAATTCGCACTGGTTATAAGGCACAATCTCAGATTATGAAAATATTTTATCAGTTGGCGATTATACGGTGTAGGAACCTTTTGGTTTATTAATAAAACGAGGTTTCTGATTATTTATAAAAAGCTATTTCAATTAAATAGTTAATTTGGCATTAGCCCATCTTCTTCACCCGAATTTGCCACTGCCACTTATTTGTGGCTTTATTTCAGAAAAGCTCGAATTATATTTTCTTTAAGTGCTTCAATTGTTTATTCTTTGAAGTAATGCCGGTACCAAACGATGCTACGAACATCTTCCTACGTTGGACGACGTTGGAACTAAGTGTGTCCAAGAAATTCGAGCTGTTATCGGTCTTTTAACCTGCGTCAAAGGGATTTTTACCCCAACACACTTGCTCCACATGTTATGCACTGTTGCACGAATCGTCCAACAAAGAAAGGTTTTATACTTAAAGGTTTCTTTATTTACTTGAAAGTTTTTATTAAACAGTGTCAGTGTCAATAATATCAACAAATTAATCAAATAAATAAATCATTAGGATCAAACATTCGTTCCACCTTATAGTAGGAAATTTGTCATGGCAATCTTCCAATATATGACTTACACTTTGGAGGCAAGCATTTGAATCAAACGTTCACAGCTTCGATTGGTGCCGCCTTAACAATGGTCCTTTACATTCATTTATAAAACATAGTCCAACGGCGCAAAAACACAGTTAGGTGATTTACATAGTTACCGAATCAGTGTTGCCAATGATGAAATAACTTTTAAAAATAGCAACAGATAGATTAGATTTTATACAAATAGAATAAAAGGAGTCATGATTTGGAGATGATACAAATTTTCACTGGATAAAGTTTACTAACAAAATTCTCGAATATATATTTATTGTAAGCTCTGTGCAACCAAAATTTATATTATGATAATAAATATAATGTTTTTTGTGTGTTTTTCCGTTGCTACACCCTTGGTAAGAGAACCGTGGAAGATGTATAAGACATGTTCCGTGTCGTAGCAACCGATTCTCGAACCGGCACAAGCACAGACTGAGAACCGAGACCGAGACCGAGAGAAGTCAGGCCGTAGAATACCGTAGAGCCTTGTAGCACAGCGCGTCTTTGTAGAACCATTGCCGTTGGTGTTGCTCGTGAAAAAGTTCTTCATGGCACGGCATTGCGCGCTGCTAATGCCCTCTGCTACAGCTTTCGCTACGAGTCGTGGGTAAAGCTGTACCATGGAGTGTTAGTAAGTCAGTACTCGGTCCGCTGTGGCATAGCATGTAGGATGTTGGAGCGTCGTTAAGGCGATGAAATAGAAAGCGTACGACGGTACGTACGTAATACAGATGTGGTGTAAATCAAACACTTCATTATGATAATGTACGAGTATATATGCAGGATAAAGTAAATTTAGCGTTGAATATGGAATCTTCTTGTAACTAAGTGACCTTATTTATTAATCGATAATCATTTAACAACTAATTGATAATAGCTGATATTGAGAGTCGTTTGCCGAGAATTAAAGAAACTACAGCGCCAAAATTTAATGTTTTTAGAAGACACTTGGAGTCAGTTGGAGTTTAAAAAAGAAGAGATAGATCTTTTGAATTCTACACTGTAAAAGAAATTGATTGAAAGAATGCTTTAGATGTCTCTTTCTTAAGCTAAGACTTCACTACAATAACTAATAGCGCGGAAATAAGTCCGTAATACTTTACTGATTTAAAAGTCTCACGGAAATAATTATTTATATTTTTATTAGTATAATTTCCGCGCTGTTCTTTTTCACAGTGCAGTATTAACCCAAGAAAGAGGCGTCTAACATTTGTTTCGATTTTTTTTGCTAAATTTTATTTCTATACTGGTTTTTGGAATCCAATTGTCATTGGATGCAATAAAATAGTCCCGGGACCCTAAAAAACCTCAATTTTGTTTGCAGAAATGTAATTAAAGCTAGTTACAATTAACCTAATCTAATGAGTCTAAAGAACGTCAGTTATTTTAACGGGCGATACAATTGAATTTGAGCATATTTAAAAGCCACAAGCAAGTTGATCTATCAAACATATTTTTAAACTTCATTACTTTTGGTGATACAAACGTATATCTTTTCGTTTAACTTTAAAAGCAATTACAACATGAAATTCAGAAGAAAATAAAACTTTCTTTTAATAAGTGCTGATAACAGTGATGTCAACATTTCATTGTTTCTCGCTTTCCCTTCAAAGCTCTCTTTATCACATTATAAATCATCTCAAATATTTCAAATAATTGTGGACTGACCCTTAACCGAAGCGAAGCGAACGGAACCAAAGTTCTCTTAGACACTTTGAGTAGGAATCGTTCTCTGGTGCGAGAAATGTGTAGGAGGTTGAAACTCGAACTGGAAGTAGAATGGTTAGATGGGAGGAAGTGATGTGCGACTGACTGACGAGTCAGCCGAGTGGCGGCAGCACTGAGGCATGATCAAGCACACTGAGGCAATGGAACGATAAGACTTGAAGACCCGAAGGCTGTAACGGAAAACGAGAGACTGGGAGGATGAGAGGATGGCACGGGAAAAGGATGTTAGAGAATGAGGATGAGGAAAGTTCTACTACTGCTATTCGAATAATAGTGCTGTTTGTAGTGCAATAATTCCAATGTGAAATCAATAACAGTTTTTATTCCTTATCGAAATCGAAAATTCTTCCAATGTTATAGATTTATCGAATTGGATTCGATTGGTTTGTGCATTAAAGTTATAAACTTTTTAAGAAACATTATGTGCACCTACTCGTATGATTAGAAGTTTTCCCTATATAGAGATAAAACCACAAAAATGTACAAATGCTTTTACTATTAGGAATTTGATTTTGTAATTATTCAAGTCAAGAATTAGCACAGTTATTGGTTCCCAATTAATTAAAATATGAAAATATGTTCATTTACATGCTCCTAGTGGTAAATTACCGAACTATTATTATTTCATCCAAGGTAAATTTAAGCTAAAATAAACCTTTGTTTTGATATTTATTGGGGGAATTGTCGGGAGTATTTAAGTTATATCTTTGATTAGTATGTTTTTTTTTAATTTAATCAGTTCGATTTAAATGGGTACTTCATGTCTGCATGTAACTATGTTACAATTAGTTAAGTTAGGCTACAATTAGTATACAATATTCAGTTAATTCCCTACCAATATATCTTATTTATTTCTTTTATGATCTATTGCAGGTTTCACACCAGAGAGACAGTTCAATAAAACACAAACAAAAACACCAATGTTTACAGCAAAGAGACAGTTCTTAAAACATTTTTGTCTTTTGTTGCTGTTTTAGTAAACAAAATACATTCCCATCTGGAGTCGTTTAAATCAAAGGAAAACACGTTTGTTGTTGTTTTTTAGTCTGCTTGGTTCAAACACGCAGTTTTGTTTTTTGTGAACATTTGAACAGTTTTGTTTTTTGTGAACAGCTTATCATTGTTGTTTGTAATTATTATAGGACACACAGAAAAACACTAAAAACAAAACCAGTCTTTTCAGTGTGAACAGTCTGTTGTCGAAAAATAGAACTGTTTTAAAATAAACCCAAACATGTTTTAAAAATTGTCTTTTTGGTGTGAAACCGGCATAAGATGGTTTAAGATCATGGTAATATGTGCTATAACTATATTCAGTTCTTTAAAGTGTATTCTATTTTTTCTGGATTGACTACAAAACCTGGTCTTCAACTATTGGTAGAGATTGTTTAGTTCCCTAAACTGATGCCTTAAGAAACATTGGACAGCAATACGAAATTCTCGAAGCGTTCTTGTGTATTACTTACTTATTTCTCATCATGCTTTCTCGACAGTATCTATGAAGTTAAAGAAAGTAGTCTTTCAAGAATATTCCCATCACTAGTGATATGAGCGATCGGTTGTAAGCATCATAGCTGGTTGTGGAAGTGATGAGAGTGATACAAAGCTATACGTACTACGAAATTGAACCAGTTTGAAGCGGTTCCAAACACAAACCCACGAACGTAACACACTGAAGCCCAAGCCCAACCAAAATGTAACTACGAGTAGCTGTCAAGTTCTAAAGCTCTCAGCAGTGAGAACAAGAATGGGCTGGAACGACAACGGCCCATTCCCCATGCCCCATGCCCCATTCAACGCGTTCCGTTGAGCCCAATGTTCCCCAAACATGAGAGAGGCGCTCTGAGTGGAGCTATCATCAGTAGCGCACGTACAAACCCCGCAGAACGAGGTGCGAACTTTAAACGGTAACAAGTAAATATATTATGGGGTGTATTGTGTTAGGAGTATTGCTAAGACGAGCCCGCTGAAATGTGACATAGGCTTCTTCAGTGGGAACCAACTAAGTACATGTGTTCTAACAGTTGGAGGGTGGAATGGGGATGGGGAGGTGTATTTAAATACTGTATTACGTATTACGTGTAATGAAATGTCTATATTTGTAAGGGTTGATATATCAAGCTAAGCATACGAGTATTTGTTTCTTTTTTAATATTATTCATGGAGCATATTCCATTGTATTCGTGACATGAGGTGTTTTACATGTTGTTGTTGATTTTGTGTTAAATTTAATTGTGTATCTTTGCTGATAGGTTATGATGAGTCTAATTATTCTGGTAATGATTCAAACCTTGTGGAATTTAGATACGTACTATAATAATTTCGCATTTCAGTTCGCTAATTATTTGAAATCTGAAAAACACATTGAATAATTATGTGGACCTTTACACACAATAAAAACTTCAATTCTTCTAACGCGATTCTGTTACTCTTAATGCCTCATATTATGAGTCCACTGGATAGAATAAGTTAGAAAGCTACCAGAAAAGTACTGCAAGACAAAAATAATCTTAGATTCCATTCTATGAAAGTAAATTTCCAAAATATCAAGGTAATAAATTTGTTTTTCCTAATCTCTAATTTCATTTAATTCACTAATAATTAGTAAAGTTTTTAGGTGCTAATGGTTTTGCAAAGTTCGAGGTTATATTGTATGTATTGTCATATGCATATTTATTTTCATCCAGTGCAACTGTAGTTACGCCTCTATGATTGTTCTTCCATGGAACCCTCCCGTTATGGGAATCTTATGTTTAGTGGTCCAGGGCTACAGCACATTTTAAAAACAACCATGACTCCCCTTTAGTAACTGCTCAACTATCATCTGTTAACTTCTAACGATGTTTTAAAGACCTACATTTTTTAAATACCATTCTTTCTGCTTCTTTCAAGGTATGGGATTTATTTTGCTTTTTATTGAAGAAGCTGATAGTTTTGGATAAACTTATATATCTAAATGTAGACCTTTGAAAATTGTCACAAGTTTACAAACGTAAACACAGTTTGCCTAATCAGTACGGGTCATTGTGAGCACGCACACACTTGCGAGAAATCTGTCTTAAGACAAATTTGTTACCGCTGTCTGAGTTTGTTCGTATAATGTTCTACTATCTCAGTTAGTCGTCTCTTCTAATACGTGGTCATCCTTTCTAATCTTCAAGAAAGCATTTTGTGTTAATTGTATTTGAAAGTATAACGGCTAAGGCCTATACCTTACGAAATTGGAGCATTATGGGTAATAAAGTGAGTTAGTTATAATATTTTTTATCACTCGCTTGCGATAAGCAATTGTTTATTTATATTTTGACATAACACGAATGTTATTTTCGGAATCTAAATGATACCATAACAACAGAGACAGATTGTCTGTGTCGGAGTCAGCAGCCAGCAGTCAGTATCCGTCAACCACCCGAGCACTACTTAATCTAAGTTAATTAGTTTAGTTACTTAAGATTTTCCACTAATAATCACCGCGGGTACATTCTGTAGGGTTGGAGTGGAAATGCAGGGTGGTGGAGGTAGTAGAAGTATATTGGCGAGTAGAACATTAACCATCTAAGTAATTACACCACAATTAATTGAATTACGCCAACGCTTAAGGGATTATATGCGATATCCTGGAAGCACCCAACTGTATGTGTTAATATAGCAGCATCAAAATAATGCAATAAACATTAAACAACCCCCAAACCTTCTCCTCCACAGACACGTACTGGTACTTGAAGGGGGATGGCGACTTGGGGAGGAAAAGGGAGGAAATTTATGCGCAGCGACGCGGACAATGAAATTAAGTTAAAAAGTATTGCATTTAGAATAATGAAGTATATGTTTATTTAATTTGGGTGTGAGCTGTTAGCAGAGTGTTTAGATTTAACGGCTAAATACGACATTTGACGATTTGTTTATTATAACCTGCATTTTAAGTATGTCATTTGTCTTCTTTGTAAACCAAGTTTAAATAATCATAAATATCAGTGATACAAATTTATAACAAAGCAGTGCCCAGTAAACATTTTCACTTCGCCAGCATATTGAAGATGCGTATGATTTTTTTGTCATGAAAAAATTTATTTACAGTTTAGTTTCTCACAATCGTTCATATGAAATGCCTACTTTATCGACTACAAATAGCGAAACCACTACATCTGTCGAAATACAAATGAAGATAAAATTGATGCGAATTATAATTGAAGTGCAATAGTGATAGAAACGTCACTTCACCAAATTATTTACTGGGTGCTTTCGCTCACAAATTTAAAACAAAACTTAAATTAACCCAGAAAATTCTAGTACGTCATTCGTCTAATTTGATAGAAATTGCGTTGATTTCTTTTTCTTTCTTATAAAGTAAATAAGCAATAGTAAAAGTTGTAGTAAAAACAAATTAAAAATTATATGTAAATAATGGGATATGTTCATGAAAAAATTCTATCAACCCTGATCTGGGAAGAAGACGTGAAACACTGTTAGAGTGAGTCGCAAAGAAATTTCCAATTTGATTAAGTTACTTCGTGAACGCATCTAACCTGACATGGGACGTATGTTTCGAGAATTCAGTTGCTATAAACTATTGTTCGAAAACGGATTTTTCAGTTAAATTACCATGCTCCTAGTTGTACCATCTATGTTCCACAACATATATTTTGATATTTTCTATTATAAATTATAGATGTACGTGTTCAGTTATATCCTTCCTTTTACTCCCACCTTAAGACACTCTATTCTCCTTTATTTAAACGTTTTTGATAGCATAATCCCGATTATTCTTCCTTGCACTGCAGAGACATTTCACCACAATCAATTCAATCCAAATACAATTCTTATTTACAAATCATTTCATTATCTATTTAACTGCCTCCAAACATTCCACATTCCTTTCATTATTTACAAACCTGTTTTCTTTCCTGTTATCAACGAACATCATTGACTTAGTTATAACAAGTGAATTAACACCAGTTGCTATAAACTATTGTTCGAAAACGGATTTTTCAGTTTGAAAACGGCTAAGTGCTTTAATTTGTCTAGGTCATCATTAAACCGCATTGTGCGCAAAGATCTGCAAGTCTGCACCCTTTAAGACTATGGTGTGAGAATTAATGCCCTACGATGTCTGTCAGATGCTTCAATTTGTAACTAAGCTATTTTTGACATTAAGCAACATTCTGTTTTCGAGTTTCCACGCATTACAAGTACAAAGTTCCAAAGTACGTTATTTTATTATCTAAAGCAATAGTAACGTCCCAAAAATATCGACATTACCTTCCACCTATTTTCTCTCTTACATTTCCTAGTTTTAAACATTCTATACAAAACGTAAATAAATGAAACCCACCGTCTCTCGCTCTGCTGCACTCGAGTCATTAATATTTACAAAACACAAAACCAGAAGATGATACGGTCCACTCCAGGTCCAGGTCCACTCTAGGTCCAGGTCCAGCTCCAGCTCTTGGTAAAGCATGCTACATCGTTCCATTTCGCTCCGGTCTACTGTAAGAGCAAATATTGTACATTTTTGTTTTATTTACACACGTATTCCGTACCTTACTTCACAGATATAAGTTGCATTAGACCGTCGTTGTTGGTGTCAGGTGGGATGACGATGACGATGACGATGTCGATGTGGTTGCACGATGCTAGAACGTTCATGTTGCACTTCCGGTTGGTCTTCGTAGCGTCGTTTGTCGTTTACAACCACCAACTCACCTCAACTCACCCCTGTTTTCTTCCCAGTTTCATTTCCCATTCCATTTGCCATCTTCATTGCCGGAAACTAGGGAATGAAGTTTCGTATTTCACCGTTCTCTCTATTCAGCGCTTCAGTATGTTTTACGCAGAGATATCTAATATGGCTTTCTAAGAATTTTGATTCTTATGAGGTATTTATTACTGAATTTATATTTTCAATACTATTGCATAGTAGTTTACATGTTTGTTGAATTAAACTGCAAGTTTCAACAAGAACAATCTTGCTTCGACTTGCTTGTTATATATGTATCTATATTTGCTTATCTCATTTGTTATTTCTACATATGTGTGCATCATACTATATGTGAACAAAACGATGGTGGGGTCTTCCGTGTGGGGACCCGATTATCGTCTCAAAACGCCATACCTTTATCCGGATATATTTACACATTTCCGGTTACAAATTTTCAATTTACTTTTAGATAACTCTTTACGCTAAACGACAATTCATAATATTTTTAAAAGCTACATATGTATGTAGTAATAATACATATATATTTATTTTACAGTGAAGACACAGGCATTTCTTTCTTTTGTAATGTAAAAATTATATAATAGAATGATTAATTATTGCGGTTTCGCAAGTAGAAAATACTTGTAATTTCCTGTATTTTATTTCAAATAATTGAATTTCAATTGTAGTATGAATCGAACAAACCTAAACTTGTGAGTAAAAATGTTCCTAATATTTTCATTTTTCTTATATTTTCTCATAATATTGTACCCGAAGTAGTTTGGTCGAGGATTTTGGTTTGGGCTGTATCTCGGATGTTCACGGATCTACTGAGGCGCTTTGCAGATTCCCTCCAGCTTACAGGGACCAAGAAAGCATCGCAGATGAGCAGTCGGTATCACATGGTACTTTTCATTGTAAATAGTAAGATTTTACGAAATAATTTGTAAGTTATTAACTTTGCAAGTGTATTGAAGGAGAATTACTTGGAAAGTTTCCAAGATACAACTGATATTGACAAGAGACCATTTAGGAAAATATCGTTACGTACTGGATATAATTGATCTGGGTAACTTCTAGATTTTAAAGTGCCTCAAAACTATTAACTAAACTGGACCTCACGTTTTTCTGAGAGGCTCTACGAATAAATACGACTTAACCAATAAATTAAAGTTGGTTTGTTTCTTTAGATTGTTATTTATGAACACAAATGTCAGCACTGGATATTAAAATCAGTCCTAAAAACGCAGAACGATTTGTGACTCAAAACTATTGCCCTTGCCGTGAGCACTGCCAGGATTATTATCAAGGAAGGTCCTGCTTAGTGTTACTAGAGAAAGTGTAGAGGAGGATACTGAATTCATTGACAAGGTGTTGAACAAATTTGGACAACAATCTAGGTGCGTTAATACCGTAATAAGAATGTAATACTATACGTTTAAAGTAAGATAAAGGAAAGTAAGCTGAATTACTCATTTTAAGTTGTGCCGATATATTGTCATGCCTAGAGAGCACTGCGGAACCTTGTGGCAAACTAGCAAGTACGAACCGTGCATGACAAGCTTCACCATATTTATTGTCCTCAACTTACAAGTTGATATACAAGTGTTGCCTTAAATTTTTGAAGTGTGATACCGTATTGACGACTAGGACACCACAATACTCGTTTGGAGAATGGGGTACGATTGTATGATCAGGGTGGGTAAAGGGAAGGGGGAAGGGAGGTACGAGAACGGAACGGCGTTCAGTAATGTTCAGCAATTCTAGAGAAATGGGGTTGATAGAACACGACTGACAGGACCTGGGTGGAAAATGGGAGGGAAGTAGGATGAGAAACGGTAGGACTGTAGCTACCAGATCATCGAATGAAACTTTATCAGTGAAGCACAGTCAAAATTCTTACAAATTGTGCAAACTGAAACTATGATAAATAGTTAAATTATTATTGTTTTAGTAAGTAATCTACATCGTTGTCTAACATATGTTACACATCACTCAATAAATTGGTAGAATGACATATAGATGGCGCTACTATTATCAAATCCATATGATTTTTAGATAGTACCAACCTTTAAATGATATTTGTCAAAATGTTATGACAATCCAACCATTAGTTTGCTAGCTACATTAGTTTTAGTGACACTACTTTTACAATTTTCGAAAGACTGGAAAATATTGAATTTCGTGTGTTGATAAAGCATTGCTTTTTAAAGGGAAAAAATACTGTTCAATTAAAGGCTTGACAAGTGTTATTCAGACTCGGTTATTTATTTTATCTGTCGTATAAAATGGCGGTTGTCTAAGTGAGATGAACTGCTTCGATTTTAAGATTGAATTATGTAGAATTTAGAGTTAAATTTATCTTTAAATTAGTGTGGCTAATACCATTGTAAACACAGAAGTTTTGGGGTACTAAATGCTTCAGTCCATACAATAAAACTATCTGCTTGTGCAACTTCTATTTGTTTTCTGTAACATGTGTTGTTCATATTAAATATAAAATGCAAGTACACCATGCTCTATGTCTAAAATTTCCCTTGTTTTTGTAAACTGTAATAATTTTGGCTATCACAGCAACGTTTATCCAACTTGGCTACAAACCCGGCGCAACTTTTATCATACTTGTACATCTCTGAACATTATTTAATCTCATTTACTTAATTGTAAAAATAAATAGAATAATAATCTAAAAAGCACCTGAGCAAAAAGTACCTTCACTGTTATATCCGTTGGTTCACAGTCAGTCGAGTTGAGTCGAGTAGAGTCACGTGGTGCAATATGGTATGATAGAGCTTAGGGAGCTACGAGCAAACCAGAGACGAGCATAGAGCCGAAATAGAACAGAATGCCAGTATGGGAAATACTAGTAGCAGCTTTCTTGGTTTCTCTGAAATACCAGAGCATCGGAGGATCGGAGCATCGTCAACGTCGACAGTCAGTAGCAGCACCAGGATGTAGCTATACGCTGCAGGGTATATATTACGATTTGTTATGGGGATGGCATCCCCTATCGCTATTCTAGAAGAATTGTGAAGACGAATGCATAGAATGATTCTTATAGAAGAGATGAGATCTATCCATCCGTGCATCTGTATCTAGAGATGTTATATATTGCAAAACAGATTGCTTGCTTCATCGACAATGGAGGTGGAAAGGATGAAAAAATGAGGCATGGTGTGCAACTTGGGACAGTATTACTTGTGCATTAGTTGTATAAGTGTGGATAGAAAATTATAAGATCATCTACTGGTACCCAAATATTTAAGGTATGGGGTTTTCAAATAGGAATTGCCTTTTAAATTAGAACTGTCAACATGCAATCATCACTGCGGTACAATTTGGCAGATATTGTGTTCCATTCACTCTCGGTGAGACATGTGTCAAAACATTTGTCGATGTGCCGAGAACGAATAAGGCTTTGGTCTCACCAAACGACCACCAGACTTGTGTCGAAAGACCACTGATCAACCGAGGCAAGCCAACGCGAGGCGAGAGCACTCGAGACAGGCCAAAACGAGGTGAGAGTGAACAGTACACACTCGATCGAGACCTTCTTTCCTGATAAGATTTATAGTTACACTTTTCAGTTAGCTTATTGGTCTATTAAATAACTGCCCAATAAATTTCGTTTGTTTTCTTGCGTTGGTAAAATGCAAGCCTACTACCAATACCTGTTACGATGTATCATATATAGACGAGAACACACACACACACATACAATTTATTATGCATTCACTTCACACATAAATAAATAAGCTTTTAAAAAAATCTCTCTATTATGTAAAATTAACCTAGAACATCATTCTCTCGGGCGATGTGTGCTGTGTACGGGATCGTAGCAGTGTATTTTACTGTTTAACCTCATCCTCCCACTTTAAGGGCTGTTGTACAGTAAACGGGGGCTACGAAGGACGAAGGATGAAGGGATGAGGGATGGTTTGATGTTTGGTGAATGTACAACTACCACCCAATTTGGTAAACTGTACGACCACGCTGTTTACTGAACTATCCGTTCCCGTCCATCCCTGCTCCTACTCCTCCTTCTCTACCACTTTTATTATTCTCCCTTTACCCTTCTGTTTAACTCACACCATTCCCTTGTGTGGTGGTTTCCCGCAGTTCTCTTTCGCGTTCGCGTTATTTGGTCCAACGATGTATGTACAAGAATACACAGGCCAGTCCAAACGTGGAATACGATGACCATGGAATATATGTACTGCTAGAGTGGTTCCAGATGACTTGATTATGAAATTACATTCAATGAAATGAATTAGACAGGCTCATGCCGGTACCAAACGATGCTACGAACACCTTCCAAAGTTGTATGCATCGTGTGGTCGATGCTGGAACTAAGTGAGTCCAATGCGATTTTTCTATCTCCATCCCCACTTGATCTACATATCATGCACTGTTGCACAAATCGTCCAACAAAGAAAGGTTTTATACTTAAAAGTTTCTTTATTTACTTGAAAGTTTTTGTTAAACAATGTCAGTGTCAATAATATCAACAAATTAATAAAATAAATAAATTATTCGGATCAAACATTCGTTCCACCGTGTAGCAGAAAACTTGCAATGTCAATCTTCCAATATTTGATTCACACCTTCGAGGTAAACATTTGAATCAAGCGTTTACCGCATCGTTTGTTACTGGCTCAATGACAATGCAGATGTTACAATGCGTTTAACACGAAGAAATCTTCGTGTTCCATTATCAGACCATAAGTTAGAATCACTACTGTGCCGTTTCTAACTTACCAGTTTTCAAGGTTCATTTCCTACCTCTCGTGTGTAAGATTTATTAGCTGTAAATGGCAAATATCATTAAAAGCTCTATGATAATTTTAACACTGTATGTCTTTTTAGTATTTGAAAGTCTGATGTATTTTTATCCAGTAAATTAATTTCCAGATATTTTGTTAAGTCGCTGCTGGTATTTCCGGCTGTAGCATTTGTTAATTTCTTCTTTAGTAGTTCTTATTTCGAGACTGTAACAGAAAAGAATAATGACATTACATTTTACTTATCGAACGTTACAATTACACTAACATTACTTTAATATTCTATTAAAATACATTATGAATGGTATCTAAATGCTAAGGTACAATTTTCTGCTCATTTCTAGTATCTAGACATCTTACAATTTTACAAAAACGATATTAAATATATTGAAATTGTTTTTAGTATTCTCTTCTTGTTGCATTGTAAATTCTACGTTTTTTTGACTCCCTACTATCTCCCCATCGTGGTAGAGTGGCGACCTACTCGAACGACGGCTACAACGAGGCAGTGGCCCGCCGTGAGTCCCAGGGTCGCAGTCCGCGTGGCCCCTTCTGACCGGTTCGCTAGATGATAGACATGCCTCCGACAGATACTCCAACGGCCTTGTCTCCAAAGGAGATCAAGTTGAACTGGACACTGGACACGGGATGCCGACTGCTGGACCACTGCGACTGAATTGATATTGATAAATGAACGATCGATTAAATAAATCAGTTTGATTAATTATTAAACGAGAGTTGTACAATCCATATATTGTAGAATAACAATAACATCGACTATTAGTACGTGTTAAAAACTGAAAGTAATTCATTCTTATTGTTTAATAGTTTGAAATTTAGATTTGTTTAAACGCAACAAGTTTAGGAAATCTGTTATTTTAGAAACGTCTTTATTTTAATGCAGGTTAACAGTTGTTAAAGATGAAATCTGCCCAGTAAACATTCTGGAGTAACTTCGCCATCATATTGAAGATGCGCATGACTTTTTTGTCATGAAAGAGTTCATTTACAGTTAAGTTTCTTACAGTTGTTCATATGAAATGTCTATTTTATCGGCTATAAATGGCGAAACCGCTCCATCTGTCTGAATACAAATGAAGATAAAGTTGATGCGAACTATAATTGAAGTGATAACACTTCACCAAACAATAGCGTAATAAGGGATTTTATTGTGTCGTATTGTGAGGTATTTGTATGTATGTATGTATTTAAATACTTTTGAAAAGTATTTGTGCACATCTCTGCTCATGAAGTTCATCATCAAAAGCATGCAACGTAATTGCCTGCGACCAAAAAACACTGTCGCTCAAAACCAATTTCAAATCAGTTTTGTTTCATTCGAGCCTGTGCTTTCTCTCACTCACAACACAGATGCATTCTCATTCGGTTCGGGCAGATTCGGGGCTCGCGTTTGCAATCAGTCGACCCATGTACGGACAGCCTTAATGTATGAGAACATGTAATTGGACATACATCTTCTGCGTTCTATTTTGATTGTATACTACTACTTAGTTATCGACATAGACAGAGTTTTCAATAAAAATTTCAGTAAAAATATCTATTTTCTAATGCACCCCTGTAAAACAGTCAGTAGTACCTACCGCCGAGCGGCGTCATTAGCCTCCAGTGCTCACTGCTGGTGTTGTTCATTCTACATTGTACTTCCAACATTCAACATCGCATGTACCTATATATTTCCAGTACAAGTAACCATATATACACACACCTACATGTTGAAGCCTCGCTTTCGTTATACGAGCTCTCTGTACTCTGTAGCCGTAGCCGTTCAGCGTTTATAACGCAGAGCTCAAACTCATACCACCACCTGCGCACCCCTTTTGAGTACACGGTCGTTGCAACGCCTGTAAAACGGCAACCACCATACCACGTTGAACTGGTTCACTACTTCCATAGTCCGGACGGTCGTAAAGTAACTTCAACAGACTGACTGACTCTCTGACTGAGAGATATATAGCAAAATGGTGATGGGATAGTCATGGGGGTGAGGTAGGGGTGGTAACACTATCGTTGTAGTTGTAATGAGTCAAGTACTGAGTGGTAATGACGGTATTTGTGGTTCGGTTTAACCGTCACATTGATTTTATGATTATTTATTTCGATAGTTTAATTAGTTATGTAGTTGCTATTACTTAGTACAAATTAAGAGTTGGACTACTATGATTATTGTTAAAAGATTGTATAATTTAAAATAGGTTTATTAGTGTGACACCAAAAATTTACGCTGGATGGAATGGAATCTGAGAATTTGTGAAGCAGTGATCACTTGGAGATTTTAAAATTAATATTTTACATTAATGGAGCAGAAGTGGCTTTTGTCTAAGGAAGGGTTTTGTCCGTTCGTCCTGGGTCACTCTGTGAAAACATACCGTTCAAGAAAGCAATGGTGAATGGGAAGCAATTCAATTCGTGTTCTTCCAATAATGTTTTAGCAACACACGAAATTCAGTTTTTTCCATTGTTTAGAAGGTAGCGTCACTAAATCCACTGTAACTCTGAAACCAATGGACGGAATGTCATGAAATTTTGACACATATCGTTTGAAGGTTGGTACTAACTAAAAAGCATATACATAGATTTGTTATTGCCATCTATGTGTCATCCGACGTACTTATTGAGCGATATGAAACTTGTAAATATCTACAAATATATATTCCCTGATGTATCTCCTTTACATTGCGTGATGGGAGTAACCGATGCTTGTTTTCTGTATGTGTGTGTGGGGGGGGGGGGGGGGGGGTCTGCCAACGGACGATGAGTACGTTACAGTGTCACGCTCACGATACACATAAAATTGCGCGTTAATACATTAAAAACACAGGCACCGTACCGCACTGCAAGCGTGAATGTTCGCTCAACTGCTGCAGTAAGTGGCGAGCTGCAAAACTGACTGCATGGGCCAGTGAATCCGTGACAAACATGACAGAAAGCATATCCATAAAATGTACAGGGCCATCCAAAGTTGACGTGCTTTATATTTTATATCGTCTTGTTCATTACGCATTACTAATACATTTTTTGAGATATTAATACTGAACTTGCATTATCTTAATTAGTTGATAAGCAAAGCTTCACTGAAAAAGATATATATAGTGGGGCCTGCTTAGCGCAAGAATTCTGTACTTTTGGAATGAAATTTATCACGTTTCTTGCTTGAGGAGTAGTGATTGAAACAATGTAGTGTCAGACATTGTATGACGATCTGGGAAGAAGTTAATCAAGTGTGCATTGCTCGCATTTGACGTATTTTCTTTCGCTGTATACGCATCTACGTTAGCTTCTCTTTTCTTATACATTTTATTCAACAAAGACAGTTGCTTTCGATGCGACCCGCAGATGGCAGCATCAGTAATTTTAATTATTACATCATAAGAAACAAACTTGCTAAGTTTTATGTGTGCTTCAGGTTGTCAAAAGTGCAGAACGCTAGCATTTCCTAGCTAAAAACGTAAATATAACTAAATTTTAAAGGATTAAATTAAGAAAAACTTTAAATACTTTCCCTTGAAGATCCTATCATAGTTCGTATTTGTACATTTTTTTATTATTGCCGACCTATTAGGTAGTTTTTTTATATTCTAATTAATGTTTTCTGAGGAACCGACAGCATCGAGACTTCATAGAAAAAGTTATAGTAGAACTGAAGTTTAACTGAATCTTTCAATTCTAGTTTTGTCAAATTGAGCGACCACAAGTTAACTTACAAAAGCTTCAGTTATGTTCCATTCATAAAAAAGTGAGAACTGAGAAACAAAAGTAACTAAGAATTAAAAAAAATTGGCCATTGGCTGCAGTTTAAATTCAAGCAACGTTTATTAATAAAGTCACTTAACTCGTTCGTAAGCATAG
This sequence comes from Panorpa germanica, assembly GCA_963678705.1. Classification (NCBI taxonomy): domain Eukaryota; kingdom Metazoa; phylum Arthropoda; class Insecta; order Mecoptera; family Panorpidae; genus Panorpa; species Panorpa germanica. The sequence goes on along the minus strand of OY783211.1, from coordinate 14,191,572 downwards.
GAAATAAAACATATTAAACGCACGTTTCATCACGACAGAATAAAAAGCTAATAATCTGTTACTTAAATTACTTAAAAAGGCTCCCTCGATATTTTGATAACTAATAAATTAATTTCAATATACATAAATACTTTTTTAAAATTGTTGTTCTGTTTTAATTTGTACATAGTCAATTACGAACCCTGGAAGTTCCGCTCTCGCTCCTCCCCCGCTCGCACCCGCACATGAATAAACTACAAATCGATTATATGTACATTTTATATACAATTCCATTTATGTGTGTTTTGTTTGATTTCGTCTGTCCGTCCACAGGCAATGTAATATTTCTCTTCGTTTCCCTCTCCACCATATGAATGCAGCAGCAACGTGCAACGAGCAACGGGCAACGGCCCGTGGGAGGATGTGAATGTGCCCGTTGCCCGTTGTCCGTTGCTGGGTACTGGGTGCAGAGTTGTTGCCACTTTTTAATCTGATGAATGTTTGACCCTTTTCCGACTCGCTAATTAGGCAATTAGTATGCCGCTTATAATCCTTACTCACTGGTTGCCGTTCCAGTAAATATCTTATTGTTTTACACTGTGATTTTTTATACATTTAGGTTATTCAATAATAACCTATAACATCTTTTGCCACTGCTGATATTATTCATGAACTAAATAAATTATTTCAAACATTGCAATTGTAATATGTACTAAATTAAATCTTCAACTGGAAACAATGCGAAAATATTATGTTGTTAAATTCGGTTTCACACTAGAGAGACAGTTCAATAAAACACAAACAAAAACTGGTTTTTCTGAACAAAAACACCAAAAAGACAGTTCTTGAAACATTTTTATCTTTTGTTGCTGTTTTAGTAAACAAAACACATTCCCATCTGGAGTCGGTAAGATCGCAGGAAAACACGTTTGTTATTTTTTAGTTTGCTTGGTTTGAACACGCAGTTTTGTTTTTGTGAATATTTGCGCTTGTTAGTTGTTGTTTATCATGTTTATAATGTTTATGGGACACACAGAAAAACACTAAAAACAAAACCAGTCTGTTCAGTGTGAACAGTCGGTCTTCGAAAAACAGAACTGTTTTAAAATAAAACAAAACATGATTTTGTTTGTTTTTTTGACAACAAAACTGTTTTCAAAACTGTCTCTCTGATGTGACCACGTCCAAACCAACGTAAAAAAGTAATAAATGGTAATATCATAAAAATAATTTAACGCAGTTTAGAGTTTTAAAGATATCGCATTGATTTGGACCATAAAAGTTCAACAAATATAGTACACACAGGTCTAAATGACGTCAATTTATAAAAGATAATATAAGAGTGCTAGATGTCGCAGTGCTGTGGTAAATCCTCATCAACAATGTGGAAAATTGTCGGATGAGTCTAACAGCTTTACTATTAGTAACTTATAAATACCATGATAGATCTAAACCTTTCGAAAAGTATGGAAAAGTTCTGGTAATATATACTAAATATAATATGAATTTGAAAATGGGTATCCAACAATTTTTCTAGAATCCCTAAGTACTCTTAATTACATTACAAACATGACATTTCGAGAGCCTAATGATGCGGCTATACATTACACATTATTCCACCCCTCTTGGACCTCCTCTCCCATTCCATGCTATCTGCGTTGCGGCGTCGCTAATCATTAAAAACCCCAACCCCTTTCATGTTAGGCATCACCCTTTACAGCCTTCTGCCTTCTGCTCCGTACTTAACTGTCCTCGTCTCCACATAGTTGATGTTGGTCCTACTCGACGTAGTTCTGCTCCCGTTGTTCTGTTGTACAATGGTCCTGTATATGTGTGTGTGTTGTGTGTGAGACCAAAGGGCTGTGTGATCCTCTAGAAGGACTCTTGTTTGTCTCTATGTATACGGTACGCTGTTCACTCGTACTCTTCAGTTGTCTGCTGAACGATGGGTGCGAGGACGCAAACCACGTTTAACGCCCCCCAAAGCCTCACTATGGGTTCAACACTTGGATGACTTCGACGATTTGAACGATATCACAGAAATAATTTAGATAAAAATCGCGATTTATTCACGGTTTCAAATCTATTAAATTTTAAAGGGTTTTGTTTTTCAACTGATTTGAAATTTAGATTATGTAGTTTGTTTTCTGGTTATTTTTCGTTTGTAAATTTTTCCACAAATCTTCACAAGTTTTCTGGTTGTTTAAGAAGCTTAAATTAGCGTTGTTGTAATAATAATTATAGCCAATTTAATAAAGTAAGGATTATCATTGACTAAGACAAAATTTTCAATATATCGGCGTAGTACATCGATGCTCTCTGTCATCATCCTGCACTCTTTCTATCGCACTCGCCAAGTGCGTTGTAAGTACCCTATTTTAAAGTCTTACAATAAGATGGACGGAAATTACAGATCAAAATAAGGCATACATTTCATATACGAGTAACTTAGTTCTTTCTTTATATTTTTATCTGATTATAATATGCAAAATTAGTGAAGGAACTAATTACAGAAAACGGATAGATCCTCCTCGTCTTATAGTGTGATACTATATTTATATAAACGTGAAGTCAGCCACCACGTCCCCTGCACTTACTCCAAACCGTTATACGGTTGTGTGGTGTTTATCCTCCTGCCACACATCGCGTAACCTCACCCTCTCCAAGTCTCCTCTTCCTCCCCATCGATGCTTAGCCTCGGGATAGTATCCACTTGTACAGCCGAGACCAAAGCTTCGACCGAGGGAACTCAGAGTGATTTGAGTGTGACAGAACTGGAGGTGTGAGTCCCTATTCTCTTTGTATGGGCCGGCAACCTACTATTCCTGCTCTCCTGGTATCCTGTTATCCTGATATACTTAGTGGACGCCAGGACGCCTACTGGTGGCTGATTCTACTCGTAACTTCGCATTACTGTGTTCGCTTCAGCTTCAATGCTATACATATAATATATATACTGTAGGTATGTGTGCATGCGTGTATTTTATATACATTGAACGCACATATGTGGGTAGCATACTGGTGTAATATATTATGTATTTACATCAGATGTTACATACCTTTTTATAGTTTGAATTATGTAAGACTATTTTTCAGGTTAGATATAAGTAAAGTTTAACTTTTAAAATGGTTTTTCTAATTCTAGTTTCGTTAAAGATTACGTATTTTGTTTGGTTAAGACAATTAAAGTGTTCTTAAGGCTTTCTACTCTTCTGATTCTTGGCCTAAATGATCTCTATAGTGTACTCTAACACTAAATTCAATTGTATTATGTCTTTAGCCACCCGAGATGTATTTCATAGCAGTAAGGTTAGTACTCCTTATGCTTATTTTGGTAGAAAGAGTGAGAGTGATATAAGAAACATATTAATTGCTCTATTACAACTAGATACGATTACTTACGGACAAAAAGAATGCCACAGAGAGTGATCGTGAAATTTAAATTAGGGAATGAAGAAAGGGAAAGTATTTATATATTGAATAAGAGGAAAAGAAACTATATAACAGGTGTAGCAAGGAAATGGAAAAATTAGATCACATTAAGAGTAGGTGTAGGGAGAAGTTGGAAGGTGAAGTAGGTCTGATAAAGATTTTACAAGAAAGAACAAGATGGATGACAGAAGCAGGTGTAAACGAAGGGAGATAAACGACAAGGGAGAAGCTTGATATGTAGTTTTAAGAATGGAAAATGGTTTATGTAAGAAAAAGAAATGTAGTTAGTTAAGTTAAGGCAGAAATGAAACAGCTAACGACATATATTTTAAGATAATAAAAACTAATACAATTGCAACTAACTACTATAAATGAACATACACTCTGTTAGTAATTATTATTATTTTATAATTATTATTATTGTATTTTAATGTTTTTGCCATTAGGCACTTGCGCCTTAAATCATTGTGATTAATTACATTTCATTTGTGTTCCTTATTCTATCTACTTACTCTCTATCCTTCCAAAAGAAATATAATAAACTAAAACCCCTACTGCTTCTCTCCTTTCCGTTTCTACTCTGCCATTCTTTCTCTTTCCTCAATCCTTCTCTCTACCTCCGCCATCCACCTCTTCCCTTCACTGCCATCCACCACTTCCCTTCTCTTCAATAACTGCACAATTTTCTTTTCACTTAATATTCTTTTCTCACATGAATACTTAATGTGCTACAGCGTTTCTATCTTCCTCTCGCACACCTTGCACTATTTTCCTTGTACCTGCTGCCTTCCTTCTCTCTTTTTCTCGTATGTATTCTGGTATCTCTGTCCCAAATTCTCTTGTATCTTTCATATATTTGCTGTTACCAATCTCTTACTGCTGTTGTATCTCTCTGTTTCTGCTCCTTAGCTCCTCTTTTATACTTTCACACTTCGTTAGTAATAATAATGTAATGTGTATTCTTACTTACAACAGAATTTTAGGATTTACTCCGTTTGTTTTCTCGACAAAATGTTACAAAACGCTGTTTTCAGCATTTGGTAGACGATATTTCCACCCAACCCCTCCCCTCCTTCTCCAGTCACAGACTGCTATGTCACATAGCCCTATGTGCGACTAGTAGAATGTATGTTGTGTATTGGAGAGTGAATCGCAGCATCCCAGTATCCCAGTATTCCCATATTCCCGTAACTCTCTGCCTCTGCTTCAGCCCTTTGGAATCCAAATGGGATAGACGGGTACGGGTACGAGACGGGTTCTGGATCGGGATAGGGATCGGGATCGAGTATACCTATATGTAATACATCATTATATGGCTAACCATCCCATCAAGCGCTATTCGAGCTATTCTAACTACACCGCATGGAAACGATCCCTCCTATGTGTGTGTTACGTATAAATAGTGACCTCTGGTACTGATACGATGATCGTGATCACCACGGTCCACGCTACGATGATGCTGATGCTGATGCTGATGCTGATGTAATGGTAATAACGGCAGATGATTAAATAACCAATAATAGTTTACATGTAATCCGAAAATTTCGTTTTAATTTAATGCGTGCTCGAATATGCCCGTACACTGTTTATGGGCTGAATTTGTTTTTATTATGATTGTTAGTTATTATGTTCTAATTTTGTTATACGGTTTGTTGTATTGATTACTGAAAGTTAATACAAATAATGTATGTGGTTTCGTTAAGAAGGATTAGCCGCTGACAAAGCACAGAGCTACATTGCATCATCTATGTCACGTGATTACTAATAGTTAATTATTGTACTGTTATAATTTTCTTAATTAAAAGTAAATAATTATATAACATTCATATATTAATAATCAATTCCAATCGAATCTGTATATGTCAAAGTTCCACCGTCCAAACTCTAAGTGTATTGTATTCAATGTCCCGTGCTGAATTATTAACTCTAAGTCCCCGTGTTCCGCTTATTAAAGAGATGCACTCGGAAAGTATAACTTTGGTCTGGAGAATGCTCTCGCTCACTATCTTGTCATTCAATCGGATCATAGTTCACATTAACCAAATTGTGCTGTGAGGCCACACGAAGCCGAAGGCCGAACAGTGTACTGGCGCGATTTTTATAAAACAATTAGAGAACCTTTAAAATTTTCAATGACAAAGAACTTCTTATTTTGTATATTAAATTTTTACGCTGATTTTAAAACTAGAAACCGTTTTTAAATATCTGCATTATTTTCGTCTGAATATGTTGATATCTCGAAAACGAAGACACTTATTTAAAAATATATTGCAGATTTGAAATCAGCAAAAAAAACTACGTCCATAAAACCATTAAATTGAATTCAACAAAACAAAAATATCATTTTTTATGAAATTATGAATTATTTTATGGAATTCAAATCATCTACACAAAACAGACGTTGCTTTGTGACGGGGTAAACTCTATAAAGTGTTACAATTAAACATTAAATTTTCTATCTAGTATTAGCATATCTATTATTTGTACTAGACAATATTGTACACTGCATGTTATAATATTTTATTAATTATTTTTAAAAATTATTTAATTTCATTTGCAGATTAATATAAATATTTTTCTCTTTGTTTCAGGTTAGTGTTGTTACTTTTCTCTCACATACAAATTCTTGAAATAGACATGTAAGTACCTAAATGTAAGTAATATCATTAAACAATATTCGAGTATATTGGAAATATATCGCGAAATTGAAAACCAAAACTGTAATAAATAAATAATTTCATCTCTATAAAAACGACGCCCTGTTTAAACTTTAAACAGCGTTTTCATTAACACCTTATAATATAATCTCTCACTGTATGTGTCATAACCCTCCCCCTCCCACTTATTTGCTCTTCACACCCTCATGGACTGTCCTATCAATAAACAACACACATAGATGCTCACAGGACATATTACGGCGTTTACACACAATGCGTGCAGGACCAATTAAGCGTATGTGATTATCAGAGGGTGATAACTCTGCACAAAGAACCTCCCTGTCCCCCTCTCACTAGATCTCACTCCTCTCGCTCTTTGGGTGGCTGTCTAACATCCCGCTGGTATCCATCCATTGATCAGCTGGGTTACTGGGGGCATATCCTACCCTTAGGGGCATATAACACCCCTTTGAGTAACGCTAAGGGTCACTACAATAACTCAGATTGTATGTTTGGTGGAGGGAGAGAGAGGAGAGGAGGGGGGATCATGTTATACTCAAGTACACACTAGTTATTGTATGAAATGTGCGTTTGTTGCGAGGTTAAGCACTTAACATGCAAAACGCATACACTCGTGTAGCGTGGAGTGCTTGCATATTTGCATATTCGTAAGTCTAAAGTGTTAAGTGTCGGCGGCAATGAATTAAATTGTGATATATTATTTTACAAGTGAACACGCATTTTATTGTGATAACAATCTACTATTTTTAAATTCCTAACAGTTTTTCTAGGTCTTTGTTTAGTATATATTCAGTCAGATGTTGTTTCAGTTAGAAAAATCATTGCCTCTAAACAAATGCCATTTCCTATTTTCTGTTAAATCTGAGATTATTATGTGTAATTGCTTTATTTACTAACAATTACTCTTAATAACAATCAATAATTCTATAACATTCATTTATTAATAATCAATTCCAATTGAATTTGTATAATGACAGGTTTCTTAATCGATCTGTATGTGTAAAAGTTCTAATGCTGAATCTTTAATGCGGCGAGTTCACTCTCGGAGACGCCAAGACCCCAGTTGGACATGTTCACTCTCGACTTTGGCTCGCCCAATTTCTCTCGGACGATACATTTGCCGAGAGAGCAAATAACTGAGTGGTGGGAACTACACTCTTGCGTCTAGTCTCTTGCCGACCTCTCGTTTCCTTTCCTTGTATCAAAATACCGCTCATGAACCGAGGCAAACCAACGCGAGACAGACCAAACCGACAACGAGGCTAATATACAACGTTTTATGACGTATTTTACAGGTTAATAAATTTTTAAAAGTTTTTAAGACGACACAGTGTGCGACAGCATTGATAGATGACACTGACTCCTGTGTTTGGGTTCAATCCTCGAACGTAGTACTGCTATGAGGCCACGACACCACAAATACTAACAATAGTTTTTTTGGGAATATTTTTTTAAAATATATTTTTAAATCTACACATGTAGAGTCCTTGATAGAAATTGTGACTTTTCGATTTTAAGTGAAAGCATGCTTTCTCTAGAGTACTTATATCAGTGACCATTCAAATACTCATATAATACTGCGTTGATCGTCATCTTTTTCCCTGTATATATTTCCTTAAACAAAGAAACAGTATTTTTTACGCATTCAAACTTTTTAATATAGAGGATGTAAAGATTACGCGGTTCCATCTCTTGGGAGACGTGCACATTAAACAAACCAAGGGTTGGGGATTGCGGGGTGGTATACTGTTATTATTACAGGGAATTACCTTTGTAACAGGTGGTGCATGATCTCTTTAACTTTTTTTTCTCTTTTCTCGACTTTTAAAGTTTCTAAGGAACTTGTTACGTATTTGTTTTTCTTTTTTAAGGAAAAGTTATGTTTTGTGGTATTTATTGTATGGAGGGTATAAATTTGTTATATGGTACAGGGTAATTGTACCTGGCGTTGCCCGGTCTTTAATAAACCAGTGTTATATTCAAAAAATGATAAAGGTGTATAAATCAATAAATTTAAATTTGACACTGCGAAACGAAATTACGGTACTCTACAACACATGGAATCATATAAATCTGCAGTTAATACAAATTTGCGTTGCGATTTTATTGCCACACGAGATTTATTCGTTGAAGGCATTTTGTCTTGTATCAGTAACATAAACGGATAATGAGCTATGCACATAAGAAAGGCCACGCCTCTTTGTAACGACCGCATGGTTGCATTCATTGGAATACATTTATCTAAAAAATAAATAATATCATAAATTCTGAATATACTTCTACATCGTTCAGAGATATTAATTAGCTCGAAATTTAAGGAATTTGATTTCTAAATCTTTTTATATTTTTTATTTACCTGTTATCTGTTGTTATGATAATACAATGGTTATAAATGTATACTAAGTGTGAAAAATGATGAAGATCTATAATGAATTGATGAGCAGTTTAACAAGGAGTGAGTGAGTGTGTGAGTGCTATAGGAGTGTGGGACTGTTCCATCGAAGTTACTATGCAAATCCATTACCATTGGAAACGCCAGCTCGGTTGGCTGTTATGGTCGTTATTGTCTTCGAGCTGCTTGGAGACAAAATGGCTTATATTTCCACAAATCCAACTCGTAATACGACACTCACGCTCAACTTTTAATGCTGTAATATATCCGGCCATCCTCGTCCTCGTCCTCGTTTTCGTCCTCGCACACAGAGTGTTGAGAACTGGAGAATTATTATCAGTTCTTTTACTTTTCTTTAAAAAAAAATGTATTTGCATAATATATATAATCAAGACCGCATCAGGCCGTGATAATAGCGCCTTCCCAGTAAACAATTATATATATGTATATATATTATTACATGTATTAAATTAATGAACCATAGAAGAAAAGGGAAGCAGCGAGAAAGCTTATGCAACGTATCTTGTCTTTACTCAATGTGTTTACAACTATAACTGTAACACGACTGGTTCTTAGCAAAGCACATTTATACGAGTAAACATACCGACACCGGCCATACACCTTCATTAAATCTAATGCGCTAACTGCTTTCCATGGCGGCTTACCATAAGACGCGATTCACATGGTCCATTCCTTCTAATATAAAACAATCGCACTACCACATATCTTTGTCCTTGAAACAATAAATTTTTCTGTCTTCTTCAATTTGTAGACACCAACACCACTATTAACAATCCACGAGGTTCATTTCTCTCCCCTTCCTCCATTCTCTTCCCTAGCCACTGTTTTATATCCCATCCCATTCATTTTTCCTTGTACGGAATTACACCGCACTAAACCTGGCTCTAACCTGCCCTCTGAACCTTCCCCTACTACTACCAATGGTACTTTTCACCCACCACCCTAAGTTACAGTAGCGACGCAATAGAATCTTGACTAAAATCCAAACAGATCTTGTTGTTAGAATATTCTCGTAAAATTGTTCGCTGTTGTTTTTAAAATATTAATTTGATTATATCTAAAACATACATGAGTTCAATAATTTCATGTTGGAGGACAAAAACTTCAAGTTTTTGGTAAGCTCTTTTCAAGATGATTGTTACTGTGTTCTAACAGGAAACGGATACCGAGAGTAGCGGGGGAGACTTGGAATCATACTTGATCTAATTTAATGCTAACATAATTATTGGAGATTCTTTTATCTCAGAATTCTGACAAAGTTTAATGTCCTTTACTGTTTTTGAGTATAGCTATATAGTTGAATATAGCTTTTTTAGATCTACTTTTTAAAAGCGCATATGTATTTGTCATCAGTCAAACTCGTTTTATTAAAAGAACGGGATGAGTAATGTTAAATTAACAGTAATTTTTTTAAATACAGTAGTTTATAATTAAGAAGTATACCTAATACTTTAGTACTTGTGTTTTGTTTCTTTAGTTCATTTTTTTAAATCTTCAAAGATTTATATAATTAGAAAAATAAAATAAAGGTACTTCGTTAAAAAGAAGTTCCTTGTAACTGCTTCGATGTAATATGCATTGTATAAAATGTTAATTTTATTTCCAATTTCCATTTTTATAACTTCCCAGTTTGTTTATTTTGGTGAAGCGTTCTGTTTTATGACGTTTCTATCACTATTGCATTTCAATTATAGTTCGCATCAACTTTATTTTCATTTGTGTTCTAACAGATTGAGTGGTTTCGCCATTTGTAGCCGATAAAATAGACATTTCATACGAACTACGGTGAGAAACTAAACTGTAAATGACCTCTTTCATAACAAGAAAATCATACGCATCTTCAATATGGCAAAGTGACTCTAAATTGTTAACTGGGTTATTTCATAACATATAGGCTCTCACAATCGACAACTTGTGACTTTTCAGCAGGGTATATTTAAATTGTTTCGAATTAGTACACTTTATCAAGCGATGAAGATTTTATTCTAATCTTTATTAACACACCACTGTAGAGAAATAATCCTTAGTTCATACGTTCGTGTTCATTTTATGGTTCAGACGAATGTAGATCAAAATGCCACGGATATTGTATATTTTTCAGCCTAGCTTGGATGCGTGCAACATCCGTATAAATCTATGCGGCGTTTTGATCTACATATGTATAGACCATATAACGAATACGGATGTATGAAGTAAATAATTGCACTGTTTAAAGTAGAAACTTCGTCGCTGGTGAAGAAAACACCATACTGAAAAAATCTACAGTGCGATAGAGCCTAAGATAACCTATTTTTGACATAATTAGGCTACTTATGTTTCTCTAAAAGATATTCAATGGTGATATGCCTTTTTCTATTAAACTAATTATATAAAGATTAATTATAATATATATAATAATAAAATATACTCTCAAACACATTAAAGGAAATGAAAAACTAAGACAAGAAAAGTGAATATATATTTCATATCTTTTGAGTGTTGATTCCTACTTATCTCTTCATATTAATTGATTGTCTTTAAAGCAAACAACGTTTCTGTAATTAAAGGTGAAACTCCCCGACACTGGTGTCTTTAATATCCAACTTCTCTTGCTGTTGGGCTTCTCCAATTCCTGGCGTTTCTCCTGTTTCTCCATGTTCTATAGGAAAGCTATATAGTGGATTGTACGGTACGTGTCAAAATATCCCCGCGATTACAAGATCCGCTGATCCCCCAGCTGAACCTCTCCAGAAGGAGAAGGAGGAGGAGGAGGTTAGTGTATGGTGTTACCAAGCCTCACTGAAGCTTGCTACAGTTTCCCTTCCAGCACATCCCCTACGGATGAATACACCGAAGCCGTTCTCGTTGCCGTCACCCATCATCATGCCTTACTCTGGTTGTCTTGTGTTACATTTACCATCTCCATCACCATCTCCTCCTCCTCCTCCAACAGAGAGAACGATGAGAAACGATCTCATTTAGGTGTTCAGCCTGATTCACATTTATCTAAGAATTTTGATAAATCTTTATGGGTATTTTAATTGTTTGACTTACCCTTTTATTTTTGTTGTTTTACTGCTTTATAAATAGTAGTAGAGTAGATGACGCTGTTAGGGATGGATGCATGAAAGAGAAATACATCTAATTGCAAAGGCAGTTTGTTTTTATAGACGTTCACGGGTGGCTTAATGCTACTGGCTTCATCACAAAAAGGGAAACGTGAACACTGAACAGTGAACGAACACTGCTTCCAAGGAATCACTTTTTTGTTGACAGTAATTGTACGCCATTAAATATGTACGAGCTGGTATGTATTCGTTTAACAACGACCTGTTTCTCTAGATCTGGACATTTTAGGATATATAGTACAACTAATTCCTTCCAATATTATATAATAATCAGTTACAAGAATATTGTTTAAGATTTTTTGTATTTTTATTCTATTTTTTAAAGTAGTGTAAGCAAATATTTTAATTCAAATGTTAGCGCCTTTAATAATCTCACGCCATATGCTATCAGAATGTGGGCACACCGTACCTTGCCTGTTGCACAAAAGAAAGTGAATGGTAATTAAAATAACAAATTAATAAATGACAGGCAATAATAACATCTTGATATTTAACAAATATTACCATTCGCATCAATAGCCTACAGATGTAATTTTTTTTAAAAATAATTGTAGTTAACATCGGCTTGTGTTGAACACTAGTCTAATCCCGTTAACCTCCTATTATGTTTGCAGTTTATATGGTGGAAACTGTCTACACATTACTTCACATATATTGGAATATTTTTTTGAATATTGAAATAAAAATTTATATAACGACTGATTTGTTATTTTCTTCGATATATATTTTCGAAATGTTGTTTAGCAATTTAATTTTTTAATTATTTATTACAAATAGAACTATTATATTTGCTGGATTTCAAAACCGTTCTTTTAACAACATTCAAGTAACTATTTTTTGTAAATATACATTAAAGTAGAGTCTTCTATATCGCGAGCTTTTACAACGCGTCAGAAATGTTGCGGCGAGTATTTTTGTGTACATATTACTATACATTAAAATACTAAAAAAAAATTTACTGAAAATTTTATAGGTTATAATAAAAATTCATATTTTTGTTTTGTTTAATTTCTAATGGTTATTAACGTAGTTTTTATGCTGATTCCAAATCTGCAATTTATTTTTTAATAGGTGTCTTTGTTTTCGAGATATCGTCATGCTCAGACCTAAATAATGCAGATATTTAAAAATCATTATTCAGTTTTAAAATCAGCGTAAAAGCATCGTGAAAGAGAACTAATATTTCATGTTGGCTTTGCGCTAATAGAGATGTAGATCTATCGGTACTCAGACGATTTTCTTAACGTGATTTTATTCAAAGGGTAACATACTAGTACTACTCGCGTTACAGGAGGACCTATTGTAAATCCTGCCACGCAAATCTTGTCTAAACGTTACCATATCTGTTATTCATTTTTTGTTTTTTGTTTTAAGTTATGATTCGTAAATTTACTGTCTATTTCAACAACAACCCTCCATTAATTCCCCATTCGATTTTCATTTTTTTGTTTCTTTTTTTCCGCCCCAGTTTTAACTTTAAATGAAACATGAAAGACGTCAAAAAATAGGTTGCATATTTTTTTGGTGGTTTTAATTTTTTCGTACCTCGTACCCTTTTTTCGCTAATCGTACATCGTTGGTCGTACAGCAGCGTGCTTGTGTGTGACGACGACGACGACGACTGCGAGAACAGTCTGCGATGTTCGGAGGTTGTGTGAGTACGTATTACAACTCCTTCGTGACTACTTCTGTTTCTGCACTCGACTCTACGCTATCTCTTTTTATGCGCTATATAGTAGTACCTACGAGTAAAGCTTTCCTTTGTGCCCGTAGAGGCATAGACTGACAAAACCTCTCCCAAAAACATAAAAGTACTACTACACTGCTAGATATAATGTGGAAAATTACTAAATTACTTTACACACTTAGTAAACTTCTAATTCGACATTGTGCACTTCAAATTTAACCATTTAAACTTCAAATACATCCTTTTGCTACTTTAAGGTAAAGTCTAAAACGTTGAGTTTGAAGATCTAAGTCTCTCTGTTGATCAGATATTCAAATAAACAGAACTACATTTTAATTAAATATATTTACATTTCAATTTCATTATTAATATTTAAAATGGGCGATGTATTGGACACTTTATTTAAACATTCTTGAAACAATTGAAGACGTTTGCCATTCAAACTTAGAACATTCAGTCCGTTTTAGTTCAGATTAAAATAATATTTTGGGAGTTGTTTTTAGAAAGTGTGGCAAGACGTAATAAGTGGAAAGGATTATATGTCTCGTGATATCACATCTGAAACATTTGACTTCCAAAAATTAAAAAAATTAAAACGAAAAGAAAACAAAATAAGGCGAATTTGTTTTTTTATTTTTAAATGTGTCACAACATAGGGGTACACAAAGTGTTAATGCGAATGACTGGGGAGTGTGGGAGGGGGGTTCTTAACCTTGGTATGTATGTGACATAATTTATGACCACTAATAGGTTTAATTAAAAATAAATCTAGACTTTTAATTAAATTGTAAGTAAATTTGCGACGAGTTAGACAATCTAGTAGAGTCTTAGCACTTCAAATTCAACCTTTTGGAAGCGAAATGTCACCTACATCTGCCGGAGTGTTCCCGAAGACACATAATTTATTAGAACATTGAACCAACATGACATATACAGAATATGGGAATATACAGGAATGGTTTTGACAACCTGCGTAACTGACCTTCTCCATGATGTTTCTGAAAACTGAATAGAAAATCTCTGATTACATTTGTTGTTCTTGAAAACTACATGCATACTTTTACCTTAAATTAATAAAATCCATCATTATGACGATTAAATTCTCCAAAGACATTTAACCTCTGCAGAGGAAGAGAGAGAGAGAGAGTTACGTTTTCAGACACTGATCACTTTTCGAATTCTATTTCTGTTCACTGACAGTGTAAACCTTCTGTGAGAGAGAGTGGGAATGGGTGAGAGTTTCACGGGATTTGCTCACCCTTCATCTCCACCCAATCTACACCCTTCAGTTTCCAACAGTCAGGACTCAGGACCGAACCCTTTGTAGCCCACTTCACTACTATCTACTCGTAGCTCCTCTCTGAAAGTGTTCCATCGCTTTATTCTCGTTCTTTAGTACCTACATCCGAACGTTATCTGACGGCAGCCAACGAGCTTTGTACGGAGCAGAGCTTTGGTTAACTGGGGAGCTTTTTGTCCGCTTTGGTAGTTCTGCTTATTCTCTGGGTTGGTTAAAATTCCCTATTTCTTGCAGTTATATGTATATATCAGGGGCGGTCAGTGAGCTACTGGGTTAGGTAATCAAGTTAAAAAAGATTTGGAAAGGACCTGGAAGGGAGAAGGGATGCACTTACATAAATAATACATATATATTTTTTTAATTTAATCGGTCAAATTTCGGAATAACTTTTTTTGCGATGATAAAATTTTATCGTTAAATAATACCTTCACATTACCTTTATGAATACCTGTCATTAGGGTCATGTTACGTTATTATTCAGTGATTAATTTTAATTATAAAAACAACCCTTAAAAAATGAGCCCATTGACATAAACCTTACAAAGTAGTAATAGTGCAATGAATGTTATTTTACAATATATTTACAAATGTTTTGGTTATTGAAAAATATGGGGCCGTTTTAAAATGCTGCTTACTGAACTCATCGTCCTCTTAATAGTTAGTTTTGAGATGACTTGATTTTTGATAAAATTTATCTAATTATTTTTTACAATTGTTTATTGGCCTCATTACCCCCAAAATGTTCAGATGTATTTTATTCCACTTAACCTACCCTGTTTAGGAGATATTATCAATCACTTTTGCTCTTATGTTCATTAAAAAAGTTTACCCTCTTCTCTTCTGTACAGTCATCTCTTTTACACAACATCAGCTACAAACGTCAGAAGTTATTTATAGTTGTCTCGATTAACATTTAACAATATTTTCATATTATGATTATGGTAAATTAGAATAAATAAAATCGATCACTTATTATTGTTAGGAATTAAGTACTAATTCTTACAGATAGAAAATGTATCATGCAATTAACTTGTAGTGAGGTAATACGTGTTCATTTAGTATAGCAAGACAATTTCCATGTTAGAAGTAGGATATTAACCTTGGCATTAGCGCGTGACACGATATACAGGGTTTGACGGTTTAAAAAAGTTTATAAATATCACTTTATTCGTTCCCATACGTTTTATAAGAAAATTAATGGCAGTGGTTTTTTATTGTATCGTAGATTTACACGGCACAACTTGATTTAAACAAGATTCACCGCCGATCTCTCGTAATTTGAACTATAATAAGTGTTATCCTTGCTCTGCAAAACAGTTTCTACCTGGACTGTAATGTCAAAGATATTATCAGCCTAGGAAGCAGTGAAACAAAAGTTGAAATTTTAAATTTTGCTATTTAAAAAATATATTAGCATATATTTCAATAAAAATCGGACCATAAAAATATAGTTCACTACTCCATTAAAAGATAAAGTGATTTTTAACCCTTAACGTAACATAAGTTTACTCGCTCAAACAAATACCGCGATTTATCTACAGAACCTTGTATTACAATTAAATATAAATTTCATCCAATCATGTACCTACCGTTGCACCCCAAGGTGTTTTTCAGCATTTGGCACCACCTTTCACCAACTAAGTTGACTCCCCTAGACTCCAGGTGGTTCTGAGTTACTCACCCTCCAGAATAAGTTATTCGCTGCTGACAGAGGGTTTCACTAGTTTCACGGTAGATGGCAGGAAGGTAGACTGGCGCTGGTGGTAATGATGGTGGAGATGCTGATCCACATTGCATACTAATTCTACGATTAAAACGTTGATTCTGATTTCTCAAAGGCAACTTATTAAACAAATGTACGCTATTTATCCGTTAAGATTAACTAATCATTTCACTTATTGTTGCTAATGAGAGCTTCTTGTGCTTGTGCTTGTGCTAGGTTCAAGTATTTCATTTTCCAAATAATAATTATATCATTTGCTTTGTATTAACTTTGAAGTATTTACCATTTGATATATATATTATTGTAGAATTATCTTATCAATTCTGATTTTGTGTTAATTGCCTCTTGGTTCATGTTTTCAACGTTAAATGAAGATGTGCCACGTCACATAGTGTTTAGAATAAAATGCAGAGGTCGGCGCTCGAAGTGTTACCAATTTAAAATGCTGTCATTTTGTGAATTTTAATTTTGTTTATTTAAAAACTCCAGTATATCGAAAAAACATTTAAAATTTAAACAAAAAAATCTTATTGTTCAACATAGCCTCATTTAGCGCGGATAATAGCATCAAGTCTGTCTGAGAAAACTTCTCACGCTGCACGAATGTGGTGTGATGGTATTTTGTCTCATTCTAGGTGAAAAGAAATCTTTAAGGTGTCGACCGTCAGTTACCGCAACCCAAACTGCCGACGCTTGCTTTCGCAGACAAATTGTTTGCTGATTTGCACTGCAATTCTAAACCGTCACCAACGAAATATCGGAATTTCGTGTATTGATAAAGGATTGTTATTTAATGGAAGAAATACCGTTCAAGCAAAGCAATGGTTTGACAACTGTTAATCAGACACGATATTTTTTCTTGAATTCAGATTTTTCTTTTGTTTAGAAAATTACAAGAGTGTTGCCACTATAATCACTCCAACTCTTAAACTAATGGTTAGAATATCATGAAATTTTAACACATTTCGTTTGAATGTTGGTACTATCTAAAAATAATATGGATTTGTCAATAGTGGCGCAATCTATATGTTATTCCACGAAGTTATTGATTGATTTGTTACAATACGTGCTAAAATATTAATAAATTTTCTACTAGTCTACTGAACTATATTTTTACAAACAGCAAAATAAATAACTTAATACATCATTGAACTTTTTAATAAGGAGAGCAGACAACAGTAAAATAAACTAAAACTTTATTTTTTAAATTAGTAATTAAATATGATATCAATTGTTTAACTTTATATTCAATTCTTTTGCTTGTTGCCAAGTCTTTGCCTTTTGATTTTCGCCTGTTCTAATTTTGTCAACTTAATTTCACTAATGGAAAGTGTAATTAAAAGAACGATGTTACTAATACTCCAAAAATAAATCCAAATACAAAGTCTCATATTTTTTAATTTTCTTCAAGAAAACATAATATTTTTTTTTTTTTAAGATTGTCTTTTTGTAAAATACGTCTTATATTCTAATACAGCTTAAACAATTAACTTGAGACATTTTACTAACCATCTAATTGAAACAGCTTCCAGCTTCCATCTGCGACACGTAATCCCATCTTCATCTCCAACTCCGCGATGTGAAATTCACATGTTTAACAAATTTGGATTTCAAAGTTAGCAGAGTATAATATCTTGGTGTCAGCTCTGGATTAAGCTTTTACTGGGGCTGTACAAAATATCAAAATATTGTTGTTTTGCTGAAATAAATTGTATCCAGTCATCGAGTATCTAATCACAATTGATCCCACTGAAGCCGGGTCTTATCACAATGCTTCAATTTATTATATTTAACATCTGGACAAAAATCAAAAGAAATAATGCAATTAACGAAAGGACAAACCCTGGGTAACATATAAAAATATCTCTTGTGTATAGAGCCTCCACCATATTAAATACAAGCACACTGATATCTTGCAAAATATATAAGGCCGTTTGACACAAATACAACATCGGCAGTTGATCCAATAACAATTGCAGAACTGCGAGAGTTCCTCATCGAGGTATATCTGATCAGTATGTTATAAAAAGATAATTATCGTTAAATATGATCCAGTAGTTGAAATCGACGTAAAACGAGCGAAAAAGTTTATGTTTTGCTTCTGAAATGCTGTATCTCAGAAACAGTAATATATTTTCTGATTTTTGTCGTTATTAGAATTAATTTGTGTTCATTTGTGTCCAAGTTATAAGGCAGCGAAGTTGTGCACATATGTGAGACCAAACATTGAAAATACTGCCAACATTATAAAAGGTTGCCAACAGTATAAAAATGACAGGACGCAGGATCAGAAGAAGGCCAATGTTAAATAAATTAAATTAAAACAAAAATATATGGATAACATGGGACTTCAATGGTAGTTTTTTTTTCTTAAAGAAATATAATAAAGTTTCATGTTAATTTCAAATTTTACAAAAACTAAAATCAAAAAAGAAAAGTAGGTGGTAACAAGTTTCAGTTACGAGTAGCGAAAAGAGTCTGCTCGACAGGACCAAGTAATAAGATCCAGATCTCTGAACTCATTTCTGCGAACTGGTGATAGTTGCTTAGCGCCGCCAGCAGTGGGCGCTGTACTGTGTAACGGTGGGTGATTGGGTGGGATATAATCAGAAGTGGGAATGGGCAGTTTTAGTAGCGCTTCCAGAGACATACACAACAAGGTATGGCTTAGGATGTTGGTGGGGACAAGGATCAGTAAGCCTTGTGTACATAAATGTACACGTGTGGAATTAAAAATAAGTTTAGAAGCGTCCAAGGACCCTGGGGACTACGGCAAGGATTAGGCTGTGTATTAACACGTCTTTTTGTAAATCACTGTTTCTGAAACGGTGGGATTATTAAAATTAGGAATATAATTTGGATTTTATAGAATATCGTTGTATACGGGTTCGATCTTTTTACCCGATCTATATTTTTTGGGTTTGGTTGTTATCAAGTTAAGTCGATTAAGTTATCTAATGCCGGTTTCACACCAGAGAGACAGTTTTGTGATAAAAAAAAAACATGTTTTGCTTTATTTTAAAACAGTTCTGTTTTTCGAAAACAGACTGTTTACACTGAACAGGCTTGTTTTGTTTTTAGTGTTTTTCTGTGTGTCCCATAAAAATTATAAACATGATAAACAACAACTGACAAGCGCAAGCAAGCAGACTAAAAAACAACAACAATCGTGTTTTCCTTCGATCTTACCCACTCCAGATGGGAATGGGTTTTATTTACTAAAACAGCAACAAAAGACAAAAATGTTTTGAGAACTGTCTCTTTGGTGTAAACATTGGTGTTTTTGTTCGTGTTTTATTGAACTGTCTCTCTGGTGTGAAACTACTTAGGTCGATGTGATTGTGATACTACAATATGTACTACCAAAACACTACAAATGACTATACCCCTATATAAATAAATAAAGAGAACAATATAAAATTGCCGCCCATACAAGACAGTTGTATTTATTTCTTGTATTCGTTAGAATTTTTTCTTGGTGTAAATTGAATTGGTGGCAGCTACTTGTCGTTGTTCATACAACCCGTACAGAATGTGCTGGTACTCCTACAGGCATGCTTGCACGCGAATGTAATCGCATCATGTATTCTGTAGCGTCATACTTTCCAGGAATACATATTTAATGGTAGATGATTTCTATCTATGACAGACTGATATCAAATTGTTCCAGACATCTGTCTTAACTATCAACCGCATATATCCTCCTTATGGAATATGTATATCAACAATAGCAATAAATCAGGGATGTAAAACCTAATACTTTCGTAATTTTAATATGCGTACTCATTCTCTGCACCATTTTTAATTTAAAATTTAATTTACTTTTTCTTTGTTTTCTAAGAATCTTACAAGGTCCAATGTTTCTAAGTTCAAATATATTTATTCGTCAAAAATTATTACAATAATTTGATATTCATTACAGTGTATCTTATTCTAATGCATGGTGCCTGGCCTGAGTCTAAAATCCGTATTGTTAATATTCTGTCTATGTATATTGTCTTGTATGTTGTGTAAGGAAACATGGTTAAGAAAACTCTACTTTGCTATGGTGCAATGTTACATATGGAAAAACATGTTGTGCAGTATGCTCCTAGAGTATTGTGTCCTTCGGTAGTCTGCATTTGATCTTGAAGGTTAGGCTGTCGTGTGTGTATTGTCCAAGATGCTGCCTTAATGCTGTAAAAATCTTCTTTTGCTGCTTTATGGTTGTTTTAATGTATATCGAGTCAGTCCTTTATGCAGTCGTGTTGTGTCGTAGTCATAAGGTAAATCGTGTACTAGTTTTAAACATTTGCAATTTCTTTTTGTTGGATTTGGATGTAATGTTTCTAAATTAAAAAAAGATATATCTGCTTTCAATATCGGGATGGATTTAGTAGAGTGAATGCTGCCATCTATGATGCAAAACACTTCATTCAATTTTAGTTTTGTCAAAGACAGTGAACTAACGATTAATGTAAGCGAAGCATTTTGATTTTTTAGATGTTTTTAATTTAGAATAAGAGCCTGAGGCACCTCAAATTGAAACTTATCCAAGATTATATAACTTACAGGCGCGATGTAACATAAGAAGCTTCAAATTTCAATTCAGAACAGTCCCCTAAGTATGTGTGTAAATTATTTCTAAATAGTGGTTCCTACAGCCTAATTGATAAAATGATAACGCCGCCAATAACCAATGTTTTAAGTTCACTAAGGACGGCCGCACATGGGTCGACTGATTGCAAACGCGAGCCCCGAATCTGCCCGAACCGAATGAGAATGCACCGTGTTATTAGTAAAAAAACGCACGGCATTAGTTTTGACCACGTTTTGAGCGACCTGTGTTTCTTGGTCGCAGGGCAGTTACGTTGCATGCTTTTGATAGTGACATCATGAGCAGAGATGTGCACATACTATTCAAACGTATTTAAATACATACATACATACAAATACCTCATAATACGACACAATAAAATCCCCTATTATGCTATTGTCAAAAAATCTATAGAGTCTCGAATCTCGTTTTTCGTTTTCGTTGGAAACTTCGTTGTTTGGCTAGTTTTCAATCAGTCGACCCGTGTGCAGACGACCTAACTCATACTTTCAGTAAGTTGATTGTCTTCAGGTTGAGTACCCCTGATGTAGGACTTTGCAGCGATTGTCGGTCTCTCGTGGTGTGCTCCATACAGAAGTCCTACTGTGTCGTATTCCATTTCTATGTAGAACCGTCTACAACGTTCAACTCAATGTAAGTGGGTAGAACGCCGTTCGTCGTTCGCCGTTCGGAAGGAACGAAATGACGGGACTATGAACGCCGTTCGAATGGATTGGTATGTCGGATGAATGGCAAAATGGTAGAATGGCATTGGCAGAGTTGGGTCCGTATAGGATATTGGAGTTTGCTCGGTTTGGAATGGGAATGGCAACGGGAATGGGAATAAAAGAGGGTACATGGGTTTTGCCACAGCTTGTATATCGCACTACTCCAAACATCAGGATCTGTTCAACGTTCTATGTTGAGCTGTTCCCATTCCCGTTCTCGTTCCCGGTCCCTGGTCCCTGTTCAGTTCGTACCGGATCACAGGCTGTGTGATGCGGCATACGGGATGCCTTCAAGCTATATGGGAGTTGGAATTGCTGTATGGGATTTTGCTAACGACTATGAAACCTGCCACCAATAATGCAGAGCTTTTATACACAACTTATTTAAACACTACGGGAACTAGTCCATGAATAAAAACACTATCTCTGTACTGGTTGTTTTTATCCAGTTAACACTTTACTTGTCTTATTTAACTACTCGCTGTTGTTATTATAGTATGAGGTGTAGATAACAAGTGTAAAAGCAAATTGAGATAAGCTGATGGACTGATGGAGTATTTATAAAAATGCAATGATGGAATTAGCACCACGTGTTATTCAGTTTGTTATCTTTGTTACTATGGGACATTGCATTATTTTGTTTTTATATTTAACAAAAGTACATCTCTGGCCATAGCTTCTGGATTATATTGTCTACATTTGGATGAGAAGCTTTATGCTCTGCATGTCTTCAGATTCTCAGATTTTATTCGTAATTTTAAACAGCTTTAACCAATTTTAAGCGGTAATTTGTAAATCTCTCCATATTGGATAAGAGTTTAATTGTTAAGCTTTTTATTTATTAACACTTGATCGAAAAACAGAGCTCTCGAAATTACTAGATACAGTTTAATTAGTAGTGGAACCTTAAAGAAACAATATTTGCTTTCCAGAAGAGAAATTGTGACTGAATATAATTCAATTTGTCATGAGACCAAAGGCGAAAACGTCATTGATGATGGTCAGAGACATTAACATATTCCTAGAACTAAATGATTTGGTTAACAAGCTACTGCCCAGGTAGAAATGTTACACTTTCTTGAAACTGAACTTTGGATTAGCTTGTAGCAAGCTTGAAATTTTCAAGCAATACAATTTTCTACCTCGGTGTAAATATACTTATCTTCAATGTACCGCTACTTTGGTGATATATTTCTACGATTACATTTCCATACATTTTCTTATGTAGTTTTCTTTCGTTATAACGCTTTTATAAAAGGTCCTGTGGTCGTCATGTTAGTACCGCTTCTTGTGCGGCACAAGTATGGTTACCGCGGAGAGACGTGTGGGAGACAAGGAAGGTCTTATGGTACTGCCTTGGGGGTCGCCAACGAGTGAAGTCCGCTACAAACCCATTGGAGTCCCGTCGACCGTCACTACTGCAATACAACTATACTAGTACCATTGGGGCTCAGAGACTTTGCCCCTTTGTCGTGCCCTGTAGGTTGTATTCGCACAACAACGAACAGGCTTTGCTGACTCGGAGGATAACGAGTATCAGGATATCTGTAGGACGTTTCTAGATCCTTTCTATAAATCTTTGTATATTTATTTTTATTGCAAGTAGCAGCCTTGTTTGAATAAAAACATATCTATTGTTTATTCTTATATTTTCAAATTATTCTAAAGGCATTGAATGTAATAGTAGTAGATCAAAAGATGAGCCAAAAATAAGCAATTACAAATACATTTTTACAACACAAAATTAGTTTCCTTAATTACTTTTTTCGATAATCAGAAAGAAGCGATCTCGAGTATGGTTATACTCTTGTCAAAATTTCGGATAATGTTATATTCAAACCGTTTTCAGCTAGATTATATGAAATTGCTCTGAATAGAATGTAACTTAGATATTGCAAGAATGTAACTACTGCATATCTAGTATTTTACTGTGATAACTTAATAGATGCTCTTTAGATTCTAAAAAATATTTCTCCGCGTTTGGGCTTTCATATAATTTAATTGTGATTTAAATAATACACGATTATTAGTTGTGTTTATACATTTTCATTTTATTAAACGTTACGTAAATTTTATTTATCATATTCATAGTTCTTTAGTAACCGTTGCATAGTACGTTTATGATTATTTACCAAAATAATCAATTCAACTTTACAATAATCAAAACCGGAGAATACAACACGCTGGTCCGGCAATTATTATATCTTTATTATTATTTCAATTATATCTTTATTTTACGTTTATAAGAGAACTCATCAGTTCCATCCATTAAATATTTAAAGATATACGAGTTATATTTTGTGTGTACCAAATATTGCATATTATTAAATCGTATTAAATAAAGGGACTGTTAAAACAAGTGTAGCTAATGTTGTAGTAAATAATAAATATGCTTATTTTTATGCCACATTTAACAATCAATTATCAATTCATTTATTCCTCTTAGTGGGGTTGCAAAATTATTTATTTGCATAATCAGTCGTCATTTGCTTTGTGGAGAATATTTAGCAAATATGTCACATATTTAGTTTTCAAATAACTACGTATGATCTAGAAATGCCATTACTCCACGAATAGGGATTTGGTTGCAAGGTGGAATGAGTTATTAGGGAGAAGAGGGTGAAAGGGCGATGTCATAATGGAAAGGGTTTGATCTACAGAACTGGTGGGAATTACAGATAGCACGGTATACCGCTCTCTAGCTTCAGGCAGTACTAGTGTGTCAATTGTTCCGACTATTCCGTATGTCCCAACTGTCCCGACTGTCCCCTAACACTACACCGACACCATCTAACATCTAGAAATCCAACTACGAAATACATAGAGCAGTGCGAGGGATGAATTGTACGTACTGTACTCTGGCACTGTCATGAAACAAGTGTTTGTAAAATATTATGCAATTAGATATTTTTGTTTGATAAACTTTTGATACTCTTGATAATATTAATTGGATGGAGAACAAATCACTAATTAGATTGGTTCGATTTTGATTCCTTCAGCATTTGTATATACTTTGCTGAATAAATGCAAAACTTTCTTGGGCATGCAATTTATTGGTCTAGAATTTATCATGAAATAAATATGGTAGGAAAAAGGAAATGAATCGAAAGATAACTAAAATTTAAATCCAGTAGGTCTTGTGTCTTAGTTTAATGTTTTATTAGAAACGAAATACATCTAGCATAAAAACCAATGAGAAAAAAGAAGAGGTACTTTAGAGTGAAATCAGATCTCGAGATTGGAGGCTTTGGCCCCATTTGACCAAATTCTCTTGAACATGTAGTTCAAATGGGAAGGTTCAATATGGTAATGAAGTTTTCATACGGGATTTTTTTTTTAA
This sequence comes from Panorpa germanica, assembly GCA_963678705.1. Taxonomy (NCBI): domain Eukaryota; kingdom Metazoa; phylum Arthropoda; class Insecta; order Mecoptera; family Panorpidae; genus Panorpa; species Panorpa germanica. Next base: position 14,166,609 of record OY783211.1, on the reverse strand, counting down.
ATTTTGCCTTGAATAACAAAATAAATTTATTTCTAAAGAAATTCAAGCTTTAGAGTTTGATTATGTCTATAAACTCGTACCGCCTTACAAATAAACCTGTTATAAAATTTATACCAGATATAAAGCCCGTCCGGACAGGCTTTACACGTTTATTTGTAAAGCGGGTAGTGTTTCCATACCGCGTGAGATTTACATGCGTTTGACACATAAGTGCAAGCGTAGCCCTGCGTGTAAATCGCGTGTAAATCGTGCGTCATTTGAACACAGAGAGTTTAAGTATCAAATAGAAATACCTTGGTTTCATCCACTAATATTTGATAGTTCTGTTCGTGTCCATCTCTGTTAAGCTTTGCATTTATAATATGAATTAGAAATCGTTTACTGGATAATGTAATAGTATCCATAATATAGTTACATATATCCAGCAAATAGAACGGCTGGATCGAATGAATATACTCTTGTACATAAAATAACGGCTAACAACGAATGCGCATATGATGTGGAATTGAATTGGCAACTAGAATTCCATATCCTGTACTGTAGGATACTGTACGTTGTATACGAGTTTCATGATTTGTAATAGATGTTTCACAGCTACCATTTGGTCTACTATACGTATATCGTTCTGTGTTGTATTATAACAGATGAAAAATACAATAACTCAGATGTTAGCAACATTTTGATTAGCAACAATTTTTGACGAAAATATTTGGTATCAATTCTATGTATATTATTATTGATTATTAAATTATTCTTATTCAATTGATTGCGCTATTTGACCGTATACTCAATCCAGGCCTGGCAATAACACCATAGAAGTGTTAACACATACTCATTCCTCTGTAACGCTGATTCGAGTCTTTGGATTTTGACACGGGTAACACTAAAACACTGATAGATTTCTCATTGGAACTTCGACATATACAGGTCGGTTAAGAGACCTGATAATATAATTGATTGTTAATAAAGGAATGCTATATATTTATTGGATATTATTTGGGAGAGCAATGCTCAATAGTTTCGAACTACAAGTTCTATTAGAGATTGCAATTTCTCACTGCATGAAAATATGTTAAAAAAATAAACTGTCTTATATTGATACTATATAGAAATCATGAAAACTAAAGCACGTTATACTTTTTTGAATATAAATGAGGTTAACCAGGCCCGGATTTGAGGGAGGGCAGGCAGAGCTACAGTCCAGGTGTCTCCACAAGACACATTTTTTAAAGGGTTGACGGAAAAAAATTATTCCTTTTATTCGGAAAATAATTAGGGGTTTCCGCTCCATCGCTGCCACAGGGCCTTAACACCTCTAAATGCGGCACTGAAGATAACAAAATTGATAATGGAAAGATTTGATTGCGAAGTAGAAACTTAAGTTTCTAGAACAAGAAGAAAGAAATTTATCACTAAATGTAAACGAATATCAGTTATCACTTAAAGAAACGCTAGTCCCGGATTTGGAAAATTAGTCCTTGAAAAGTTGGTGATAGGTGGCTACAAACAGAAGAAAGAGTTATACATAGACTGATAGTACTGAATATAAGAGAATATTTGGTTTCAGTAGTAAATAACAGTTGTTTATTTATATTGGAAAAAACAACCTACATAACATGATAATTAATAGTTTAATGTTTATATGTTGTTAAATGTTTAAATATGCACATACATATGACATGCAGTGTAAGTTTTACATGACAATAGCATGTACATAGGATATGCAATATACATGAATGTTAGTATGTATATCCAAATATTATCTGTTAATATTTTTTTGTGTATACTTACTTGTGTTTTAGTCAGCGTATAAATTGTTTGCAAGCTCTGCAGTTGTGTATAATAATTTAACTTGGTAGCTAGCTAATGAGAACGCTGCTGCACCGTGGTATACGATCATTTTCAAATCATGTTGCACCCGTTTGAAATGGTAAAGTAGTTTAGTTGCAGTCGTTTATAAAACGCGATTGGTAGCGTTAACTTTATTTTGTTGTATGTAGGGGTGGGCTGAGCTGTAGGGTTGGGTGGAATCTGGAAAATGGTAACCAAACATTGAATAAACACAGTTACTGAAACAGTAGGGCTTTGCTGCTGTTATAATTGTATTATATGAACAAACTGAAAATAGAAATAGCAAATGGAAACCAGCATCACTCATATAGGGAAACGAGAAGTGTTTGTACTTTGAGATTATAGAAGTTTTCTATTTTATTTTTAAATATTACATATTACTACTCATTTACGTTATTAGTTAACATTAGTAAATTTTATTTTCAAGTACAGGGTATATAAAAATTACTTTTCCAATAATTAAAAAAAATTTTTTTTAGGCTACAATTGGTTTGTGTTTGTTGTGAATTATTTTTTATATTCTATGACTTTGTAAAAAAGGCCATAACTATAATATACATATAAACATATTCAATTTAACTTTTATTTGACTGTACTTCCGGATTTATATGCACGCACAAATAAATTGCATTCAAATCTATCGGATATATAATAAACGACATGATAGTTATGTTCGAATACAGTTGACATTACCCTCCTCCCCCCACCTTGTCAATAAATGCAAAACCAGATGCAAACTTGTTGTCCCCTTTGCCGTAGCTAGTCCCCAGCTACGTTCTCGTCCCTATCGGTTTCTGCGTTTACCGCACGAAGGCAGCACGGTCAAATGGTACGTACAAAGGGCATCGGGCAGTCCCGTTCCCCATGTCACATATTGCGTAATACATTCATGACGATAATTCTGCATGTACGTAGTTCTGAGTGTTGCTTTGTTTCTATATATTTGATGGTGCCACCCCCTTCCCCCCAAACAGGAGACTGCCAATACCTCTAGTATACCGGGCTGTGATCAAAGTGATGTAACTGCAGTTATAATGGGGTCTATAACAAAATTACACTAGAGAGTATCTAATATTTTAGAATCTAGGATTTTGCAAGAAGGTTTTTAGGAATTGTAAATTTTTAAACAAACTTATGTGTGTTTTAACATCTCTGGTCAGTGTTACCAACTAAAAAAATATAATTTCTTTACATACATATAGGAAAATAGGAAACCTAATTATTATAAAAATTTACAACAATAATTTCAAATAATATATGGGCATTATTATAAATTTATGGAACATTTTATTTAAGCAATACCTGATAATATTTGTTCCAAAAAAGTCTTCATTATGCCTTTATATGATACTTTACAATACTTTATTTCCTAAACAGGTTTTCCTTTGAATGTTTTTTAATCCCTTACTCGAAAAAAGATCAAGTGTTTTGATAATTGATACCCGAATAAATTACACGTCATTATGTAATTCAAATTACTAAAATATCAAATACAAAATTCAATTCCAATTACTTCAAATATAAAATAAAACTAGTACTTAAGTGCAATACATTAAGAAATAAAAGCCAGATCACTCCTTTAATGTTTCGATCTCGGTTTACAAAAAAGACAAACGCAAATAATGTTCCTGTTCTAATATACAAAGGATGGTGTGTTTACCGACAGGCAATCGATCACGCAGTATATAATAAGTATATCTCAACGCATCCGTCAAGTTTTGAAAATATCATATATGTATATGCATGTTGTATAACCAATTCAATATAATAAAATCGCTTCATACCATTAATTTTAGCAATTCTTCTTACGTCTCTCTCTCTCTCCCTCCCCCTCAATTCTAGTTATGCAGTTTCTCATTAAAAATAAAGAAAAGAATCTAAATAATTTTCTGCGAGCATGTTTACTACGGTGCGAGACGGTGCTATCCACAGAACTGTTTACAGCTTCACCGTTTTCACATAAATATTTAATGTCTTAACCTTTCCTTCCCATATCTCCGATATCCATTTTACACAAACACTTATACATAGATTGTAAGTTCTCAGACTTTTGCATTGGTCAGCTTTTTCAGCTTTTCAATATATACGAGAATCAGACGAACTTTCCTCATTCTCCAAGGAAAACTACAGAGTAGTCCTCCATTCATTTTGTGGTACAATGGGAAACCCATCCAACAATCTTACATTTTCTATTCCAGAACCTTTTCACGAGAAGGCACTCATCCCATCCCATCGACAACCACTAGTAGAGGGGGTTTCTTTTTCCCCTTGCTGGTGAGTTCGAAGGGATTAGATTTGAATTGACCCACTCGGTTGGTAAAGATGAATGCTGTTTTATCGAGTTTTCTAGATCATTGACTATATATTAATGTTTAAATTGATAATAAAATATTCTTATAATACGAATTAGATTTGGTTGAATCAATTGAATTAAATCATTATTCTAAATAACTCCTCCGTCTCCGCTTTAGGTTATTATCTCATAACAATTGGAATGGATTTTCTGAAGAAAACGCTTTCAATGTTAAGGAAGATATTGAGGTCTTACTATTGAAGTTATTATCTGTCATTTTTTATATTGATTGTATTATGAACAAGAATTTCTGTAAGTATACGCAGTTCTGCACTCTTCGATACGAACGCAATTTCTTTATTGAATTAAAGTAGAAGGAAGGGAAGTGGGACGAGAGCTATAGCATACGATTACATTTCATGAACACGAATAGCTTTTCCTGTATAAGAAGTTCACATTTTCTCACGTTAAGACAATAAGTAGCTCATAACCACCCAGAATTTATTTGTAGATCCAACAACAAGCGAAAATTTAAACGACCGCCATTCAACGAGAGTACTAATGGGGTGACATACTAATATGGGGTGTTTTTGTCAATGAAATTAGGCCTAGTTTACACGGTTTATCATATTATCACTCCAATAACATATGGCTTTATCGTTTTAGAAAACTTAATTTTGTTTTTTTTTTGCCAACTTGAAAAATTATATTCTAATTTCATAGCGCTACAGAGTGCTTGTTGTTGAATTTAGAGAAAAGTTGGAAAGAAGAAAGGTGTTCGAAATTATGTCCTCTTTAAAATTTGTAATAACTAGCAAAGTCGTAGAAGCATCTAATTCCGAGATATTTGACGGAAACTAAACTTTCGTCGTTTTTTACGCATCCAAAAGTTTCTTTAAGGTTTTTCGAATTGGAACATCTCATACCAGTCATTTTTCGTGGTAAATTGTACTAACTACTTATTAAATAGTAGTTACTTAGCAAATATGATTGATATTTCATATCCGTATGCTACTAACTCAATCTGAAACTACAATACATTTTTTTCAGTGCTCTCCAAACTACCTTTCTTCATGCAACTTTCTATTTCTACATTAAAATTGATTTTGCATATGTTTATTTCAATATAAAAGACTTCATTTTCATGAAAGGTAATTTTTAACAGTTAAATTGAAACTTAATAAATAATAACATTCTATTTGGATAATTTTTCAATAACGTATCTCAACCATGGAAGAGAGCTTGGAAGTAGCGTGAAAACCTCAGGCTTGTCGTTTCCGTCACATTTTTGAGGTGTACCCCGGAGGACTCCATACACCATATTATCACAAACGTATAACGAACCAGCTACTCCACTTCGGCAGGCCTTGGTCGTGCGATTGTAGTCGAATGTACACACCGCGGAATGCAGATTCAACTTATTGGCATACCATAAATCGCAGACGTCCTTCGATATAATCTGAGCGGGAGATAGTGATAAGTTTCCCAAGAGATTAGCTTCGTTTGAGTACTCTCCGAATCCCAGAATCCCGCACTGCAACTTTGATATGTTGATTATGTAGTTGTTTTTATCAGCTTCCTTAATTTGCGCTGGTTGCACTGTTTTAGAGAAACTTATCGCGCTCCTCAGGCGAATTACCCCAATATTGTTCTCCGCTGAGTCTTTCAAATAACTGGGATGGATGAGTACTGACTTGATAAAGTGTCTCTCTTCAAAATCTACCGGGCTGTTTGTTCCAATATCGACAACGAAGCTACGGTGTGCTGATCTGTATCCCACCAACTTTCTCAGACAATCGCCTGTTGTGAAGACAAAGTTTTTCTCTATTATTCCAGCTGTGCACCAGAAGTCGTACGTTCTTGTTCTTTCATTGTACTTCTTCAATTTTGCTACAAACGGGAAACAGGCTGAGGGAACGTAGAATGATTTTTTAGATAGTTTCTCTATTTTCCATATATCTGAACATCTGTCGACTATAATTGGACCTTTAAATTCATCGTGCTTGTAATCGTGATTGTTTGATGACACGCTAATGATTGTTAACATCAAAACTATTGCAGAAATTTTGAAATACATTTTTGATTTAACAATTTGAATTTGGTCCTAATTTAAACATATTTTTTGTTGTGAGTAACGGAACTTCAATTGTTTCTACATGTAACAACCAACATACTTTTATTTTTTGAAAATACTATTAGTATTTGTTTGAATCGCAGTAAGGCTTGACACTTCTATTTTGAATTTTTTTGTGACATTTCTGTAAGTATTATTACTTTTTATATCTCCAAATGTCCCCAAATGTAACAAACGACCTATCCATTATAGAAAAGTATTTATACAAACCATATCATTACCTCTCTTTCTAACACACAAGAGTAGATTTGTATGCAGGCACAAGACATACTTGTAAATGTTTTAATCAATGAACAGACCCACCTGTTGCATACTTTCATTCAGAAGTGGATTTGTTTATGTTAGGATTTTCATATGAGTAAATCTACTTACAAATACATGCACGGTCAATGAACACGTGGGCAGAGCGATGTACATGCCTGGAAAAGAATTATAATAACAGTGTTATTATTAAATGTAAAATTTGATTTTATTAACAAGTGACATAAGGACGGTATAAAAACTTTTGCAGTTACTGGAGACAAGAACTCTGATAATTGCGCACATGACAATTGTGTGCAGGATAAAACTATAGAGTGACAAATGCACACACTGACAAATATGCAAAAGTATGTAATTTCTATAAGCATGTCGTCATATCGTGTATGACGCTTCAGTTTGTCCACGTGCGCATTTGCCTCTGTGGTGTTTCGACGGGCATGTTTTCTTTGCGAATTTGTGGGTATCTAATTAGCTCCTATATTTATGCATGCCTTGGCGTATTTGTCGGTGTATGCACTTTTCTTTGCGTGTTTGTCGAAGTGTGCATTTTTCTTTATGAATTTATTTCTGAGTGCATTTTTTAAATTTTAGTAAAAAACAATCATTTTAAAAGTTCATTTAGAAGATATGTACACAAAATTAAATGTATCTACAGGCTTTAAGTATACTAAATCCGTTTGTACAACATCGAAGAAATGTATGTACGTTATTCTCTTGCGCCATATATAAGAACTACAATATCAAAATGCTACCTTTAAAAGGTTTGCAGCTTGGATTATGATGAGTTCTAACTTGTACATTAAGATGGCAGTGCGTCTTAGCTTGACAAAAACTTATAAACTTAACCCCTTGAAACATCCTAATGCGTAAACTAAATACAGATCTTTTATACATGAAAGAAGAAGACTACACTTATCTAAAGAAAATATAATAAATACCATTTGACAAGGTTTTAAATCAAGTTTACGTGGTATCTAGCGACGGATTAACCTTCTGCAGGGCCTGTAGCAGATATTAAATAGTAGCGTGGTGTCTTTAGCAAATGCAAATGTCAAAGAAGCTTCATTACGTTGTTTAAGTACCAAACCGATGGATGGTATTATCCAGTATTTCATGCGTCTGTGCTCCTCTAATGTTAAATCTGAAGAAAAATATTTAAACCGAAATTTTACCGTAGCCCGTAGCATTTGCTACATGGTATAACGGTGTTATCAATCAAATATTTAAACCATATTCTATAAAGTGAAGGTTTGGATCTTTAGTAAATATGTTTGTGTCCTATCTATCTCCCACAAGGTGTTTTGTAGACGTCCTTCAAGCGCAAACCACCCTGTTCTACCAAACCACGATAATCTCCGTTCCTCTGATGACTCTGACAGTTTGACAAACAACTCGTATAGCAGCATTTGGGGGTGAAGTGGGCGGTTATATACGAGTGAGTATTTTGTGAAATGTTTTGTCTGTCTGTTGAGTTTAACTAGGTCGGGGTCGGGGTCTGGCACGGGCGCGGAATGGTGGCGGAGGCGGTACCTTAGTTTTTGTGACGGGGTTTGTATATTATTATTATTTTGTACTAATTATGATGCTTGTTGTCGGTTAGTTTTGATTTATGAACTAGTTTAGAACATGAAGTATTATACTCGTATATAATTTAATAGTTATAAATTGGTTTGACGAAAATTAAAGGAAACTCGTTTTTAACCTTGCAAATGATTATTGTCAAAATATTGTGATAGCTTTTTTCTATTAATCTTCCTACTAAATTATCGTTAATTTAAAATATGAAAAGTACCCACCAAATCTGTAGTACTTATTATAGATACCTTCTTTATTGTTATTAGAATCTTATAAACTTGATTTATGCAGCTTGTTTTTTATATTCATGATTATATTTCTATCCCCGACGACCTCCAACTCTTTTGGTTAATAACGGAGCCTCGTATATCTTGAATTCAACAAATGATTGTTTACATGAAGACACAGCAGCCTGGTGTCAGCGTAGCACGTCAATATTTATGTAGCACATGCGCTTGGAGGTAACTTATAAGTAAATGTTATGTAATTAAATGTATACAATACAATATTTTTGCTACAAAACGCATAATTTTTGTGTTATAAATTGATTTCTATGAATGATGGATATGTCGCTATTTTTTGTTTGAAATTACCCGATATACATAGTTATGTGTATTTAAGGTTTATCTACCATAACAACAATTACCTGTTAGGTAAACAATTTCATCTAATACAGCGTTTCACGACCTCTTAAGACCCCTTTTAAGGTTATAAAACCTTACCATTTAGATTAATTATTACTAGGTTTTGTTTAAGTAAAATATTTCATCTGTTTTCATTTCATTCTTGTTTTGTAACTATTTAGCGGGTACTGTCACGCGGCAAAATACGGTCGTAATAAATGTTAAGATTTTTTTATTTTCATAGTTTCCTTGTTATCAAAATTAATTTCAATATGTACTCTTATAATCATAGTGTGACTTATGAACAACAACAACAAAAAAAGAGTATCCGTTTCTAAAGCATTTCAGATCAAAAACGAATGCGAAAGTTTCAGAAACAAAAATAAATTACCCTACCCCTTTAACTTAACCTTTAAAATACGAATTTTTTTTTCCTGAACGTACCCAAATATATTTTCTACCTGTGACTTAGAACGTGCTTAAAAAAATCTTACTCAAATTGTAATTAGGCTATTCGACATTTCTACGATACGAAAAATATTTGTAGGAATGATATGTAAGTGGTTTTTTGTGCATCTCTTGAATAAAATTTTAATTTCAAACCTTTTGGGAAAATGTTTTGGATTGCAGACAAATAGTAAACAATCGCATTTAAATAATAGTTTTTTCTTCACATTTACTGCGAGTGATGCTGAGGCTTCACGCTGATATGCCAGTAGATGTCTCTACTATTAAGTCTTCTTTAATTTCCTGATCAACAACTAAATTAAAGTGTTGTTTTGTTAGCAGAATCAAAATTTAATTAAGTAGAAAAAGTTGAAACAGTATATAAGTATATTTGAAATTATGTGAGATAGGCGGTAACTGTTGTTACATGATCAAAAATATAAGTGTTATACGGATTGGATATTTTGTACTACTAAAAACCAATGCTTTATCAACACATGAAATTCAGATTTTTCCATTGCTTTGAATATTACAAAAATAGCGTCACAAAAACTACTATAACTAGCAAACTGACGGTCGGAATGTCATGAAATTTGGACACATATCGTTTGAAGGTTGGTACTATTTAAAAATCATATAGATTTGTCAATAGTAACGTCTATATCTATACGTCATCCTACAAACTTATTGAATGATGTGTTATATGGGATCGAAAAAATATAAACTTTTTTAAGCACGAACCTCTCCGATCTCTCGGTATTTCAACTATATATTCATAAATACATAATTTGTTGTGTGCTGTCTATATGTTTACGCAAGTAAGACTGTTCTACCTACAACAATATTGTTAATAACAGCCTGCAAAGTTTGAACAAACTTTATTTTTCGTAACATTAAAAAAATACAAACGCGTTTTTATATACATCATATAGATTTTTGTAGAAATAGAACTCCCAAAAAAAGAAAAAAAAAAGGACTGGAAGGTTTTTTGTGTGTTTTGGGATATCGTACTTTGGGGGTTGCCAGGCAGCGAACACCGAACAGCAGGGTAGTGTAATGGGGGTGGTAAGTCCACGTCACTCTCCCCGTCACCCCCACCCCACGTAATGGTTGTGGTATGAGTGAAGGATGAACGGAGCGGTTTTCCTGACACCCTTACTCCAGCTTTTAGAGTTTGGAGAGGGACTCACGAAGGTTTACAAGGGCGGTGAACACACAGGGGTTCTACGTTGCCCTCACACCATCCCTACATCAGCCCAACTCCTATTTCCAACCTTCTCTAACGACCCAACTGGCGTCCACCGTGCAGTCGTGGCAGCCTTGGCTAACGTAGGTCTCTCGTATAGACGTAGCAGCAGTGGCCACTCGGTGAAACAGGTTTGAACTGGTTCTACGGTTCATCTAATACGAACCTGGGGTAAAAGAAATAACCTTTCTTTCTTAGGGCGTCCGCACTTGGGTCGACTGGTTACAAACTCGAGAGCCGAATCTGCCCGAACCGAATGAGAAAGCTAGTGTGTTGTTAGTAAAAGAACGAAAGTGTTTACGAGTGAGATAAAACACACGGCACGAACGTAACTAACTCAAAACTTAAACTGGTTTTGAACATATATTCAGCGATTAGATTTCTCGGTCGCAGAGCATTGTTGGGTTCATGATGAAATCATGAACAGAGATGTTTACGAAAAAGTATTTAAATACATACATACAATCAAATATAACACAAAAGAATCCCCTGTTTTGCTATTGTTAAAAATTCTATAGAGTCACGAGCCATGTATCGTGCTCGTTTTCGTTGAAAACTTCGTTTCTCGTTTAGTTTACAATCAGCCGACTCCTGTGCCTTTCTCGTGTTTTTTTTATCTCATATCTCGATCTCTCACTAACAACATTTGCAATCACATCCAGTCGCGTCGTGTGCGGACGCCCTAAGGCGACTGATTGCAAACCTTAGTCCCGAATCTACACGAAGTGAATGACAATGGGACTGTGTTGTTAGTGAGAGAAAACACACGGCACGAACGAAACTAAACTGGTTTTGAGAACGTTTTCAGCAACTCTGTTTCTCGGTCGCAGGGCAATTACGTTGCATGCTTTTGATGATGACATTATGAGCAGAGATGTGCACAAATAGTAAAAGTATTTAAATACATACATATATACAAATACGACACAATAAAATCCCCTATTATGCTATTGTTAGAAATTCTATAGTCACGAAACGCGGCTCGACTAGTTTGCAATCAGTCGACCCGTGTGCGCAGTTCCTCATACAACATTGTTGTGTACCAGTTCAATAAAATACGAACAAAAACACCAATGTTTACACAAAAGAGACAGTTATTAAAATCATTTTTGTCTTTAAAAACTGTTTTAGTAAACAAAACACATTCCCATCTGGAGTTGGTAAGATCAAAGGAAAACACGTTTGTTGTTGATTTTTAGTCTGCTTGGTTTGAACATGCAGTTTGGTTTTTTGTGAACATTTGCGCTTGTCAGTTGTTGTTTATCATGTTTATAATTTTTATGGGACACCCAAAAAAATACTGAAAACAAACCAGTCTTTTTTCTGTTCTGTTTTCTTTTTTGACAACAAAACTGTTTTCAAAACTGTCTCTCTGGTGTGAAACTGGAATTACATTCTATGCAAGTGCTAATAACTAATCCAAGTCTGACTCAGTTTGGAACTAGATATCCGCTAGTCCGTTCCTGCTCATAGATTCGAAGCTCATTCCACCCCTTGGGTCTTCATGTGGGCAGGAGGTTGTATTGGACTTATGGGTATCCCCACCCTTAACTCCAACTTCAACATCACCCCCAGCTCCATAGCTGTGGTAGCAGAAACCCATAGAAACTAAACTTAGTACCCCTATATTCGTAGAGTGAACGGACAAACCATCGGACCATCGGACCAACAGACGGATGGACGGACGGATCTATCTCTTCAGCTACTGCCTCTAGTTCTAATACAAGTATATCTATATACCAATTGGGGTACTATATACTTGGGCTCCTACTATGCGATATATATTTTACTCTAGTTTTTTCTTTCACATTACACTGTGATTTTATTTTTACTTATACAGAATAACTTGTATATGTGTATTTGTAAGTGTGTGTGTGTTTTAGGGGTGGTTTACTAGTGTGTGTGTACGGATAGGTATACGTTTAAATTTATGGCATTGTTGATTTCTCATTCGTTTTAAATTTATTGATATATGGACATAAAACATAACCGATGATAACCTGTTCTTTGTCGAGTTTCTTGTTCAAATTAAATCACCTTAAAATTGTAAGGAAATGATATATATTATGATACATCGTAAGACATAGTTTTAATGCTATCACGAGTGGTGCACTCGGGTATATCGATAAAAGAATGTTTAATATATGCAAGCCGATACACTGCAAACTATTTGGATCCGAAGTGTGTAAAATTAGAGTATCCGTTTCGAAGGCATTTCGGATCAAAAACGAAAGCGAAAGTTTAAGAAAGACTTATTAAGTTTTAATAATACGGAATTTCTTGTCTTGACCGTATCCAAATATATTTTCTACCTGTGGCTTAGAACGTGCTTCGAAAAATCTTACCCAAATTGTAATCAGGCTATTCGACATTACTACGATATGAAAAAATTAAGGTTAAATTGAAGATCACAAATTTTATTGGGACCATGTGGAGAAATAAAAGTGATGCTATCATACGCGGTATTAAAATTTACGGGGATTTTAACATCAAGGTCATCTTCGCCTCAAGTTATTTTATTTCGGTTAAATTTGATTATTTGATATTAGTTAGGAACTGGAGCAGTCTTTTAATTTAATTATATTGTTTATTATTAAAATATACAACCTTCTGATGTACACATATATAAACTTTTATAAAATATAACCCTATTTTAAGCTATTTTTACATTAAAAATAATCTTGTTTACTGCTAGTGCAAATGATTAGAACTTTGATTAAAATTATCTCGAGTCTGAAACACTCTATCAACTGCAATTTTTTAGGATAATTAGACAATAATATCATTTATAATTGTAACAAAAGTTATAACATTTAGCTTATGTTGTCAACAATATTTTCTACGATAACTGATAGCCTAACAGTTTAAATCAATATAAATAGAGATAATAAATTGGGATAGGTATTCCAGGGTAAATCTTAGTAATATTTGTAACAATTCTACTGCAATTAAAATAATTATATAACATTTCAATGTCTTATTGTACCACAGAGGGTGTAAACTCTAGTACCACCCTTAATGTTTGGAATGGGGTGTTGTAGGTGTTGGGGTGGGGTGACTGCTTTGCGGCGTGTGAGATTTGATACGCGGGGCTTCAGTGAAGAGAGTGAGTAAACGTTGAGATTGGGGGGAGGAGGGTGAGGTACTTTACGACGTACGAGTATTTTGCTTTGTTCTACGAGGTGCGTTTGCAGTGTCACATTTTAGACATTCACGTTGGCTTCTACTTTTTCACTACTTTGGTAATATAACGAGGCTTAAAATACCGCGAAGATATAAAGCAATTAAGGATTCTTCGGTTTGCGTATGAGACTACTGAATATATTAAACCGGCAAATGAAACGGCTATCATTATCACATTACATGGTTTCTGATTGTACGAAGAATCATCTTCATTTAAGATGTATTTGTAAAGTCTCATTCCCACTTCTGTTTTGTTATTTAGTTTACGTTTCTATTTAATATTTTAATCTAGATTTCAAGTTTTCAGAATAAGTCACATTCGTGTTTCAATTTGAGTTTAGTTAATTTAGTTGGGACGTATGCGTCGTTAGTAATATAAATATTGACAGTTCGACAGCTGGAGAAAACTTAATGTGAAATAATTAAAATTGCTGTTTGTAATAACAATTAATAATAGAAATTGTTTTTACTTCTTTAAGTATCATTCCCATTCACTGCTTCAATTTTATTTTGTATTTTGTATTTAATTTAAATTGTTTAGCATATGGCAATACGCGTAGTCATTGACAGTACCATTTTTAATTTAATTTATTTTTTAGATTTTCTTAGTTTTTTAGTACCTTTGAAGGTCCAATGTTTTAAATTAAAAATATTAAATTAAGACAAACTATATTATATTATAACCTTCAAAATGTGACAATCTGTCAAAAGTAGGGTTTACTTTTAGAAGAAGTTTAATGTCAGTTTTTGAAAAATATAGAAGTGAAAACAATTTCTATTACTAATTGTTATTAAAGATAGCAATTATAATTATTTCACATACAATTTTGTCGAACTGTCAAAATTATTATTACTCACGATGCATACGCACCAACTAAATTATTTAAACTTAAATTAAAACACAAATGTGAAAAGGAATGCTTAAACAAAAACCTGAAATCTAGATTACAATATTAAATAAAAACAGTACATTAAATATCAAAACAGTGAGTGGGAATGAGGCTTCATTTTTGACAAAGTGACATTGAACTTCTTTTAAAAATAAATCTTACTACATTTTGACAGATTGTCACATTTTGTAGGTTATAAAATATTACAGTTTTTTTAATTGAGTTAATTGGACGTTGTAAGGTTCTAAATAACAAAGAATACGTAAAATAAATTCGAAATTAAAAATAGTGCTTATTCCCATATGCTATAAAATTTAAATTAAATAAAAAAATCAAAACAGTGAGTGAGAATGATACTTTATACTTAATATATGCATTACTTTGTTTAGCGGGTAATTTGGAGATTTCAATATGAAATTTAATTTAGTTTTATGGGTGCCAATTTTTCTACTAAGAGCATCAGATAGTCATTAAAACATTTGAACGAAACAGTGGGGAAGATCGTGATGTTGGCTTCTGTGTCTTTAGGTTCAATCTCCGGACCAGAGTTATATTTGTTATGGGATTGCTTGTTATTAAGTTATATTTATTACATACATACACAATCGTACTTATTACCACAACAATACACACCTAACCAACATGGCAGGTGGTCATGATATTTTTATGGATATGTTTCATAATTTATCTATGATAAAGTCTTTATTCAACGGTGTCTTACATGTTAAGCAGAAATGAAGTAATTCCTCTTAGAGGTGGCACCAATGGAAGCTCGTTTGTTGTGAATGTAGCAACATCAGCAGCAAGTTTGTTCACAAAGAGGTTTTGAAGTTAGTTTTAGGTTAGGATAGTTGTTCATAGCCAGGAATACGAAGGTTTTTCGTTTCTAGCTTCACCGCACCCCCGCGTACCGCACCACAGAGTATTATGGTGTTTGTGCTTGTCTCTAAATGAAAGTGCTGTTCGCTCCAGCTCCAGTTCCAGCGCCAACCTTCGTATACTGAAACACTATAAAATATATAGCATTATATAGAAACCCCTAACCAAAAACGAAGGAAAAGCCTTGTGTTACAAGAGCCAGGGTTCTAAATGGAACCCCTAACGAATGGACAAGGAGTGGGTCTGCTGGGGGTACTACGGGGTCACAGGGGGGCACTACGACTGTGTAGCATCACCGTATTACGTATTTTTGGTATAGCGATCTTCATAATTTTACTACCCTAGATATTTCATATTTTCTATATTAATGGAGTATTTCTGATGGATATATATTCTTTCTTTTTTATTATGGTAGACTTAATTATTATTAAATGTTCAATATCGAAATATATTGATACTTAATTGTTTTTACTTCGTAGAAGTCTTTTTTTTTATTAACTTTGTGTTTCTTTTTTAGTATTTAATAAAAACATTAGTTGAACAAAATTAAAATGCTCTCAAAACCCGCTAAACACAGTTATGTGTTTTTAAGAATTACCTTGCATACAAAAATTACTGGTTACGTAAGCAATATTACCTAATATACAACGTTTTGTGACATACTTTATGGCTTTTGATCGTATCCTTATAAACTTTATTAAAAACACATCTATAAATATTATAAAATCTTAAAAATATCTTTTTAAGGATTAAAAGATTTTGAAATAGTTCTAAAACTATAAAATAAGATTCTTTTAGAACAAATGTATTACTTGGTTTCGTTTACGTAAAATATTGCATAAATGAAATGTAAAAATTATGTTTTTGGTAATGGTAATATTACTAAATAAAGATTTAAACTTAAGATATATAAACTTACTTCAAATACACATTCACACATGTAAATTATAACTTTTAGATGTATGTATTAGTGTTATGTACACTGTTAAAAATGTTCTTAATTTTACGAGTTTACGAGGAATTAAGAACAGGTTATTCATTTTTTTAAAGATACATTTTAGTCTGAATTTGTTAAAGAATTCTTTGAAAATGCGCGCTGTATATGTTATGAAAATGAATATACTTGGATCTGAATGTTTTTTTAATACCTAGTTCTAAAATATGCTTTAGAACTATTCTAAAATTTATACAGTTTTTTTGATGGTGTATTTAACGTTAATGACTATAAGGAAACCGATACACTCAAATAAACATTAAAAACAAAATAAATATTGGTAATAGACAATTCATAGAAAATGTAAGTTTAAATACCATCCCGCACTCATCCAGTTAGTTAATTTAGGGCTTGAGAGTGAAGGTAAATAATTTTCTACCTTTCCAGTCCATTTATTAAATCATCTCAGTGATTTAACAAAAGTCTAATAAATATTTAATCCAAATTATTATAACGAAATTTTGTAATAGACTATACGAACAAATTCATCTCCCATCCTAAGAGAAGAACTACCCAATGACCCTCCCCCTTTCTCCTTTCCCCATTCCCCATTTCCCATTCCCTATTTTCGTTCAAATCTACGAACTAGATGTTTCGTCCACATTTCCACATTTCACTTTATCCTTATTTTCGACGTAGAACTCGTTGGGTTTACAGAAACCCTCAATGCTTTACCAAGCATTCGTCCCTTATGCCTTTAGTAGTACTAGTAGCATCGTTCATCCCTCTATTTCTTTGCTACACCCCTATTTCAGTACGGCTGAACTCTTACCCGAGCCATCGCCATCGCCATCCGCATCCGATCCTCCCACAACCCATCCGATCTTAAGACCCTTTTCCATTGTTACCCCTGAAGGCATCAGCTATCCAACAATCCGACTATCCAACCATCCGAGCAGGCAGACAACGTAACGTAAGGGTCGACGTCGCAAAAGGCACCCTGCAAAGGCGCCTCGCCCTCTATCGGAGGGCTGCTGTTGGAGTTTAGTTTCGAGGGTCTGGAACATTCACATATCTATAAGTTGTACGGATCCATCAGCCGCTTCCACCAAATGTCTGAACTAAGACTGAGGCTGAGGGATCCATCTAGTTCACTCTTCGTTTTTGGGAGTTTTGGGGGAAACTACAAGGAGCTGACATGGCTGAAGATGATGGCTTAGACCTACTCAAGTTACAGATACTATGCCAAGATATTTTCTTTTTTTTTTGTCAGAAAAGAAAAAAAAAACTTTTTCAGAAAGACGATGTTGCAAAAATGTTTGCCGCAGTTATATTTTAAGGGCGTTCTGTTCCTTCATTATATTTCTATTTGCATCGCATTTTAACGACAGTAAGAAATTCTATAACTAACTTTGAATATTTGTACTTGTTTGTAAATATATTTTTTTATTACGTTTCTTGTGAAAGTTATTATAGCAAGACAGATTTAGATTTACGAGTTTATGCAAAAATAATTGTTTCAGTAGTATTGTCAATTTTCATATATCTTATTAAGATAGATTTTAAGATATCTTTACTATGCCCACCGCACAGGTTATCTACGAAGTTAAAAAGTTGGGTTAGGAATTCAAATTCTGGAATATTTGGTCAGCACTAATAATTTTCTACTTCATAGAAGGACCATTGAGCTAGCTATCTATATATAGTATTATAGTGCGATGTCTGTGTGTGTGTCGGTTTGTATTTGTGACATAAGCTTTACTCAGGGGATGGTAATACACAGTTCACGGTAGTTGGACAAGGGTGCAAAGGGGTAGGTAGATATACCAGGGTCACGAACCTCTCTCTAGTGAGTCCCCAGGAGTTACAAAGACCCTTATCAACGAATAATATAATGAGTGAGTGAATGCTTAACTAAATGTGTTGTCGTTAATATTTTTGAAATTATTTTGTTACTGTTGGTGTAAGGTGTGGTAGGTTTTAATTATGATTATTATGTGGTATCACTAAGCCTAAAAATAACGCTTCGGGAATATGCTTATTATTAATTTTAATATTATACTCGTATGAATTTAAAGATGACTTAATTCTCAGTGCTTACCTTAAAGTACAGTGATTGGAACAGCTATTTCATAATAGTTATTATTTAAAATAAAATTACGTCCTATTAGAATGCATTACCGACGGAGTTTTAATTGGACATGGTTCTATCTTACACCAATGTTATATTTTATGAAATATAAACCTGTAGTCCAAGATACTAGAGCTTCCAAACCTACATGGTTTTAGCTAAACAAACTTGATAGTCCAAGATCCCAGGACCGCCAGACATCACTTATTTTCTGATGAACAAAATGTGTAAGATTGAGTAGTGTTAGTATGTACAATGATCGTATGCCTACCTGCTAACTTGACCAGGCGGCCTAACTACATATTATCCTATTTATTCTCAAAATTTAAGCTTTGCTAAAACGACGTAGGTCTAGAGACTGCGAATTTACTCTACTAGGAGAATTTGATCTAGAAAAGTCCTATTTTATTATTTGTGAGTTATTCTAAAAGCAATTAATCCTTAAAAAATATTTTTCAAGATTTTATAATCATTGAAAAGCTATTCTTAAAAAATATATGATATATAGAAGAATATAAGTATGCTAATGCACAAAACGTTAAATTTATTTTTCAAGAAGCTGTGCATTAGGTAAAATCCTTTACAAAAAAGGTAACTTTTGTTAAATACACGTAACTATGTTTATCGCGTATACATTTCTTTTCTAATCTGAACATATTTTAGTCACTTTTTACTGTTTCCACGTTTCTTTGTTTCTCAATGATTTTAATTACTTCTGTATTCCATTATTCCAACTAGTTAACATTGCAAACGTTTACAGTAGAGTTCCTGGCAACGCACATGCGGTTTTCGCGGGTGGTTTGGACGGTTTAGTCAAGCTCAAGCCCCAATCATCCTTCACTTCGTATCACAACCCTTATTCCATATAAGGGGATAGTAATAATAATATAAGAGATGACCACTATAGCATAACCCAAGTATTTCAACGAAGTAGGGCACAACGAACGAACGGTTACGATTTTCAGACAGGGTTGAGGGTTGAGGGTTGAGGGTGCGGTAAAACATTGGTGAAAACAAGAGGGGAGGTGAAATGGTAAAATGGTAAAATGAACCCAACCTTTACCACCATCCCACTTAGTTGAAATAAACTAAAGAGGAGTAGAAGGATTTGAAATAGAAGAGAAGGAGATGGGGTAAGAGGTGGGTGATGGTTTCCGGTTAGTGACTCAGGGATAATACAATGCCACCCCCATCCCACTCTCTTAAAGGATGGGTTGGGTGGATATAAGTATTACAGTGAAAGCACCCATACAAAAATTCTAAGGGTTGGAGAGAATGTCGAGTTATCAAGGGCTTGTTTACTACTTCTACGGGTTGAAATGTCGAACGGACAGAATGACGACTCCTAGAATGCTGAACCTAAGGGTAGTTTTAAAAATAAAATCATTTTGTATCCTTTTTATTATTCGAAATAATAGAATTGGAAATGTAATTCTAATCGGTGGCTATTAATCTTATTGCTCTAAACTTTATTTAATTGCACCGATTATCCGGTTTAATTGAATTTGCTTTCAGTTTGTGCACGCGTAATGCCCCCAATCTGAATAATTGGCTAAGTGCATTTAAATACGTTGCGATAAGAGCGTTCGTACACAAAATGTGTTTTTTACAAAATATATCGTGAGTAGTGAGTAGTATGGATATTAGTTTAATTAACTAGTTTAAAAGTACAAAAAAATTATGAACTTATTAAAATACTGTTTCTCAAATGCTTTTTTTATAAAATATATATACTTATAGTTATAATTATTCTATTACTTATCTTATTACCAAACATATATATACCTTCGTTAAATTAATCTATTTTTTATCTCTACACGTTGATTTTTTATGTAAAAGAGATCAAAAAAAGGGTTTGCTAACTGTTAAAGACACATTTTCAATTTTTTACATCAATTAAAGAAATATTATTGAGCTGTGTGCTCCGCATCAGTATGTTTAACAAACAAATGCGATTAGTTGATCACATTTCGAACTGTAAATGTAAATAGTAAGCTTTCTTTCAATGGATTTGCATTTATTCCTGAAAATATGTACAAAATATTCACACACTTTTCATTCTTTCAAAGTCATTACTATTTTAAAATTCAATAATTGTTTAAAATCAATACAAGATGCTTATAATAAATACTGTGTTGATTACAATTATATACTTCAGAAAATAATTGAAATTTCTTTGTTTCAGAACTCACCAAAAGGCACTCCTGCATACCGCAAAGTTGCTGTAGTGGAAAATTTCTTCGACATTATATACAGTGTACACGTGGAGCTAGAGGGTCGTGGCGGGAAGCACGCGGGGCAGAAGAGGACTTACAGAACGGTAAGTCTAATGGTGTATTATTAATAGGTTACTTATGTTGTTAATATATTTAAACAATTATGCATTAATAAGTTCATAAAGAGTAATTCACTCGCATTTGCATAAAGCACTGCTTTTTAATGCAAAGCAGTCGAAATTCAGATTTTTCCATTGTTTTAAAAATTACAAAACCAGCAACAGTCGAAATATCATACATATCATAAAAACGATAAAAAAAAGCATACTTTCGATAATGTGTTTTGACGACACAGTTAGTATATAATTGTTTCTATAATTACTACATGATAAAACAATATTTAAGGAATACTTTGTGAAATTTTCATAAATAAATATCCAGAAATGAGGCATTGGTAGCGAATCTCCTCAAACGTCACAAGAAAAGGAGTGATTGCGGTGTTCTTTATAACTCATCACTGGATAATCTGAAATCGAAAAACCAAAATGATTTCATTAGTTAATAAGTTTATGCAGGTAACGCTGTCGAGTTTTTTTTATTTTATTGATTTTTCTATTTTTTATAGTACTTAGAATTCAAAACATCGATTTTCATGAAAAAAATCAAAAACTTTGTTATTTTAAAATGTTTTAAAATTAAAAAAAGAAAAAAAACTCGACAACGCTACCTCGGCATTTATGTAAAGAAAGAGAGTGCAAAATTTCAAAAGGATCGCTCCAGTAGATTTTGAGCTAGAGAGGGCACCGACTCTGAAAAAACTAAGTGTGAGAAAAAGTATTTAAAAGTTCAAAGTAAGATAAAACCAGACCAGAGAGGTGAAAACTTAAAACTCTATATCTCCCACAGTTTTACTCCAATCGACTTCGAAACGAAAACATAGTTTGGTGTCAGACATCAATGCTCTCTACCACGGTGCCGTAATTACAAGAGTAATAATTGTACCTTCGTGAATTCTACCAGAACCATTGTCCAATTGTCCTTAAAACATACTCTTAATATCTTGTAGTCCTTGTAGACCACTTTATCAATGCTGACAGTACAAGTAACACTCAAAAACAACATCAAAAATATTAATTACTTATTTATTTGAAAACAAATCAAAACATCAGTTAAATTGTTAATGGGAATCCAACCACCCTACAAATTTATCACACTTCTCAATCCAATAAAATATAATATGATATTACAAGCAACCACCCTTCTCCTCACGGTCCTCTTCATTTTCCTTTACATCTCTTTGCGTTCGCAGCCGAGATTACTTAGTATGCAAGGCATATCGTTACGGAGGACTAGTATGTACCAAAACACTCACACATAGACAGATACACATACATCTCAACAAACTAACTTGACTGCTCAAAGCATATAATATACCAGGCCCATAACCTGTTGATCATTTTCAATTCAATATAACTATAAAACCTTACCCACAAGATCACATTATATTATATCAAGTGGTGAGGTATGTGTATGTATACATCATGTTTATGTGTTTTGTGTGTTGTGGTGAGTGTATTAATGTGCATACATTGACACGGTTGTGTTTGATAATGTCCCAATATGATTTATAAGAGCGTGAAATAAAACTTCGCAAAGTTTTCCTAGTTTGATTTATAGGCACTGTGCGACTTATTGCCTGTTGTTTTGTGTTTGGAATATTATTAACGGCTTTTGTGATGTGATTAGGATTGCATGTTGTTTTGTACTAATTATTTGAATGTTTTGATAAGTGATAACAAGTTATTAATTATACGTTATTTACAAAGGGAATTGTTTTATACAATACTTCGTCCATTGGTAAACTTTGAAGAATCTGCAATGAAAAATTCATACTTTTATTATCACAAACGGAGCTCACTAATTTCACAGTATTTCAATCGAACTAGTAGAATGCTAAAATATACCGTAAAAATAAATCCCAATGCTGCTGGTACTAGGAAATGAAACAAATTACGTTCAACACAAATTTTTAGTTTATCATAAAGTTTATTTAATAAAATCACTATATTCAGTAGCCTACAAAACATATCTCTTGCCTACAACAAACTTCATTGTTGATTGTAGATACTTCTGAAGAATTTACCTCTGATTTTTTGAAGCACTAACGTAAATTTAACATCCATTTACTAATGCGTCCTGGTACATTACTGAAATCCAGGCCCGCATTTGAGGGAGGTCAGGCGGGGCTACTGCCCCGGGGCCTCCACAATAGAGGGGCCCCTACAATAGAGATAAAAGCAATACATTTTTGAAAGGCTTGATGATAATTAGAGGCCTCCGCTCCTTCGTTGGCCCAGTGCCTCAACACCTCGAAATCTGGCCCTGCTGACATCATCAATCGTTCTGTGCTTTTATACGACATTTTGGGAAATTTCATCCACTTAAAATTAACAAGAAAAAATATATCTAAACAAATACCTAATTTGATGTGTTTTATTAACCACATCGTTACAGAAACACTCGTGTTCGTGTTCGTGTGCGGATATACGAATCTTTTCTTTGTGCAACCATGCATTTTCATACTACTAATATTGATTATTCGTACCCAAACAAGCATAACGAAATATTACTTACTATTTTTATTAAGGTTCAGTATTATGTATATATATATACATATATATTTCTATATATGTGTGTGTGTGTGTGTTAAAATATTTCTACTAATAAGCTTGAACATTTGTGTAATGATGACATCTTTTCAAAACTTATTTTTTGTTATAACATCTCGCTGCGAACATATTCTTCAACATTTGCTCCAAACAAACTGATTTCAAGCTCTGCTGCAGAGCATCTATTTGTATAATGTTGGCTCATCATCATCTAGTGGTGCTAGTCGGTTAGTCTTTTTATATTCGTCACTGAAACCACTATATTGTCGTACTCTTCTAATGTATAATGTTGGCTCATCATCATCTAGTGGTGCTAGTCGGTTAGCCTTTTTATATTCGTCACAGAAACCACTATATTGTCGTACTCTTCTAACACAAGATTTTCTTTTCTATTTACAGATAACTGAAACTTACGCATTTCTACCACGCGAAGCTGTAACACGTTTCCTCATGGGATGTACAGATTGTCAACGACGCCCACGATCCATATCCCCTTCCCCTGCCCCTGCCCCTGCTTCTATCCCCGCTGTTCCTATTCCGACGCCAAGTCCGACGCCATCTCCGCCCCCAAAACATATCAACCAAATCACCCTGTCTCCCACACAAAATGCACTGATCACACAAATACATCCACAGTATGATCCCAGTAAACTCCAAGATTGGGAAAAGAAAATAGCCGAGAATTCAACACCTTCACCAGCTCTGATTGCAAGCAATGACTATAGATACAGCAGCGACTCGGAAAACGTTGGAACTAATGGAGTCAAGACGGAATACGATGGATTCTATGGCACGCCACATAATGGCACCAACGGATTTAACATCTACGACAAACCTTGCATTAAAATAGAATCCGAAAGAAGTGCATTTAGGAAAATTAGACCTCCCAAACGACGGACCGATACAGATTATCAAAACGGCATCGACTACTCGATGAACAACAATGAAGTGTCTTCATTAGATCTGTCTAAGAAGGTAGAACTGTATCCACAACACAGCAATGTATCCTCACCAGAGTTACCAGAACGACCAGTGGAAGTTAAGAAACCATACAACCCTTTAGATATTTGTAATTTAACTTCAAAGGATCCGCCAAAATCACCATCAAATAGATTTACAATCTCAAAATCGTATGACATAGACAATAATGGGTTTTTACCTCAAACTTTCATTCCAAAGCCTGTAACACCTTCAAAGAAACGTCACCTTTATATCCCGAAGGAGCATGAGGAACAGAAAGTTTCATTGAGCGTTCCCTGGACTCCTGGTAGTACTTCTGGAGGCATTGTAGACTACAGCATGCCCATCACCACCACGTACCTGAAGCACATGAGGAGTTTGGGGCTCTCTGATGATGACGCCATGAGGCTGGATGGTTATGTGAGTAGATTTTTAAATTATTACTTATGTTTGGTGGAATTGAATGCCAGGTTTTGTTACAACACGAAACGATAGGTTTAAATCATATTATTGTCTATCTGATATATGTATAAATCACAAATTATTTGTTGTATTTCTTAAATTAGGTACATCATTAACTTTTAATTAGCAATTATTACGATTACGTTTATTATTAAGTTGTTCTTTTATTTTTAACTATATTTTAATATCTCCCTGTTATGTAAATCGAAAATTAAATAAATACGTATTTTTTATTATAATAAATAAATCAGGTTTTCCTTTATTGTAATAATATGTAAATTTGGATAATCTCGTTGAATAATATTATAGATACGAAGATTTAAGATTGTTGATTGATATAATTTCTTAAGGAAATATGTAATCCTTTTTTTATTTAAAATGTTATTTAGCCTTGATTTGGCTAGTACTTTAATAGTATACATATTATTATTAGAATAGTATAATATTACTACATACAAATTTATAAGCCTACAGGATTAATGTTTTTTAGATGTTTTTAGACTTGTTAATTTAGATTTACGTAAAAGCTTTTTAATTTCATCGGAAAGATTTTTGAACCATCTATTATTTTTTTGATTTGGACAAGACTTCACTTAAAACCCCTTTCTATAGGTTTCAGAAAGTAAACTTGGAATTGTTTTCTCAATTCTGAGTCAATTTACATAACTGAAGTTTACCCTAAAAAATTCTAGTTTTATCAGAAACTGACCATAGTTAACTAAAGAAGAATGTAATTGAGGAACCGTTTTTTCAATAATTTGTTAAACTACAGTTATGACACTAACATAGAAAAAGTGTTTTTCAAATTTTCAAAAAGACCAATAGCAGTCAACTAACGATAAATGTAACCCAGATTCTTGGTTAAACTACAGTTATGTTTGACTATAACAAATCCTCAGTTAACTAAGCATTAAGAAAAAAGCTCTTAGAAAGATTATTTCAGGCGTATGTTTTATGGATATAAAATAATTAACAAAGGGAAATTTATTATTTCATAAGCTTTATATGTAAGTGGGAATACCATATAAAACCCATTAAAGCTTAGAGCTTATATTCAAAATATTACTTTGTGCTTTTTATTTTAAGTTACGTATAATTACAAAAATATATACTTCATAATACTGAACATGTCAAGCTAATGTTCTTCAGCAAAAATCTATTTGTAATGATATTTCATTTGAATGGAATCGTTTTTTTAGATAACATTTTACAGACATAGTATGTCGAAGGAATGAAAGTTAAAGTTCGAACACAAAAATATTAGTGAAATAAATTGCATTGCAATGTAAATGTGTACGAAAGGAAAAAGCCCCTTGCTCTATCGTAGTAGACCTTAGAGCTGTGTTTTTGACTTAAGGGTTACTTTATGGGGATGTAGAAGAAAATGGGGAGTGGTCACTCGATTCCAGTGAGTGGTCCAGTCGGTATGGGGTTAAGATGGATTGATTAGTTGAGATGAAATGAAACATTTGGTAAAAAACGATGGCTTTGTCAGAAAATGAACCTTGTAAGAAAGGTTAACATCGGGGAATTGTTCTATAGAGTAAGAATATATAGCATTGACTCTATAAAATTGTGTTGGTATGGTCACGTGGAGAGTTAAGGGATGCTGGTGTAAGTGTACAGGTCTAGTCATTTTCCTCAGATTTTCAACACTGTTTTTCAACATGTTTTTTTTAACATTTAAATAAAAATTTAACCTCGGAATGAAATTTAGAAAGGAAAATATTTGTATAAACTTCTGTTTTGACCTTCTAAAGGCTGGCTTAGAAGTCTGATATAATCTCGCGTTCGCGTCTCAAGATTATTTGCAGTTAAAAGTCACAAAGATTGTTTTCTTGCAAATATCTCGTTTCATATGCGTCATGTGTCATTAGAGATTGTTATAAAACTTGTAGATCATAAAACTCTCTATAAATTTGATATTATGCATTTTTGTATATGATTAAATATATTCGAAATATACCATTTATACTTGACGCTATGTCCTCGGGTTCGATTCCCGGAACACCGCTGTATTTTCTGTGGTTAGTTGTTATCAAGTTTAATTGGTTATGTGTCCACATTATTAGAGGGCGGTGCAACTCGCATATATAGAATAGCAATATCTCCGGTGATAGCACTTAGATATTTTTGATACTTATCATGTTGCCAATCAATTGGGCGACGGTCTGCACTATTGTCAATTGTATGAGTCAAGGAATGAATTAAAGGACACGACACTGACCTGATCATTTACGAGGAGCACAGGTGCCATCTTTCAAACAACGACTGTCATTTGAGATGAATTCATTGTGTGCTTTTGTTTCAGTAGCTGTTGTGATTATGTGATTATGTGATTATGTGATTATGCGATAAGATTATTGTTTTTGGGTAAGAAAACGTTTGTGGAAAGCATTCAAAAATTAGAAGCCATTTATCTAGAGGTTCTCCCTTTGATGATAGCCCATCAGAAATTGATTAATAAATTAATGGCTGTCCTAGATGGACAATAACTACAATAAATGCAATAATTAAACCGATAATGCTATCAATAAAAAAATACAAGTGCTTTTAAATTAATTCACTTTTGTATTAACATTTTTTTACTAATGCTATTCTCATTGGAGAGGGTCAATTACGTCTGATGACCGCTGTTATTGAAACGTGACCAATGTTACTACCTTCTACACCTAAGGGAATTTGCATTTCATTCCAAATTTACTGATTAACTATATAATTTAGTGTTCAATTTAATATCGAACTAATTTTGATTTGTAGCAATAATGTAATCGACTGCGTACTTCACCGACATTAGCAGACAAGTAAATGGATTTTATATTCAGTCTAGTAGCATCATCGTAGGTTTATTTTCTTGTTTAAATGTGTGGTAAAGCACTTGCTTTTTAAGAAAATAACGAAGATCAGTGTGGGGTATTCCGCGATTAAAATGAAGTTGATAGTACTAGTCGTTATTATGTTAAACCTAACTTACATTAAAAGTGATCTGCATTCAAATTTACCCAACGCGAACTGCATCAAAACCTTGAAGGAGTTCCTCTGCCCAAAGTCTAAGATTCTAACGATTTGGATAGATAACGTGGACTCGTCTGATCATCTAGACAACTTACTGAATTTTTTAAATGGAGAACTTAACATTGGTATTGTGATATTTAGTGAATTCTTACAGGTTGAAAACTTGTTTGAAAAGTCAGATTGTAATCTGCTTTATTCTGAATATCTTCTAAGCAATGCTGCTGTCAATATAATAAATTACATTGCTGGACAAGTAATGGTATTAGCACCAACAAAATTCCCATCAACAGTTTTATCGGCATCCTTTAAAGTGCTAAATTTCCGTGGACTGTCAATGTATTTTGTCAATGCTGAGTCGGACAATAGTTTAAAGATATTTTCAGCAACAAATGAATTTCAATTTACTTGTAATAAGTCAGACCCAGAAATGCTGGATAAGAGATACCGTATCGATCCTAATACGATGGACTGGAAGAATTTAACAACATTGTTCTTATCTGTACAATTTGAGGTGCAAACTTTAGATGGAGAGTTATTAAACTTAATCAGTGATAAAATGAACATGTCACTTGTTAAAGAGAGGGCAATGTCTGTTCTAACCCTTAATTTTCTTCCAAACCAGATATTTGTGCCACAGATGCACTACACGACTCCACATGATTGGATATCTTTCAGCTGGTTCGTTCCAGTAGCTAAACCGTTGCCAGCAGGAATGGGACTTTATATGGTGTTTTCTTCATCAACATGGGCGGCCATTTTGTGTTTGTTGGTAATATGTGCGATTGTATGGTGTGTCTTAGGAACATACTACGACGAATCATTGGAACACCAACAACTATTCACTTGTTTTATGAACACCTTGTGTCTTCTCCTTGGAGCATCTTCACAGCATCGGCCTGTAACATCTTCACTTCGACTATTTTTTGTGATCCTAACAATTTACAGCTTGCATATTTCAACTGCTTATGTCAGCAATTGGATTAATATACTTACCTCACCGATTTTTGGAAAACAAATAAAATCGATTGAGGAAATGTTGGAAGCTAACTTGCTCTTACATTCTAGAACTGAATACAAAAATTGGTACAAAATTTCTGATAATATCCAAGATGAAAAAATTTGGGAAAAGATTATTGAACCCCAATACAATGCAACTGCCTTTCAGCACAGTTACTACGTTGACAATATCATCCAATATCTGAAGAATGAATCACTGGTTGACAATTCAGCGATTTTGGTTGATGATGTTGGTATATTTAGTAGTCACCATTTTGTTTCTTGGTATCGGTTGACTCCAACTGTGCAAAGGAATCCAATTGTAATTGGAACTCGTAATAAATTTCTTACCAACAAGCTGAATATGTTTATTTTGCTCTTTGAAGCTGATGGAATTTTACCAATGAAGAAAAGAAAGTTTGAGGAATATCTGGCAATTCAGATGCTGCGTCAAACTGACGTCACAAGCTACGAACCGGCTAAACTAACCGTGTTTCATTTTCAGGGAGGTTTCATTTTATTTACTGTAGGCATGTCTTTAAGTTTCATAGTGTTCGTAGGCGAAATGATAGCGAGTGAATTCCAGAATGTTTGCATACGTAATCGCATTCAAACAGTTTAGAAGTAGCTACTGGGATTACACTGGATCTAAGTGATACAAATCACTTATATTTACGATATTTCAAAGTTTTGTATTTGTGCATTTGTATGAGATATTATCCTAATTATCAGAATCATTATAACTAATTGTTTAGAAATTCATTGCAAGTGTTGTAAGTGAATAAGTTTCACGCTTTTGTAATTATGCGATAAGATTATTGTTTTTGGATGAGACAACGTTTGCGGAAAGCATTCAAAAATTAGCAGCCATTTATCTAGAGGTTCTACCTTTGATGATAGCCCATCAGATATTGATTTAATAAATTGATGGATGTCCTAGATGGACAATAACAAAAATAAATGCAATAATAAAACCGATAATGCTATCAATAAAAAAATACAAGTGCTTTTAAATTAATTCAGTTTTGTATTAATATTTTTTTACTAATGCCTTTCTCATTGGACAGGGTCAATTACGTCTGATGACCGCTGTTATTGAAACGTGACCAATGTTACTACCTTCTACACCTAAGGGAATTTGCATTTCATTCCAAATTTACTGATTAACTATAAAATTTAGTGTTCAATTTAATATCGAACTAATTTTGATTTGTAGCAATAATGTAATCGACTGCGTACTTCACCGACATTAGCAGACAAGTAAATGGATTTTATATTCAGTCGGGTAGCATCATCGTAGGTTTATTTACTGGTTTAAATGTGTGGTGAAGAACTTGTGTCTTTAAGAAAATAACGAAGATCAGTGTGGTGTACCAAACATGATGAAGTTGATAGTACTAGTCGTTATTATGTTAAACCTAACTTACATAAAAAGTGATCTGCATTCAAATTTACCCAACGCGAACTGCATCAAAACCTTAAAGGAGTTCCTCTGCCCAAAGTCTAAGATTCTAACGATTTGGATTGATAACGTGGACTCGTCTGATCATCTTGACAACTTACTGGTGTTTTTAAATGGAGAACTTAACATTGCTATTGTGATAATTAGTAAATACGTTCAGGCTGAAAACTTGTTTGAAAAATCAGATTGTAATCTGCTTTATTCCGAATATCTTCTGAGCTATGCTGCCAACAAAATAGCATATTACATGGCTGGACAAGTAATGGTATTAGCACCAACAAAATTTCCATCAAAAGTTTTATCGGCATCCTTCAAAGTGCTAACTTTATGTGGACTGTCAATGTATTTCGTCAATGCTGAGTCGGACAATAGTTTAAAGATATCTTCAGCAACAGATGAATTTCAATTTACTTGTAATAAGTCAGACTCAGAAATGCTGGATAAGAGATACCTTATCGATCTTAACACGATGGACTGGAAGAATTTAACAACTTTGTTCATATATCCACAGTTTGACGCGCAACCTTTAGATGAAGACATATTACTTTTAATTTTTAAAAAGCTGAACATGTCACTTGTCACACATGACGCGATGATTATTGTAACTCTTAATTTTATTCCTACTCAGATATATGGGCCAAAGATGCACTACACGGCACCATTTGATTGGATATCTTTCAGTTGGTTCGTTCCAGTAGCTAAATCGTTACCAGCACGAATGGGACTTTATATGGTGTTTTCTCCATCAACATGGGCGGCCATTTTGTGTTTGTTGGTAATATGTGCGATTGTATGGTGTGTCTTAGGAACGTACTACGATGAATCATTGGAACACAAACGGTTATTCCCTTGTTTTATGAACACCTTGTGTCTTCTTCTTGGAGCGTCTTCACAGCATCGGCCTGTAACATCTTTACTTCGGCTATTTTTTGTGATCTTGACAATTTACAGCTTGCATATTTCAACTGCTTATGTCAGCAATTGGATTAATATACTGACCTCACCAATTTTTGGAAAACAAATAGAATCTATTGACGAAATGCTGGAAGCTAACTTGCTCTTACATTCTAGAACTGAATACAAAAATTGGTACAAAATTTCTGATAATAACCAAGATGAAAAAATTTGGGAAAAGATTATTGTGCCCCAATACAATCCAAGCACAATTGCCTATAAGCATAATTACTACGTTGATAATATTATCCAATATCTGAAGAATAAATCACTTGTTGACAATTCAGCGATTTTGGTTGATGACGATGCTATATTTAGCAGTCCTCATTTTATTTCTTGGTATCGTTTGACTCCAACTGTGCAAAGGAAACCAATTGTAATTGGAACTCGTAATAAATTTCTTAGCAACAAGCTAAATATGTTTATTTTGCTCTTAGAGGCTGATGGAATTTTACCAATGAAGAAAAGAAAGAATCAGGAAGATTTGTCAATTCAGATACTGCGTCAAACTGACGTCACAAACTACGAACCGGCTAAACTAACCGTGCTTCATTTTCAGGGAGGTTTTATTTTATTTACTGTAGGCATGTCTTTAAGTTTCATAGCGTTCGTAGGCGAAATGATAGCGAGTGAATTCCATAATGTTTGCATACGTAATCGCATTCAAACCGTTTAGAAAAAGCAGCTGGGATTACCACTGGATCTAAGTGATACAGATCACTTATATTTACGATATTTCAAAGTTTTGTATTTGTGCATTTGTATGAGGTATTATCCATAGTATACAGAATCATTATAACTAATTGTTTAGAAATTCGTTGCAAGTGTTGTAAGTGAATAAGTTTCACGTTTTTGTAATTATGTGATTAGATTATTGTTTTTGGGTGAGACAACGTTTGCGGAAAGCATTCAAAAATTAGCAGCCATTTATCTAGAGGTTCTACCTTTGATTATAACCCATCAGATATTGATTTAATACATTGATGGATGTCCTAGATGGACAATAACAAAAATAAATGCAATAATAAAACCGATAATGCTATCAATAAAACAATATAAGTGCTTTTAAATTAATTCTATTAATGGTTTTTTTTACTAATGCGGTTACTCAACTTTACCAAAAACCTTTCTCATTGTGCAGGGTCAATTACGTCTGATGTTATTTAAACGTGACCATTGTTACTACCTTCTACGTTTAAGGTCATTTGTATTCTAGTCTAAATTGACTGATTAACTATGTAATTTAGTGTTCGATTAAATAGCGAGCTAATTTTGATTGGAGGCAATAATGTAATCGACTGCGTACTTCACCGACATTAGCAGACAAGTAAAAATGGCTTTTATATTCAGTCTAGTAGCATCATCGTAGGTTTATTTTCTTGTTTAAATGTGTAGTGAAGCACTTGTATCTTTAAGAAAATATAGAAGATCAATGTGGTGAAGCAAACACATTTAACCCGCGATTAAAATGAAGTTGATAGTGCTAGTCGTTATTATGTTAAACATAAATTACATCAAGAGTGATCTGCATTCAAATTTTCCCAATATAAACTGCATTAAAACCTTGAAGAAGTTCCTCTGCCCAAAGTCCAAGATTATAACGATTTGGATTGATGACGTGGACTCGTCTGACCATCTACACAATTTACTGGTGTTTTTAAATGGAGAACTTAACATTGGTATTGTTTTAATTAGTGAATTCTTACAGGTTGAAAACTTGTTTGAAAAGTCAGATTGTAATCTACTTTATTCTGAATATCTTCTAAGCAATGCTGCTGTAAAAGTAACAAATTACATGGCTGGAGAAGTAATGGTCTTAGCACCAACAAAATTCCCATCAACAGTTTTATCGGCATCCTTTAAAGTGCTAACTTTCTGTGGACTGTCAATGTATTTCGTCAATGCTGAGTCGGACAATAGTTTGAAGATATCTTCAGCAACAAATGAATTTCAATTTACTTGTAATAAATCAAACTCAGAAATGCTGGATAAAAGGTACCGTATCGATCCTAACACGATGGACTGGAAGAATTTAACAACATGGTTCATATCTGTACAATTTGAGGTGCAAACCTTAGATCGAGAGTTATTATACTTAATCAGTGATAAGATGAACATGTCACTTGTTGAAGAGAGGGCAATGTCTGTTCTAACCCTTAATTTTCTTCCAAACCAGATATTTGTGCCACAGATGCACTACACGGCACCATATGATTGGATATCTTTTAGTTGGTTCGTTCCAGTAGCTAAACCGTTGCCAGCAGGAATGGGACTTTATATGGTGTTTTCTCCATCAACATGGGCGGCCATTTTATGTTTGTTGGTAATATGTGCGATTGTATGGTGTGTCTTAGGAACATACTACGACGAATCATTGGAACACAAACAACTATTCACTTGTTTTATGAACACCTTGTGTCTTCTCCTTGGAGCGTCTTCACAACATCGGCCTATAACATCTTCACTTCGACTATTTTTTGTGATCTTGACAATTTACAGCTTGCATATTTCAACTGCTTATGTCAGCAACTGGATTAATATACTTACCTCACCAATTTTTGGTAAGCAAATAAAATCTATTGAGGAAATGTTGGAAGCTAACTTGCTCTTACATTCTAGAACTGCATACAAAAATTGGTACAAAATTTCTGATAATATCCAAGATGAAAAAATTTGGGAAAAGATTATTGAGCCCCAATACAATGCAACTGCCTTTCAGAATAATTACTACGTTGATAATATCATCCAATATTTGAAGAATGAATCACTGGTTGATAATTCAGCGATTTTGGTTGATGATGTTGGTATATTTAGTAGTCACCATTTTATTTCTTGGTATCGTCTGACTCCAACTGTGCAAAGGAATCCAATTGTAATTGGAACTCGTAATAAATTTCTTACCAACAAGCTAAATATGTTTATTTTGCTCTTAGAAGCTGATGGAATTTTACCAATGAAGAAAAGAAAGTTTGAGGAATATCTGGCAATTGAGATGCTGCGTCAAACTGACGTCACAAACTACGAACCGGTTAAACTAACCGTGTTTCATTTTCAGGGAGGTTTTATTTTATTTACTGTAGGCATGTCTTTAAGTTTCATAGTGTTCGTAGGCGAAATTATAGCGACTGAATTCCAGAATGTTTGCATACGTAATCGCATTCGAACCTTTTAGAAGAAACAGCTGGGATTACCACTGGATCTAAGTGCCCAGTGTTTGTGCATTTGTTGAGATATTATCTGTTGTATACAGAATCACAAATATTTGGCTGAAAACAATAGAATGTTAGTTGATAGATTGATAAATTGTAGATTTGTAATCAGCATAAAACAAATACGTTAAAAGCCATTACCATTACAAATAAATACTTAATACATAAAATAAAATGAAATTTGAATTCATATATTTATTTTGCTTTATTTTTATTATTATGTAATCATAAACATGTTGGCCTCATTTTGTTCTTTTTATTCTGTTGGTACACAGGAACAGGACGTTATATTTATCAATAAAACACGATACCATTCATAAGGTAACAGGCATTTTACAATACTTAGAACAAATGCAATACGGGTGCAATATTTTTTATTGAATAGAAAACGACATACGAGTAAATCTAAAATATTGGTGTCTCATGTATTTTAATATTAAAACATACTTTGAATCTTCTTTATACGATTAATTTGCATTTACATAAGCAGTTTTGCACGGTCCCAAATCAAATTAATGCAAATGATTAATGATTTAATCTCTTTATTTTAAGTATGTTTATTAGTTGTAAATTATTAATTATGTATTGTAAATGTTTATAAATGTATATATTCTTTTTAAGTGTAAAAAACTTTTGAAAGTTGATGCACTCAAATAAATAATAAAAAAAAAGTATTTGCAATTAAATTTTTGTTTCTCTTCTTGCCTCATATACTGGAAACGCGTAAACGACCGAGCAATTTGGCCGCAATTTTTCTACGAATTATTTATAACCGGAGTAAATTTGTTAATTTAGTATTAGATATGATTTCTTTATGGTATTTCGCAATCACATTCCCCAAGACCCTCAGCACACGACGCGACTGGTTGCAAACCTTAGCCCCGAATCTGCCCGAGCCGAATGTGATTACAACTGTGTTGTTAGTGAGAGAATGAATGTCTTTACCAGTGAGATAAAACACAAGGCATGAACGTAACTAAACTGAATTCAAACTGGTTTTGAGCATATATTCAGCGACTATATTTCTCTGTCGCAGTGCATTGTTGGTTTCATGCTTTTGATGATGACATCATCAACAGAGATGTTCACGAATATAATTGAAAACTATTTAAATACATACATACAATCAAATATAACAAGATAAAATCCGCTGTTTTGCTATTGGTAAAAATTCTATAGAGTCACGATACACGGCTTGACATGGCTCGTGCTCGTTTTCGTTGAAAACTTTGTTTTGCATTTAGTTTGCAATCAGTCGACTCGTGTGCCTTTCCTAGTGTTTTATCCCACTTGCATACACGTTCGATCTCTCACTAATAACACAGTTGTAATCACATTGGCTTCGGGTAGATTCGAGGATAAGGTTTGCAAGCAGTCGCCTCGTGTGCGGAGGGCCTAAAACAAAATTCTTGAAAGAATTTTTTCTGTCTATACATTCCGTAGGATTACTTCTATCTCACAGGTGAAAGTTCTCAAGTTGAATTTTGGTAAGAATAACTAACGAAAACAATCACGTGTTCAATTAATTAACTGGCCCTTAACAGTTAATCTGTTGTAAATTACAATTATCGGATCTGCGGCATTAGACTGTGATACGGCTCGTTTCGTCTCCTTGTGGACCATAATAGTGATATTTAAACCCTAATCAACTTTAAATAAACATTACACCACATCAAAATACACCCTAACCACCCACCTAGAACAAAACCTTCATCCCTTCAACATTCACATGACCCTCTTAACCCTTTTAACATTGATCAATATGAGAGCCGTACCCTTATTCGTTTATGAGTAACTACGTTCTGCAACCCAGAACCTTTAGTCCTTCCTAAACTTATTAAAGATGGGGATGGGGTTGGGGTTGAATCCCATTAAGACTGCCACTCCGTAAATATCTCTGGCTTTATGATAGTTAGACATTGGAACTGACCAAACGAACTTTTGTTTTACTTTTTATTGACATAAATTTGTAGTGAAGGTCAAATTTCATTTTAATTGAATTTAAATATAGAACACAACTAAATACAATCTAGGTTGGTCGCAGGCTACAACTTACAATGCTTTATCAACACACGAAATTCAGATTTTTCCACTGTTTTGAAAATTACAAGAGAAGCGTCATTAAAAACATCGTAGTTCGTAAACTTATGCTTGAAATATCATGAAATTTTGACACATCGTTTGAAGGTTGGTACCATCTAAAAATCGTATGATTTGTCAACAGTGCTGCCATCTATATGTCATCCTACTAACTTATTAAGTGAAGCGTTATTGTGCTATATTAAATATGCGCTAATTCTTTATTAATATGTAGTATGTATAAATGATGAATAAAAAGAAACCATTTTGATTTTGTACAATAAGTCAACGCTCCGGCGTCTTGTGCGGTCACACTAGTTGCATTACTTTCGGTATTGTATTCAAGGTAATTTTCAAGATCCATCACGCGTTGTGTTGAATGAATGGGAGGGGCATAAATGGTAATGAAGTCTCATTACTTGAACGGGTAGTTGTTAACATCTCAATCTCAGGTTGCTAACATATGTAAATTATAAATTACAAACAGACTTAACATATAAAAAAATAAAGACAGTCTCTAGTTTAACACTACGGATTGATCTGGCTGTTTACAAAGGTCTTGCAATAGTACCCTAACCAGCATATGTAAAATTCAAGCTTGCTACAATGTTGTAGCTACCTTTTAAGAGCTTTAAAGCGCCTAGAGGAACGCGGGCACACGATAGGTCTAACAATAATAAATATTTGTTTTTGATATGTAAAATGAAGTTGTCATATACATTTTGCACCTGCTCGTTGTAAAGAGATCGCTAATATGACTTAGGTCTGGGGGTTCTAAGATTTTGCTCTAATATTAGTCAAGTAAAATGCAATTGTATTTTAATTTTGATACTGAATGTACAAAATGGGGGTGCTGTATCGTGGGTAACCCCCGTTTTCTAGATAGTTAAGGACTGCAAAAGGAATAAAAAAAAGAAACTGCAAAAAAATATATACTGTCGAGAATATACGTAGTCGCAAGAATAAAAATAATCGACGAGTCCGTGGAGATATTTTTTGTTTTGTAAAAGAACGTCGAACGTTTTTATAGAATACGTAGCTCTTACAACCGTAGCCGGGCGTAGATCGTGGACAACGTAGACGTAGAGTAAAAGGAACATAGAGTCATTAGGTGGAATATTATGAGAGTGATCCGAATAATTACATTCCAATTGATAGATCGAGAAGCTGAGATTTGAGGTAGTTATTAATACAGCACGGTTGATGTAGGCAATACACACAGCTGTTTTGTTACGTCACTAGTTGCATGGTAAGTAATACTTACCGAATTATATTTTTCAATTAAATACTTATTCTCCACTAACTACACTTGTTTATGATAAATTGTTCTTTTTACGTGAAACACGTCTATATAGACTATACGGTATATACAGATACAGCTTATCCATTCTATAGTTCGTCTTACTAGTACACTCTTAAAAAGTAGAAAAGAAAATGTAATAAAAACATACGACAAAAATACAAAAAACGGCTTGAATTTAGTTAGTTAGTTGAATTATTACCCGCTTACCACAAAAGAAGGATATTTCCTTGTAATATTCCTTACATGTATTTCCCATTATGTAATATTTTAAATAAATGAAACCAACTCATCTAAATAAAGATATGTTAAAATCATTTAATCCTGTAAACGACTTCTTAAGATTCTGTTTTCTCTAAAACGGTTTATTTAAGAAGTTTTATAAATACGTAAATAAGCAAAAATGTAGATTTATTTTACAAAATAACGATAAGATGGGTAATGTCACAGGTAACTTTTGTTACGTTATATAAACTTTAAATACACGTAACTGTTTGTTTCACGGAAATTTTGTTATTTATAATTTAGTTCTAATTTTGAATGCTACGCAGTATAAGTAATATCTTTGTTAAAAATAACGTCTAAATCATGTCGGATGACGTCAGAAGGAAAGTTACAACATATTTATGGCATTAAATTACTCTGTTGTATAATTGAATAGAAGGGTAGAAGGGTAGGACCAGAAATAACACCAACAATCGAAATGATTTTTTAAAAAGGTTTTATCGTTTGCTTAATAATACATAACCTTTATGTGCATAACCATGTCGTCAAGGTCATGTTCGCCTGAAGTTATTTTATTTTAGTTAAATTTAGTTTATTAAGTTTATATCAGTTAGGAATTTGAGCACTTTTTGAATTTCTCTGAATTGTCTGAAAGCATGTCTATTAGTTCACCACTGATGTTGTGTTTTCTTCGTTGAGTTTGATATTGTGGGCAGGTTACTAGTAGATGATGGACTGTTATTTGCGTCTGAAAGTTGCTGCACTGCGTAGCTTTTGTTCTACTCATTAATTGTTGATGCGTAAACCTCGTATGTCCTGTTCATAGTTTGAAGATAGCTTTTTCGGATCAATCTCAATTTGTTGCTACTTTTTTTTACAGACATTAAGACATGATTCTTAACCTATTTTTGATAAAGTGCAAAAGATAATATATGTCTGCCTGTTCGCTGTCGTCTTAAATGTACGCTTCGGTTTAACAAAGGATGGTAAAACATTATATTTTCAAAACTGCCTTTCAAATCAACTAAGCCAAGTTTAAATTAGACATATTAGGACCCCAACTTTGTAACTTTTAAAAACGCATGTTAATTTTAGACGATTTTTCAAGAGCATATATTCCTTATATATCCAAGGTATGATAGCTTTGGGTAAACGTGAGGTGGCGGTTTTTTAAAAGCATCACCCAATGTACAAAGTAAAGATAAATAACATAAAGGGCGTGGTAAAACAACCACGAACAACATAGAAAGAAACTAAACAAGATGAAATTCTTTAATGAAATTAAAAAGTGAATTATTCTCATGTCAAATTGAAATAAGTAAAAAATTAATCTACCACAAATCCTTCAAAATATTTATACCCAATATCTATCACTTTATACTTGTATATTCAGTTATGAAATGTAAAATTTCCAAGAAACAGATCCACAATTTCAGATAAACATTTATCTTACATTTAAATTTAACATTGTATTCCTGGAAGCGTAGGATCACTTCACAAAAAGAAGTAGACTTTTTTTGGAGGGTGTTGGGTGTTCTCTTAGAAGTGGTTCGGGTTATAAAAAGGGGTGGTTACAAAAATAAAAGGTTTTTAAAGGTATGGGGTAACGGGAGGATATCAAGGGGATGTTAAAGGGAATGAGAAGGGAGTAATTGCTTCCCCGAGACCCGAGACCTAACTGACGGTTTTTAATTTCCTGTTAGAACAAATTAAAACCCGTTTTATTTGAAAAATAATATTTATAAACATATTTCTTTTTGTTATTTTATTCTCATAATTATATTTAGTATTCAGCGCGTGTGTTTGCACGCTGTAAGATCTATTTCTAGACCTGCATACTGCATCAAATGTGCTTATGTCTTACATATTTATAGTACATAGTTCGGTATACCTCACAGTTTAGCAGGTAACCGCCAAATACTAATCTGTGAACGCGAACGTGAATATATCAATTCACATGTAATAGAATAACGAGATTATTAAATATGCCTGTCAGATCGTCCTCGTTCGCAATGCCGTTTGCAACAACAAAAATACTTAATGCGATCCGTGTAATAACTTACATGCCGATCTGTGGACACGTACCTTTACTGATTTCAAGATTTATTATTGGAAAAGGAACATTTCAAATGCAATTATTAATCAACACAAATGCAAAAGATTTGAATGAGGTTTTTGTTTTGTTTTGATTCAATTTTCTTATGTACCTACCGAAGTGTAATTAATTTATTTTATTATTTTTGTAGTAATTATGGAAGTAATTATTGTGTACAAAAACTTATTACACTATAAAAGTAACATATTTCTTTTTATTTAATTTTTTGAATTCTTATTTTGCTTTAACTGAAATTGTCGTAGCCAGTATATATTTTAATAGTATACTTTTACGAAATACAATAATTTTATATTTACTTAGCATTTTCCAAAAAATTATATAATTCACTTAATAATTTAGAATCCAGGAATTAACGCCATCGCCTGAAACAAAGGATCCTTTCTTCAACCAGCAAATTTACGTAAGCGAGAAAATCTAACATGAAATTGACTTTCGCCCGCTAGTAATGTGGCGTAAAACTCATCTTCTTTACACGAAATTCCATATGATTTTTTTAAAATAAAAATGAAGTGTTTCTGTCACATTTCCTACGAGCAAAACTCAGAAATATGACCCCTGGGCATAGCGCAATCGATAATAGATTATTTTTATTATGGAATTAATTATTAATATTATTCGATACTACATCAACATTTCTTCTAAGTAGAAAACTAAAAATTCCCATAAGTGTTGTGAACCATATTCATAAACCAAAACAAACAACGTATATTTGTGGTCTCCTTCAATTGCACTACCATAATTTATTTATACAATCATAAATTTATTTACATCTACTTCTGATATACAAGTAGGCGTATACTTATTTAGTCCGCCGATGCAAGTGGTCATAACTGTGCTGCAGAGTAGGACAATTGTAGTATTTCAATCACGATGAAGCTGACAGTGCTAATAGTTATTATGTTAATCATAAACTACGTAAACAGTGATCCCAATTCAAACCTTCCTAATGTAAACTGCATCAATACCCTAAAGGAGTTCGTCTGCCCAAAGTCCAATGTTTTAACAATTTGGATTGACGACTTGGAATCATCTGACCATCTAAACAATTTGGTGATCTTTCTAAATAAGGAAGTTGCCAACACTTTAATTGTATTTAGTAATTACTCCATGGCTGATAATTTGTATGAGAAGTCGGAGTGTAATCTTCTGTATACCACCACTGAAAATCTCCAAACTCGCAATGCTAACAAAATGATTCTCAAAATGGCTGGACGAGTTATGGTATTAGCACCAACCAAATTTCCAACAAGAGTTTGGAATGTATCAAAGGTATATACAACTTTTTATGGGTTGCAAATGTTCTTTATCAATGTTAATTCTGACGTTAACTTAACAATAACTTCGCTAACTGGAGAATCCTATTTAAAGTGTTATGAAGCAACTGACGACGAGGTAGTTGGAAATTATCTTATCGATTTTCATGCATTAAAATGGAAAAACTTGAAGGTGCAGTTAGACTTCCCACAATTTTGGATGGACGAGTCAGATGAGGAATTATTAAACTTCATCTTTGAAAAATTTAACATGTCACTTGCTGAAACAAAGCCAATGTGCATTCTAAGTGTTATATTCCTTGCAGTTGACATACCTGTGCTACAGGCGCACTATACGGCACCATATGATTGGATATCTTTCAGTTGGTTCGTTCCAGTAGCTAAACCTTTGCCAGCAGGAATGGGACCTTACATGGTGTATCAATCATCAACTTGGGCGGTTGTAATTACGGTGTGGATAATAAGTTCCATTGTGTGGTGCGTCTTAGGAAAGCACTACAATGAATCTTTGGTACACAGACAGCCAATCAGGTGCTTCATGAACATATTCGCTATTTCCATTGGAGTTTCCGCCTCACACTGTCCGGTAACACCTTCCCTTCGACTATTTTTCTTGATTTATACAATGTACAGTTTTCATATGATAACTGCTTATCTCAGCAATTGGATTAATATGCTTACCTTACCAATTTTTGGAAAACAAATCAAATCAATTGAAGAAATGTTGGAAGCTAATTTGTTGTTATATTCTAGAAATGAATATAAGAATTGGTACAACGATTCTGATGATGACCAGGATGACGTAATTTATAAAAGAATTATTGAGACTCAATTTAATGGTAGCTTGTCTCAGAATCGTTCTTACATTGACAATATTCTTGAATATTTGAAGAATGAATCCTTGATCGATAGTTCTGCTATTTTAGTTAATGATGCTGGTATGCACAGTAGACCTGATTACAGTTCCTGGTTTGCTTTGAGGCCAAATGTTCAAAGAAATCCAATTGTAATTTCTAGTCGCAACAAATTACTGAGCAACAAATTATCTAATTTCATTTTGGTGTTAGAGGCAGTTGGTATTTTATCATTTAAGAGAAAAAATCTTAGACATCTGGTGACAAGTGATGAACACCACGACCCTGTTGTTCTCACTGTGCTCCATTTTCAGGGAGGATTTATTTTATTTGCTGCTGGAATTGCACTCAGTATCATCGCGTTTATTGTTGAAATGATATCAATCAGATGTCAGTATGTTCGTCTAAATAATCGTATTCAAAGATGTTCGAATCAGTCTGGACCGTGAAAGAAATAGTGCTATTGTCTTTGTTTTATTAATTGTTTTCAAATTGTGAGTAGTTGTGAATAATATGCCTTACG
This sequence comes from Panorpa germanica, assembly GCA_963678705.1. Classification (NCBI taxonomy): domain Eukaryota; kingdom Metazoa; phylum Arthropoda; class Insecta; order Mecoptera; family Panorpidae; genus Panorpa; species Panorpa germanica. The sequence continues at coordinate 14,123,848 of OY783211.1, read as the reverse complement.
TGTAGTGTGACATTACATTGTTCACAGATTGGTTGGTTCTCTTTTGAAGCAGTAGGTATGAGTAGGATTTGTTTTATAACGATCCAAGACTTCAAACTGTTTCTAGCGAATATAATCAGCTAGATATCTACAGTATAACTTTGAGAACCATATCCAAAAATAAAAACAAACGCATATTTATCTCCTCATGGTTTTTCTGCGTACACCTTCCTACGGATATTTAATGGCATAAAAGAAATAAGGTTTGAAATGTGAACTATGTACAATTCGGATTAGCTTTATATTATCAAACGTAAAATCTACCCCCGAGGACCTTAGGCGAAATGGCAAAACCAAAAGCAAAAGCCAAATGTAAATATATGTTGTTCACACATTGAGACCCTTTCATCGGCAGAACCTCTGAGTTGGCGTCCCATCTCTTCCCTATCCTTTCTTTATCCTTCTCTTCCCTTCCGTTATAGTCACCCCTGAACTCATGAACCACCCCTGTGATTCAATGTAAATCAAATATATTATGTACTTTGCGAAAACACGTTTAACATTGTTAGCATCTATGTTATTAAAGACGATAAGTTCTAATTAGTTCTTCTGGTGCCACTACAAACCTCAAGCTGAGAAACACCCTCACTCGCACCCTCACCGTCACCTCTACGCCTTTAATCGTGTGAGGGTGGTTTGCATTTTAATTATATTTTTTTTTTTGGTTAATTAGCAGAACAGTTTCTTATCTATACATATCCAGAGAACTAATCAAATAATTTTGATAAATTTATTTCTATAAATGTTTTGAACTATAGCTACTTGTTAATGACAATATATTAATTAATTAGATGGTGTCTTTAGGTTCGATTCTTAGATCACCGATAAATTTGGCTATAAGTTTAAATAATCAGAAAGTTTTTAGGCTGTGCTGTACATATATAACACATGTCTACACTGTTAAAAATGTTCTTAATTATAACACAAATTTAATAGACAAATGCGTATTAATATTAATTTTTTGTCAACTGAATGAATTGTTATGAATGTATATGCTATGAAAATTAATATTTTGATATCAGAATTTTTCTTAATACCTGGCTCTAAAATATGTTTAAGAACTGTTCTAAAATGTATTATATGTATAGGTAAAAGCTAAAAACTTGCCTGTGATAGGACCAGTTTTAAAAATAATCCATAAGAACACCATGAGGCTATTTGAATAAATAAAAATATAAGCTGTTTAATAAAAATATTAAAGTAATAAATATAATTAGTGTTATCAGTTTTAGACGTCTGTTATTATTAAATGATATGGAATTTTTTTTTTTTTTTTGCTTTGCTGAGACTCATCACCGAGAACCTCTTATTATTTTGGCAGTTCATTTGTGTGTCGTTGTCTCATATAGATTAGATTTAGATAAGATTAGAATATGCATGTTCATTGTCAATTTAACTTCATAATAACGAAACTCAGAAAATATTCCGAAGATCGAACCCGAAGACACAGCAGCCAAGCATCAATGCTCTCCCCACTGTGTCGTTAATTCTTTTATGCATTTTAAATAAATAAAATCTAATTGTATTATAAACGTTTTTTTTTATTGATTTTTTGTTTCTACTTTTAATAGGACCTCATAAAAGCCAATTTATTACTTCATATTTATTAAGACATGAAACCTAACCTAAAAAATGATTTTTCAATTCTAGTTTAGCCAAATTGCAAACTCAGTTAACTAACGAAAACTGTAAACGAGGTATTTTTCTTGGTTAAGTTACAGACATGTTCGGGCACCAAGGGTGGAACCGTTAAGAACAATAATTGAAAACAACCCTGATAAACATTAAACCACATATGAAAAGTTAAAAGCCGTTATAATCAAGAGCATAAGCAACAAAGATATTGCAAAGCTTATACAAAGACATACTAATCATTCTAAAAAAATTGGAAACATGTTAAGCTTACTGTACAACCAATTAGAACACAAAAGAATCAAGACACAATTCACCAGAGTAATAAAAGTTACAAAATAGATACAATATATAGGATAGAAGATCTTAGTAATGAAAGTATCCTAAAAATTAAATTAACACCAAGGATTAAAATTAACCTTAGTTGACTAAGAATTTAAAAATCGGCACTATACACATTGGGTCCTTATGTTATTCTCTTTACTAGGTTGATAGATCTGAAACTTGCCATCTGCAGTCCTATGGGGTAGGTGGCGTTGTTTTGTACGTTTCATTAGATGTTGGTGCAACCATCGACCTAACACAGTTGGCTGCTCAAACCCTGTGACAGTAATAATATTTCTCTATTTACCGGACAATTACGGATCCTGGAATTCCTCCGCATGGCACCGTCTGTCCACATCAAAACCGGTGGTAGCATTGAAGCCCTAAATGCAACAGCACATTAAATAAAACCATCATCGGACTACAGTGATATCGCATCGCGTTGTGCGGTGTTTCGTTGTCTCCATTTATTTGTTTGTTATCCATTGGTACTTGGAAATCTGCTATTTCTAGTTTGTAGTGGTAGATAGAAGAGTATCCTGTCGGTTTGATCGATATGGTATTCCCATTCTCTAAAACATACAACACAACCACCCAGAAACCACCACCCCGTCATATACTGAATACGGAAGGAGAGGAGGGTTTGTTAGGCGGTTAGACCATCCGGCTATCGGAGGGTTGAAGGGTACGAGTATGAACACAGCCTAGGAGGGTTGCTGTTGTCCATTGGGAAGGGGGTGCAATCCTCTACAATACCCCTATGGGTTCGGGTTCCTGTTTCACGTGCCAGGGCCAGATAATAGTGTGCTGCGTGGTATCAAATTTCTATTTCTATTGGACATGTAATAAAGTTCCATTGATTGTGATGATCAACTGGATATTCTCGTTAATACATCTGGTGCAATATGAGTACAAGCTCCTTGTAATCTGCTTAATTTATAAATAGCGTGTACGTTTTACTCATTATTTATATGCACATTTCAGTTTGATTGTCAGTGGCGCGTTGTAGCTTCATGCCATCGCCTGATTTCGTATGTGTAACTAAACAACGAACTAAAACGGTAACATGAGCCCTATTCCTGAGTCTTGCGTACAGTGATCCAGTGCAATAGTGCTCCAGAACGCAAAATAGAGCCTTACATTGTTGTCGAACACCTGAAAGTTTTATTCCTCGAAGTTTTTTTCTTTATTATATAACTACGATTTCAACCGCTAGGTTATATCTCGCCTTAAATGTAGTATTATAATTGTGTGTTTTTAGAGATTTGCTTATTTATAAGGTTGATATATTTGTTTGTCATTTGGTGAGTTAATTCTTTGCCAGTCATGTAATACATTTATTCCATCTCCGGGAAACGAACTCAGATCTAAGAATAGCTGAGTGTTACCTACCTCCGCCACCCAGAAGACAATATTTATCAAAGTGTTTCCTACGAAGCCATAACACTTCTTCAAAACAGAATCTGCTAATACTACGCTACGACTATATTAATTCCAATGAGTTTCTAATCATTTTTTAATTAACAAGTTGCAAGATGAACACTGAGTGAGCTTCCTAAACATTTTCATTAAAATTTAAATACTACTCATGCTAATATATGTGTTAGTACTTGTATTAGTAATCCGACACACATACACCCTTTCGAATCCATTAACGTATTAACTTACTCTGAATAATTGAGGGCTTAAAAAGAAATATGTTCTAGATCACGTGACAACTGTCATTTCTAGTCAATAAGCATGACGTTTTACGTGGCTGTAGTTATCGAGTAGAGGGACGGGGAGGGGCGGGGACTAATTATAGCTCTAAGTGTATTAGTTGAAAAATGAATGTTTTGGTCAACTCACTATTACTCTCTTTTAATATTTAGGTAAAGTAATTTGACCTAACCTGGCCCATATGGTACTATTAATAGATTATATTTAAAATCGATTTGTTGTTTTCTATATGAAAGTCATTCCTGTATTTATGCTAAAATGATATTGTTGTGATATTTATTTATGCTTTGTATATACCGGACTGGTTGTTATGTAACTGTTGATTATTTATTTGGGAATGTTATAGGGTATAATCTTATAATAAAGAGCCTGACCATATATTGTAATACACTATTTTAAAAGTGAAGCAAGTTACCTACCTAAAAGTGTATTTTCGGTCCTGCGTCCTACGATCACCAAAGATCTCCTAATATGTCACCACTGTCTTATGTGTAAATAATCTATAATTATATTTAAATCCTTATTAAAGGATATTTCAACAAGAGCTGTCATATTAAATGAGTAGAATCTTCGCAATCTTTCTGTAAAAGTGGTGTTACTTTTATTGCAATCCAAAGTACTAACTCTGAGGTTAATAATGGAACATAACATCTGCCAAATGTCACCGTAAAGACGGTTGTATGTTGACAGTTGTACAATGGTGCGAAATTTAAGTGATTCACTTGAAACCATGGAGATATAAGAATAGAGTACGCGAAGTGTACGGCCGCGTGTAAGAGGAAGCGATAGGGGCAAAGCGAGAAATACCTTACCGAGTGTCTTATCTCTTTCTTCCTAGCCGAACCGCTGCTGCTGGCTTGGTTGATTGGTGGTATGGTAGAGGGTAAACAAGCAAGCAGAAGGAGATGGAGAGAAGCAGCAAGGAAGGAGAAGATTGAGAGCAGGAAGAGAGAAGCAGTAAGGGTTTAAATATATCTGTTTTGTTTTTATTTTTCTCTTTTCTTTTGGAAGGAGTGAAAATGGGTAGATAGTATGTAATTAAGCACAATGATATGTAATTAGTGATTTAAGGGGCAAGAATGTAGTGCCTAATGGCAAAAACATTACAATAAAAAAATAATAATACCATTAAAATTTTTTACTAAAGCTCATAATAACTTAAAAATTAAAACCTAAAAAATTAGCCATTTACTTTTTGTGTTTATTTGTTCACATTGTGTTATTGTCTCAATACATTTCAATGATAAATATGTTTTAATATGACAGTGTATATTCAGTTAAAATAATTTTAACAGTGTTGTTGAATACTGCGGGTGGATTTTTTTTTGTATGGGTGGTAAAGCACCCTTAGAAAGCCCTTCTCTTGCTGTTTTCCTTGATTCCCCTTACTTCTCTAGCCCTTCTTCAACCGTGCGACCAAAGTTTCTTTCCTTTTACGTCCTCGACGTCCGTCCGTTCGACCCACCATGATTCTAACCTTATCTTTCCTTTCCTTGCCTAAGGTTCTTATAGACCCAACACCAAACATGCTAGAACCTTATTTAACTACTTAACTATCTTAGTCAAACTATTTGGAACTATACAAGAACCAAAGTTTAACTCAAACCCAACGCTAAACCCAACGCTAGATCTAACTATCCACTAGAAAACAAAAGCATCTACGCTATTCAAATGACATTTTCATTTCTATTTTATTTACATTTTTTGTATCCTAACATTTTAGAGATGTAACTAATGTTCTAGTAATTCTTGTAATGTGAAAAAATACCGCGCAAGCAAGCAATGTCTTAACAAGCGTTATTCAGACTCGGTATTTTTCTCCATTAAAAAGCAAAATTCTTTATCAACACACGAAATTCAGATTTTTCAATTATTTTGAAAATTACAAAAGTAGCGTCACTAAATCCGCTATATATCATAAAGTAATGGTCAGAATATCATAAAATTTTGACACATTTTGTTTGCAGATTGGTACTATCTAAAAATCATATGGATTTGTCAATAGTGGCGTCGTCTACATGCTATTTTACGAACTTATTAAGTTAAGTGTTATAGCAGTATTAAACTCTACATCCAAAATTAATTAAATTATGAACACGTCAAAGTAGTTGTCGTTGAATGTTTCACTTTCTCAAAATTATTGTTATCTTAATATATATAAATTACGTGTCACATGTTTGTCCGCGATGGACTCCTAAACTACTTAACCGATTTTAATCAAATTTGTACACCGTGTGCAGTTTGATCCAACTTGAAAGATAGGATAGCTTACATCTCAATTTATGATTGCAATATTATCTTATTGCAAATTAAACGATTTTAAAAGATGGCGACATCTGTTGACTAGATTGAGTAAATATTCTGTTGACTAGATTGAGTAAATATTAGTCACAGCAACGCGTGGCCGGGACAGCTAGTCTAATAAAAATATTGTTATCTAATATATTGAATCTATTGTTAAATAAAGAAATAGACGCACCTGTATGGAAAGCTGAAAGTTGTGTTATTGCAAGAATTTTAATACTTGAATAAATGTAGGAATTGAACATATTGTGCTTATATTAGATAACCAAGTAATTACAATAGTTATTATCAGTCTAATACAGGATTCGTTCAACAGTTTTTTCGCCTTCACAGAAATGAAAAAGTAAAATATATTGAATAAGTTTGGTTTAGTGCAACTGCATGTTAAAATTGACTTTAAAGCAACAACTGGAAATAAAATTATGCACAGCTTGCTTCTAAAGTAAGTAAACAGGAAAGGGGAAGTAGAGAAGTACTTCAAGACAAATATAACGTTATGTATTGTGATAACGGAAATTACTTTTTTAACAGCCTTAAAAATAAGCGTCGACAGGTAAACACAATTTAAAAACTTACCTCAACCTTGGCAAACTATTTCTATTCTAACTTTAAATATAACCTGAATTTTTAACGATGTATATTTAGTTGATATTTATATAGTACGTTTTAAATAATAATAAGAACTATGTCATTTTACCGATAACGTAATTAGAATTTGTCGTAAATACATATTTATTTGTATAAACAAAATCGCTTGCGTTACATTTACATAATATACCTGTTGCTTTCTTCGCTTGCCGCCAGTTGGCAGTTGGCAGTCCACAGTCGACCGGTAATCGATATGTTGTGCTTTGTGCTTTTCTCGTAGCAGACTCTCACCCGTACTCGTACCTCTACGTCATAAACCACGTGATCTGTCATAACTCGTATCGCTTCTTGTTTATTAATTATTATGACTCATCAGGATCGCTTCGGCTGACTTTAATACACTTGTTGCACGGCTCTGGTTGTTTTATATTTGATAAATATTTGCATTTGAATGGCTTGTCGTTTTTAATAGAAAATTTAAGAATTATGTTAAAAATATATTTATATAAATCAAGGTAAATTGTTTGCTTAATGTTGTAATTAGTAAGTTACTAATTAAATTTAGAAACTGAAATAATTGCGTTCATTTCTACTCTGATTAAAAGTGGACTTTTGTTTTTGTTTCTTTTGTGTTTTACTAAAACATTATGTTTTTATTTTCGTGAACCAAAATTGGTCACCTTAACTAAAACCTCTTTACTTTCTATTTACTTTCGACGAAGTTGCTCTTACAACTCGTACACTCTTAAAAAAATTCGTAATATTTCTGAAGCATATTTTATAATTGTTGAAAAAGTATTCAAATCCCGTATATATTAATTTTCATAACTTACAGTGCATTTAAAGAGAATTGCCTCCTAAAATGTTTGTTGTTTTTGTGGTATTACGACCTTATATATAAAAACTACACTAAGCCTGATAAATTTAACTTGATAACAACTACACCCAGAAAATATAACTCTGGTCCTAGGATCGAACACGAAGACACAGCAGTTAGCGTCATTCATCAATGCCTATTCTGGTGTCTCTTATTACGTTACAATATGTTAATTTTAGAAATATTTCTAATATACAATCTTGTACGGGATAACACTTTTGCATTGTAGAAACTCGTGTTAAGGGGTATATTATTCGCAAGCACAGAAAAATGCGTGGAAATGTATTACGATTATAGTAAGACCCCCGCTATAACGCGCGATCTAGCTATGTTATTTCATACAACGTAATACAAATATTACGGCAACTGCTTTGAACTATACTGCAGGTTCTAGAATCGATTTCGATAACACGACAATTTTATGTCAGAGCCTCAACGATCTAGACAATTGTGTCGTCTACAAAGATTTCAATCTAAAACATTGCGCAAGATTGTAGATGCACCATAGTATATTGCGAACGAAAGACAAACAAATATAAAGACCTAGTTGTGAACCATCCAAATACATTAGTGACCAACCTAAAGGAAGACAGGACTTCCTACAGCAGACTGAAGAGGAGGGTGCCTCAGGACTTAATTAAATGAAATAATAACAAGATACGGTTGTGTCACTGAATACATACCATGCAAGTTCAATTTTTATTATAATCTTGCTGTAGATCGTAGCATCTATAGATCGTAATATAAATTAATTTAAATCAATTATAAAAGTTAAAGTGGTTATCTAGATGAATAGCAGGTGTTCGTATTAAAATCATTTGACTAAATTCGCAAGGAAATACCTGTATGTAACAATATGTACACAGATCAGTTTATAGTTTAAAAACAATTTACATATCTTCTACAATACGTGTATAGTCACGCATACTTTAAAACAAATCCGTAGACACATACGTACATATACATATATGCACAATAGCATACATCCAAACTCTTCGGTTCTCTTCTTACACTGATGTTTCTAACCTAACCTGTCAAATCCCGTCCTAACTTTCGTTATGTATCCCATCCCTCCTCCCTCGAGAACACTACCCACCACCCATCACCCATATCCTCTCCCACACCATGAGTTACAAGGTGCCTGTATGCTGTGCTTCGCTGTACTACTGTACCCTTCTCAACATAGAGTCACTAGCAACCCCTAACACAAGCAACCCCTAAACCCCTACGTCTCCAGTTTGGCTGGCGGATTCTGTAAGGATTATGTTGCCAAATATTTTCTAAAACTTTGTGGAAAATATTTTGACATTTTAAATATTATTATTTTACATCACTGGATGTTTTTGGTTTATTTGAGGGATGAGTTTTAATTAGTAGAAAGGATATATAGGTGTTTTAATATTATTATTATTAAATATTATTATAGTTCAGAAATACTCTTTTAAAAATGATTCAGTTTGAGTGAAAAGTTTCACTCATTTAAATCATATCTTTTCAATCACGATCACTCTTCACTAGACTCAGGAATAGGGTCCCAGGGCACATGATACATTTTAATAAAAATTATGTAAACTTCAGTAAATTTTATAACCTAACATTATATAATAGTACTAGTGTTCTTGTATATTTATTTTTAATGCATGCTGCTATGTTTACATTCTTGTCACATTAAATCGTTAATTACTTTTCATTGAAATGACTAAAACCTAATCATAAAACCTGCTAACACTTAAAACTATTGTCATCTCTTCTTTCTTTTCGTCGTATTGCTCTTTCCCTTCTTCTTAACCACTTCCAACTCTGTAACTTTCTCTCTATTCCTCTTTTTTCTTCTTCTTCTTTCCTATACTTGTGCCATCCACCTCCTTCCTTCCTTGTCTCCCTTCGCATTCCACTCTTATATGCTCCAGGTGTTGCATTACACATTCTGCATTTCTTCCCAATACCTGCTACGCTTCCCTTCATTTTCCATTCTAAACCTTGGTACTCACTTTGTGTTTCTTGTCACTTACTCCTCCCAAATTCTCTTGCATCACTCATTGTATTTCCTTGCTCTATTTCCGTCATTCTTTCTTGATGCTATATCAATCTATTCCTCTTTATCAACTTCACCTCTACAATTCTTTCTACTTCTCTTCTTCTCTTTGCATCTTCTACTGGCACTTCATTCCTTTCGTAGTATTTTTTCCTCCTTTTCGTTTTTAAATTAGAACTACTTATTATATTGGAAATAATTCAAAAATCGATTGTAAATTTTGACCGTACAAAAACTACAACTTGTGTTAACAATTTTAGTTTTTCTCTCATTCTAAAAGTTCTTAAATCTATATGTACTTCCTTTTTTATTTATCTAACACAAGATGTTTCTTTTCCAACCGTTTTGACCATTTTGACCATCCTCGCTACAGAATCTCCTCACGTCACTTCTTCGGCATAGAGTCTATCCTCCATTCCTGTGTTCCTCCATAACCATTGCCTCGTTCTCTTTTGAGCCTGTTCTCATCCCAAACATCCCGTCATCGATGCACCCTACGGCTGTTACACCCAACTTGGAGCCGACGGCGCCACCCCTGACAAATACTAAGCGCCTCACCACCCACTGAACTACTACCCTAAAAGGACCAGGGGTTGGGGAACGTTTGGAACTGTTCTACTGGCAACGTACTCACCCTCTAAAACACATCAGTTGGCAACCAACCGCCGCCCATTCGCACAGAAAACCCCACTGAGCTGTGTAAATGTGAACAATATCCGTAGGCTACTATAAAACTTCTATGTGACACTGTCCGTGTATTGCAGGATCCCTTTTTTTCATTCTCTTTGCTGAGAGCTTTATCTATAACTCTAGAACAACGTCCGTGGTACTAACAGACCAAATGAGATACAAGGATAACTTCTTTAACGATACTAGTCCATAGTTTTTTGCAATTGTAATTACTTAAACTAATAAGAAGAAAATTACAATTTAAATTATTCACTATAAAGGAATTAACCTTGTGCCTTTCTTTTCTTTTTATATTAGGTTAAAGATATGGTCATAACCTAAAATTATTATTCGACTATCAAAGTTGATTGATAAAGTTAAATAAATTATTATAATAAATGTATTAGGGCATTTACTAAATATATTGAATTTTAATAATTTCTGTTGGTCAATAGTTATAAATGTTCACTTCTGTGTCTTCGCGTTCGATTCTCGAACCAATGTTATATTCCCTGGGTTTTGTTGTTATTCATTTCAATTGATTATGTACATAAATCATCATAAACTAATTAGGTAAAGTGTCGTCTACATATATGAGACTACGACACCAGTAAAACTGTCAAAAAAAGAATGTAGCAGGTCGGCCTTGATACAATTTAAAATCAGAAATAGGCCGACGTTAAATAAATTAAATAACATAATAATATTTTATGTTTTTTATTCGATTTCAAAAAGTTTTATTATTATTGACCTTTAATACGTTTATAACCAACAATAGTAACAAAACAATGAAATGGTAACCAACTTTTCTGATGTTATTTCTTGGATATAAATTAACTTATGAAAAGTTTAAAATATATTCAAATTATTTTATTTTAGACAACTTTTTATTAAATATGACATATTTATATATAATATTTATGTATCAGATTTACCTATGATGTTACCTCTACGTAACATTTATGTATTGTCGCTGTAAGGTCGCTGCTACTCAATGCGAGTAATGGGAATGTATAAAAATTCACACCTTTGCTGCAAGTCTGCCTTAAGACAAATAGTCTTGCTTTTCTGTTTATTCCATCTTATGTTAGTGACCATCCATAGTTATGTCTTTATTTAGCACCAACTAAGACAAAATTATATTAAAAAAATTGGCAGCTTTTGTTCAATACATTTATTTCATTAAATCACGAGCTTTCGACTTCTTACGCAAAGCTTTCAAGTGCACAATATATTATTTTGTACAAGAGGATTCAGTTCAACTGTTGATGCATATATAATTCTAGTTTAGGATTTAGATTCGCCATCCAATTACTAGGTGTGTATGTTCAATAAAATAATTCTTCTAGTTCATAGAAAACTTCACTTTATTATAAAAAGATACTAGCAGCTTTCGATCTCCATCTTCGCGTAAAACAAATTATAAAATTACATTCCCTTCTGGCACATTATTCTCTTATCAACATTGAGTCCTTAAAACATTGCAAGTCAGAATTGCTTTTATATATATACTATTATTATTATTATTAAATGTTATGTATTATTGTATACTAAATAAATAATATCTCTTTATGGTACTGCCTCATATAACCTTACACTAAGGCGTCTCTTATTCACGGCGCGACACTGTCAGCAGGACCTAATCCGTAACAAAATATCCACAAAAAAGAATACAAGAACAAAGGAATACATTTGAATGTATATATACATCTATAGATAGTTAAGTAGAGCAAGTCTGAAGGACACTGTATGTTCTCGTACAAATTTGTATCAGATTCTGCGAGATACCACTACATCCGGAGTTCTAGCTAATGCAGCATGGGTAACGTCATGGGTGCCTTCCTAGCACCCATCTTACTTCACAAGTTACAAAGTACAACATCAAGTTTCAACGTATCGTACAATTATATTCCGTTGTTGATATTCCAGCAACCTTACCACCAGTAATACGACTGTGAGTGTCTTCTATACTTTTCATCTCTGCAGTAACCTTCTCCAGTCCTTTCATTCTTCGTGTGTGTGTCGTCTTTACCATCGTCATCGTCATCGTCGTCGTCGTCATAGTGGAAGATCCCTTTAACTCTCAATCCACCCCGTCTCCCTCGTTCTTATTCCACTCGTTCCACAATGCCCTTCAGCTCTTCAGCCCTTGTCCTTCCGTCTGTTCTTCGTTCCTTTACATTTAGGTTTGAAATGGTACGGGTGGTTTTCATGCCTTGCCATGCTATGCCATACATTTCTAGTGGCGCTGCTTTCATGTGAGTATGGGGAGTATTTCTGGGGCTTCACTCTGGCATTACTACCCCCCAACGACACCCAGACTCAGCCTTAGTTCCAACCACCCCCATTGACGGCTCCACCTCAATCTTTTGACTCACACCATCTCCAATAACATTTCCAAAGCGCCAAGTCTACTCTCGCCTGTCGTACTTGTGACTTGGGTTGGAGTTAAGGCTGGGGCGGGGGCTGGGGCTGTGCACAGTGAACACCTCCAGGACTTCATCCTGCTGCTACTGCTACTTCTATTGCCGCCACGATCCGATACTTTGTGCTAATACAACACTGCAAACGTTGCAGCTACACAAATACTTGTTTTATTGGAAAAATTCGAAAGTTTTTCTTATATATCTGCTTCTTACACATCAGTTTTCACGACGATCGAAGATTATGTAGAGAACAACTTCATTGTTGTATTGTAATGTAACATATTTGTTTGACGCAACCAGTGACGTTGGTAGAATGTTACTTAGATTAATTATTCGTAATAATAATCATATGTTTCTAATTATTCTTGTAATTGGAAACGTGAAACCACTTTTCGATCATTTTTTAACATTTAATAACGTTTATTAATAAATCTCAAAGTTTCAGAACTTTTGACCGTTTAGAATCCGAGATAATTAATAACAAAGATATAGTCCAAATCACGATAGTTCGGCGGCGACTTATACTGAAAAGAGGTTATAATTTTATCTTATTCGTTTCTATATACATTATAGAAAAATAAGTGAGTCAATGCCTTTTAGTTATATCGGCAGTTTATAGCCCACAACATGTTTTAAGAATGAGGTGTCGCCGAACTCTCGTAATTTTAACTATACCTATTTGCAGGCTCACCTTCCATTTGAAGCATGTAAAACTTCCTGTCCGTTCAACTATTTTCTATTATACACAAAAAATCTCTCGATAGAATTTTCAAAAGATTTAGGAGAGTAAAGAAAAATGTTTTTGAAAGAAATTTAAAAAGAAATAACGCTTCACCGTTTTGTATTCGAGATATAACAATTTAAAATATCTTTTTTAGTCTGATAATGATAAGTGTGACTATACTATACCACGCTGGAACGTCCTTAATTTAAGATTTGTAAGTTTAATTTGCAAAATAAACAAAAACATGAATATAAATTCCTATACTTTTGTTTTTAGTTTTTATATAATGTTATGAACTATTTGCAATGATAATGTTATCACCGACCACCTCATACTAATATTGGAACAGTATGAAGCTTTCATATATGTACCCTGCATATACGTATAATTACATAATTCCTAGCTAGAAAATGTAACGCAATGTAACACTTTAATTAGCTTATAGTAAGCTATCAAGTGAGAAACTTGCACTGCAAGATAGTTTTTTTCTTGAGTTGTATTTGATATTTAATATAAGAAACGGAATAACATTTAAATCCTGTTACTCACTTTGTCACGAGAGGTCCAATGTTTATTAGTATACCATTGCATTTATTTCATACGTCCATGCCTTATACATCTTAAGTTAAAATGCCGCAAAGGGATCTACTTTATGTAGCACAAATTCGAACAATCTTGGATTGGACAATACACACACGATACCCTCCAATTCAGAATAAAATACACTCTAAACAAAGGCATTCGATCATGATAGATATCTTTGTACTTATCCATAGCCAATAGGGTTTTTAAATAATGTTTTCTCTAAACAAAATACAGATAACATCAAGAAAAAGGAAGTACCAAGCAATTAGGCAGATATAGTGTACTAATGCGAAACAATTCGAATAGATTTTACTCCAAAAGTCGTCGTTGTAGTACGCTGCAGTGTCAGATCGATCTTAAGGTCACTCAATAGGTGAGAATAACTCTTTAGGATAGGTCCTTTATAATGAATATTTATTTTTACGTTTGGAATAACTTGAAAGACTTTAACCAGTTGTTAAGCAAGCTTGTAGCATATATTTCACATGCACAACATTTTTAAATATGAAAAAAATATATATATGCGTGATAAAAATCTATAATGTCGACAGCCCTATACATCTACGCTGGACTCACACCCTTTCTACATTTTCAAAGCCACCTCATTTCACTCCCAACTGGCCGTAGTTTAGCCCTACTCGACTAAAAGTTCTGCTCTCTATACTGTATGCCTCTATATATATGTATATACATCACTATTCCAAAATGGCTGCCATGCCATGCTTTTTACTAGTTTAGGTTTTTACGGACTTTATAATATGAGTATAACCAGTTTCGTCCAAGACCAATCTACTGTTTGTTGTACCTGCCTAACTATACCGATTTTCCTTTTTATATATACTTATTTTTTAATATAATATGTTTGTATACAATAAACTGCCGCTTAAATTCACAGACACACACACACACTATACAATATCCCACTGGGTGTTAGTGCAATTGTATCAATCGTTCTGTATTTTTCAATTCATCAACTGAAAGAGATTATTTCGAAATCAATTTAGCGAAAATCTTTGCTTATATAAATGTCTCACGTAAATGCTGTAGTAGTTTAAATCATTTTAGGGACAAAACAGTTAAATCATTTTATTTCTACAAAATACAGGTGTAAAATTATAGAGACAAGTCTAGAACCTAGAGCCTAGTATGTCTTATGGAATTCACCTGTTCCATCCATTCTCTACTTTGACATTTTAATGTGAATAATTGTGATTATATGATTGTAAAACTGTTAAATAACATCTTACCGTTGCTGAAACAGGGCTCCACCACAGTTGAATATAAATTGTAAATGTCGTAGCCGGTGATCGTGGTTCATAATGGGTGTCTGTGAGGCCCATCGAAGATGTAGGTGCTTATCTCTTGTTAGACCCTAAATATAAAAATAAAAACTCGTCTTAGCGATTGTACATAAATAGATCTAGGTATACTACAAAATTTAAAAGATTAAGAAGGCGGCATTTTGATTATATGCGCTATTATACGCTTGAACCATAAAAGAAGCAGGTACGTATGAAGTAAGCTTTATTTCACAGCAGTGGTCTATTGATAAACATTACAGTAAAACCGGAGATAAAGCCAATAAGAAAATATTAAAGGAAATAGAAATAGTAAAGGAAGAGAGCCAAGAAGGAACAGTAAAGGGAAAGAAACAATGAGGGGTAGGGAGCAAGAAAATATAGGAACAACAGTATGTATAAAAATCAAACATTGATGTTGGAATTATTAAAAATGTTAGAATAGTTTTAAGTTTAGGTTAGCAATGAGATGTAATTACGTGATTTAATATTCAAAGATGTTAAAGTCTAACGACACACACATTAAATTAATAGATAATAATAAAAAAAAAAGTAAAAACAACATCTAATGATAAAATGTACCAATTAGAAATAACCGAAATACAGCATTCTGAAAAAGTTGGCGTTGCAAATAGACAGTTGCAGTGTGAGAGAAGCCTAAAGCTACTGTAATATTTATTTAATATATAATTAATACGTTGATAATTTCGGTTTAATGTGAACACAATCAGTCGGGTGTCAGTTTTACTTTTTGACTAATAGCACATGGGCTGAAAAGTCCCGGGCCTAACACATAGATGGCGCTAGTTTTATTGCAGCCTTTTTTTCAGTTAATACTAACCTTCAAAAGACAGCTGTTAAAATTTTATGATATTCTATTCAGTAGTTTGTGAGTTATTGTGCTAAGAGTGACGCTACTTTTCTTATTTTCAAAACAATGGATCAAAAACAATTTCGTGTTTTAATTTTACACTGCTTCTTGATGGGAAAAAATACCGTTCAAGCCAAGCAACGGCTTGAAAAGTGTTATTGGGACTCCGCTTCATCAGAAACGGAATATATTAAAGTTAAATTTATATTTTAAAGTTGAATTTTTAATGTAAACCTATTGTAAAATAAAGAATTTTGTGTCCGTAAAGATGGGTCTGTATGGATGGAAAGTTGAAAACAGAACTAATCCATTGTTTTTATTGATTTAATAAATTTAGGTATCGAACATTTTGGTGCTTAATTATAACAAATTAGGCGATTAAATATCCTTAATAAAAAACATGTATATATATATATATACAGTGCTCTATACAGTGTATCACTGTATTATGCAACCAATTAGATATCAATTATCAAATTATCATGCTGTTTTCTTTCGGCATAATAAAATAAGCCATCTCAAATCTACTTCCTAATTCAAACCGGAAACGAATTCTTAAATTACCCTATCGCACAACTTCATTCTCAACTTAGCGGCGTTGTCTTTAAATAGGACAACCGAGAGAGAGAGAGGTGGGGAGGTAGTTATGGGAGAGATAGAGAGAATAGGGACTTGGTGATTTGCACAACAATTTGATGAGTGTTTTATTTAAATCGTCTGTCATGACTTTACAAAACCATCCCCAAGAAAACATCCCTCTTACGTATAGACAGGAGGGTGAAAGGAGTGTGGAAGGGAGTTGCACTGAAATGGTGTGTAAAAATACATTTAAAGAATAAGTGTTTAATATGTTTTCCCGACCCTTTTTCCGTCTATTTTACACCCTTGTTTTTCAGCTGAATTTTAAATTTAAACTTCATCCCCTTCCACTGTGTTTTCTCCCTCTTTTTTCTGTTCCCGTTCATCCCTTAGAACCATTTATCCCATTTAGAATAAAGTCAGTTATTTGTTTTATGTTTTTATTTATATAAACGCGATGTTAAGATATTATAATTTAAATGAATTGTTACTGTGAGTGAGTCTTTCCCAGGAGGGTTGGGGGAGGGAGGGGGTAGTTGCGGCTTCCTTGGGTTGTTTTTTATCTAGTTTAATTGAAGTCTTATTTATTGAATTATTATTGAGTAATAAGTATACTAGATGGAATTTTCTTTGTTCTTTACCCTTTACCCAAAACCGACATAAAAATATCAAAGTAGAGCATTCAATTAGCCCTCAAAAATATTTAAAATTAACAACCGCAAGTACAGCACACTCCCCTATTACGCGGGTTCCAGCAATACGAATTCGTACAATGCGGCAAAAATATTACGCTAATTGGTTTTTTGCAAAAAATTAAAAATATTCATTATATTTTATGCATATCTAGTGTATTAGAAATATTGCAAAAATTTGCTATATGTATATCTTCTTCTTCTTTATATAAAAAAAATTCAGCCTGTGTATGTTCGTACTCGCAAAAGTGAATTCATTTTTTAGAGGTCGATTTTTTAATTTATGTTTGAAGTAGATGTTAATAATTGTATATTGGCGTTTTTATTTTATTAAATATCTAAATACTGACGGAGATATAGCAATTTAAAGTTTGAATTGTAGTTTTAGCGCTAGAGATGTCGGCCATATTTATGACGTAACATGTCGCTCTATTAAGGGTTCTGTGTTAAGTAAGTGTTGAAATTAAATGAAAAAATGATTTTTTAATTGATAATATCTCCTAAAATATAAGGAGTTATTAAAAAATAATTGTATATTTGGGGTTCTATAAAAAGTTTTATAAAAATTAAGACATGGTTCACAAGTCCATTGCCACTTTATCACTTAAAGTGATGTATACGAATAGACACGAATAACCTGCAGAATTTAAAAAAATAATCATTATTAGTTCATACTTTCTTTTCCATTTGTTTTTCATTACATAATAAAACGATAATTACTTCATCAAATATTTCATACAAATATGAAAACACTCTATTTAAAAATAAATAAATTAGAAGTACGAGTATACAGCAGTGTGTAGGGTACCAGAGTGTTTGTTCGTATTTATATTCATAACCCCGAAATGTTTGAAATAAAAGCACAAATTGAATGAACTAAGTTAAAACAAACTTTAGAATTAAATTGAAACTTTAAAAACCTGTTGAATGAAAACACACACAGATATATTATAAAATATAATGGTATTTATATTCGTATAGGTGTGTATGTATGTATATACGTACGATGTACAGTGATGAGCGTACAGCTGTGTAGAATACCGCACACACATACATTGCAATGTATGATACGATAATATATGTATTACTGTACTACATATATCATAATGGAAATTGTTACATGGAATTCCGTCATGAAAATGTGAAACGAAAATAGAGAAAATAAAAAATAAAAATAATGAATAAAATACTTTGATTAAATATTTATTTGTAAATCTGCTATAAATGTTTTTTTATTTAATTTATTTTAAAGTGGAGAGTGAGTTAAGGTTGGAGGAGTTATTGCAAGGAAAGAGGGAACGACGAGTATGGATGACGGAGGTAAGGAGAAAGAGAATAGAGAAGGTAACGGAACGTTATAAGCAGAAGGAGTCGTATCGCGTAGCTGGTGGAAGTAAGGAGAAAGCAGTGGAGGAAGATAGCAAGGGAGACGAATTATGAAACGGATGAGAGAAAATAAACAATGTTAAAAATGTGTATAGGAAATGTGAAATGCAAATGTTGTTTTAAGGCCGTAAAGGCAGACAGATATTTATTTTATTTAATCAGCCTTTTGCGGTGCTAAGTTCTATCACCGACGACTCCTAATATGTTGATAGTATTTATGGTGTAGTAGTCTCATTTACGCAAAACGTTTCGGCAAATTTCACCATGTATGCGATAGTTTTGTAAGATAATCGTAAATAATTCATATTGGGCCTCTTGTGTACACAGGAGGGGTTGGGGGACGGGGGTATTTTGGAACTAGTTAAGACCTCACTCAGAAATAGACGCCTAAAAACTGTGTTTGGAGGTAGAATAGTTGGTATAGGCTTATAACTAGATACAATTAATTTTGTTTATCGTGGTGCGTCATTGTAGTTAGGTATGAGGAGAAGATCTCTGGGATATACATGTTATCACCTGCGTGTCTAAACATTTTTGAGTAATGTTTTTCTCACATCCTTGAGTACTTTCTTGCAGAATGTTTTAACAATATCTTACTTTATTTGTTTTGACGATAACTCTTTTTTGTAGATGGCTGAAGTTTTTAACAAAGTTATCATCTATATGATTATTTAAATGGACTGTTTGCAAATTGTACTACGCAACATTTAAGATTTATTTAAACTGATATCAGACGGTTCACTTTTTGTTCATTTCTGCATTTCATTTGAAATGAAACGTCTGAGCACAAAATGAACGTTCACTCGGGCTCATCTCGGGCTTTATTTCGTGTTCTGTAGTGTAGCGAATTCCAATACGCACAACATTGCTTGACGACATAGTAGAGTATAATGTCGAATGAATGTTCATTTTCGTCTGTGACAGATTTAGACAATCAGATTTTTACATATCTCAGTTCAATTGCTTCTCCGTTCAAACCGATGTTTCGATTTTAAAGTGTGCAATGTCAACGTGTACTTGTATTTCGCATTAAGTGTACAAGGCGTTAAACATACATGGATGAATTTGAATTGATCTGAATCTGAATTAAATCTAATCGTGTAAAAGTTCCATTATTTTACCCTAAAATCGCATATCATAAATAAATCATATGACGTATTATATAATATTTTATTTATCACATTACCATGTTCCGATATCGAATTGTTTACTTTTACGCGGTTTTGCGTTGAACCGCGTTGCTGTTGTTGCTGCAGGGGTGTGCTTCTGGTGCATTGCATTTAATATTCGCGGTAGGTTCATATATATAGGTATAGATTTTCACAACATTTAGTGGTTGGACAGTACAACTACACTCATTCTAGCCTACCCCTTCTCCTCATTCTCATTTCCTGGTCTATGTTAACACCACAGTTTGCATAGTATGAGCCTCATACATATACAGTTATAGGGAGAATAACATATTTACTAAAATTTCATTCGTTAAATATAATTTGATAGAAAATACAAGCATTGAACGTATCGATACAACAAACCCGTCTATTCCAAAATCCCTACAGCGCTGTGAGTGGAATATACACTGCAAAAAAGCACACATGCACTGGCTACTTTACATAGACCTCCTGCATCTTGCACCGATCGAACAATGGTGATGAAAAAAGTGAGTCTTAAATGCGACAATACGTTTGTGCCGCAAAAAAACGAAGAAAGTACCTGTCCAATATGACACAAAAACAAAATTTAAATAAGAGTGTAATTTCTATAAAAGTGTACTATGTATTGATAAAGTAGGTTACTGGAACCTCAAATGTTCAATTATTATATGTTAGGAGATATTAACAATTAAAAAAGTCATTTTGTTTCTTTAATTATTAAAGGGATTCAACGTTGTACAACATTCCAGATGCATGTAATCTCACAACCGCTGTATTGTTTTATACAATAGAGCGTAAGAGAGTAGAGATATATTCTTGACAGAACTCTGACAAGTTTACAGGTTATTAACCTTACAGCTCATAAATCTCTGCTATATGTATTTATATATCAAAATATCAAATATTATTTACAGCTATTTCAAGGAACAATCAAATTTCATATTATGTCTGGCTTAGCAGGGTTAAATAAAATAAAAACTTATTATTCTTTGACTTGACTTGATTATTTGACTACCAACAGCTACGAAACATTACCACAGCACTGACCTACTCAACAAATAAATGACGTTAAAATGCATTTCACGTCATACAAATATGGCCGACCATTTCTAGCGCTCAAACTACAATTCAAACTTTTAATTGCTATATCTCAGTCAGCATTTAGATATTTAATAAAACAGACACGCCAATACACATTTATTAACATCAATTTCAATCAACAATTGAAAAATGAGGACACAAGCCCATTCACGTAGGACACATGGGACACAAGCCCATTCTCCAAGTTGCTGTATTTTCTAACGTGTTACTTTAATACTACTTGTAACGTCACTAAGCATATGTTTCTATTAAATAAATCAATCTGTTTATTAACAGCGCCACATAAACCCAACGGATAATCTAGAAACTAATTTGTATTATCACAACTCATAGTCACATACAAGTATATAAAATATCTGTACTACCCGTTACATTACAAGTATTAAGACTCTACATTTTAATTAACGGTATACTTTTCCATAATCCTCTCTAACTAGAACATATAGGGTACACTAATACATCTACATACTTCTAGTGTGTACTACTTTACCTATAGTTCAAACCCATACCTCCAAAATTCACTCCCACTCCTCCCCCCTCCTCTATTCACCACCCAGATGGCTGTGTAATACCCTAGGCTCCAAACAGTACTGCGTGGCTGTCTACCACTGTACCGCACCTCACACACCCATTACTCCCGCTGCGTCGCATATACCCCTTGTGCGCATTCGATATCCAAGACTCACACCATTTGTCCATGATTCCCACCCATAATGCGAATAACACCACCCTCAGCTTTTGAAATGGAACAGTTTGATAACTCACACTACGATATCTATTGCTATGGAAAATGTTGGTGGAATGGAATAGGCAGTGTTACGAGTTGGAGTGGAGTGGAGTGGAGTGGAGTTGAGTTGAGTTGAGTTGAGTAGAATGTATTTTCATACAAATTTATATGTATGTATTTGTGTTTTGTGTTCGTTTGTAGTATGGGTAACGTGTAACGAGGACTAACGACCTATACATCGCTTATATAGAACTCATATCGCTCTTAAAATATCGGTAATGTATGAATAGTTATACTCATTACGGATTTCAAAGTGTTAAATTATTTTACTTGTATATTTGTGGTCAACGACGGACACAGTATTCAATAATTTAACTTACATTGTTTTTTAGAGGGTGCCGTTTCTCGAGACTATTTTTAATCCCGGTGACTTGAAATTTGCAAAAGTTAAATGGCGTCCTCTTAATTATACTGATTCATATTTAATTATACTTGTTCATTAGTGAAACATATCCCTACATTGTAATTGTAACAAATACAGGATTTGATTTGATTTGGAACTTTGTTGTTAGTGAGAGAACGCACGTGCATATGAGTGAGAAAAAACACACCGCACAAACGAAACTAAACTGGTTTGGAGTACGTTTTCAGCGACTTTGTTCTTTGGTCGCAGGGCCAAGCTTGGTTGCATGCTTTTGATAGTGACATCATAAGCAGGGATGTGCACAAATACTTTTTAAATTAATTAAATACATACATACATACAAATACAACACAATAAAATCCCATATTATACTATTGTTAAAGATACTATAGAGTCACGTAACTAGTTTGCAATCAGTCGACCCGTGTGCAGTTGTCCTTACCGTCCAAAACGAAGAACACAAAACATAGAGCCTATTTTGTAACTTTTTCTCTGACGTTATGCGTCATGAACAGGGCTCGTGTGCATTTGTTTGTTAATATTGCCAAATAAAATTTTTGGAAAGTGCATTGTAGGTACCTACTTATTATCTGAACTAAGGGGTCTATTTTGTAACTGCTTACCTGACGTCTGTTAACTACTGACGATTTGTCAAAGCCGTATAATTCACAAATTAGGCTACTTACGCCAGTTTCAAGGTATGGGATCCATTTTGCTCTTTATTTAAGGTCTCCTGATAGTTTTGTGTAAACTTACGTAGCTTAATTTAGAAAATATATGCCTTTGAAAAATCGTCAGGAGTTAACAGACGTCAGGTAAGCAGTTACAAAATAGGAGCCTAAACCTCTTCATGCTCACTATATTATGTATACGTTCCATTTTCGTTTTAAATTTTCAATTATTTTCACTATCAAAGAAAGGGAAAATTATTCATATTAATAAAAAGTATTTTATTACACTCTACGCGCGATATCTCGGGAACGATTGATAATACGAAAAAACGCTTAAGATCAAATTTGTAGAGAATTTTATTATTTACAAGTTCTATAACAACCCTAATGACAAATGACGCATAGTGAACGAAACATTTGCAAAAAACTTTTTTGTTGTAAACTTTGAGCTTGAATATCTTGAGACGCGGGCATGATGAGGAACGTTTTCTAAATTTCATTCAGAAGTTCCATCTTTATTTAATTGAGTCAAACATCACATAATTCTGTTAAAATTAAATTCATTAGGAGAGTAGAAAATAAGCCAAGACACAACCGTTTTTTGTGCAGTAACATTTAAAACGAACAATCAATAGGTGTTTATTATTGTATCTGCTTCATTCCTTTTTTCGTTCATACTCATGTTCTATCTACCTACCTCCCCTTGCACGCCACTCATTTTGGAAATGTTTTTCCTGTCACTGTAACACATAATACTCAGTCAATTCATTTATCAGAATTACGTCTTCCATAATTTTTTGCATTTTTTTCTCGAAACTTTTAATAACAAAAAAATTTCTGAATATAAAATAAAAAGAACTCGATTCACTGTATGTATTTTCACTATGTGATATTCAAACTTCTCCCGCTATCCTTGTCATTCCCTATCCCTTTACTCTCACCCCTTACAACCCCCTACAGTACTTCTCTCTATTTTGAGCGTCATCCCATCAACTTCCCATTCCCCAAATGTCGAACAAACCAACCTTCTCCACCCCCAAAGTACATACCCTTAAATATCATCCTCATACCACTAGTATTTTGTCACCCACCTTTTTAACCACCCACTGGCTCAATTTAGTTGATGAGGAACGCGCGGTAGGGCGGACAGCGCTCCAACTGGGAGGGACGGGGAGCAGGGAAACTACATGGGTGTGCAACTCAAAGGAGTGGAGCATGGGATAAAAAGAACCCCGTTGGAGGGTGGGGGAGCATTCTGGAACCCCATGTGCTTAGAAGCGCATGTTAGGACTAGAAATTTTATATTTTATTAAATTTGTATGTAATATATATACATAACAGCAAACTACTTTGTGCTTTGTTCGCATGTGTGTGTGATGTTTTTTGCATTCTTGTAATTTGACCAGCAGCTAAACAAGATGATAATCCTCGGGAAGGAACTAACTGAATGCTGCAAGAAATCCTAATGGGGGTACTCGGGAAGATTAGAAATGACCACTGCTCTATATTTTAATACGTTGGCGTTGGAAATATATGTTAATATGTGTATACTACATTCGGCGAAGCATTTTTGTAAATTATATAAATTTTTTTTTCTTTTCATAATTTGCAGACTGTCCTCAGAGACATTTCGGTGATACATGAAAATAACATGTGAGCTTGCCATCCACCGATGACGTACTCTTTAGCTTAGCTTTAGCTGTATGCTGTTGTTGATAAGTCCATTGCATTTTTGCGTGTCAGCCGTCTTATTGGTTTGTGGTGGTAGATTTGTACAGCTGATTCATTTGGATGATTTCGTAATCTTCGTAGATATTTCTGATGATGACTTATATATTAAAATATTATGACTTATATTAAATAAACTAGAGTATACCCCCGTCGCAAGCGACGACTGGCTTTTGTAAGAGAATTAAATTTCATTTCAAATTTTAATTCCATTTTTAAATTGAAATATTTAACTCGTTCTATATAAATTTTATATATGAAAACAAATAATTTTTCATATACAACTAAAAAAAATAAAATGTTCGGCACTCTTACGACGTTGACTAAAAATTATACACTTGTTGTAATTTTAAAAATAAATAGTTTGCTTTATTATTTTGGAATTAAATTTAATTAATTTTTCAACTAAGCTTTGGGCCCTTCCTGAGCCTTCATCGCGCCCCCTTGAGGGTCGCGCTTCACACTTTGAGAACCACTGGTATACACTATAGCGTCAGGTATACCTACAGTATAAACAAACGTGGACCTAGAATATAATACGCTTGACCGAAGAATACTCCTGTGTATTTTGCTGATGAGATTCCATCGCCATCCTTAGAAATTATGGAATAATTTTTCGGTACGTCGTTTAAGACAGATTTCCTACCAGATAAATATGTATAAAGACACGGTAGGGGTGAAAATCTCCAAAGAAGAGCTCTCGTTTCAAGCAAAGCAATCCGGTGGTCCAATAAATCACTTCATCAGCTTTCTGAAAATAGGCGTCCCTCTTCCTCTGCATAATATCATGGCAACACCTGAATTGATGTCACAGCGATGTACATAAAGACCGATCACAATTAACGAAAAATATAACAGGCTGGATACGACTCAAAGAACTAAGAAACAAAAGTAACAACATTAAGTTAACTGAGTCCTAAGTCAGATCTGCGTAGATCGTTCGGTATTGATGTGGCCCACATTTTCTTTATCTACAAATGCCAGTGGTCGGCTCAGGCTCACTGCGTCAGAACATGCCTAGAATTGTCTTTTATGATCACATCGGAATCTGATTGGAATCTCTGCGAATGTAATATCACTTATGAATCGTTATTGACCACTAGTGCCCTCTTTATTTCTTTAACACAAATTTATATTCCTTTTAATCGTTTCATGGCTATTAAGCATCTAATCATTAATTGCATTTATCTAGTATCTATTAAATTTGAAAATACTACTTCTATTAGTTGACATTTTGACCACTGTGTATTTCAACTAACATAAAAAGTGTTCCTAAATATTATATAAGTACTTTGTCCTTCAACGCCATATTTCGGTGACATTTAGCAGATATTGTGTTTCAGTACTAACCTCAGAGTTTGTACTTTGGATTAAAATAAAAATATCGCCACTTTTCACGGTAATATTGCGTTTTTCAATTGGTTTGAAATGACCGCTTTTTATGACAGCTAGAAAAATACGTATCGCACCGTTACGTGTATTTAAGGTTAATTTAACGTAACAAAATTATATGTTACTAAAACGATTTTATTACTTCTTTTTAAATAAATCTAACCTTTTTACTCGTGAGCATTCTCTTCATACAAAAATCTTCTTAAGAACACCTTTTTAATGAGAAGTTTATTTTAAGGATTAAGTTTTTCCGAGTAACTATAAAAAAATAAAACAAACCCTTTTGGATTAAATATTACTAGGTTTTGCTTACGTACAATCTTACATGAATCCATGTTTTGTGTTTTGCTCACACATTTTAATAAGTTTATGTCCGCCATAGGAACATATAGGATTAAGCGTAGAGTATTATTCATTATGGGAAGAAGAGGAAGCAACACCAACTAAATGATAAAATAGGGAAGCAGAAAGAGCTGGCATGAAAGAAGAAGGATGAGATTTCATTAGTTTAAGTTTAAATGAAAATAGAGTTCAAATATACATTAGACTCTAGGAATAGTGTTAAGTTTGCTTTAATTGAAAAGTTAAATGTAATTAGACGATATATTATCCATAAAAATAGTCAAATATTTGTTAAGTGATTAGTTTTTAAGACATCATTAAGTACGCAGGGGTTTATTAATTTTAAGTGGCTGCTCATCTTTAAACTTAATTCCCATTTTCACTTCACTATACCAAATGTAGCAATGGTTGTAGTTCTATTACGCCTCAGTAGAATAAGGCCTGTCGCACTCTGCAACTGTATTTAAGCGACAACGAATTCCGGATTAAATCAGTGGCTTGCTTGAGCGGCTAGAACTCTCAGAGCAAGCCAACATGTATTGAAGTTGTTTTGTACTAACATAATTTATCATGAGAGCAAACTTTTACTTTAATTTTTATGCAGTCTGAGACGGCTGCTTGCATTTACAAGGTTCGGATAGGTTTAGTGTTGTAGCATGTCCTCACTTGGTTAAACCATTCGCTAATATTCGTTTCCAATATGAGAGCTGCGTAACGGCTTTGTCGCTTTCAGTGTGCGAGTTCATTACATTTACAGGGTTCGGATAGGTAAAGCGTATTAACGCGTATACGTCCAGCCAAAATTCTCTGAAATACGCTTGCAGTGGGCGACAGGCCTTAGTGTATCTTACACTCCTCTCGTATGCTAAAATAGAGCTCACGTCCTGGCGTTTAGCACTAGAACAAATATATCCACCTTATTTACTAAGCAATTTTAAATTATTTTATTTATTAATGTATTAAGCAATAATAAATAAACATACTCGTACATGAAGTCTTCACTCGTAGTAATCACACAGGCGAATTGTTCAAGTAAATTATCAAGTAGTCTAGTAGCTAAAAAATGTGACGTGCACTTGAATACTTGATAATATATTTGAGTATTTTGTGATTGGTCAGGAATGTGTATTGTCGCCGTTGACACTGACACCTGATTGGACACTTTTTGTTTTCATTGTTGACATTGATATACCTAAAAAGCTAAATGGAATATTTAATTTATATTTATTTTTTAATTTTTACTCAGAAAACAGTTAATTTTATAAAATATGATGAATTAGAATTATTATTTCAATAATTGTGATTAAGTTCACAAGGATGGTGCGCGTCAAGCGCTGCAACGTTTTAATGTTATTAGCGTTGGTTGGAGCATCTTTCGTAGGGAAGGTTTATGGTAACAGAGAAGACATTCCATATTTTGAAGGTAAGTTTGAAAATAATGTGCTAATATGATATGAATACTCTTACAGTATGTTTAATACTTTTAAATATGCAGAAGTAGGAGATGAGAAGGATAAGGGAGAGGGATGTGAACTTAAAGATGTAGAGAAAACTCCCTGCTGCCCTTCAGTTTTCGAAGATCAGGTAATTGTAAACGCGGAAAACCCAGGACTGGCGGCAGGTTCATGTGGCTGCCGGTAGGTTCCTTTCATTATCTTAGGCTAATATGATGTTTACATTAAATCTAAACTGACTTTTTAAAGTAATTTTTATATTTTCAGATGCAGCGGCGACGTTAAAGCTCTCACACAGTCTGAAGGCGAGCCTCACGACTACTGTCCCGCAGGACAAGGTTATACCGCCACTGCTCACACAAGGTACACTACCCTTGCAGGAGGAGCAGGAGGTGCTGAAGGGGCTTCTAGTTCGTCTGCTCCGGAACTTTATCACATTAAATTTGTTTTAATATTATGGATTGTAGTATCTGTTATGTTCATTACTTTATAAATTGTATCCAAAATTATTTAAAAGGAACTTAATAATAAATATAATGTTTCAAGTGTATGTTTATGATCTTATATTCTTATTATCTTTGGCCAAGCGGTTAGGTTAAGCACCAGTAGGTTTGGATGGGTGAGCTAGGGATACCCGTTCAAATTGTGTGTGTAAATGTTGACATTGCACTACTAGCACTTCAGTGATTGTCATATTAGTTTGAGATGTATCATATCTTAGTTTCGTCTTCCATGTACACATGCAGATGCAATTTCTGGACAATACTGGAGAGTTTATGGTCAATATAGGCTGGCATCGCAAAACTGTAGAAGTAGAGGGAAATTAAATCATGATTTACCATACATGGTGTAGTGTACAACTTGTACTCCGGATGGCTTTGTCGCTTGCAGTGTGCGAGTTATAGGTAAAGCGTAGTAGCGGGTATACGGGTATAATATTGGAGAGTTGATACACTGTCAATATCTTGTTCAATATTTGACTAAAGCACCTACTCGAACTTCAAGTTCATTAGATTCGATTACAAGTTTACTTAAGGACGCATGTGTCTACTAGTACGTCTATTAATCCAGCGGCTAACAAGCTTTACATGAAGAAAATATAAACCTAGATAGTATATAAATTTTAGATAGCATTCGTTCACCGTTCAAGTAAAACAAAAGCTTGGCAAGTGTTATTCGGACTCAGTATTTTTTCCCAATAAAAAGCAATGTTTTATCAATACACGAAATTCAGATTTTTCCATTGTTTTAAAAATCATGAACGGTGCGTCGTTAAAATCACTGTAACTTGTAAATTAATGATCGGAATGTTATGAAACTTTGACTCCTAATATATGAAGGTGATTACTATTCATAAAAATCACATCGATTTATCATTGGTAACGACATCTATTTTTTTTAGACAAATGTAACTTACATCCTTGTCTACATATTATAAATATTTGTTGGAACTTTCGTTGCCTATGAACCGAAAAGCTTTAGATGCGACGCTCCAATATATATGTAGACGTAAACTATAAATAATATAGATATAAACAAATATACGAAGTTTCAAACCTATTGTACATATTTCTAACAATTTGAATGCAATCCAGTGCCAGTGTTCCACATTCTCATCCACATCATTCCTGAAGTATGAGTATTCCCGCTACTCGGCGTCCTGTACATAGATAATACCTCTCATATCACCATATATTAAGGTTGTATTCGAATATGTCATTTAAGTATACTTAAATTTACTTTTTCTTAACATCAGTCTGTTAGCGAAGAAAGGAATTCGGGAATTTGTTACCTAACGAAATTGTACACTCCATCTAGTCTAGACATCATCACCGACCCGACCCTATACCCAGGCCAGCTTTAAGTAAAGTTTTCTTGGAAAACTCGAGCGAGCATCCGAGAAAACTCGGGAACTATCCAACGATGGCTTTTTCAGCACAACATTGGGAAAGCAACGGGAGAAACAATTTTGTGATCGCATCAACCACATCGATTTTAAATAATTATTTCAATATTCAATTCTTCTAATGTTCTGTTTGGTTTTATTTTGTATATTTAGATATCTTAACATAATATTGTTTTATAAACAAAAAGAGTGTGAGGTATGATCGAGTAAAGTCGAATGGCTAATATTGGATAAATATGCATTGGAACTCATAATTTTGTCTAAGGTGTTTTTTATTATATTTTATTACTTCGTCAATATTTACCGTCGGTATGAGGTCTATTTCTTATGCTGAAGCTTATCACCGTCGACGTCATACTATGTTGGCAGTATTTGTGATGGCGTCATCTCATGTATATATGTACACACTGCTGCCTAATAATATGATTACGTATGTGCGTAATCAATTTAACTTGATAACATTTTAATCCAAAAATTATAACTCTGCTGAGTAAGAAAATTAAATGTAGTGATTTAAGACGAATGAATCTAATGCCTAACGGTACATATGTTAAATTAGTAAATACCCAGTAAACAATTTAGTGAAGTGTTTTGTTTTGTGACGTTTCTATCACTATTGCACTTCAATTGTAATTCGCATCAACTTTATATTCCGACAGATTTCATATGGCAGAGACAGTAAAATACTTAGGTATCCACCTGGACAGACGCCTAACATGGAGAACGCATATCTGGAAGAAACGGTTGCAGTTAGAAGGTGAAAGGAGAGATATGTACTGGCTTCTGGGCTGGAAGTCTCAGTTATCAACCAGCAATAAACTACTGTTATACAAGGTTATACTGAAGCCAATATGGACATATGGGATAGAGTTATAATCCTACAATGGTTTCAAAATAAACTGTTAAAGCAAATCCTTAACGTGCCGCGATTCGTTCCAAACTGGTTAACACATCAAGATCTTGGGGTTCCATACATAAGAAGTGAAATTAAGGATATCAGCAAGAAGTTCGTTTAAAGATTAGAAGTTCATCCAAATGATACAGCTGTACAACTTTTCCAGCATAAGCCGATTAGACGACTGAAACGTAAAAACCCAATGGACCTACCAAATATGGTGTAGAACAGGTTCCATATGCACTAAATATTAATGTAATAGGTTAAGTCAAAGGGTGAGTCATCGATGGATGGCAAGCTCGCATGTCATATTTATATATATTCTAGAACTGTAAATGAACTCTTTCATGACAAAGAAATCATACGCATCTTCCATATGATGACAAAGTGACTCCAAAATGTTTACTGGTTACAATACAATGTAGCACTAGTCTGGCGATCGAAC
Source organism: Panorpa germanica (assembly GCA_963678705.1). NCBI lineage: Eukaryota > Metazoa > Arthropoda > Insecta > Mecoptera > Panorpidae > Panorpa > Panorpa germanica. The sequence continues at coordinate 14,092,861 of OY783211.1, read as the reverse complement.
CTGAATATAGTAATATGCTTTACTTATGATATACATCGATTTTAATTGACACAATGGCGTCATCCCTCAACAACTTTAAAATAAAATGGAATTATATAACTCGTTATAACATGTACGCTTCATAATTTAATAATATAATAAAATTTTCATTGGATTGTTTTCACACTAACAATAATCATACTTTATAATTTGGCAAACAGCCTAAAGCATCGCTCAGGGTCTCTTGTGTTCTCTTCATCCAGCATCCCCTACCCCTTACCCCATCGTACACAGAGAGTGTTCACCACCTCCCACCCTCCCCATTCACCGTTAACTATACGTATACCTAGTACATGCCACGTTGTCTATTTCTGTATGTGTCGTTTATGCCACTATACCACATACGTTCTGTAAATTGACAAGGGATGAGTATGATAAGGGTGCAGGGTTGTTTAAAACAGGGTGGCATATTCAGAAACAACCCCCATACCCAAATCTATTTCTGTGTCACCAATACTTGTAAGCGTTATAACTATGACACTTCCATCCCCCGACACGATTCAACCACCCCTCTGACTCTGTGGAATTAGTTTGATGTCAAGATGTCATTATTTCATTTGACTTGTCATAATATTATGTCATCTATCGCGAATTGTGATTCTAATTTATTCGGAATTAGTAAAACACCTGATCCGATCGTAAACTTTTACGCGCTCGGTTTAGTTGCTTAGGAAAATTGTTTAGTTTAAAATTATTTAGGGTAGTGAATGTTACTTATATATTCTACTCGATGGTCTTAAAGGAAATATTTTAGGCAAAGGTTATACTTTGTAACCGTCACTTCAATACCATAAATGCAACGCAAAAAAATCAAAGCAAATTATAGCATGCCCTGATAATCAGCCATATGTTGCACCATTTATTAACACATAGCAAGTAACCTCCGTGTTAACGATTGTGACTTGTGATTCATAAATTATAATTTTATCAAAAGGAAATAGATACAAATGATGTAGCGTAACCAAATTTCTGTCGTTTTTAGAGCAACTTCTTAAAAACTGGTAAAAGATTGTGATAAAAAAATATTACAACATAAAATGTTACGCATTTAAAACATTATGCGTTTTTTTTTGTTCGCAAATTAACAATATATCTTAACAATATATCGTGACAATATATCGTGATAATATATCGTAACAATCGTAACAATATTTGTCGAACCAATACATTTCTATCTTGGCTACTTTGACTTAAAATCCCCTGAAACTGCATTATATTTTTATATCAGCTCTCGGTCCATAGAGGCTGATATATATACATGTCGAATCGTACATAGAAGTGGCCATTTTTCAGCTTGAAAATGTAGCTTCTCGGCCTCTTGGCTAAGATCAAGCGTAGTATCTGTTCTCATCAGTTCAATATCTGATAGCTCTTGTATAACAAGGGCCTGAATATATTAAGTTGATTTTTGGAATTAGGTGAATGCGCATTGCGGTCCCGTCGGGAGCGGCCCATTTAAAAGATAAACAGTTTGATTCTTAATTAGACTAGTTCCCCTTCTCCTATTATTTTCAAAAAGTTCTATTTTTGAATTGTTTGCGACTTTGAAAGCATCACAATGTTTTCTACTATCATCTTGACCTTACAAATTCTTTGTTAGAATCTATATCCACCTCCTATACATACTTGCACATTCCCTAAGGAATGAGCTACCACAAATAAACCATTAGAAAACTTAAAAGAGAATCATGAATAAGCTGTGGAGTAAATAATCACCCCTGCAAATAACAACGTACGCAAATGAATGAAGTCCCTACCACCAACCTGCCGACGGCGACGGCGACGGTGAACCACGCCACGACGTAATCGCTGTCAACATATTTTACCATTCCTTGTAGCATCGAAACGTCGCCGTCGTTAGTGACTCTGGTGAAATACCATTCCCATCCATTCTCTCTATCATACAAATAATATTAACCAGAAATATATTTTATTGCCTTCATGTAATCTATTACTCGATAAAAATATAATTTAATTAACTTGTAACCTAAGGGAGGAAGTTCACGGAAAATATTTACCATATCAACAGGTTGCCCATTATTTTAATTTTTATTTGTCCGTATTTTACTTTCGTTATGTATTTTATTTAATATTTAAACGTGGGGTAGTTTATAAAACATCTATTAATTTAATTATAGTATTCTTTATTAGACAGATAGAAAATATAACGCATTGTAACACTTTAATTAGCTTGTAGTAAGCTAGAAAGTGACACACTTACACTACAAGATCATTTTTATATGGGAAGTAGAAAAGTAACCTTAGAATTGGCTTATTGCAAAGTAGCAAGTGTGCACTTGCACTTACATTTTAGTAGAGTTCATTCGAGTCACGTAGGAGCTCAACATGTTGGGAATTCCGTTGCGGGAGAATTTAAAAAGGATAGCCATGCACAAGAAAGTTTTATGACGACGCTGCGGTTTAACAATACGTATGCAATTGGGTACTGGGCAGACATCTTCTACGATCATGAAAGAAACCATTTGTGTTTTTATAAATCTCCATTTAATCGGTATTAAAATATTCGGGTTTACAAACCTAATTTTCTTTAAAATATTTACAATATCAAATATTTTATTGATACATTAGTTTAACATGCAACACATGATATATATTCTTGCTTAAAGAGTTACTTTAAATAAGGGGGTAGTTTAATAATTCAGTGAGTTTTTGAATTTCCCGCGCAGCTCCCGTCAAGTGCCATCTATTAATGGACTACTGCCAAACTTTGAGCAACCTGCGTTATTTATTTTTTGTTTAGCCATTGAAAACAGCTGTCCGCGCGATTGAGATTGAGTGTGTAGCGAACTGCTACCCCATCCAGCATACTCTGCAAATTTTAGCCCCCCTGCAACTATTCCAAACCAGTTCCGGTTTTAAAACCTGAAGAAATGTCTGGGAGATAAGGGATTTGGGTCTAACAAAGAGATCCTTTCTTAGAGGGCTCAAACAAACGCCTTTTTTAGGGTCTTAAGAAAACCTATTATTTATAGGAACAAAAATTGGGAAAACGACACTATGTTGACAAATAAAGGGCTTTTTACCAGAAAAATAAAAGTCACTGAATTATCAAACCACCCTCGTAAATTTTAAATAGATGTAATTGTGTTTATAGGGGGATGGCATAATAAATTATAGTCCTAGGTAAAAAGAATAATACTTTGATTAACCTATAGTAAGCTAGCAAGTGGCTTATATTGCAAGACAATTTCTATACAATCTAGGAGGATGAAACTTGCACTGTAAGGCAATTAATTATCAATATAATTTTCATAATGTAAGCCGAGACGTAACTTTGCACGTTGAATGGTATCACTTGTATTGTGTCATCTCCTGCATTCGGTTTAATTTCTAATACGAATAATGGGCTTGTGTCCTATGTCTTAATTTCTATAAAAGTGTACTATATATTGATAAAGTGGGTTACTAGAACCTCAAATGTTCAATTCTTTTATAATAACTCATTATATGTTAAGAGATATTAACAATTAAAAAAGTCATTTTGTCTCTTTAATTATTAAAGGGATTCAACGTTGTACAAACTCCAAATGCATGTAACATCACAATCGCTGCCAACCTTACAGCTCATAAATCTCTGCTATATGTATTTATATATCAATATATCAAATGTTATTTACATCTATTTCAAGGAACAATCAAATTTCAATATTATGTCTGCCTTAACAGAGTTAAATAAAATAAAAACTTATTATTCTTTTATTTGACTTGATTATTTGACTACCAACAGCTACAGAACATTACCACAGCACTGACCTACTCAACAAATAAGTGACGTTAAAATGCATTTCACGTCATACAAATATGGCCGACCATTTCTAGCGCTAAAACTACAATTCAAACTTTTAATTGCTATATCTCCGTCAATATTTAGATATTTAATAAAATAGACACGCCAATACACATTTATTAACATCAATTTCAATCAACAATTGAAAAATCGACCACTAAAAAATGAGGACACGAGCCCATTTAATTTCTGATACTCAATTAAGTTAGGTTTTTATCATTTATAAACTTTCTATAATAAAACTATAGTAGGCGAACTTTATTAAGAAGTTTTTCCACTTACAACATTCCAACACTTTCTTCAAAAGTGTTTTTCTAAGTTTCTATTTTATAAAGCATTAATTATTCAAATTCGTCAATAGTACAGTACAGCACTGCTGCATGCACGCAATCATTTATAATTTATACCCAACAATTCTTGAGGAAATAACTTCTTTCCTTGGTTTATAACATATCCATAGAATACTGTTCAAGATACTACTTTTATACTACTATAAAATAAGTTATTATAGCTCAATCTAGGATGCAGCTAATGAATTAATTACTTCATTGAAAAAATTTATCAATTATATGGTTTATATTTCGAATTTGTACATTAGACCATATTCCAACTCCAACTAAACTTATTGGAAATCATAGAGAGTTTTTTTTTTAATTTAATTTCTTTAACGTCAATGTTGTGGTCCTACATCGACCATATATGTGAACCACACCGCTGCCAAATAAATTTATTATTATCGTTCTCCTCAGCATCGGAAATAAGCCGACATTAAATAAATTAAATTAAAAAAAGAATCTTCGTTAAAACTTAATATTTTAATCATTTAACTGATGTAACCGAATAGCTTTTAAGAGCTTTTAAAAGCTTTTAAATAAATAATACTCATAACTATTATATAATATAATAACATGGCATTATCACCGGTAATAACTTTAATTATACATCTTGTTAATCATTTAATTATGTTATTTTTGTTCGATATTATATACACTCTTGTTGTGTTGTATTTTTTTTTTTTACAACAATACGTTGTACGATAGCGTGTCCCTCCTCTCCCTAGTGTAACATTGGGTAGGGGAATTACTTTAGGGTAGTTACGAAATATATAAATGTATTTACTTCTTGGTTTTCTTTGTTATTCAATGTACTCATTTTGTTTTGTTTTAGAAAAATTTATTTAATTAGAACAGTTGATTTTAAATAAGTTAGTTTTCTTTTGTTTTAATTATTTAAATGTTGGTTTATTCAGCCGCATTGACAATGTGTAGCAATAAATAGTTAATGGTATTAATATACAGAAATAAAATAATCAGTACAAACATATTATTAATAGCTAAAAGTTAAAGTAAAGGTTAAATATTCAGCGATTTCATCACCAAATCATCTTGCAAAAGTGAAGTCTTAAAGTCGATTACACTGGGTATTTTCCAATTACAGAACACAATACGTCAAATTTGTGTACTGTAGAGTGTATTGGAGTTGTTTTGCACTAACATAATTTATCATCAGAGCAAACTTTTACTTTAATTGTTATCGATACACCACTGTTATGAAAGTGACTGTTGCATTACTTTCCAGTCTGAGCCGGCTGATTGCATTTACAAGGTTCGGATAGGTTTAGCGTTGTAGCATGTATTCACTTAGTTAAAATTCGATTAAATACGCTTACAGTATGAGAGCTTCGTAACGCCCGTATTCGGACGGCTTTGTCGCTTGCAGTGTGCGAGGGTTTATTACATTTACAGGGTCCGGATAGGTAAAACGTAGTAGCGCGTATACATCTGGCCAAAATTCGCTTAAATACGACTGCAGTGTGTTGCAGTTATGCTTAGATGATGTTTAATATGAACATACATCAGCTTTTAAATCTGTAGCGTTATCCATACTTGTTCAGTTTTATTCTCAAAAGCTATTTATATTTTTTACCTCAATTTTATAAATTTAATGTTATTTAAAAAATATATTTTTATGACTTAAATAAAATAAAGAAAGGAAGATATTAAATTATTTCGCACAATAGTATTGGAAACAAGTAATCAATATAATTTTCCACAACATCAATAAATTTTACATTTTATGCTAATTAGTTGGTTTTAATTGCACACATAATGCGAGAGCAGAACTTTTTAGAGTGCTCAACTTTGCGAGGCACTGCTGTAGTTGAAACATTCAATGCTGAACATAAAGCGGTCTAGTGCCGTAATTGAAAAATATTCTATATTTTCAGAAATCTGCTTTTTATCAATCGAAACTAATCATAATTTTTATACTTCTCTCTATAACACTTAAGATCTTTGCTTTGGTAACATACTCGTTCATTTAGCCACATTAACCATTCTGAGCGCATTTTTCTCTTTAAAACAGTACGGATCGTAGATTAAGCTATATCGTACTGTTTCGTCGTTATTTCAAAACTCAATATCACAGTTGTCTAATTAATGAAGTGGTCGATCGATATGTGTTACAAATGTGCTGATTTTAAACTAAACTTATAAAAGAAAAAATGTGTTTCAAATATCAAAAACTGTTCTACAAAATCCATGTGGTTGTACCCCAAATATTTCAACCTGTGGGATGAGAAGATTCAGTTCTCCAAACGTAACATTAGTTAAACCCTAAAACGGATATATAAAGGTCATCCGGCGATAGCAACACCATCTCCCGACTGTAGTAGAAACCTTTGTAACAACCTTCCAACATTTAAGCACTATAATGTTATTATAGCATACAGAACGACATTCTGTGTTTCGTAAGCGTTCTAATACCCTAAACCCTTATACACAGTTCCATCAACCCCTGCACACAACCCTATCGAAACAACCACCCACTCCACCACCTCACATGGCCCTCTCTCCTTTGTAAGTTGTCATATTGCACGCAATGTTCAATCCACATACTATCTATACCCTGCCGTACCCCTCCCACTCCTCCATTCTACTGTACGTCGTATATAGAGTGCTATACTGTACGAACATATACCCCATGCACAGAGTAATATTACTGTCATCCCTTTACCGCTCACCCTGCAACCCCTACATTATGACTACCACTACCCCAAGCTCGACTCCTTCTAAATTACTCGGTGACTCTCCTGTCACCCGTACCCCTTTCCCTTTACATCCCTCTGGACATTGGTTGGGCTGGGGTTACATTGAGACCATGACTTCGAGCAACTAACTCGTCTCATAAACATACCCCCTATGCAGAGCTATCATAAAGGGGTTGAAAATAGGGATGATTTCAATTTAGTAATTTCGATCTATGTGTGTAAGACTATGTTTTCTAGCTAATATTATAAGTTATGTTCTGGTTTGAGACAATTTGATCTGGTCAGCGAAATTTGAGCCGTTCGATTCGAACAGCTTGTTACGACCGTTGATATGGATTCCGCGACTACCCAGAATGCTGTGGGATGGCGACTGTGACTAACCACACACATTGGCAAGACAGGGTTGCAAAGTGGAAACTCTAGATAACGCAGTGGAGTGAGAGGGGGGTGAATATGCGTAGAATGAAGCGAAGTATTGGATGTCTTTTAGTTTACCCAAAAATTTTGTTGCCGTGTAACTTCGACGTTTAAGATTTTTTTAAATAAAATAATTATATGATATTGTGTAGCATAAAATTTATCAAAAGTGCATCCGGAATTCCAGTACAGCAAATATACATCATTGGCAGATATGACGTGTTTCTGAGAATTCTGATTCACCATGACTCTTTTAAATTGCGCGGGATTTTTAAGAATATAAAAACAACTTAATAAAAGAGATGGATACAGTTGAAAGAATAGAAATTGTGCACTGAGAGGACTTATTTAGCAGTGTACAATTGTAAGACATGTGGAAAAGTGATTTACAATAATAGAAGTGCTAATAGAAGAAATTCTTCCTCTAGGAAGCGGACTGTTTCAGATAGTAATGTTATTGTTGAAATAGAAACAGATAAGCCCATAAAGATACAAAGATATCAGAAGATGCATGATGAAGTTATAAGAGAAGCAACGATACATGTAATATATTGGATTAAAGTGCTAATAACTGTTAAAAGTTGATACACTCAAATAAATATTAAAAAAAACATCCCGATGATGTTTAAAATTATTATGCAAATTACTAATTATTAATCTTTTAGTCGGCTCTTCTCATAGTAGGTTATAAAGCAGGATTAGTTTCTATTCTAAAAATTAACGGTTGCACTTGCTTCTTACATCACTAGCAATGCCTTATTAGTGTATTTTACAAGAACTCACCCCTCCAGTGTACCCCTTTGTCCTTCTGTACATGTATCTCTCTGCATTATTCCAGCTAAATCATCTCCATCTCTCCCTACGCCCAACACCGAAGGCCCGGCGCCCCACCTTAATCACCAGCCGCCTCTAATCCACCCTTAATTAATCTAACAACACACAACCTCCCCTTCCACCTCTATTCATACGTCACACACGACGCTATGTACTTGTAACCGTTGACGAAGCACGACATGGAACGGGGTGCGGGGTGTGAGGTGCAGCGCTACCCTTATTGCCAAATCTATGTGCTTATCCTAGTTATACCTAAATTAACTGAAATGATAATGTCCATGTAGCATCACCGTGGGTGCTGTGCCTGTCCCTACCAATGATCTAGTTGAGAATTTTGGACCAGCTTTGTCTGGTTTCACCTTTACAAATATTAAGTTCTTGGACGTAATGCGACGGGGCTTATAGCGCGGCTAACAAATACATACAACGAAATGAAAACGAAGAAGGTAACACGACGGAGGTCAAAGTTTATGTCGTTCTCCTCCGACCAGAACAACACCTGCTTACCAGACCTACACACCAGACGAATACATCTTTAGTTTGCAGATTTATTTGCTGAATAATCTCGTTCTTTTCACTATAGCTGGAAAACAGCATTCAAAGATTTCAAAAGAAGATTTCTTAAGGTATGCGTCGGCATATCAGCGTGGAAGTCATTTAACGCATTGAATCAAAAAAATTCAATAACAATAGCGTTGTTAGAGGCAGGGGCGGCCTTATGGATTGCGAGGCCCCGGGCGGCTGAACTTTGCGAGGCACTTGTTATTTGTATAATTTGTAAATTGTAAGAAAGTATTTTTGATGATAATTGACGAGAAATAAAATTTTATATTGGAAGATTTATAAAAGTTAACAAGCACAAAGATGACAAATATTAATGAGGATAAACTAAGGTATATGAATGCCTTAAAAGATATACGTAGGGATTCTAGTGAGATTTCTAAAGACCGCGGCGTGAGATTCAAATACATGTATAGTAATTAATTTTTCTATTTGGGCTGTTGCACAATAATGTGAGTCCCCTACAAGAACAAGGCCCTGGGCTGGTTAGATGTGTCAGTACCGCAAGCATGAATACGTCTTGTCAGATAGATTATAATACTTTTTCTATGGATAGTCACAAATAAGAACCCATTTGTGAGCAGTGAAGATAGATTTGGGGACATTTCTGTTTTTCTTTTATATTTTTTTCCTCTTCTGCCAATACACAAATAAACACAACAGGATCTTCGTCTATCGTAGTTGTCTCAATCCTATATTCTTTTCAAATTAAAGAATTTATTTAGTTTATGTGCTACCTGTTTTCGGGACGTGATTTTATTTATCAACTAAATTAACTAACCTCAAATTAAAACACGAATATGACACGGAATGCCTATTCTGAAAACCTGAAATCTATATTCAAATATTAAATAAAAACATAAATTAAATATCAAAACAGTGAGTTAGGAATAAAGCTTTAGCTCGTTCTCATATATAGGAACATTCGAAAGTCTATGAGACACATGCATCAGTTTAACTACCTACTAATATTACAGAATATTTTACATTCGGTACAGATCTCTGCTCTAGAGTTAGACCTATGACTACATCGAGCTGGGTTTGGGTCTGATATTTTTATGAAAGGTTTTTTAACCATATCTTTGTGCAGCATTTTCAAAATAATTCTCGTGGAACTGAGCTGGATGGTTTTTAGGGTGAAAGGGAGTTTGAAAGAATAAATGGGATGAGATTTAGGTAACATTAGAACCTTCAGAATTTCAGTGTTTTTGGGTGTTTGGTTTTGGTTCTAACAGTTTGATAGTATACGTTGCTCTTTTCGTGTATGGATGTATATGTATATGTTCGTGTAGTATAGCAGCAGATCTAACACAACTCAAGGTTTGCAGGATGGTTTGGTTAAAATGGATGACGGCATCGAGGGGTTGCTAGCATTGGGCTTTGGTGGCTTGGTGGTTCGGATGCTTGGAGGCTTGGAGGCTCGGAGCTTGGACTAACACGCAATATCCCTTCTGTGAGCTGTGACTATATTGTAGAGGAACCATTCCATGTTTGCGTGTGTGTGTGTGAACTATATATAGTTCACGATGGTTACGTTGGTAGAATGGTTTTGTATAGTCGTTTCATTCATTTTTTATTTTTAGGTACTTTCAAAGTTTACCGTCATTTGATTTTATGGCGTGTGTCTACTACGAACATCTCAATGTTTGCCAAAATAAAAAAAGACGACATCATTCAATTTTATAGCTGTCTCTTTCTTACTTAACATACTTCACAGTATGTTTATGGTTTTACCTAAAAGTATATGAAATTATTATATTACCATTACTAACTGATTTACATAATTTTACGAAATGGCACGTTTTTTTGTAAAATTTCATTCTTTAAAAATATCGAGAATAAGGTTTTTCTGTTGTATTCTTATTGTAAATATCTCAAAAAGAAATTAGTGAAAGAATTATCACACCATGAAAGAAAATACGCAGAAAAAGATTAAGAAATAAATGTTTTATTTTTAAAGTCACTGTTTGAGTCTAGGTTATTGCCTAAATTTATTCAACACCTTTTACACCTTTTGTTTTGTAACGTTTCTATCACTTATTTTCAATTATAGTTCGCATCAACTTTATCTTCATTCATTTGTACTGTTCTTCAAATGAACGGCTGTGGGAAAGTGAACTGTAAATGAACTCTTTCATGACAAAAAAACATACGCATCGTCAATATGATGGCGAAGTAACTCCAAAATGTTTACTGGGATAGTGTCCTCCTTTACCTTTTTCCTATAGATACTGAGCATGCACCTCCTTGAAAGTCCTGCTGGCGCTCTGGACCTCGTTTAAAAGCAGAAGAGAAGTACCCCTAGCTACTGACTTCAAATTTTCATTTTATGTTTAACTTTATTTAAATGTAAGTTTGCATTAATTACGTCACACGCAAAAGGGGCAGGGGGAAAGAGATACACAAAGTGAGACAAGACATGCCCAGAGTGGAGTAGACGTCATAATGCTCGGTTTAAAGTTAGCTTTAAAAAAAAAAAATAATAAGATTAAAAATGTTTTTGTTTTCATGTTGAACTTAGCAACACTGTTTGAAATGACGTCAAAATATGTTAAAAATCATTAAATTTGTGTGATATAATTTATAGAGTTTTAGCTTTTGAAATATAAGGAAATATTTTAAACAAAGATAGTAATTATTATTAAATAAAGTATGTTAGTGACGAACAAAGCATGATTTCATAAGCTGAAACTTTTATTTAAGATTAAAATGTACATTTAAAACTAATCTCAATGGTTAGGAATGATAGGTCCGGCTAAGTTGTTCGCTAGAACAACGCCTAACATATATACAACATTCTCATTCGACTACTTATCGAAGCACTAATTATACAAAATATGTTCGAATAGAAATTAAATTGACATACGTAACACGAACATTGAACCGGGCGGACCGATGAAAAGTATAACGTAAATTTTTTTTTTTCTTTCAACAGGTATACCATACTGTGAAACATCAAATAATTAATTTTTTAATAGTCTATAATTTCTCACATTTCTGGAACACTATTATGATTGGAGTCTTTTAGTGTACCCCACCGGAGCGCAGCCCCAATCCACGAAGTATCGTATAGCCAGCCGGTTTATTCCAGTCCGCGTTACCATGGACTTCGGCGTCCGTCGAATACAACGTCGGTGGCCGGCTAATAGTGTGGGGTGTTTAGTATACCCCCAACCGAACGTTGAAACATATCACATATATTCCACACACCAGGGAACACCAACTAATTTCCATTGTGTTGCAACATTCACACTTCATTGGTGGACAATATGAACTACGAGCCATTTTGAGTAATTGCAATATAGTGAAATGATTATTAACAAATTTGACCAAATAATTCTGATAAGTTCAATCAATGTATCAGTATCAGGGGCGATCGAGGAGGTTCTACGTTAGTCATTCAACTTACATAAAAGTTTTAACCGTAATTACAACAATAGTTATATTATATGAAACCTAATTAAACTAAATACTTTTTTTTAAGGAAAGAAACTACATGGTAAACATTTTGGAGTCACTTTGCTATCATAGTAGATGAAGATGCGTATGATTTTTTTATCATTTACAGTTCAGTTTCTCACAGTCGTTCATATGAAATGTCTAATTTATCGACTACAAATAGCGAAACCATTCCACCTGTCGAAATACAAATGAAGATAAAGTTGATGCGAACTATAATTATAGTGCAATAATGATAGAAACGTCACAAAATAGGACACTTCATCAAATTGTTTACTGGGTTCGTTCTACCCCGGAATTGAGGGTGGGTGTTCTAAAGAGTTTAAAATGAGACTATGTAGTTTATAGACGACCCCTTAGTTGTCATATAAACATAATTCATTTTTTAAAGTTTTACGACGATTTTTACAACTTGGGTCATTTTTTCGAGTGCTGTTATATCATGTAAATCTACATCGGAACACCGATCTTGTAATCCTGTTTTATTATTCTTTAATAAACTTAATTAATAATGTTTTTCAGATATTATGAAATATACATATATAAAAGTTGCATCACCTGGGATAGTAAGATGATAAGCATTTCAGATTCAATCAAGATTTTATCTAGAAATAAACTATTTTAAAATAGAAAATATTTTCAAATGTTGACAACATCTGGTTTAACATAGTGTTATGAATATATAATACTAGTTCAATAGGTAAAAACTTGGACGCATTAATGCTAATTTCGAGGTTAAAAAATATTTTAACAATAATCCTTTGCTCGTTATTTTTAAACAACGTCTTAGTTGACCTTGATACGAATGGGGTATCAACTTCTCTCCCGTAAAATTAATACGACCTTCGTATTAACTACATATTATTTTTGCATGAATTTGTATTCTCCCTCTCTTCTTTCGAGATCAAGTATTATGGTATTTTATTAATAGAAAAGTGAGTAAAAACTAATTGACTCTCATGTTAGTTATATATCTACATTTGCTTATCTCATTTGCTTTTTCAATATATGTGTGTATCATACTATATGTGAACATGGCGAAGGTGGGGATCTGTCGTGCGGGGACCCGATAATCGTCTCAAAACCATAGGTAGAACCATACCTTTACACGTGTTTGACACATGAGTGCAAGCGAGAGACGTTGTGTCCTCATAATGCGTTGTCCTACTCGAATCGCGTGTAAATCGCGCTATATTAAACAGTTCAATAATTTTTGTATCAATTAATGTAAAATGAATATATTTCAATCTTAAAACTTGTTCGTGTATTAGTATACACAAGGGAGATATTTCTCCTTCATGCCCCCCTTCCTCTGCCCTCCTATTGAGCAGGTTAGTACGCATTTTCAATATTAACTTCATCGCATTAATAACACAAATGTTTCAAGTTATTTAACTTCAAATAACTGCCAGTGATAACAAAATGTCACCGGTGTTGAGCGTTGTTCTAGTCCACATAAGACACGTTACAAACACGTCACTAAAAAAAAGTGATAATGTGAAATCCGTGAGACTCATCTTAACTCGATGAAATAATTTAAATGTATAGCATTTGAAACAGATCTCTGCAATTTTATAACATAACATATCATAATATTATGATATACATGGCATATATTTAGACTTTTCACTCCTCTCTCTCACTTTCTATCTTTTACAATCTGCTCCCCCTTCTCCTGCCCTACCTTCCTTCCACTCACTTTCCTTTATTTTATACCTCTCCTTCCACCTACCCGTCCCCTCCTCCTCCTTCTGTTATGACTGTACTCTCTACTATACTCGCCCTGAGGAGTTTCGAACGACGGGAGTTTTACGGGAGTGTAAAGAGCGTCATAGGGTGACTTTGCAGGGTATGAGGATATATTACAAGGCGGACAGGGCGAACACACAGAGAAAGGGATGATAGGGCGAAACACTACGGCGCGGCTATGTGGGGTGAGTGAACATTTTCATGGCACCCTCTACCACTCCTTTTGTGTTTACTACTTTTGAATTGTTGGAAAACACGTCCGAGTAACTCGAGAACACTAACAGTGCATACTCCACTCGCAAAACACAGACAAATTAATGTTATGAATAAGGGATTATCTCAATTTTAAATATATTTTCGCAAAACACAAAACATGGATGATATCTGACGTCATGTAATATTGCACTTAAGTAAATCCTGGTAATATTTAATCTAAAGTGTATTATTTTATAGTCCTTAATTAATTTATTACAATTAATTTACAATCCTTAAAAATAAATTTTAATGCACAAAGCGATACATTTATTTGCAGTAAAATGAATGACAAAGCTATTTATATCAGATAAAGTCGTTTACTTAGAAGGTAATTCTTGTTATGTTATATAAACCTTAAAAACACGTAACTGTGTTTAGTTGTCTTATTCTTGATTATGTTTTGAAAGAAGCATTCCTTAAAATTTGTTGAATATGCTGGTAAAGTGTTTTTTTTAAATTCAAAGTCGTTATAAAGACACAACAGTTAGAAGAAGCAGATGTTCGCAGCGCGTAGTTGAGTGGTAGGAACTTTAAACGCGTTTTTCGGAAAACTGTGTTTTTCAAAGTATCTCGAGAACGGTTTTCCAAAAATTCCGAGTATTTCTAATAATTGAAACGGAAAAGTGAAACGAAATTTGAAACTTTTTTCCAGAAGTCTGCCAAAAACCCAATTTTCAATATTTTCAAATGATTCTAGTTCATTCCATGTATTTTTGGTCTATTGATAAAAACGCTGTTCTTTTTCTTTCTTTCTGATAAGCCAATCAGCCAAAATCGTGGAGGAAGTCAGCGCCCCTTTTTTGAGGCAGGTGTCTTCAGAGTGGTACAGCATACGTTCTAATGAAAATATTTACATGAAATTTGTTTTCCATACTTTTGAAATAGTAATAAATAACTGATAAAAATCTTAAAGTTCTATCTTTTCATTGGACGTCAAAAAATATTCTCAAAAAAAGTACTAATTTTTTTTATTTAAATTCAAAGTACAAACTCTGGGGTCATGGATTAAATTTATCCCACCTGCGAGATTTGAGAGTATTTCCTAATTATGTAGTCATCATATATTTATCAAATATAAACAAACATTTATTAGGCAGCGACGTAATTCACATATATGAAACTTCGACACCATAAACGTATAAATATTTTTGGGATTGCATGGGTATTGCAAAACTGACAGAGTTTCTTATATCAACTAGTTACACCCACACAAAGAACAGTGACCGAAGAATATGACCCGGTAGTTAAAATCGTCATAATACAGGAAAAGAAAAAAAGGAGTCATCATTTTGCAATATTCAGTAAATATTTCGATGTTCGGTGGTTTATTTTGATGATATAATATCGTCGTAAACAAGTGTACTTTGAAATAAAAGTAAAAATGTTTCTCCTTGTGTTGAATTTATATGATTGAATTTAGAGATGTATTTATTCGATACCATTGCCCCTCTTGAACATATCCAATGTCCATTCTTACATAATCTTACATAACAAAAACTGTTTCGGTATCCAAATGACGTAATGCAAACGTCCGTCCACGTGCGCACAAAAAACGTCGTGTTTTGTAACTAAGTAAAACACACTCTGATGACTGTCAGTGGGAGTGGTAGTGGGATATCGGGTTAGGTTCTCACCCCTCTCAGATTCTACTCTTCATCCACCCTTCACACTCTCTCTATCTCTTCGTAGGATCCCAACCCACTACTTTTAGGTTGACTGGATGGGTGGTTGGTACTTTTGAAGGGTGGTTCATTTCGGGAGGACATCGGAACAAATAAGTGGTATGAGGAAGACGACTTTCGGGGGTAGGGGGGTGGTAGTACCACTACCACTATCATAGTATTAGACTTGTGTATACCAAAGTATTTTACTTCTAGGTATAGACGAGAACGGAAAACGGAGAACCTATAACATGACAGCGTATAGAAAAAAACACTACGGGGGCCGACGAGGTGGTGCTGAAGGGATGGGGGATGGGGTTGTAGTATACGAGAAGGTATAAGAAGGAAAAAGAGCTCGGACTTCGATCGCAACTTGATAAAACTTGGAAAAATATTTTCAGTTGTATTCTAAGAAGTATTTTAGGGATACTTAAGTAGCACCTAGTTTTGCAATAGTGTTTTCGTTAATTGAATCGACTTTCATTTAATATTCCGTATTAAGTAATTAATTGTCAAATCAAAAAATACAACAAGTTAAACATGTCCATCATGTGATAAGTATTAATAAATTAATGCACCACGTTGGCCATCGCACAAGGAGGATATAACATGTGATTGGCAAGATGTCGCGAACAAGTGGAAAACAGCAACCCAAAGCCTTTTAAAGTTCTTCATATACTCTCTCTGAAATTAAATATATTTTATCTTTAAAAACAAGTTGCTTTAAAAAATTAATTAGTCCAATTTTGATAGGCAGAACTGTATTTTTCTGTTAATAATTATCTATAGAAATTGTATTTTGATTAAACAGCAGATGGACGTAGTAATCAATAAGATGGTATTATAAACTGCGTTATTCTTGCAACTGTATTAATGAAAAAAAGTAAAAGTAAGTTAGTAGGTGAGAATGGGGCTTAAAACTACATATACTTTATATAGAGGCTTTTGAATAAGAGTGTCACATTTAGTATCATTTCATATAAAACACCTTGATACAACTTATATGGATATACAGGGTGTTTGTTTTATATTAAATGATACTAAATCTGGTCTTTCTCCAATTGGACATAGCGCTACTAGATATGGCTGTAGGCTTACATGTTGTACCTGACTACAATTACTTGGTGTACTGTACATTTCCACACGGAGCTACTGGTCGACTATACGGCATAGAACGTAGAACGAAGAGCTCTGTTCCGAGCGTTCTCAATCCCAACTCATCCCACTCCCAAACCTCTAGAACTCTAGAACCCACCCGATCTCATCCCAGCCCAACCCAACTCCAATGTGATGTGTTCAGCCCTTCAGCCCTACAGCCCTTAGCCCATCAAGCCATCGTCCCATCAACCCGTCATACAATCCACGCTGTGTATCCTATGTGTTTTGGAGGGTGGTTAGTTGGGTGTTCATTTAGGGGTGTGAGATAGAGGGGTACGAGAACTAGAATAGGTTTTACTATGAAGAGAACTACACGAAGATATAGGAACCGTTAAGAGTACTGTGAAGGGGAATGTTCGGCAATATCAGGGACGAAGAAAGGTTTCGAATGGGAGAGTCGAGAGATTAAATTGATGAGTTTTTTTTTTAACATACATGTTGGAGATGTCTACCTGTTCTGTAGCTGTTGTAATGGTGGTATTGTTGGATTCAAAGGTTAAAAGGATTAATATCCTTAAACATATTCTTAACATCCACTAGGACTTCATTTCGGTTGCTATACCTATAAAGGAAGTGGAGCTTTTTCACAAGATAGCTAAATGTAAATGTTTCCTGGATATTCGTTTAGATGTTGACATAAGTTTGGTAATGGCTGAAGTCAACAGAAATTGCGTATATGGAATGGTAAACAGTTAAAGGCAATATAAAACTTTATAGGAAGCCTTCCGAGGAAAAGACAACATCAAAGAACAATGATTCAGTCAAGCTCGCACGACTTTATGAAAGTAAATAATCAGTTAATATGACCTAGTGATTGGAATCACCGTAAAACCAGAGAAAACCTGTCACCGTTCATTTACTTTGTGCTTAGAATGTTGACTGATATTTGGTTTTATTAATTTGTCAAATTTATTTAACATTTAGCCTATTTCCAATGCTGAATTCTATCACCTGGTATCATTTATGGTATCGTGGTCTTGTATATGTAGACCACATAAGTTTTATTATTATGAACACGTAATCAAACTAATTCTAATACCAATCAAACCCAGAAAATGTAGTAGCACTAGTCTTGCGGATTGAACCGATCGCGCTTAGCTACTGTGACGTTAAAAGATGTTGGACTAAATCAATACCTCTTTACAATAATTTAATATTTAATATGCGTCACATATTGCAGCAACAGATTTTTGGAAAAATTCAGACACAATATACAACTCCAAATAATTTTACACCAGCTTGACTGTTCAGCAGAAAAACATGTAACGTATTAGATGTACAAATGAAATGTGAAAAAGAAGAAATGCATAAATAATATCGTATGCAGCAAGGACTGGAGGTATCTGTATATTTAATCGTATAAACATATTTTTCCTATATTTACCCTTCTCCCCGTTCCTTTGTATAAGAAAGTGCTACTTATATTGAAATGTATTCTACCTTAAAATTTAATTTCATAGCTTCAGGATACTAAGACCTTACAACACTTATTTGAATTACTTTGAAATTTTGTTTATAATAAACTTGAGTTAAGTTTTTATTTTGTAACTTGAATTGAATTGAAAATGCAACCTAAAATTAATCATTTATTTGACAATATTAACCAACAAATGAATATTATACTAGTCCAATTCACTACGCATGACGTCAGAGAAGAAGTTATCAAATAAGTACTTAGAAATGAAATGAAAAAATATGCAGATCCCGTAGATTGCATAGGCTGTTCAACTGAAACATTATTGGCTTTTTCCCAAAGTTTCTAAACTGACCCACACTTTGGCAACCACAGTTCAACCCTCTGGAAGCAGAGATAGGTTAGTGGGTAGTACGATAGCACTAGCACTAATACACGCGGTGGTAGTTTAGAGGGGTTGTCGAATGGGGTGGTAAATGTATAGCGGGTTATATTTTATAGGAACGAGAAAATAAGGGTAACTCAGAGGGCGAAAAGGGACTGCTGAAAATAGAGTCCGAGTATGAGTATAGGAACCGAGTGGTTATAAAGAAGGATGAGAGGGGGTGCATGTGGGGGCGGTTACCCTCGGTCAGCGGGTGCAAGCTTTAGGTTCGTATTCGATAGAAATGTTGTTTGGATAGTTTTTAGATCTAGAAAACGACGACATTTTGAATTGGAAAGAAAATTGTGTCTTTTGTTAGAAGAAATTTGTCGTTTGCAGAGAAATGTTAAGGAGGAATTAATTTGATATTATTTCACGGAGAGTAATTGAGAATTTTCTTAGAGATGGATTTGAGCGGATGAGGAAGAAGAAGTAGACATTTAGACAAACATGTTATGAAAGCTGTCATATTTAATATTATTTTATTAGCGTTTGTAAATTATAAACGTAGATCTAGGAGAGATGAGTGTAGGTTTTATTTATCGTTAGCAGTTGTAATAGTTGTAATGGTCCATGTAGAAGTTTTAGCAGTTTTAGTCTTATTGAAATATTCTTATTTAGAGCGATCTTATGTTATATCTTTTCTTAGGGCCATCCATAAATTACATCACACAAATTTACTGCAATTCTGACAACACCCCCTCCCGTCCTTGTCACATTTTGCAGCTCCTTTCCCCTTCTCCTTGGTGTAACGTCACATATTTTAATTAATACATTTTTGAAAAATATTTTTTTAATAAGTTTTTCAGGAAATTAAATCATGTTGTCTAAATTTCTTCATTCAATACACCCCCCCCCCCCCCCTTTAATCTTTAACGTGTGTAGTAATTTATGCATGGCCCCTTATGTGTAATTGTGATTGGATACATATTTTATCGTCTGAATATATTGACACCTATTTTAAAATTATTAAACAGCGCTTGTAAATATTAGACGATTTTTTAAAGACACATATTTTCTTAATTAGGCTACTTATGCCGCTCCAAAATATGGCAACTTATTTTACAATTTATTTAAGGTTGATTTTTTCTAGAAATAGTCTTTTGAAAAATACTATACCTTGAGCGGCATAAATAAAATAAGTCTATTAATATTTCGACTTATGACGAACTTTATGAAGATCGCTGTAAATTGCAAATCAAAATTGTGCTCTTGCACTCTCAGTTCAGTATCATTAGTGGGACATTTCTGAAAAAACAAAATTTGAGTCAAGTCAAGTTCAATACTCAGATGACTCAAAAATTACAAAGCGTATAAAAATGTGGAATATCACTGGAATGCTTAAAACCTGAGTATTGTTTTCGTCGTTATCTCAACATTCAATATTCGGAGATGTCTGACTAATGAACTGGGCGATAGATATCTTGTTTATATGCGCTAAGAAATGTGAATATAGCAGGATAGGACTTAAAATTAGAAATAAATCACCATTAAATAAACTAGGTTTAAAAAAATGTAGTTATGGTTTTTTTTTTAACTGAGGTATCCTGTTAACTGTAAGCATCTGGAGAGGCTGCTCCATTCGCTCAAGCTAACCAACAACAAGCATTTTAGCTAGTCTTTAACTATATTTGCAACATTGCAAAAATATTTACGTAAATTTTTAAACGTTTCTTCTAAAAATAAATAAAAGGTTAAAAATGTTAGATAAAAACTAAATGCTTATGATTTATCTCCCAAAAAACTTTTGATTTCTGTCAAAAAGCTTTTTAAAATGAAATCGTAACTTAAAACTATAATAAAACTACAATGCGTGCATTACGAATGGATAAAACAAAACAAATGATTACAAAAACAATGAGATTGTTATGAATACGAACCTGAAATAGTCTAGCCAATAATTATATATGACAAACAAGAGAAACAAGGATAGATAATTTATTGATATGAAGAATATATGCAAACACATGTATTAGAATAACACGTTAGAGTGAGATGACTATATATCGTTCTCTTTGTTTGAGTAAATACGCGAGTAGTGAATATACGCGGCGTGCACGGCTTTAGTTCGTTCAGTGTGTCGTGGAAAGTCAGCGAGAGAGGTAGTACGGCAGCTAAGGGAGAGTTACAGATAAACTTGAATTTACGAATAAAATTTATGTGTTCAATACGTTTTAAATACATATTGTTAAAAACAAAATTTTGTATTAATAAATTCTCGATATATTTATAGAATAGGTATTAATAATATTAATAAATAGTGACGTTTATTTGTAAACCATGCGTTTTAAATTACCGCAAATCTGCAGAAAACGTGTTTTATAAAAAATTGCATTTATTGTATATTATATGCAAATACGATAAAAAATTAAATTCATAAAAAAAAAACTATAAAATTATAATATTAAGTGTAAAATTGTGTCATGATTTAAAATATAACAAGCATAAAAGAATCGAACTTTTTGTTATTAGAAATATCGATATAAATAAATTGAAATGGCAGCTAAACGAAAAGCAAGTGCAATGCTACATCATAATAAGGTAAAAATTTCTGAAAATATTTACGTAGATTACAATTAGTACGGAAATAAACTAACAGGTGTTTCACTTAGTTTTTATTTTGTTTTTCGCGGCAACAGAACACGAGAAGTTTTACTTACAATTCTAATTAAGTGAATAAGCAATTTTAGTATTCAGAAACTTACATCCGATAAACATGCTTAGCTTTTGTTTTATTATATTTCTCAAACTCTGCATTTTGTTTTCCTTTTAATGTCTTTGTAACAGGAAATTAATATTGTAATTTACATGTTCTTGTTTATTAATTTTAATTTACCTTGTTCAAATGATACCTTGTTGATTTAATTAAGTGTTTGATACAGCTGTGATTCTAATCTGTCCGTCCGTCTATCTGTCTGTCTGTCTGTTAACCCTCACACAACAAACAATTTGATAGATTTAATATACACTTTTATTTTCATTTTATACAGGTAGTGTCTCGTATAAAATATCTTACATAGATTTGTTTTATATTTTACCTAAAAAACTTAACAACTTAATAAACAAATTACCCGCTGAACACTATTACGTATATTTAGTGTTTATCTAACATAAGTTATCTGTTACGTAAACGGTTTTACCTAATATAAAACATTTTGTCACCTATTTTACTGCTTTTGAAAAATGTATCTACCGTTTTTCGCATTTGCATAGACATATTTTAAAGATATATACTTGTATACTTTTAGAATAGCTATAAAATAATATAACAAAACTGTTTTAGATTAAATATTACTATGTTTTGCTTAAGTAAGGTAATATACTTGTTTTTTGTTTTACGGATAGATTACAATTAGATTTTTTTTTGTTATTACTTCCTAAATAAATTTGTAACTAATATTTTGTTAAATTTTTCAAAATCCGAAAAACTAAAACCAAGAATAATGCAACAATAAATGTGAAACGTATGTTTTACACATACTTACGATTCATAAACTTTAAATGTAAATTTTAAAATAATCAAAAATGCATGCGTTTAATAAATTACTGTGAGAAATTTGCAGTAAAGATTACTATGCGATATAGTACTAGGTGTGTTAATACTCGTACATTTATAACTGTAAATATTCCTATAGATACAAATAAGAATTACTATGTTTCTAATAGTTTTTAATATTTACATAGGAATTTTTGTCATAAAACAATATTACAGCAACCAGCTACTCATATAGAATTGTTACCAAATTGAACCACTGTTAAATAACAGTTCAACATGTATTGATATTTTGCAATATATATACAGCCATCTGAGAAACACACAACATCGAAAGACAACTACATAGATAGGCTTACATCATCAACAAAGCTCTGTGAATATGATCTAAGTTTTTAAAATCACCACAAAGTGGAGAAGAAAAACCTGCTGAACTAGATTCTGATTTCCAGGCTTAAACATTGTTTCTTTTATCACAAACGAAGTGACAAATTTGTTACATAAACCAGAAATATTAATGCGCTGTAAATTTTATTTGTTAATGTTGATTTTTTCTTTCGAATTTCAAGTTTTTACAAAGTAGCAATAATTGCATATTACGCTAACAACAATACAAAACCAGATTCTATTTTAAAATCGTCGTAAACCAGTTTATTTCGTCATTGTTGGTGATTTTACGTGTTACATGTCAAATATTTCTAATAATTATCTAAATTGTTCATTCATATGTAAAATAAATTGGTTTACTCTCTGCTTTGGCTTTGTGATATTGTGATCCTGGTTTTGAAAAACCTTAATAGTTTCAATAATAATATTACCAGCAGGAACTCTGATAAATATCCGTTACAAATATTTAGGTTACGCGCAGTATTTGTACCCCAATTTTAATCACTAATAATTTAAAATTCGCACCGAAGCTGAATTTTTCTAAAGTGCGACCTAAGTCTGAGTAACATTAATATTTCTTTAAATATTTATTTGAGTGCATCAACTTTCGATAGTTATTAGCACTTAAAACAATATATACATTTATAAACATTTGTAATACTTAATTTAGAATCTATAAATACGAGTATGGGTATTTAAAATAAAGAGATTATATTAGATTCATTGATAAAGTCAATAACGTTTTTCAGACTTCCCCTGCTTTCAAATATCTGCTTATAGTCTTCAGGCATATTACAGTTTTGTCTGTGCGATGAGTACTAGGAGCATTAGAGAATAATATGCTTTGATGTTAGTGCTCTATTACATTATTCACAGATTGCTGTTGACCAGAACATCTTCAAACTCTCGGTCACAATATTGGTAAATGTCCTTCGAGTAAAACGTGAAGCGCCTGTATTCGCCATCTCTATCCCTTCTCTTCCCTTCCATGTTTTATTCATTTATATTCATGTGGACACTTACTTTTAAAGAATTACATAAGATTTGTTTGCATACCATTGTATTGAGCGGTATTGTTTGAGTATCACAACAATTATTTTATTACAGCAACGTTGAAAGTGCGTGGGGGATCATGTAGGAGGAAAAATAATAATTA
Source organism: Panorpa germanica (assembly GCA_963678705.1). Taxonomy (NCBI): domain Eukaryota; kingdom Metazoa; phylum Arthropoda; class Insecta; order Mecoptera; family Panorpidae; genus Panorpa; species Panorpa germanica. The sequence goes on along the minus strand of OY783211.1, from coordinate 14,068,997 downwards.
AACTTTTGTAATACATACATCTATAGGCTATATGTATATAATTGATAAAATTGACTATCAGGACCTCAAATGTTTCATTAGTTTTTAATTAGTAATAATACTATAGAAGTATTTACAATTAGAATAATCATTTTTGTCGCGTAATCATCAACGGAATACAAAATTAGTTCGAGTTTACCTTTTTGTATCCTAAAATCAATTGTCATCTTTGTTACACAACGCAGTGCAAAAAAGATGGCATACTTATACGATGTATACGTCTAATATTATTTATAGCTGTATACATAAAATTTTGAATTAAATTTCAAATTTTAAATATCCATTTTCATCAATTATCTTTTTGATTTAAGTAATTCCAGTAAAAATTCAACTTTACATTTATTCATCTATGCACGCTGTAATGCCCCCCCCCCCTTCTTCTCTCTCACAAATCATAGATATCAAATTCAACGTAAATTATTTTCTTCATGAGCCATCTTCCAGAGTTGAATTTAGCGTAACGCGTTCTCACTCTCTTTTGAATAAAAAATTTGTAATGTTGACCATTCATAAATCTGCCGAAATGACCCTATACCTTTTTCTTACCACAAGTGGTCAAAGTTAAGCTTACAAATTTTAATAAATTATTTTTTGAATACCTCTAATGATTTTGGAAAACAACTTGTATTGGAGAATATTAAAAAGAAAATCACAAAATAATGTAATTTCTACAGATGGCACCAAATAATACGACACAAGCTAGTAATTTTTTGATATTTTACAAAAGTCCAAATATCTTCAAAACGGGGTGGTTCTTACAGAGGACATATTTTAATATTTCGGTTTGTCTTTATTCGGTCCATCTTTACTACCGCAAGTATTATATGGTACTTACAGAATACCTTACATATAGTTCAAATTACGAGAGTTCGGCGGTGACTTATGTTTAAAATGAGTTGTGCTGTATAAATCTGGAATGCAATGAAAAAGCAATGTCTCACAAATTCTTTTATAATGTCTGTAGTAACGAATAGGATAAAATTTGTCATCCATTCGTAGCTTTATAAAGCTACTATAACCTCTTTTAAGTATAAGCCACCGGCGAACTCTCGTAATTTGAACTATATATACACACACACATATATATAACAATTCTATTATTATAAAATCATTGTAATTACACTAACAACATTTAACACACATTTTTCATGATACAACATCTAATAACGATGTTCTGTAATATGTAAATGCCACACGGCGAATGTCACGTGTTCACACCTGTTTTATTATCTCCATCTCTTTCACTCTTCAATAAAACCTTCGAAGTCACACACAGCACCCCCACCTTGCAGTCACATCACACTAATTGGAGCACATTTTCATTTTTATATCAGGAATCTCTTTTCTGTTTTGTTTTGTTTTGTGTATGCATTACAGTTCAGTGTTTATAAGTCACTTACATTGTACGTAGATAGAGTGGGATTCCGTATTTTAATTGACAACTAAATGTATTCTAAGTTCTAAGAATTTTCAGAAGTGGGAAAGTACGAGTTTGTACGTATAGGCAACATTGTTGCACTTTGATAGTTTAGTGTGGTACGGAATCCTGCTGCTTGTCATTGCCGACTGTGGCTGTGATTGGAGATAGTGACTTATACAACTACATTAACATTAGCATTAGCATTCTGACTGAAATATGACCACTCTGCAGTTATGCAGCTATTGTCTTCGCGTAGAGTTGTACAACTATGATGTGTGTCAGTGTGTGTGTGTGTGCAATTCACACATTATTCCCGCATTGTGTATAAATGTATAATAATAAAAAATACACGTGTTAATAATATTATCAATTGAATTTTGTTTTTATTGACTACAAATGTAAATAAATAATAAATTGTACATAATATTCTAATAATATGTTGCTCTATGTATATATAATGCACCTGATTCAAATGCTTGTCTCCAACGTGTGAGTCAAATATTGGAAGATTTACATGGCAAGTTTCCTACTACACGGTGGAACGAATGTTTGATCCGATTGATTTATTATATTTGTTGATATTATTGACACTGTTTAACAAAAACTTTCAAGGTCATGAAATCGATACAAAGAACCATATTTTCGATAATGTTTTTTGACGACATAGACAATATATATTTTTTTCTATAACTACTACATGATAAAATAACATTTAAAGAATAGTTTGTGAAAGTTTCACAAATAAATATCAAGAAACGAGTTAATGACAGCAAATCTCCGCAGACGTCACGAAAAAAAGTTTCGTTCGGTGCCACTGGTTTATCTGGATTCAAAAAATCCAAATGATTTCGTTAGTTTCTGCAGGTAACTCTGTGGAGGTTTTGTTTTTTTTTTTAATTTTTTACAGCAATTAGAAGTGAAAATATCGATTTTTCATGAAAAAAATTAGGAACTTTGATATTTTAAAATACGTTAAAATTAAAAAATTAAAAGAAAACCGACAGCGCTTCCTCGGCATTTATGTAAAAAAACAGTGTGCAAAATTTCAAATAAATCAGTGAAGTAGATTCTGAACTAGAGAGGACACCGACTCTGAAAATGCTAAGTGTAAGAAAAACGCTTTTGAAAGTTTCAACTCTATATCTCTGACAGTCTTACTCCATCGACTTCAAATTTTCACACAATAAACTTAATATGTTGTACATTAATATAAATAAATAAAAGAGAGTTGACACCTTGGCTATATTATACGCTAAAATAAAGTTACATTACGTTTAATTAATTAATTATTATTATTTATTGTTAATTGTGTGTGCCTTTCGGCTTTACAATCTACCGTATTCTATTTCTTATTACATTTCATTCCTATCTTAACAATTCAGCCTTAAAACTAAACTTACTAATTTTATTTAAAACTAATTATTTTCCTAAAACTAAACTTAATTTATTTATTAAAACTAAAAAAAATATTTTAGACTTTTAGTACTTCCAAAAAGTGCTTTCTGCTTCTTCTTCTCTTGACCCTCTCTCTTCATGTTCCCCATAAAAACTAGATAACGAGCTGGACCAGATAACTGGATTTTATATATGGACGACGGTCACTTCGCAGACAATTAAATTTACATTATTCTAGACCTTTTTATCTCCTAACGTACTTTCTGCTTCTTCTTCTCTTGACCCTCTTCCTTCATTTTCCCTAGTCTTCCTTCTGTACTGGTCTATTCCCTAGTCTATTTTTCTGGGTTGAAGTTTACCTGTTTCCTGGCTACTTCTTTCTTTCTCCTGCTTCCCTTCATTGCATCTTTTAGTACTTCCTTTCTCTTCCTGTTCCTTGTGCAACCCAGCCATCAGCTTATTTCTTCTCCTGTTTTTTCTTTCCTTCTTACTATTTCCGCCATCCACCTCTTTCCTTCACTGCCTCCCTTTAATAGCTGGCCAATATTCCTTTCGCTCGCTACTTTTTCCTTACACTCAAACTTAATGTGCTCCAGTGTTTCGTCAGTGTTACATTACGTTAAAAAAAACTTTTCTTTTCCTAATTTTAAAATATGGCAACCCTAATTAAAACTTAAATTAAAAATAATCATTAGTTTATTTTATTTTTGGAGTAAAGTTGTTTAAGCACACATATGATTTTGGGGTAACACCCCTATACTGGAGCCACCCCTGACTGTATAGTTAGTACAAGTACATGTGATATGAGGAAACTTTTTGATATTTTATACTTCAAACTTCAAACTCAAGCTAACATATGTCATTTTGGATTTACAAGATAAATGATAATAACCCGTTGATGTTGATGTTGATACACAAGTTTTTTTTATTGCGTCAGAGATATGGCTCTAAAAATAATTAAATTACTAACATGATAATCCATGTTATGGAGGGTGGAAATATCCGCGATAACATCTGTTTTATACGTCAAAACTTTATATATAGTATAACACTTACCAACATTGAGAAAATAAAACAAAATATTTTAATTACTAAAATTCAGTTCCATTCATTGCATACTTCACTTTGGAGGTCATTCGAATGCGACTATTAAATCAAATAAAAAGTTTTCATTAATTAATTTAAAACATAAGGGAAGTATAATTATAAATTTGGTATATATATATAATAAATGTCATTATCTTCTCATTCCCCCTCCTTCGCTTGCTACGATGGGGATTACGTAGCTGTTTCCCCCTCTACGTTATTTAATCTTTATGAGGTAACTTGTTGAATGCCAATAAATAATATTCTTATATATTTAATTTATACCATGAAATATTAAAGAACGACCGAGTGCCTCTATTGTACACTGTATTAATTAATTGTTGTAATTAATATTTGTTATACATTTATTATTTCTTTTAGAGGTTATGAAATCTCAAATAATATTGGTCATGATCGAGTAGTTAAAAATTGTATCTATAAATTATGAGGTAAATATCCAACAAATCCGTTTGATTTAACATGAAATTGTCTATATACGATATGTATTACCATTCGATGCGTAATCGTGATATACGCTGTGATTATAATTTCCTACAAAAGCTGAATAGTATTTTTTATGTTACACAGCAATAAACAATCTGTGTATATGAATATATTCACACATACATGTAAATCTATACATATGCATTCGCATATACACGATATATATATATCGTATATATCATATCATATATATGTATATATGGGACAGTATATGTAGATATGTATCTCTTGTGTTTGATTCTCGATGATCCTGAAAGAGTGACTGCAGGACATGCTTATTAATAAGTCCAAAGGCGGCCTTTGTGTGTTGTAAGCAGGGCAACCGCCCGGGACCTAGAATTCTCGCGCAACAACCCAAGTACAAAAATTCTATACTATATATGTATTTGAATCTCGCGCCTCGCTCTTTAGAAATCCCACTAGACTCACTGCGTCTTCTTTTAAGGTATTCATGTACCTTAGTTTATCATCATTAATATTTGTCGTCTTTGTGCTTGTTAACTTTTATAAAACTTCCAATATAAAATTTCATTTTTCGTCAATTATCAACAAAAATACTTACTTACAATTTACATTAATGAAATGGCTAAGGCCGCCCCTGCTTACAATGTATATTGTAGGTAATAGAATATGCCGTCTAATTTTGTTCAAGGGTCATTGGAAACGCAAAAGATATACGTATATTAAATTAAATAAATTAAATAAAAATATACGCGGCGGAAATATTATTTTTTTTGCGGCGAAAATATTTTTTTTTTCGCGGGGACTCGCAATTTTCTGCAGCCCGGGGCCTCGCAATGGCTAAGGCCGCCCCTGTGTATTAATAACCACGGTCTAACAGTGTCGTCATAATTAGCACATTGCTCTCATTAAATATTAGTCATTTGTTTAACCTGTGTACATTTATTTACCTGTTCACTGAATCTGCATTGTTTATTTGATGATATGATCGTAATCCCGTTGTATGTGCGTATTACACATTGACATAATGGACCTTTTAAACGATTTTAAACGACTAAACTAAAATCTGAATCTGAAACTATGTACAGAATCTCTTTAAAGATCTGATCTGATCTATAAACCTGATTTATAAATAGTAAATATTGACTCTTGTTTTTAAATTCGAATGTTAAATCACATAATGTCGACATAAGATTTATTATTTTGAATCATTTTTAGGTTATGTTTATCTTTTCTATGTGAAGGAATAGAGTTGTCAATCTTCTGGGGCAGGAATATAGCAGACATATTTGAGAGCTTGAAGCGGTACAAACTGCCAGCTTAATAGGAGATCGGAGTTCTTTTAGTAAATTAATTATTTCAGATAAACAAAAGCCTAACCTCAAAAAAGAAATGTTCATTTACTGTTATTTAAACTGACACATCTAAGAATACAGAATATTTGACGTGAGTATACCGCCGGTATTTTTATCTCTACTCTTCATACAATTTGATTCGTATTTGTAAAACATATCTTACATTACATTTGCTTGTTTGTTAGCAATTTTAAAAATGCATTGTTTGCAGTGCGTATGAATGCATGGTATGGCGTACCGCAGCACCTTGCAAGCTTCAATTCAATAACAACTGAGCGTTGAATGTGTGTGTGACTGTGTCACACCAAGTGACGTCATCTGGTGCAGCTTCAACAATGCAAGATAAAAATTACAATATGTATATAATACTTGTATCAATTAAATGGTTTTACTTGTATTCAAGCTCAAATAGTCAACACAACAACTTCAATAATATTTTTAACACTTTCTGAGATTCTACGAAACATGAATAATTGATATTCCTAAAGTGTTAAATATTAACTATCAAATTCAACTCAAGTACTTTCTCAAACTTCTGCGAAGGTTTTTATTAAAATCGTAAAAACTTTTTTTCAATACTACTTTGTGTCTGACATAACTTAGTTTAGATTTCGATCCGAATATTAAAAGTTTGTTAGAAATATTAAAAATTCGTTATGTTTTTTTTAAATTAGTTGGTAAATGTATAATATTATATGATTACAAGGTGGCCCGAATAAGAGCATCACCTTTATTTATAATTATGTAAATTTGAAAACCACACCGCCCTACAAATATTTTTTCGTATCGTAGTAATGTCGAATAGTCTGAATACAATTTGAGTAAGATCGAAGCACGTTCTAAGCCAAAGGTAGAAAATATATTTCAGGAAAAGGGTATGCGTATTTTAAAGTTTAAGTTTATGGGGTGTGGTAATGCATTTTTGCTTCTGAAACCTTCGCCTCCGTTTTTGATTTAAAATGCCTTCGAAACGGATTCACTTTTTCGTCCAAATGTCGATTCCTATACTAGGTCGAGTTCTAGAATATCGTGTTCGAATTTTATACGCTTCGGATTCAAATTGTTTGTAAGATTTTGAGTCTTTTTGTTACCTCATCATATAGTACTTAACAAAAGTGCTTCCCATCCCTGTACAGTGCAGTCAACCACAGCGCGTAATCCTTTGTATTATATACACATTCATTTATAAGTACATATATGTGAGATTGAAAAATAAACATTATAGTAAGTCCTTTGTAACTCGTGACTTCTATATTGCGCTCTCTTTTGAAGTTCTGGAATAAGAGTTTTGGAAATTAACAATTGGACTGATAAGCAATTCAAGTGTGCTAGTAGGCCGAATTTAGAGGTGTGGAGGCCCTAGGGCAAGAAAGGAACGGAGGCCCCAAATATTTTTTTTCCGTTAAGTCTTTAAACAATTTATTGCTTTTATCTCTATTGTGGAGGCCTCTCTTTTGTGAGGGCCCCGGGCAGTAGCCCCGCCTGCCCTCTCTCAAATCCGGGCCTGGTGCTAGTGTATCAGTACCAAAAGATCCTGAGAGCTATTTAAGTGGACATTTAGACACATACAGATTTAAAATATTCCATACGTTTTTTTAACTCTATTTCATGTTACGCGCTGTAGGGGGTCTAATGTATTAAATCCTGCGTTGCTATTCAAACACCCGATATATTTTAATCTTCAAAATAACAACAATAACACTCTTAGACAACAAGCTGCTTTTTAATTATAAAATTTAAATACATAGAAACTCATATATGGATAGTAGTTTTGTGTTGTAATTGTGTGGGTGGTTTTTAGTCCTCTCATTCTCCTGTCCTACTCCCTCTCCTGCCAGGAAGAGGGTGGTGGTGGGTAATGGGCAACGATCAGGCGCACCCAAACATGTGATGCGTGCTACGAGTGGGCTAAAGTACACTGTTTATATTTTATTTGAACTCACACTAATACACAGACACACACAATGAGATAGTCACACACCAAAACAAAATAGTGTACCTACATACATACAAACAAGGCTTGCACACACCTACATGTCATTCTGTGACATACTCAGTTTATAATCAATAACTGAAATCGGACACTGACCGAATAATTCATCATCAAATTAAAATGAGTCATGTCGTATGAGTGAAGTTGAAAATTTTTCTGTTTCACGGTTTGAACTTTTGTCGACTACTTATTCCGTGTATGGCAGATTGGTCATTCCGGTATATAGAAGTGTTTCCAAAAGAAAACGCAAAAAAAAATATTTGGCGGGCTTATATCTCGTAAACTATAAATGATAAAACAACGATTTAAAATGTGTTGGGTAGAAAGTTTCTAGGCATCTACACTGCCAATGCATGGAAGTACCCAGTCGACAGAGTGGCAGATTATATATATCATATATCAATCTTCCAATTCATTAATGAGACATCTCCGAAAAGTCAAAATTTGAATTGTATAGGGTCAGGAATAATTAGGATTTCCTAATTAGAAATCATAAATCGTTTATAATATTGGTACTGTTAGCGATTCTGCGCTCTTAGAATCCCAGTACAGCCCTGTTGCTACTCTGACGCTGCTTCAGTCTTATCTTAACATAAACAACTCTGTAATGCACATTGGTCCTGGTGTAACCCACTTCGACAGTGACGTAACCTGAACCTTAAAAAGGGTGCGACCATGCAGTCCAAGACACTGGTGACGATATTATTTATATAACAGTTATTGAGGCATAATACATCAGTTCATTAAGAATTGTGTTAATAAATACTATTGTACCAATATTATGTTCGGTGTATGATTTGTAATTAGTAAATTTGTATTAGCAAATATACAATGCAAGGACTAGATGTAACTCTATTGACTGTTATCCAATGAATGTCTCAGGTTGACATTGACACAGGACCAAAGGGTTGATGAGTCGGATTACTCAGGTCTGAGAAATACAGATCAACATCACATAGTCAGAATAAGATAAGGTCCACAGTAATACCAGGGTTGTATTGGGAGTATTACAGCGAAATATCCACTAATAATATGCAATTATATGTAAAATTCTATCCACTATCTGATTCAATACTCACATAACTCATAAATGCAAGAAAACAAAATTATAATGCACATAAACTTGTCAAATTCTTGATTATTGTTTTCGTCATTATCTCAAAAAAAAAAAAACTCCATTTTTGAAATTCTCTTCTCTTTAGCACCATATGCAGGTCCCCTTTAATAAAATACGAATTCAGATCGTAACCCAGTTAACAGTAACATTTCACAATATCTAAAATGATTTTTATAACACTTTTAATAATATCTTCAAATAAAAACCTTTACAACATTTTCGAAGTCGTTTAACGTATTTTTACGGTGTACTTGGACCTAACTGTTATACATCTAGCCAGCTAGCCTTGTAGGGGCTTTACATCGCTAGCCCTTCGTACGTACATATACATATATAAATATCTCATGTTGTGTGAGACTGGGTGTGTATTCGAGGAGTGGTATGGGGAACTGCACCCTGTGTTTTATGGGGTGATATATCTATACTAACTTTACATTTTAGTGTAGTAAACAGGGGAATAGTATCTCCTTTCATTTCTCCCCCTCATCCCACTCAAAAATCAAACTATATATGAGCACGTGTGTTAGAAAGGTAGTTGCGTTGGTTTTCTTTTGGATTTAGAATTTTTTGGCTTTAACTATTAACATCTCGAATTACAGAAAATCAAAAAAATTGAAATTTTAAAATGAAATTAAGATCACTTATATTAAGTGAAAAGTGGTTCGAGTGTTCTACACGCATACTCTCATAAATCTAAAGCGTTAAATACTCTTTCGTATTTCTGCGAATTTTCGAGAAGGGGGGGTTGTATTTCTTTTTGTGATATACTCATAAATAGCATTAAATAATAAATCAAAGAATTAAGAAATTAAATAAACTATATCTATAAACTATAATTCTATTGATTTATTTATTATCTATCAAATATAGTCGTAGAAATAATACTCAAAATCCAACCCCAAACCTATGACTTTGTAATCCACCTACCACCACCCCTCGGCATTACGAGCGCATTGTATGGGAACCCCTGTACCCTGTACTCTGTACCCCATGGAAGCCCCAACGCATGCACACGTACACAACACATTCATAAAAATATGTTGGCTTTGGGATAGGGTTGACACACGGGGGTGGACAACCTTTTTTCTTGTGTCAGTTTTGTTTTAAATTAACACGTACATAATAATAAATAGAATTTAAGGATAGACGAGATTATCACGAGAGACACCCTACCATATGTAGGTTTTGAGACAACTTTAGGGTGTCAATATACAAGTATTTACAGACTTACAGCTGGGTATCTCGAATTCCGAGATTCTTACCTAATTTAAGCTTAAATGACTGGACCATACGTTGTACATAAAATATAAACCTAAAGACTACACCTAGCGATGTAAATTAAGACAAGATACATGAAAAAGTGACGAGTGGTCATTATTTAATTATAGGGACCACCTCTTCATTTGCGCGTTTGCAGCGCTCACTTATTTTTATAATAAACATAAATATTAAACAAATACTGCACACATTAAATTAAATAGCTGATACAAACCTAAAATTGTGCTCATTTTAAACCTAAAAAGTTTTACTTTTACTTTTATGTTTTAACCTTCAATTGTTTTTAATTTATTCACAGAACTGAGTATGCGTTTCTTACAATTTATTATTAATTATTATCTTTATTTAATATAAATCATTATATTTAATATATTTTTTCATATTTCACGCGCTGAAAATTTATTTTGGTTATGATTGTTTGTTACAAATACGGTTGATAGAAAAGAACACTGTCTTCTGTCAAGCTTTTAGTTTCAGTTTTATAAAGTTTTAAGTTTGAATATTTCTAAAATTAAAATAAAAAAATAAAACTAAATTATATTCAGGAAACCATGTTTCTATAAGCTATAGTATTATTGCAACTAGAAAAGTAAAACTAAAACTGTTAAAGTTATATATCCTTGTCTGTCAGACGGTGTATTGCTCTAACTCTCGCTCCCTCTTATTAGTCTAAGATGCAACTGCATGATTACTACTGTTAAACATACGACAAGCAAGCAAATATATGTACCTACTGTTAAATTTTAATTAAATGTACTTGTCATATTTTGATAGGCATACTTGGTAGAATCATATTTCTCTAGTAATAATCATCTCAAAAAATTGAATTTTGATTAAAAAATATGTAGAAAAGAGCACATTTGTATGTAATCTCTCCACATATTAACATAAACTTTTTAACGTTAAATTTTCTATGTTACATTAACCTTAAATATATGTTACAGAATTTAACTTTAAATTTTCAACTCTCATAAAACGGTTCACCACCCCCGTTTAAAACTTATAACGGTCGAGTATATAGAACGAACCGAACACAGTGGGTTCCTATAGTAGACCAGGATAGGGCAGGGCAGAGCAGGGGTGCCGTTTAGAATTTAGCAGTGTGAGGGTGATGGCGCGAGGGATAAAGTACGTCGGGAGGGTGAGTTGGACTCATGATGGTTAGGGGATGGGAATGTTTTTACCCCAAACCATTACTCACACCCTAATGCGAACCATTGGAGTGTTACTATAGTAGCTATAGATACGCTGCCACTATACTATCACATATGGGTACACTCGACCAAGTATGGTTAGATACTATGAAAGGTATACTCGATTGAAATATAGATATATCTATAAGTATAGACTGTTGTAACTACAAATTATTGATTTGAGGTTTGTATCATATTTATTTATTTTAATAGGTAAAAAATCGTATCTATTTCTATTAGTTAAAACTCAAATATTATTGTTCTATTTCTAAATTTAGAGAACTTAGATTTAGAGTTTACTGTTACTAAGAAGATATTATATAGGGTCTTTCAACAAAAGCTGTCATTTTTAATTTCGCTCCATTTATGAACTGTCAACACATCCCGCAGATATTGTGTTCCATTACTAAGCTCAGAGTTTGAACTTTGGATTAAAATTAAAATATCACCACTTTTCACGGAAATATTGCGTTTTTCTATTAATTTAAAATGACACCTCTTGTTGAAAGACATTATATTATGTGTCCTACTGAACCCATGTCCACACCGATTCTCCAATTCGCCAATTCGATTTGGAAAAGTAATTTTTATCAACACCAAAAAGTAAATATGTATTTCAAGTGAATAAGACTTTTAAAATGATAAGACAACACTATTTCTCAGTGCTAATTATTTATTCTTCTTTCAGACGTCCAACCGTTTTAACGGAGTTTGTTTTTTAAGAAGGATACATCCCTGTCTTTTTATAAAAAGCAAATGCAACATATTTGCGTAATAAGCACTCGTTTCTGGTTTATTTTGTAATATTCTTATTCTAAATAACTTCTGGTTTTTTTGGGGTATTAGCGTATATATTTAAGTTCCATTTAGTGGTAAGTCTTGGTACACCATCTGCAATGGATGGAGAGATCGATTCATCAATAACTCTGTTGTTTTATACCAGATTCCAAGTAGATTTCTTGTTTAAGATTCAAAGTAGATCCAGAGACAAATAAAATCTAATTCTTATTTCAATCACCAGTTGGTTTTATTTCGATGGTCTCAAAAAGACTCATGCTTTTATTACCGGTAAATATTTACCAAAATTCTTATAAAATACTTCCTGATAAAGCTAAAGATAGAGATACATTGAACAAAAACAGACAACTATAAAAACAAAATAATAATATTAAATACTTATGACGTATAATTTTAAGTGTCATTCACATTATATAAACTTACAAAATGAATGAACCGAGTGTATTTTTCCACCAAGCAAACATCTAATGTGCTATGTTCTATTTACCCTAGAATAGGTAGAGAGATATATTTTGTTCTGCACCCTTTTTCTATTTTGTTAAAAACTAGCATGATTTTATGTTGAACTCCTTTTTTTTTAAACTAAATTCCATCTTTCCTATTCTCATTTATACTCTAAACCCCTAAACCGCATAAAGGTGGATACAACCACCCTTTACCCTCTTCTACATCCCTTACTTTTCCCCTTTAGTGCGATTCTCCTACGGTTTCTCACTAACCTTCAAAAAACAACACCCGAACCATGTATATCATTTATTACACCGTTCCCTAACTGTTTGCTTTACTCACAGTTGGAAAGTAGCGTGGGGGAGCGTGTGGGAGGCAAGGGAAGGAGGTGAGAGGCCGATGGGGTTACAAATCTGTTAAACAGAGGTGCTTGTAAACTAATTTCAAAAAATGTAAAATGTGAAAGAAGGATCGTAAAAGAAAATGTATAATAATTGTGAGATAGAACACATTCAAAACTATCGCTCTTTTTATAGCAGCTAATTTATATATGTAGACTAACCTTGTAATTTGGATAATCATTTCTAAATTAAAATGTAAATTAAGCCATTAAATACTTCTTTTTCAAAATGTTAATTCACACATTTAAAAGTTATTCCCATCTATTGTTTTGTAATATGGTATGTTTTAGTTGCTGAACATAATTATTATTATTTCTTTATTTATCTCAAATCGATTGTAATAAGGCCACTGTACTTTTATGGTTTTATATTTTAGTTTTAGTAGATTTGGAGTTTGCATACTTCTGCCATTAAAACATAAAATTAAAACAAAAGCTGAAGTAGTAAGTGGAAATAATGGTATTTAAGTTTAGAGGGTTTCGGACAGAAATTCACATAGACTTTTAGTTCAAATTTCCCGGGAAAATGCAAAACTTACGCGCGTTTTTTCTGATCTCGGTTTTATCTTTAGAAAGCCTTTCTTTAAATACGTTTTTAGTAATTTTTTAGTTAAAACAGAAGCGCATCTAGACCATGTCGTATAGCAAATGCTTTACCTCGTGGAACGGAGCCTCACCATCAAACTGCAGGAGCCCGCGGACAGAACCGACACCAGCATGTGGAATGACTCCCTCCCTCCCCGTCTTGCCTTGATGTAGCGTGGTGTCGTTGCCAAGGAACTTGTTTTTCGTTATGCGTTTGTAGTTAGTTTTTACTTGTATTCGTGTAACTGCAGTATCGCAACTGCAATTGCATTTGTGTGGTTTGCAATGAAATGGCCCTCTGTTACTCTTTAAGGAGGGAATCTTACATTTTGTTTTGTACTCGAGTCTTTATTTACGGAGGTCGCCTGCTTTAATGCCAACACAGTAAGCAGGGCTGTAGCTAGGATAACCATTTATATTTTCAACAGTCGCTCAAATTAACTACAGATAACTTTTAACAAATATGTATTTTGTAACTTAAAGTTATGACAAATCCGTTATCTAAAACCAGAGTAGAAATCCTACCCGAGAGACAAGAGTGCCCGATCAAACTCTTTCAGAGCAAGCTCTATTGGTGTTTCCCTTATTAGGGCCTTGTCAGGTCTTACATTTTTTAGTAGTGATACTTGTATATCACAGCTGTAGCGAAATTGAAACCAGAATTTCATTTTCCGTTAATATATTTTTTAATTGTGACTATTGCAGTTGCAAGAGTATTGAAGTTCTAATAAAAATGATTAAAAAAAAGTATTTGCTTTGTACTTCTCAGCAGGTTAAGCAATACTTGTAATCAAACTGATATGATAAGACTTATGACAGTCATATCATTTCAACTTTCTTTATAACAATTTTAACTTAATTGTAGAAATATTTTATCTAATTATTTCATTTAGTATTAAAGTAATCATTCATAAATTTATTCCTCTATCTGAATTGTCGAGGTTCGATCACCTGTAGGTTTATTATCAGATTTTGTTTAGTTTATTGTCAGCAGTGATGCTAAATAATGACGTCACGTGACTCTTATGACAAGTCTTAAGTAAACAAGATTCTTAAGTATTTCTTTTTTTATGTTTATTAACAAAAATTACTACTGGCGAATCCTTATGATTTTTAAATCGTACCAACTTTCAAACAATAAGTATCATGACATTCTGACCACTAGTTTACGACTTACAGTGGTTTAATGACACTGCTTTTGTAATTTTCAAAGAAATATAACAATCTGAATTTCGTGTGTTGAAAAAGCATTACTTTATAATTGGAAAAAATACCGTTCAAGCAAAGGCTTGAAAAGTGATATTCGAACTGTATTTTTTGTTATTTAAAAGCAAATTAATAAGTAGTGGTGAAGCAATAGACAGCATTTTATATGAAATTCAACGCCAAACAAAAAAATTAGTTATTAATGTATGCAGAAGAAAACTAACTACACAGAGTGGACAAAAAAACAGTAAAAACAAGGATTTTTATACAAAAACAACAATTGCTTATTGATTGCGTAACGGTAACCAAATAAAGTAATGTTTTAACCTTCAAAACAAAACAGCTACAAGACAGGCAGCGCCCCTGGAATTGTGGAACTGGTGTGTGTGTGTGTGTGTTGTGTGTGTCCATGGCCGCTTTTGTGATTGTTATTTATTTATACTGTGTAATAGTGCTACAAGAGGTTTTGAACGGCGAAATGTTGTTTAACTATATGTTGTAGATATATACCACAGTGGTTACATGATCCTTCCAAAGTAATTCTTAAAATTCAACTGGTTTACGTTCATAAAATTCTGCATTCAGAATTGCATGCATATTTTTTTTAGGTTATAATATCTTTGAACACGCATATATAAATATATAACTCTTAATCATACCTATGAATGATTAAGATGGTAACAGCATGGTTGTAAAATCTGATTCAAAGATGCTGTGAATGTCATATCGATAAAATAAGTCAAATATTTCACATTCAAGAATTTGAACCTTTGAAATATCAACTATGTATTGTATGTAAACTACGGTAGATGCAAGTGAACGCGTGCAAACAGGTTTAGCGTTACTTTACTGATCTATTTGAATGACGTGTGGTATTTTGCGGGGTAAATTCTTTTGAGATAACTTACTAATTCAGCAACAATTGTAAAAACTTTTTAATTTTGAACATTAATGCTTTTTTAACAACTCTTTTCACAATTAGTGTGGGGAACCTGCACGTGCACGTGCATACAGTTGATTTCACGTGGGCCTAATAATAAGTCATTTAAAACATTTTACAACTAACCTTTTTCCCCTATGTACCAAAAAAAGTCAGCATAACTTTTCTCAAACTTTTTTCGTCTTCAAATTTTCTACGAAGTCGTTATCATAGAAAAACGGAATTGAGTTGTAATTTTTATGTAAAATCTTATTTTTAAAATAGTAAAATTAAAATTAAGTGGTAGTAGTGACAATAAATTCAATGCATATCTTTATTAAGAATAAAATTTACGGGCTTCCCAAGACCACGGTCCTTTTTTCGCTCTTGTTAATTCATTTCATTTTATTTACATTTTACATATTTACATTTAATTTATTATTATACCTATACTTTTAAATCCACTATATTCCATATCCTGTCTATCACTAAGCACACTGGCACCTCGGAAAATTAATGGTCTTATTTTGTACTTTTTCTCTGACTTAATGCGTCAAAAAGAGCTTAAGTTAAGCTGCAATTTCGCTACAATTTTAGACATTACTAACAAACAAATAAATATCAAACTAATCCAATTCATGACGTCATAGAAGAAGTTACAAAATAAGGCATTCAAATTGTAAACCTTATTTTTAGGTTAAACTTATACCATAACTGATATTTCACTTGATAATTAAAAACGACACTAAGTTCAAAAACAATCTTTGATTAAATTAAACATATTTTATATATATCGCTCTATGACAGAATCAGATATAATTATTGGACAAGATCGACTCAACCTAACCTCACAATTAAGTCCAACGATACACGTGGTATACAATTGTATTTTTCGCAGTATTTGAAGTTCATGATACTCTGCGACATGTATTGAAATACATATTCTAATAAGACGGTGTGGGGGTTATCTTAGTCCAAAGGTCACGTCGCATCATATACTTCTAAAGACGTCACATACGAATACAAGCGGCACATGCAAGGTACGGGTACACCGGCGTCTTGCCGGAAGTAGCGACATAGACCGGAAACAGTCTTCTAACATACTCGTACAACCAATGTCTCGCTTTCAATAATATATATAGGTACTTATTCTGCGAGTAAAGTTAAATTTAGATACTCGTATTTTGTTAGTTGCCGTCGCCGGTGCATGAATTCGTACATGGTTGTACCAGATATGGGACATTAGACCAAATTTTGAAAGTAATAGTTGCCTATTATCTTAATTTTCCGTTTCTCTGTACACATAGAAACAGTAACGTTCTTGCCTAACTGTACACTTTGTAAAATTAAGAAATTAACATGCAACATAGAAATATAACATGTAGAGCTAGTTGTGCCACTTTTTATACAAAAATTGACAATTGGAGATATTAGTGAGTTCTTTAGCATGTTTATATCAAGATATTTGTCCTATTATATTGGTTCCTGCGTGGTTAATTGCAATACAGCGCTCCTAGCGACCACGTGGTTGTAGCCATGATCTGAACCTTTATCTTTATAAATAGAAATAGGCTTGTGTCCTCATTTTTTAGTGGTCGATTTTTCAATTGTTGATTGAAATTGATGTTAATAAATGTGTATTGGCTTGTCTATTTTATTAAATATCTAAATATTGACAGAGATATAGCAATTAAAAGTTTGAATTGTAGTTTTAGCGCTAGAAATGGTCGGCCATATTTGTATGACGTGAAATGCATTTTAACGTCAGTTATTTGTTGAGTAGGTCAGTGCTGTGGTAATATTCTGTAGCTGTTGGTAGTCAAATAATCAAAGAATAATAAGTTTTTATTTTATTTAACCCTGCTAAGGCAGACATAATATTAAAATTTGATTGTTCCTTGAAATAGCTGTAAATAATATTTGATATTTTGATATATAAATACATATAGCAGAGATTTATGAGCTGTAAGGTTGGTAACCTTACACAAGGATTGTGATGTCACATGCACTTGGAATGTGTACAACGTTGAATCCCTTTAATAATTAAAGAGACAAAATATTTTTTTTAATTGTTATTATTTCCTAACATATAAGGAGTTATTAAAAGGTAATTGAACATTTGAGGTTCTAGTAACCCACTTTATCAATATATAGTACACTTTTATAGAAATTAAGACATAGGACACAAGCCCATTAAATGCTGTTCGTTGGTAAGCGTATCACTTTTGAACGGATGAACTAATTTTGCTAAATTTTTTGGTTTAATGTTCGTAATAGTCCGAATAAGGTGCTCGTAAAATTGAAAAAACTGAAAGTACTTTTTTCTATGTGATTTTTCTTCTATATGTGCCAATGTCGTTTGACAGTTGATTGTCAAATCGGGAATCAAGCTAATAGTGACGAAAAATTGATTCAGTTGTTTATTTTCAGTTAAATTCTGAAAATATTTATTGAAATTTGAACTAGACAACTCAGCTAGTTTTGAAATATTTTTAAATTGTATTTTTATTTACTATCTTCAACCTCGTTCTCGTTTTTTGTTTTGTTCTTATAGAAATATTGATTAATAGCGTAATTTCATACGTTTTTATTTGAGAAATTAACTTTAGTATTTTGTTCCAGGAACCAATGACTCCGGACCATCCAACAGAAAATAACGATGACATCGACCAATATCCAGGTAAGACAAAGCGAAATTTTAAGTGTAGTAGATAATGTTAAGAAATGTTTCTATTATTACATATTTATTTAAATTGCATTATAACTTGTAATATATATGTAAATTAATTTTTAATTATTTTGTTTAGAATTTTTTTCCACATATACATAATGTATTATTTAAAGAAAGATTAAAAGAAATACATAATAAATAAAAATGAACAATTTATAAAATAAACATAATTCTTCAGGTTTAGTGAAAGACGCAGAGAAGTTAAAACTGATGCTCCTCGCGTGGAACTACCATAGCCAAGCCCAAGGTATGCAAAATTCAAAATTTACAATCATACAAACAAAAATCGAAAATAAACAAAAGCATGTCTTTTATATTACGTATTTAATTGTTTATTTAACATTAAGAAGTAATTGTAGATATTTTTATAAACATTTAATGAAACATCATGCTTTTTATAGGTTATGTTACCAGTTCTAATAAAAACCGTAAAGATTATACTTTTTGTTGTCTTAAACTGACAGTTTACCATAAATTTAAAATTACCACCTTTATTTGCTTGATTGACCACGCATTTTAGACCTCACATTATGAGATTTCATTTAATGTATCTGCTAGAGAATTATTTACGCATATTATAAACAATCACCGTAAATAATAAGCTGCCATATTCCAGCCGCCATGTTGTAGGTGTTTATGAAAAAGTTAACCTTCAAAATTAAATGATTCATAGAGTAACTTTTTTTTCGTCTTTAATCGATTCAACAGTTGTTAATCTTAGTTATTGAAATTGTTAGCAGTACACAAGAGCGGTCATTTAAAATCAATAGAAAAACGCAATCCGAAGATAGAACCGATTTTTTTTACTACTATCAAATTTTTTTTATTACACAACTTCTGTGTTTTATTATATTAACGAAATTAAGAGATTTATAATCCGTATACATTCAGACATTTTACATTTGTTACATTTATGAATAAAATATTATATTTATTAACAACTTGAACAAAAAGTATAATCGATTTTAGTTTTAAAAAAAATATATGTATATAACAATATTTTTGGTATTAGAAAAAGATGAAAATAATAGCGCTTTAAAAATAAAATGCTTTGTCAACCTTAAATAAACACGTTGTTAGATATTTGACCTCGCACTTTGTTAACAATAGTTTGTTATTTGCAAATTTGTATATTGTCGATAATTAAAGGTCTGTTAGAGTACATTCGCTTGATTGGCTTATTTATGGTATTGAATATTATTGGCAAATAAATTATATAAGATTAAAAGTAACTTGTATTTGGCATGGTATTATTCGTAGAAATTGTATTCCTAATTGACCCGTTGCATTTTCAAATTGTGATAATGTCAAAAATACATAATATTAGGACAAACTTCCAGGAAATCGTAATTCATATGGAGTTCGTTATGAAACCAAAAAACGAACTTGAATTAACCATGATTTCACTATTGATTTATAAAAAAATGAGGTTATGGTTTACTGCGATATATGAAGATATAGCGTCAGAAGAGAATTAACTCTTCTCACTTATATGGATTTTCTAAAACTTTATATATTTTTCTCTTTTTGATATACAGAAGTTTATCTCGATAGCAAATAGAAGGCGGGTGTTAGTATATCTGTAGTCAAAACCATTCTTAAAGATGATTTTTCCATAGTCAAAGAAAGCATACCCAGTAAACATTTTGGAGTCACTTTGCCATCATATTGAAGATGCGTCTGATTTTTTTTGTCATGAAAGAGTTCATTTACAGTTCAGTTTCTCACAGGCGTTCATACGAAATGTCTATTTTATCGGCTACAAATGGCGAAACCAGTCTATCAGTCGGAATACAAATGAAGATAAAGTTGATGCGAACTTTTAAAGTGCAATAGTGATAGAAACGTCACGAAATAAATGACTTCACCAAATTGTTTACTGGATAGTTATGGCATTAACCTAAAAATCGGGTTTTCAAATTCTATTTTTGTCAAAGACCAACCTCAGCTAACTAAAAAAAAAATGTAACCCAAGTATTTTACTGGGGCTACAGTTATGTTTGACTGGAATAAATATGAGAGGTGACAAACAAAAATATCAACTTAGGTATTTAAGAAACCACAGTTCTTCATAATTTCCTCTACAAAATTATTTCCAATATAACGATCACTAAAAACAAAACAATGTTACAGCTGGTTGCTGTACTCATATTTATTGCAATAACTATGAGTACAGCAACCATTCCTTGGTCGATAACAGTATAATTTTGTTAAATATAGTTTAGTTAGTCTACCACTATATTTTACACAAGTATTTTTTGATTTAAATTGTTTTTTATTTAAATTATTGTATAACAATATTTTTCCAAATGTTTTTTTTTCTGTAACAATTATTTTCTTCATCAGCACGAGCAGCGGGAGGCGATAGTGAGACACCAGTTATACCTCCACTTGCCAATGACGATGTTGCTGGATTATGGGCTTCTTACCACTCAGCACTAGGTCTAACAAAAGGCAGATCACCGCCCAGAGAAAATTCTGTAAGAATACACACCGCAGTGTCCTGATTTCTTTCTGCATATTGTTATTATATGAATTATTTTTGCATTTGTTTGTTAAATTTTGTCTTACTTCTTCTATTTTAAATTTTCTCTAGTCTTCATATATTATTCGTATATTCATTTCTATTATTTCTCTATTTACAAGGCTAGTCTGAAAAGTTTCCAACCAAATTCAAATTCTTTTATTTCTCAACATAGTCTCGTTGTAATGTTATACTTTTTCCAGCTATGTCATCTCTGATACAAATAACAAATAAACATCTAATATGGCCGATATTTTTACGGGTATTTTTCAACGCATGCGCAATTATACTACTAAAATATTTTTGACTATTAAATTTTCAAAATATCTTCGTACACTGATTTGACAAAATTTGTCAACAACATGTGTTTTGGGTTCCATAGGATTATAATATTAATAACTTATCTCTTATATTCAGGAGAAATTTCTAACTAATACATATTTTTTGGATTTACGATACAATATAATACTATTATACCTAATAAATAACTGCTTAATGGCTTATTAAAATACGCAAAATATTACATGCAAAGTTTAGACTATATTAAGAAAGAAATACAGTGTTGCAATGAATGCTTTTGTATCATTAATAATTTGTCATCAACAATTTAAATTTACAATGCTCTCAAATCTGATAAGGCTATCAACTAATCCATTATTAAGTTCACCTTTTTGTTATATTTTTAGAGTCCAGTTTTGCTCGCAGGCGGAGAAACTGGTTCAGCACATGACGAAACCAGTAGCAGCGGCCACAAAGACGATGAAGAAGGATCTGAAGACGAATCAGATGACAGAATTGATACATTAGCACATGACCCCGAGAGACTCAAGGCATTTAATGTATGTTTATAATAATATTACATTTTATTCTGTAATTATTCAGTATTTTTTTCATATTACTATAACTTTTTAACATCTTAATATATGAAGCACATTTTTTCAATTACGTTTTTGTACCCATTTTTCGTTAATTTATTTCAATTCAACTGTGTAGTTTTAATTCCCTTTGCAGCTAATTTAATTTTGACTTTTATGTCACCATTATGAGCGTGGATGTATTCTCAACTTATGTTTTCTTAAATAGTATATGGTAAGCCCATTACTTGTTGTTCTGTCACGTTATGGAAATAACCAGAAGAAAAATTAACGTCGAATTAATCTCTAATTTACACTCTAATCTCTAATTTCACTCTTTAATAAGAGGCGCATACCAATAACAAAAAAAGGATCTTAAACATACATATACAAACATGAAATACGCACATACTTGTTCTTAGGCTTCTTACGTTATGTACAGATATACATTTCACTGTACTCGTGCTATTACCTTAAGGTTATGTGATTTCAAAAAATAAAAATAACATAAAATATTTCAATCTCACTTACCTTTGTTTCTGCTTCGCAATAATCAGCAAAAATCTTTTTTGTATTGTGGTTCCAGCACGTATTATCAATACCTATCTAACACTCCACTACACTGTACTCAAAATTTGTTGCCGCCATAAAGTGGCTTTAAAAAAATTTACAAACGAAAGAATCAAGAGAAGATTTCGCTATTCTATTTTTCATTAGATGAATTTGTTGCAGATGTTTGTTCGACTTTTTGTTGATGAAAATTTAGATCGTATGGTTCCAATTTCCAAACAACCTAAAGAAAAAATTCAAGCAATTATTGACTCGTGTACCAGACAATTTCCCGAATTCGCGGAACGAGCCAGAAAACGAATAAGAACGTATTTAAAATCATGTAGAAGAAATAAGAAAGTTCGAGATGGCACCGGAACTTGGGATTCAAGTGTAAGTAAATCACTTCAGAATATTTTAAATATCTATTTTGACGTTTATATACATGTATTTTAATGAAACTAATTAAATTTTAATAAGACATAATTAATTCAAAGAAGGAGAGTTATAAAAGAGTTTTTCAAAATTAATTGGAAAACAGTAAACCAATTTTTGAACATATGGCAACACCAGTTAATGGTTGTGTTCCCGAATATCTCAGACATGTTGACAATTAGGTTTTGCTAATGGTCTATATTCAGGCGTTTATAGTCTTTTTGCATAAAATTATTCTGTTACTACAATATAATATTTTATTTATGTGTGTGTATATCATATTTTTATATTAACACTGAAAACATTACAGGCTCGTCCAACGCCTGCCCATTTAACATCCGTACAAGCAGAACAAATTTTAGCACAAGCATGTGAAAACGAAAGCCACAATGCAAAAAGAATGCGAGTGGGACTAGAACCCGTTAGTCAACCGATGCCTGCAAGTACATCTTCTGTAAGTCCTAAACTTAAAATAAAATATACTCCTATTCTCTTAGTATTCTTGTTAGGTATTCTTTTAAAATGCTCATTTTCTAAAATTGTTTTGTAGCCCGCCGAAACAACAATCGCACCATCATTAAGTCATTATCCAATTAAGAGTGAAGAAGGATCTATATCTAGTCTTGGAGCAGCATTTACAACAGTAACTTCTACGCCTACTGCACCCACAACACCGAAACCACAAACATCAACGACAAACAGTAGAATTGTTGCCGACCCTCCTGGGTGAGTAAATTATTCGATTTGTAATTAAGTTATGGACAAATTATTCTAGCTCTTTTACAAAACAGGGCATATTTTTACCTTATATCGTCTTCAGTAATTCTGCACCGACAGATATTCACCCGCGCCTCCATCTTGAAAAATCTAAGAGAATATTTAATGTTTCAAAGATACTGAGTTGCACCGCTTTAAAGCAGAGAATTTCACTGAAAGTTCTAAGAATATTCCATTTTAGAAAGACATTTATTTATATATTATTATAATATAATATAACTGTTGTTTATACGTTGATCAAACCCTTCCAGATCACCATGAGGTCAGGATAATTCACAACCACAATCAAAGTGTTATACGTATTTGTTTTCATGATTCCAGTTGTTTGATAAAAACTACAACTGTTTTTATTTCGAATAATTTATCGCTGATTTTTAATCTTTTGTTTGTTGTTACTTACACTAAAACAATTAATTTATATTTTATATTTCAGTCCGGTATCATGTCTCCTCCTGAATGGCGGATTAAATAATGCAACATGTACATCAACGACACCAACATCATTATACAGACCAAACTTTACGCAAGCGTTCCAACGAACTACTTCAACGGGATCACTAGGTACAACAGCCACAACAGGATACACTGGTGCATTATTTCCTGGACAAACGTTTAATGCTGGCATTGTAGGAAATGGTATGTAACTCACATTTAATTAGACATACTAAAAATGTCTAGATATGTTTATTCATATTTTGTTTGTCGAACCAAAATGTCTTGTTACTCAAGTCGAGATGCATGAGGCTCCGATCTAGCTGAATACTGAATTAATATCGTAAAAGGGGCCGGTCGGAGAGTCCCGAGGTTAACCTGCCCAGTAAACATTTGGTGAAGTGTCCCTTTTTGTGACGTTTCTATCACTATTTCACTTCAATTATAGTTCGCATAAACTTTATCTTCATTTGTATTCCGACATATGGAGTGGTTCCGTCATCTGTAGCCGATAAAGCAGACATTTCATATGAACGATTGTTAGAAACTGAATTATAAATGAACTCTTTCATGACAAAAAAATCATACGCATCTCCAATATGATGTCAAAGTGACTCCAAAATGCTCCAAAATGTTTACTGGGTGATAGAGTCCTGATCGAGTACTCTAAAGGCTTACGCAATTAAGGAAATATATTATATAAAGCCCCGGTCAAGTAGTCCTGAGATTAATCTGAGTAGGGCATGTCCACCAGGGTCCATATTCATACACCTTTTCCAACTAAGCTATAGTTCAAATTACGAGAGTTCTGCGGCGACTCATACTTAAAACAAGTTGTGGGGTATAAACTGCCGATATAACTAAAAAGCACTGACTCACTTATTTTATTTATTTATATTGATTTATTTATTTGCCTTGACTTTTATACGTCATAGCCACCATCAAACATTTTTTATACATCTTTTATAATTTATAATTCAATTTTACAAATTTCTGAATATTTCAATAATTCACTAATTAATTTTGAATTACTTAACAAAAATTTAGTATTAACAGGAAAAGTTTTAATCACATCTAATATTTCACTATTGAATTTTGATCTTTCTAAACTATAATTTATGCATTCAAATATAATATGATCCAAAGTTCCTTCTTTACCACATTGACATCTATCGTCGGATTTAATATTAATTTTGTACAGGTGAGCTGGAGTTTTACAATGACTACTTTTGATTCTGATTATAGTTGATATCATTTTGCGGGACTTATTTCTAAACCATTTTTTCTTACTTAAATTTGGATGTAACATATAATACATAACATGTAACTTTTGGTAATGAAATCTTGGTTTCTCTTACTTTTACTGACTCACTTATTTTTTCATAATGTATATAGAAACGAATAAGATAAAATTTATTATTGTATTATAGATTTATACCGCTCTTATAAACTCCTTTAAATATAAGTCGCCGCCGAACTGTCGTGATTTGGACTATACACTTCCCAGTAAACCTTTTGGAGCATTTTGGAGTCACTTTGACATCATATTGGAGATGCGTATGATTTTTTTGTCATGAAAGAGTTCATTTATAGTTCAGTTTCTCACAATCGTTCATATGAAATGACTGTTTTATCGGCTACAGATGACGAAACCACTCCACTTGTCGGAATACAAATGAAGACAAAGTTGATGCGAACTACAATTGAAGTGAAATAGTGATAGAAACGTCACAAAATAGGGCACTTCACAAAATGTTTACTGGGTTCTTACCAGCGCTTTCTAAGCACATAAGACAAGCTTGACAAGATCCTAATCAGGGCCTTGCAATATCATGGCAAAATTCTATTCGGATATACCGAAACGAACTTCGATGGTATTTCGTTTCTACAACTGCCAGAATTTGCGTTTCAGCAGAGTTCTGGTATAGCAATTCTAGTTGAAATAGAACAGATAACTGCATCACTACCAGCGAAATATTTCATCAAATAGTTACCTGTACTAAAAAGTTCGATATATGTACTAATTCCTACACATTGAATTACAGGTCCGACAGATTTAAGTATGAAATCACGACCGCTATTAAGTCATAAACTAAGTGGTCTAGAAATGGGAGCTGTCAGAGCTCTTGTCACTGGATATCGTGAATCAGCTGCTTTTCTATTACGATCTGCGGACGAATTGGAAGCATTATTGCTGCAACAGCAATAGCCTATTTCAAGTGGAACATAAATGGAAAATTACAATATGTATATTTATATATACGTAAATATTGATACAATACAATAAATTTAATTTCATGCCATATTTACTTATATTACAAAAAAATAAATAAAACTTAATACGCTATTGATTTAACAACAAACTATTGTAGATTTGTTTAGAGTTGCCACCTATTCAAATTTAAAACTGGGAATGAATTGGAAAGTTGTGTTTTTTTAGCCATCATTTAATTAATTGCAAATAATAATTGATTATGAGTGGTAAATAAATATCTCGCTTCGACATTTTTTAGTTATTCATTGCTTGTTAACCCAAATGTAATATCTATATATAATATTTAATATAGCAGATACGTATATGCTACATAATTGTTTATAGAGATAAATATGTACCTTAATTCTTAAAGCCGTAAGTAATTAAATTTGAATACATATCCAGTTTAAATACAAATAGATGGCTTCTTTAAATTGTCTACTAAAATATAACAAATTAAACTAGATTAAATGTATTTCAATTAATACTTTATTATATTAATCGAAATATATCGAAAATTTATATTTTTTTAACTAAATTTAGTGATTTTCGTTCTATTAATATTACAAAGTAATTATACAAATAGTGTGTTAAGATTTTTCTTAATTTATAAACAGCCATTTTAAAAAAGATATGTACAATAATTTATCTAAATACATTGCCACAAATTTTGGCAGCATAGTTTTTAGTCAGTTTTGTAAAAGAAGAAATAAATGTACAAAAAGTCATTTTTAGTTTTATAGATAAAATTAATAAATAGTATAAACTAAAGGGCAAAATTTTTACTAAAAATTCATAATGATATTTTTTATTAAATTTAAAAAATATGTTACACTCTTAATAGATAAGATTTTAAAATAAACAAAACGAATTATAATGTAACTCCATTTTATATTCATGGATAAAATATTGTTCTTTTGTAATATTTAAATTGTAAAGATATAACTTTATTAATAATAATTGATTAGAAAATGAAAATATTAAAAAAAAAGAAAATTAATACACAGGGTGATTTTAAAATATAAATATTTAGGAATTTAAAAATTAACTCTAAAAGTATATTGATAAGTTATTTCGGAACTATTAGTTTGAATTTTATAAAAACTTTCTATAAGGTAAAACTACGGTAAAATCAAACAAATAGTTCTGTAGGAAATTATTATTACCTTGAAAAAAGGAGAATGTATTTTGAACGCATTAGGATTCTTTCACACTGAAACAGACTTCTTGCGACATTCGATCTTTTCAGTAGGGTGTATTTAAGTTGTTTCGCATTGCCACACTTTATAATGTAGTTAAGCGTCTACTTTAATATTTATCAATACACTACCGAGAGTAATACAAAACTATCTATGTCATGTTCGCATAACCGATGCGATCCTATTCGTTATGAAGTTGCACGTATCCCAGAGAGTTGGGATGCATACAACTACATGTACAACGTAATGATAAACATTCAAGAAAACGCTTCATTTCATAATAAAGTGTGCCAATGCGAATACCCTCCTGAAAAAGTCTAAGATCTCTGAGTAGTCTGTTCCAGTGTGAGAAAACTCTTATACATATTTGAAATTCTTTTCTGTGCGACCGGTCGTTCTTAGTGATACTTTTAATTTCATTAATTCACTTAAAATTTAACATTTTGATTACAAAATACCAAAGAAATTTTTTTTAAATTTAAGTAACATATGTTATATATATATATATAGGAACAATACAAAATATGAAAGTACTATAATTTTTATTTTATAGGACAACAGCAATTTTAATTATTTACGCTTATTTAAGATTAAATTTGAAATCGAATGAATTCTTATCCTACAACTAATCATTTTATATAATTTATATGTAATTAAAGAATTATGTATTCGTATTGTAAATTATTAATGTTAAAAATAAAATTGAACAAAATATAATGAAAAATTTAAGAGAGGAATATATTAAACTAATAAATATTATATATTGAAGAAATTAAATGAGAGGAAACTACACTTTATATGAACTATATACTAAATATTATTATGAGAGAAAAATATCTAAGTCGTAATATTAATGTAAGAAATCTGTTTGCCTTTAGGAAACAAATAAAAATTATGTGGAGTAATTATATGTTCTTTATTACTAATTTAATTGATGTATCTGAACAATGCGGAAAGTGAATTATTAAGATCAGTAAAGGGTGGAAATTATAAAACGGAAGTGAGAGACAAAAAACAAAATGCGAAAGGTACAGTTGATAGTAATAGAAAAGGATGTAGAAGTGCATCGAGATGCAATAAGAGATAGTGATACTTTTACAGTCACCAAAAGAAAGTATTTTAAAAAGCGAGCCAGCAATCATTTACATTCTATAAATATAGATGTCACTACTAGTACAAAGTAAAGTCCAATTTAGTTGCAACTTCATTCTATGAAATTATTTTCAAATGGTATCTACTTTGTGTGTGAAGCTTAGGTAAATAGATTTGTGTAGTGAAGTGAGGTTGTGTGCTTATAATATGAGAGGTTAGAACTGTGGATAAATTTGTTATATGTTTAAATACGGTTCTGTAATGCTAATTTTTAATGAATAATAAGTTTTGTGTTTTATTTACTTCAATCATTTATTGTCATAGTTAATAGGTAAGTGTATAATCTAATTATTAATTATTAGTTGTAGTTATTAATTACTCTTCCTCATGAAATTTATAATGATATTACCGCCGTTGACGTTTCGGCCAGTAATATGATCGAAAATACTGCACTATAAATTGTTATTTGCTTCTCGTTTTACATATGTACAGTCGGCATTTAATTTATGTTGTGTTTCACTTTGTTACATTGTTACACAGTAATTTAATCAGTCCAACAAGTATTATATCTAGTAATTAGATATTTTGCATTCACAAGTGATATCTATTGAATTGTTCAGTTTTTGTAAACAAATCAATTAAAATGCCATCCGACTTGATTGGTTTTGCTTATGCGGCTACAGTTGCTGCTGGGGGTATTATGGGATATGTCAGCAAAGGTTTGTAAATGTGCTCCTACTTTCAATCACAGGAAAGGCTTATACTAGCTAGCACTAAATAATCATTTCCTGTCAAAAATTTCTAGGCTCAATTCCATCACTAGGGGCTGGTTTAGTCTTTGGAGCACTCTTGGGTTTGTAATAATTACAAATATTTATAAAAATCAAACAGTTGTTATTGACGTTTAAACCTTTCTAGGATATGGAGCTCATTTAAGTTCTGGAGAACCAGCTCGTCCTCTGTTACAGTTGGGTACTACTATTGCACTTGCTGGGGTAATGGGAGCTCGTTGGCAAGGAAATATGCAAAAAATTATGCCAGCAGGTCTCATTTGTTTAATGTCTTGCGCAATGTTAGTGCGGGGAATTATGCTGCATCATCGACAACTTCCAATTGTGGGGAAATAAACTTTCCTGTCTCAGTTATTTTTTCTGATAGTATATAGAATTGGATTTTGGTTTTGCTTCTGTTTTGTTATTGGTTCATAGTTTGTATTTTTTCTTTTATTAAAGTATCTCTCAAACGTGAAACGTTTGATATTCTACTACTATAAGTTATTTGCTGTAAAGTTTCTTTTACATTTTTGTAACTAAATATTTAATAAATAAATATAAAATATAAATCTATTAAGTTTGCTATAACAAACCCTTTTCAACATTTGAGTAATGCTGGTCATGTAATGTTTTATCACATTATCGATATCATATCGTAATTGCTCAGTCCTGTAACTTTTTTCATAGTATTCACTATTTTTTTTGGTGATTAAAATCTTAATACAATGACCTAGCGTTTTTGTAGTGATTGAATATTAGGTGGTATTAGATTAAAACTTCGTTTGTTTTAGATTAACTGATTGTAAAATCAAAATAATAATTTTCTATTTTATATCTATAGGACATATATTCCGAATATAAATGATTATAATATTGCGTATATGAAGATATATTTTTTAATTAAACAACGAATTTGTTATTTCAAGAATTTCAGAAAGTAATATTTCAAACCTAGTATCCTTTTTTCTAAATATTGCATTCAATTAACTTGTAAGACAATATTGGTAGAAATCGTGAAATAAATAAAATTTGAAGCAATGTAAAGAGGTGTGTTTTAAGAAAACCTAGAGTTACATGTTTTCTGCATTTGTAATTCAATAAAAATATACAAAGTTTTGTAACCATTTCACCGCTTTTTGGAAAGTAAATCTACTTCTTTGCGAACCTAGTCATAAACCTACTGTTTAAAAATTATAAAATGTTTAAAAAGTAGAAATGTTTAAAAGATTATAAAAGTCCTTTTTACGGATTTATAAATTTTTAAATAATAAATGAGTTGCAAATAAGCAATGCACAATTTAAAGTATTCTTCGACGAGAATATTATCTTGGTCTATAAGCTAAGTTTAGTCTTCAAGCTAGGCTAGAGGGTATACAAGCATTTAAGTAAAACAAATTGTTTAAAAATATTTGTAGTTTTTATTTTAATAATCGTGGTTTCTTAAAAATTAAGGTAACCTTTGCTTACAATATTTAGACTATAATATCAATAAAAGCTTTTATTTTTTAATCGTGCCATTAAGTAGATACATTATGTTTTTGTTTTAAATATTTTATAAATTTTCTTTTGCTGAATCACTATGGTTTTTTTTTTAATTATTAGAATAATAAGTAACACATCCAAAAATAAATTATAGAAGTACAAAATGGGGTAGGAACTTAGTTCTAGATTTATTTTAATATATAACCATTTGATTTACATTTTTTTTTTGATTGTATTTTTTATTTTTATAACAAAATTTTAAAATGTGCTTCAAAATTGTGATTCGTTGTTTAGAGAATTGTGTTTAAATATTGACTAAGGGTATTTTCGTATACGTATATAATCAGTGAGGGTTTTCAATCATGAATTGTTTTGTGTAAACTGTTTATAAATTTAATATAAATTATTTTGTGCAGTTGTTGTTGCTTACAAATCAGGCGCTATTATTTCAATATTTAATTGATTATATAGGTATATGAAAAAAAAGAGATGTTTTTTTTTACTTACGGTCACCTATAATGTGATAATATGTTTAAGAGTTAATTTATAGATATAATACTTTATTATAATTTCTATTAACTTAATTTTTTTTGCAATAATCTATTATGTACAAATTTCACAACCTCTCTCGTAGAATTATAACAGTTTTTTTATAATTAAAATTATCAACTACTCAAACTTATTAAAATAACATTCACTTTAAGTCATTATGAGCTATACTGCACTTAAAGTAACCTTTCAGACTTTAATTATTGTAAATATACACTATAATCAATCACAGGATAATGATTTAGTTACCATCAGGAAAATTATTCTAAGTGCAGTACAATTTTAATTAAATTACAATGATAAATAATATATTTATAGGTTAGCTGTGTTGCATATTTAATTTTGTGAGGGGCAAGAATACAGCTGCAATTTTTCTTTTATTTTAATGTAGATGTTTAATTTAATTAATTTATTAACTAATTTTGGATTAAAAATATTTGAATTTATCATTGTCATAAAATTAATTAAAAACAAATATTTAGATTTAAATAATATACAAATTACAAACAATTAGATACAGTTAAATACGTTATTTAATTTTTTTATTAATTATGATAATAATCATTGATTAATATTCTTAAAAATAATAAAATTTTCATTAATAGAAAATTTAGATAATTACGTTTACAAAAATTTGTATAAAAATATACATATAGTTTGTTGGGTAAACTATTTTGGAAGATTATTATTTCTTTATTTTGGGGTTGCTTATGAGAAAGTAGTTTCGAGGTATGGAAAACAATGCTACTGAAGCTTTTGAAGTTAATTGTTTGGAACCATAAAAATATTATACTGGTAACAATTTTATTTCTTAAAAATGTGATTTTGTTTGCATCTTATCATATAATATGAAAAAAGCTATTTTGATGAATTGGAATTTGATTAATGTGTTGGTATTTTTTAATTTGCAGATACTTCAATTTTTAAACCACAAGTAAATACTAAAAAGAGTACATTTGGAGAATTGAGAATTGTTTTGAATTTTGAATAATAAAATAATTTTTAAATCGAATACGTTTAATATAGTAATGGTAAAATTAATATTGGACATATTATTTCTAAAACATTTTTACATGTACGTTACATGTTTTTGTGAACATTACTAATAATTTAATATATTATTTACATAATCATATGTAAGTATTTATTAATGTCTAAACAGTTTCTTTCTTATGAAAAGGGTAAAATGATTTTAAGTAAAAAATACAAAATATTGCTAGGTAAAATTAAAATATGACTTGGATTTGGTGAAATTCTATACAAGAAATAGATAATAAATTAAAAATGTGTAGTTATTCAAGATATTACGTATTAACACCGGGTAAAATTGGATAATTATTCAATGCTTACGAGTTTTTCATAATTAAATTACATCATTTGTTATTTTTAATAAGACATCCCTAATGAAAATAAATTGCTGACCTGCAATTTCGTGTAATAATATTTTTTAAATTAAATATAAAACTGTATTGGAAATAGAGACGTACTTTACTTGGAAAATTCATCAAAATATCTTATTTATCAATTAATTTTTACACAATATCACTTCTAAAAATTTAGACAATGTTGTAGTCTTTAAATATTAAATTTAATACCCAAAAATAAAGCGAATCATTTTGTTTTCTGTCGATGTTTTTCAATGGCTGGCAGAGTTCGTTGTTTTGTGGCAGTACTGTATTTAGTTGAAATAGTCAGGCAGTTAATTATCAGTTTTGTTTATATACAGAATAATACTAATTATATTCAGTTTGTTTTTAAAGAAATTACACAATTTTCACTTGAATTGAATGTTTGTTTTTTTTTGATTGTTTCTTCTGGTGGGTTTCAAGCAGCCATTTCTGAATTTATCTGGAATTTGTTCTGCGATATTTTTGAACAGTTTTTGATTGTGTAGTTGAGTTTTCTTGAAGACATATGAAATTCTTTGCTCTCTTTCACTCATTTACCACTGAAAATTATAAAATATACATTTAGTATGTTATTTTGTACAATAAGTAAATAGTTTAGTTTGTTTATCAATATTTTGATGAAGATTTGTCATTTTTTATAAAGTTGTAGAGGACATGCTTTAGTTGAAATAAATTCAGTTTATTTTGTAGGAGATTTAAGAAGTAGGTCGAAAACGAAGACATGAGCTAAAAAATGTTGTTATTGAAATTATTATTACAAAATTAGGTACAGTAAAATATTTTTGTTTTAAATTATTAAGTGACGTCTAATGCATTTAAGTATATGCTAAAATAATCACAATAATTTATAAAATATATTTTACTGCGCAATATGACGAAATATAAAGTAGAAAATACGAACATATAGATAGACATGCAATATTCAGGCTGAAATGAAAGTGAGATTAGAATTTCCATAAATAGATGAGTTAGATCAACTCGATATCCTGGTAAGAAGGGGTTTAGAAGATGGTTCAGTAGAGTACGAGTTATAAATGTCACAACTGCAATGATCTGTGCTGGTGTGGGCGTGCAGGAAGTTGAAAATCACCTGACACATTCAGTTCTTAAAGTCAGTTTTATGTTATTTCAGTTTATTGAAGACAGAGGTGAAATTTTTGTTGGTTTTATTTGTAAATTGTCGTAGATTGGTTAAGTAGAAGTTTTTTTTATGAAAAGTGTAGATTTGAAGTATTTATTAAATTTGTAAATAGTGTTATATAGTTTGGTTTTAGAAATTTGTTGGAACGATTGTATTTTATGTTAAAATATTGAATACAAAACATTATAATCGCTATTTTCCTGCATTTAAACTGTTTATTTTGTTTGTAAGGTTTTGTGAAGTGAATCTTTAATAATATTGTTTATTAATATAGTACCTGCTAAACATAGTTACGTAAATGTAAGGTTTACTTAACATAAAACGTATACCTTTTAAATTATTTTATAGTTAATGTAATGCAAAATTAATTAACTAAAATTTGTGTTTTTCTGTTGTTAATATAACTTTTGATGCAAGATTATATTATGTCTTTTATATTTCTTTAGTGACAATGTAATAAAATTATAATAAACCTTGGTAAATAATGAAACGTAACGTTTAGTGGGTATTAATGGTTGAAATATTAATTTCTGCGATTTCTTTTTAATCTCTAAAAAGTGAATTCATATTGATTGAATTAAAAAATTAATACTATTCCATTCATCACAGGAAGATAATTTTTAATATACAGAACAAAACAAAAATTAATATATTATAATTTTATATTTATTCGCCTATAGTGTTTGTTTGTCATTTTTCCATTAATTTTCAAATTATTTCTGATAAGCTATCGAGCTGAAATTTTGCGCAAACACTCATTGTGCATAATATTGTAATGTGGTGCAACAATAAGAATATTAATTGTAAGATCGTTGCAAAAGAAGTTCGTTTTATTCTGATGGAAGAAAAGTCCTTATAATGTTTTGCTATACGTTTCAGCATAAAATACAAAATTCTAATTATATGGTTTATTTTAGAAACCTAATAACAGTAAGTTTTCGAAAAATGTGTAAGAAATAAAGAATATATGTAATGCCAAACTAAAATATAGTGTTGATGTTTTCCTTTTTATATCTTACCACACTTTTCGAAATGGCTGCACGTTTTCATTTTTTCTTCAAAAATAATAATATATTTTAATGTTTATCATGTATCTGTATCATGTTTGTGTTGTGTTTACTGGATTTTGGTTACTGCTTGCCCCAAAAACGCTATAGTTTGAACTATAAGAACGTTTTAAGTAATTTCCATGTGGATTAGATGTGGAAGATTTTAAATATTTTCCAAAATTATCAAAATTATATGGATTTCGTGTTGTTGTTGCTATTTTCTGTAAATAGCTTTCATAAGCTGAATTTCTTGTTGTTGAGTAACCATATAAACTAGGTTTTGTTGTGTAAACTGGTGCTTTTGTTGTTGTTTGAACATTTATTTTATCTTTTCCAAAAGTTTTAAAATCGTACGGATTTTTTGCTGTTGAAAATGTGTATTTATTAAACACAAATGCATTTGATTTTGTTGTTGTGGGTGTAGCAGTGGTTGTTGTTGTTGTCGTTTTTGATGCATAATTGTCGGATTGATAGTTTTTGAAGAAGCTTTGATAGGGCTGTGCTGTTGTGCTAGTACTATAATAGTTGTAGGGTGTGTTTGTTGTGGATTCAGTTGTTTGAGAATAGTAATTTTTGTAAGGATCTTGAGTAGTACTGCTAAAATAATTAAATAGTGAAAATAAACTTTTTGTTGTTGGTTTCTCGGTTGTTGTTGTTGTTGTGTATTCGAACGGCTGCGATGTAGTTATCCTGTGTAATATAATTAATTGTTTAGTTTAATTGTGAAATATTTTTTCCTGTTTTCATATGTTTTTACCTACATATGTAACACAAAGCACAATAGAAAGGAAACACACTTATTATTAATAGGTTATTTACGTAATATTTAGGAATTACTTCCGGGTTTACTTACGTTTGGGTTCCATACACTGGGCTGGTTTCCGGTCTTACATAGCTAGGTGTGTGTTGAGAATAATCAGGAATAATATTCTCATGTTCTTGCACGCATCTTCCGTCAAGACAATGCTGTGAATTAAATAGAAACACTTTATAATCAAATACATCGTATTAAAAGAGATATTATTGATTAGCATAATTGACAGCAGTGCATTTATTATTTTAACACAATATTATTTTTAAAATTATTTTATTTAACGTCTCTCTATTTCCGATAACTTTCTACTATATTGGTAATTTTTATGATCTCTTATGCCATACAAACAATTTTGACAAGAATCGTGTAAGATTCGTACAAATCGAATCATATTAAAGTCGGTTAAGAATCGTATTAGAGTCGGTTAAGAATCGTATGATTCTTAGAGAAATTGTAGAGAAATATAAGTACAATTGATTCCACGTTCGGTAAAGTTGATCCTATTTTAGTTATGAATGAAAACTATTATTTTTGGTACTCACCTGTCCATCACCACAAGGAGATCCCTCTGCAGCTGGTCTGTATGCCACACAATACCCACTGGCTGCATCGAAGCAGAAAAGTTGAGCGCATACGCGTTCATCCTTAAAACATGCGCTAGTGCCTCTATCTCGACGACATTGCGCATCTAAAGACAACAATGTTCCAGGGAGAGCTCTTGCAAGTGCTTCATCCTCATGAGGAGCATTGTGTAAACAACTTGCAGTTTCACCACTGGAAAATAAGAAAAATATGAAGTTACTAATTTTTCAAAACAATTCCAAGGGACAATTTAATGTGGTAGAGGTAACAGATATTGTAAAGAAAGAGGTGTAATTGGAGAACATTATGAGAGGTGTCTGAAGAAGATGGAAGTGAATTAAGCATAGAGGAGATTTTGTAAGAGAAGTGGGAGGAAAAGTTAGGAGAGATAAAGGAGATGATTGTCTAGGAGACTTAGACTTATCAAGCGTGAAATGAATAAATTCAATACCAATGACAACTTACTTTAAGAAATGATGAAAACTTTGAACAGTGCATGGAGACCATCTAAAACCTCGTTCAGTATGCCGCAGATCTGACATTATGTAACCATCCTCCCAACGGCATTTTTCGGCTCCTGGTCCTCCTAGATAACTAGGAGGTGGTGAACCATCGTGAACAGCTCCCAATCTATTGAAAAGTATAATTCCCTTTATTATAAATATACTAAAATAATTTATCAAACAAAGTCAAAATTTTGCTTTAGTTTTAAGGTAACTCAATATTGCCACCTCACTGCAATTATACTTACAAATGACCGACTTCATGAGCAGCTACTATAATTCCGCTGAAGCCACCAGTGTCTTCAATAATTGCGACACTGTTTACTTTTTCTAATCTCTTGTTAACTACGCAAGCTCCTCCTACGTATGCAAATCCTAGAGATAGGGAAACGCAAAATTTATTTCAGTAAATAATTCTTTAAATTCGTGGATTAAATAATTTTTCAAATTCAAATTTTTTACTTTATTGATAATAAGATTTTTATGTATTGATTTTAATGTTGTTTTAATAATGTCGATTGAAATTGATAAAGAATTATGGAAATTGAAAAATAGTATTCGAAATTTTAGAAAAATTTGAGAGTTTATAATAAGTAAAGTAATTAAAATATAGATATGACTAAAGAAGCAACAGGTTAATAGAGCGAATATTTTAAATGTTAGTAACCTAAACCATGTAATCTAATTTCAACAAAAAAGCGTTTAGAAAATTTCCAAAAGTTGGTCAGATAGCAAGAGAGATAAGGGATAATAAATAAATTTATTATTTGATGTATTATGTTCTCTAGATTACTATAGCTGTTATAATTATAATTCAATGAAAGAGATTAAAATATTTTTTGTATAAATAACCCAATTTTGAAACTGGACTATTTAAAAACACATTCTTTTTTCCGTTTTTCTGAAAACTAAAATAGCTCATTCCGTTAAAGATTTCAAGAGTAATTATTTACAAAACATTGGATTTGTTAAAATTTTGCAATGAGAAACAATAGCAGCAGATATGGAAAATGTGTTTTTATGTGACCAGAATAATTTCGGGTTTGCAATTCTGCTTTAGAATGAGATATGGTTTCCAAATTAATACATCTTAGGTCAGGCTCGTTTTAATCACGTGGATTGTTAAAATTGTGGGCAGATAAGTTTTGTTATTACTCCAAGTGCCAATTTTTCAATAGTCAATTAACTGTGGTTTATTATAAATCTTTGTTGATACTTTTGTATCGTAGCTCGCATTTTTATTTTAATATATTGCTTAACCAAACCTACGTTACATTTTTCGCTAGTTAACTGTGGTCGGTTTTGACTACTAACCAATTTTTTGCGATAAACCTCAGTTATACCATAAGTGACTATTGACAAATCAGCCCCAAGCAGCTGAAACCTTTGTTTATTGATGTTTAGTTATTAGTTAGTTGTTATCAGTTTTGCTATGTACATTTTCTTACCTCTCTGTGTAAAGGCATTTGTTGGCATGAAACAAATTACGAAAAAATATTACGTTAATAAAAATAGAAAATTCATAACATGAAGAAAAATCTGTGTTTTTTGTTAAGACGAATAGAAATTGATTTGAATGAATTATTTTACGATTATTTAGAAATTATTTAAAGTTGTGAATCAAAGTATTTTTGAAAACAAGTTATAAATTAGATTTTAGTTAAGTTTACATAATAGGGCAGACAACAAATAGACATATAGTGCAGATTGTTACATATGAATAGATTTGGTTATATCTTAGCTAACTGTTCTATATAATACTGTGGGTTCTTTAAGTAAGGAAATTCAAGTTTCAAGTGCCAGACAGCTCGCACAAGAGTGAAATTGTCGCGCATAAGCATTTAAAGATGTCGCATAGGCACGCATTAAGCAATGGACATTTAAAAGGTACTTATATTCCAAATTACGAGAGTTCGGCGGCGACTTATACTTAAAAGGGGTTATAAGACCGGTATAAATCTATAATACGATAATGAATTTTATCTCATTCGTTTTTATATACATTATAGAAAAATAAGTGAGACAGTGCTTTTTAGTTATAT
Source organism: Panorpa germanica (assembly GCA_963678705.1). Lineage (NCBI taxonomy): Eukaryota > Metazoa > Arthropoda > Insecta > Mecoptera > Panorpidae > Panorpa > Panorpa germanica. Next base: position 14,030,110 of record OY783211.1, on the reverse strand, counting down.
CGGCAGTTTATACCTCACAACTTGTTTTAAGTATAAGTCACCGCCGAACTCTCGTAATTTGAACTATATACAGAGTTTGAGGCACGCCAAAATAGGGTAACGATTTGACTAGATGGAATTAATTTTGCTCGGGACTTAAAGACTGTTTTTATTCAATGAAAATCATAATATTTATTAAAAGATGTGAATTAATTAAGAAATTGTTTTACATAATAAAAAAATGGAAGAGGATGAACGGGGCGAGCAGTTTTATGTTCTTGTTCAAGATCTGTGGTTGGTTTCAAATGGGTTGAATATGTTTTATAAGATCAAGACTTGCTAGCTTGCCACAAGCTAATTTGTAAACTTCATTTTCTACTTATCATATAAAGATAGTCTTGCACTGCAGATTCATACTTGTTAGCTTACTACGAGCTGGTTCAAGTGTTATATTTTCGGGGTACGTGCTTAAAATGAATACAGAAAAGGGCATTCAAGAACCTGAAAGCGGGTTCAACAATATTCATCAATTGTTATGCCGGTAATTCACTCTCGGCGAGACATTTGTCAAAACATTTGTCAATGTGCCAAGAATGAAGATGGCTATTGGTTTCTCCTCTCGTTTCCTTTGACTTGTGTCAAAAGACCGTTTATCAACGAAGAACAGGCAAGCCAACGTGAGGCGACAGCACTCGAGACAGGCTAAAACGAGGCGAGAGATACAAGCTACAATACACACTCGATCTCGCCTATCTCGGCGAGAGTGAACTGCCAGCATTACAATTTGTTACCCAGCTGCAGATTGGGAATAGAACGGGTAATAAATATTCTGATATGTTCATACAGGACATTGAAGGTTATATTTTTTGTGTTTACTCGAACATGCTCGAAGTAAAAGACGAATATTCGTAACACGTATATCTGGTACATAACATCAAATTATCAGGAATAAGAGTAGATGCGTTTGGAAGTGAATTGAAAGAACCACGGAGAGATCGATATAAAACAGTTTGCTAACAATTATAACCATAGACTTATTAAGGTAGATAAATCAAGTGCAAATAGATTGCTACATAATCAGACAAACAGGTAATGGTAAACAGTGCAGGTGTACGTGCTGATTTTTTGAAGATTTCAACAATGTTTTTTGTTATCATAATAATTTACCTGCGGTACCACGATTGCAAGCGTCGTTTGCATATTGTCTTCTGCACATATCAAGCCTGTAATTTTTATAACGTATAATAAAGTCGATTTACAAATGAAATTTATAATAATACACATTATTAGAATTCAAAATATTTGACGTTCTGGTTGGTGGATAAATCATATGTTGTTGTAATGCTATAATATTAAAATTGTTAATTTGTTATTTTATATTATTGAATACCCAAAGACCAAGCGAATCAGTTATTTTTTCTTTACATGATTGCTTAGGTTATGCCCAATATATATTTAGATTTAATATGTCAAAAATACGTGAATTTTAAGGTGAAATATTACTTCACTGTAGAACCAGTTACACATAAATGGTAACAGTGTACTAAAATTATAGTTTTTCAGTCTTGTACTGGTGTTTTCTAACATAGAAACGTTAGTAAATTGTATACATGATACAAAAGATGTTCAAGCTTTGTTTATAAGCTATATATAGTGTGTGTAAAAAATTTTATACTGTAGTAGTATCACCATCAATATTTCGTGAATCAAAAGCAGCCTTGTATCGTTTAATTTTAAAAATGTAATGCAGTCTAAATATATATTGAACACAAACTATTTATTCTTAACCATTTTTAAATGAACCTAAATGAAGCATCACATCGTTTATTTTATAGTCAATCATTTTCTTTATAAACATAACACCAAATTTTTGGACATAAATAGAAAATATGTACTTGAAAGTCATTTCTGTTTATTTATTTTATTAAAGGGGTTAGACACTCTGAAAAGGTAATTCTACAAAGGTTTTAATGACTTTTGCAAATCAAATTACTAATTAAAAGCTTGAATTGGAAGTTTAAAACATGAAATTGAATTGCAAGCACCGTTTAGAGAAATTCTGCTATAAAACTATTTCCTTTTTAAAGATTAGGTTTTTTTTGTAATAAATTCAATTCCTACTTTTTCTATGTATTGTATTTATTTTTATTTGTTTATTTAATGCTCTGGTTTCTTTTCAGAGCGTATTATTCTTTCATCTTTTAACTTTCCTTGTTTTTCAAACTATGTTTTATAGATTTATAAAACATTCTTGTGATTTGTATTTGAACCAAACCGTTGTTTTTAAAAACATTAATAACAAACATGAGTTGAAGTATGCGGTGTTATGTTTAATTAGAAAATGATATTATATAAAAGATGGAACCATATTGTTTTCTATCAAATATATACAAAATAACATTATTCTTAAAAATACAACACAAAAATAAGCTGCTGGTATTGCAGAGGACTGTTTTACCGGCTGTGCCTTTGGTGCAGCGTCCGCCTTTCCGTCTTCTGCACATATCGTACCTAAAAAATTGCTATATTATTTGTTTTATAATTTAAAATTATTTACCTGAAGAAAGAATATATTTTATTATCCATTTAATTAGATATGTCTTATAATATTAATTGGGTTTTTAGTGAGACATTTTGAATACTGAAAACATTATTCGATTTGTATGCATTCCAACGATATTCGACAAGTATATTTGCATCATAATTATGAGTAATCTGAGTATTGAATCATATAGAAGATAAAATTTTACATATAACTACATACTGAACACAATTTTGCATTTTTCAGAGTTGTCTCACTACTGAACTGCACCATCGATATTTCGCACCATCGCTTATTTAAATCAAGCGTAAAATAATCTATTTTACTTAACGTTGTTTACTATTTCATAATATCAAAACTTTATGTGTTTTTCGCAACTGCTATAAATAATATTTGATATATTCACCGCATAAGTATGCTCTGTTACACAACGAAATGATTTTGTCATTTACTTTAGTTCCTCTAATGATCTAAATAACATAAATGACTATTTTAATTGTTAATAACTTTTATAATATTAAAACTAATTGAGTGTTTGTGCTACTGAAAGTTTAACATAACAAAGTTTACAAAGTAATATAATAAATAATGTCAGATTACATAAAAAATGTTATCGTTAGACATACATTTACTTTTTATGATGTTGATAAAACCTTTTATGCAACTTTATATATTGTTACCTATTAAACTCACATATTGATATAAGATTTTTAATGTCTTTTGTATGTTTTTAATGACTAAGTTACAAAAATATGTTAAACTTTTGTAAATAATAAAATGTAATGTTAGGTAAAAAATGTTATGTTATATATCATCAATTTACGTGCGGACAGTATTATAAAAATTGTGAGATAGTTCACAAACCAATTAAAAAATAATTAAACCTCTGAAGTCCAGTCATATAACTTTATCAAGGTATTACTAAATTTACCTGTTTTCTGAAAAATAATTGATACAAAAAATGAATCTGTTTCAAATTTCAATTAGATGACGTTTATAATAATATTTAGGTAATAATATTGATTGTTTATTAAACAATTGTTATTGTAATAAGTTCTTGTATTAACAATAAATAATAGGTTTTCTTTTATTGTTTGATAATAACTTACTTGGTGACAGCAACAGCAATATCATAAACAGGAAGTCTTCGTTCTCTAAATAAATATTTGCCCATATCTGTTAGTGCAGCAGCTGAATCAATTGCATCTCTGCCTACACGATTTCTTTCCAAATATGGAGTTGCGTCTCGGCCCTGGAAAATGGAAAATAATAAGATGGTTAATTGTTTGTTTAATGATGTTATTTGAATAAAATTAATCACCGTAGTTTAAATAATTTCCGTAATATTATATTAGTTATTACTTTTTTCATGCATATGAAAAATATTTTTAATTGAATTGGATACAGTTGACAACACGGCTAGAGTACATAGCCTGAAAACGTGGACCTAATGCCTTTGAATATTCCCGGTTACTCATGCGGCGATTCCCAAATCTTATATCGTGAACAGCTGAACTTACGAGTGATGTGATATTTTTATAAAAATGTCAATTATTTTTGTTATTTGAAAGCTTGATGTTTTATGATCCATATTCAATTGAAATGATAATTTTCTCCATTACATGCAATTTTAAATTAATTGCACAAGGTACCCAAATATACTTGTCGTGAAATTTCCATTTTTTAAAACTAATTATTTCCTTAAAAGTTTCTGAAACCTATACACTTATTTAATTTCAAGAAAAGTGATTTTCTTAAGAACGTTCTTAAATATTACACGAATTTATCTTTTGTCTTTAGATCGTAATTGGTAAATAATCCAATGAAATTAATTCCAATCTTAATTATGTTTTTTATTCACAAAATGATTACAATAATATAATTATAAATTCAGGCAAACAATAAGAACGTATATGCCCATTTAAATTTAGCAAAACAACATAACAATTACGATTTACTCTAATGATTTGATTTAATGTTGATTTTGTCCTTGTTACAGGTAAACCTTTGATGAAGGTTTGATCCAAGCCCCAAGCTGCTTCAGTTCATCTACAACATCTTTAAATATTTTTATACCAAGTAAGTTTTATTTAGTATCTTATATTATATTTTAATTCGTTTGCAAATTATTTCCTGGTTTGTTTATTTGTTATTTATGTATGAAGTATCTTCAGTTATTTATTAACTGATGTGTAATTAAAATTATGTTCAACATTAAGATTCGTTTCCAGTGACACAGGGTGTTTCAGAGTTTTTTTTTCATATAGTAATGATCGTTTTTTTAAATTTTATATTGAAATATAGGTTAATATATGTATATTGGCGTTTTTATTTTATTAAATATGCAAAAGTTGGCGGAGATATAGCTAATTAAAATTTGAATGTCAATTTTGACGCTTTTCGTATGACGTCATAGAAGAAATAATTAATTCAGATTATTTTTCTTTTTTTACAATAATCATAATATAAAACTGGATGGTATGCACTACCCAGATCGTAGTATCACTCTCTCACACACTCTCATTTGCATCTTTGTTGTATAAAAGAGATGGCAAATCATTGATGTGATATCACACGCAGGTATATTTTTCTAAATTTGTATTTTGTTTAATGATTAAAGGATCAAGACTGAATATTCTAATTCTTAGTCTCTCCTGTGACATTGCGACTTATTAAAAAATATTTGTACATTTGAGATCCTTGTAGCCATATTTATCAATATATGGTAAAGTTTTACAGAAATTTTGACTAAATTATTTGGGTTTCGTCATGATGAAAATTACTAACAGTTTTTGTTTAGAATTATAATTAGTAATAGAAACACCTTGCGTCATTAGCTGGAATCCTCAGACTCTCCATTAGCTGTTACTTTCAATAGAAATAATAGGTTGTTCGTTTCGTTATTCTAATTTTATATTGTACGATAATTTAAAAAAAATTAATAACAATGCATAATTATATATAGATATAAAGGAATTATTCTGATTTGCAATGTCTTATGTGGGGAGAAATAAATATTATTAGACATTGAAATCCTTATTCTAAACAATAAATATTTAAGCTTATGTATCTTATGGCAGTTTTACATAAAGTTTTCATTTTTGAAAATAAAAGCGCTAGGAATTGTGGGTTAAAATAGAGTTTAAATATTTAACCTCACAAATCTCACTGGGAATGAGAACAACACTCGTGCGCGTGGCTTGGCGAGATTATTCCTTAAACTGCGTTCCATTCGTTGTTTCTTTGTTAAGCCGACCACGGACGGTCGTTTCAAACGTATGGGCTGGGTTTCATTCCGTTCCATTTGGAATACGGATAGTTAGATGAACAAGACATGTGTTCACATTCACGTATCGTTTTTGGAATGACGTCGTTCAGTTTGGCAGGAAGAAGTGATTAAGTTTAACAATTTTAAACGAAATAGCAACACAATCGTGCAGAAAGATATTCAGTATAACATAAATATAGATATCTTTCTAAAACATAACAATTACCTAATTGTTTAACAACATGCTAAAATCAATGTTATATTTTTTCTATCGATATTAATTTTTTATTCATAATAATAACAATACACAACAACAGGATGGCCTTTTGCTAATAACACATTCATTTGTGTTTTTAATTTTTTTTCTAACATGTATATTCAAAGACACATATTGTCTGATAGGTCATGCAAGTCACAAGGAAATATTTACAATTGATTAGGGTCATAGCCAACGGGATGAGGTCAAATCGATATAAAAGGAAAGGTAGAATTACTGTGCAAATAGATTTACTCATTTGATGCATGATTTGTCTTTGATTTTATGATTGAAAGATCAAAATACAACGTACTAAATTCACAATACATTGTTATAATTCTTTAAATTTTACTGTATTTAAAAATCTCTAAAGCTTTGACTGGCATTTGTTCAGTTAAAATCTGGTTATTTAATTGTAAAGTTTAAGGAAAAGTTATATGGTAGTTTGTATAAGGTCTTTCAACAAGAGCGGTCATTTTAAATCAATAGAAAAACGCAATATTTCGATGACATTTGGCAGATATTGTATTTCATTATTAATCTCAGAGTTTGTACTTTAGACTAAAATAAAAATAACACCACTTTTCATGGAAATATTGCGTTTTTCTATTGATTTAAAATAACTGCTCTTGTTGCTTGGTATTTGTATTTTAGTACGAGATCCGACAGCTATCCGATTATTACGTCTATCTATGTTTTAATCAAAATACAATTTTTATAGATAATTATTATTAGAGAAATACAGTTTTCTCAGGTTGTCAATTAAAATATGGCCGGAAATAGTTTTACTTCAAATTTAACGGGTGACACATTACGTCCTTATCTGATAGATGGTGTGGTACGCTAACTCTCTTTCTCTCTTATTAGTCTGCGTGATTACTATCGTTAAAGATACATAAAAGAGAAACCACTCTAGATGAAAATGCAAACGATTAACACATATTCTGAACCTGTGCAGATGGTACAAATATTCGAAAAAGCATTTCGTTATTTTAGCAAGTGCAGGGTTTAAAAAAAACACAAAGTTCAAAAAATAATTGCAGCCTTTTGACGATTTCAATCCATATTGTAACTGTCCTATGGTAAGATCCTAAATAAATGCACTCTAAGGCGGGCGATAAAGTGTATAGTGTCATAAGAGGCTATATTATAAAATGAACGCTCAACATTTGTTTATTTATTAACAAATCACAATAAATATAAATGAAGCTCAATGCTCATTGCCAAAGACATAATAAATCTCAGATTTCCATGGATTCAGAATCCATCTCACACAGTTCAACCTTGACTTACAACTAAATCAAGAATAAAAATTATTCATTGACAATATTTATATTTATAAACATTTATAATTATTATCGTGATGCAAATGACATGCGTATAATTATGTTGTCCTTGTAGAACGACAAAAGAAGGTGTTCGGTTCGTTCGGTTTATTTGTCTGTACGAGTATATTTGTTAAGATGTACAATGTACCACTCAAGGAAAGATCTTTAGAGTAAAACATAGCTATATGTGATCAAAGCTATATGCGACAAAGAACTTTTGTTATTTATTATTTACATTTTTATATTATTATAAAAATGTGTTTTTTTTATCAAATATATGTAATGGTGACCTTTTTGAAAACGTTTTTATAATATCAGAGACTACATCTGAATTAATAAGTAAAAAATATGATTTAAGGTTTTCTGTGAGGACACGTTATTATGTGGGAATCTTATTGTAATGTTTGACCTTTTGATCTCGTGTTTTAATAATAACAATGTATTTATCAAGTTCGTTATCTGCTTTATGTAAATATTACTTATGTGTTCATAATTGTTTTTTTAATCTATAACTTCGACTAAGGTCTTCTAGTCGAATTTCGGTAAATCTAACTTTTTCTTTTAATTCTGTGGTAGATAATACTATATTCTTTAAAGCAGTTGTCTTTTAAAGAAATTTAATACAGTCTATTAGGGATCATCCATAAGTTACGTCACACAAACTTCAATATTTCTTAAGCTCCTGTCCTCGTTATTATCACGTCCTATAATATTTAAAAAAAAATCTTATTGGGTCTTATTTTTGGAAGTCAAATTTTTGTTTAGATGCGACATCACGAAATTTATAACTCCTCTCCCTCTTGCCATATTTTGTGGACTTTGTGGATTTTGTAGTCTTGGCCACAAATATCCAGAAATGTATCTTAAATCGCTTAAATCCTGTAAATCCCTTAATGGAACAAATTGGCGGAAAAGTTGATAAATAAACGTTTCTGACTAATTTTGGTGTGCTGATTTTAATAATAGAATAAATAAAAAAAGTTGTAGAACGTTAAAAATCCTTTTAAATGATATATGATATGTTTATATATTATAATAGGTTTAATATTAATACACAAATAGTAGGAAATTAAGTGGTCTATCAGTAGTCTATTATCTTTAGGCCCACTAATAAAGAGATATTGAAAAAGAATCGTTCTTAGTCGCCATTTTTTAAAGATAGAGGCCTAAATCATAATATGGGACTGGTAAACAAAATATTTAAAATCAGAACATCCCAAATTAGTCAGAAAAGTTCTGTCTATGATTTTAGTCTATTTAGTCTAATTTCGACAATCAGTTTACAACGATATTACCAATATATCATCTAGGCAAAAAGAAGAAAATTTGTTTAAGTATTCTACTGAATTAGAAATGTACAGTATAAATATGAAAAGTATGTATTATTTAAGTGTAACACACAAATATGGTAGAATTTATTAATGTTATAGATATTATTTGTGCTTTGGAACTTAAAGAGTCAATGGCATTTTGTTCTTGAAAATACTAAATTTTTTCCCAAGAGGTAGTTCCTGTCAAAATTAGATTCTATGCAAATATGTCACTAAGCTAAACATTCTACTTTATAGCAATTGGAATTAAAATTTTTGTTGATAAACACTCGGTCTTAAATGTCTAAATCTAAAATTGGCTCTTTTAGCTCCAAGCTCCAAGACGTGTGTTGATATTTCCCATTCTAATATTTTTCATTTTTACCCCATTTTTATCTTAGTTCGTTCATCATTACTCTCTATTATCCACATCTAAATTTTAATTATGTTTTTTATTTTATTTTTGATTATTAATTTAAGAATCCAGATAATCAACAAGTATGGCAGCTGAAGCAGTTTGCAAATACCTACAAGATACAAATCGTCCTTATTCTGCGAATGATATTGTTATGAATTTACATAAAAAATATGGAAAAACTGAAGTACAAAGAGTACTTGATACTCTAGTTGCTAATAAAAGAATTATTGAAAAAACATATGGTAAACAGAAAGTGTATGCAATAGTACAAGAAGATGTTGCTGACATGACTGAGGTAAATAAACGTCGTGTACATAGTTTACATTTGAAAATAAAATTTCGCCCTGAGATAATGGTAATCATCAACATTTAGACTGAATCTTATCTGTTACAAGTCTGGCAATGTTTTAGTTTAGAAAGGATTCGTGTTCGCTCCGATAAAGGTCGTAAATGAAGTATATGAACATGTTAGCGATATCTGTCGCTGTAACATTTCAAGCTATACAGAGAGTTAATTTAATTTTATGTGAATTTCTACCCCTCGTGCTTGTTTATTGGTTAGTTTACCCTAAACTCAATCAAAAGCATTAGATAATATAATGCTGAGTATGTCATTATATGATTTGTCAATACTGTCATCTATGTAAACCTGCAAACTTATTGAGTGGTAACAGTGTGACATATTAAATGAACAACAAATCAGTTTTATCATGATAATCATTAAAACATTCCAACAGGTTTTTTGTTATTTAGAGAACGTGCTGAGAATAATCCAAATACAATCATTTCTTATATAACAATGTTTTTTTAGCAAATTTTAATAAGCAATTTGAATTCTGAATAAACAAGCTATCAATTTAATTTAGCTAAGTATGTACTTATCCATCTCCACGTTTTTATTACATAAGTGTTGGTTTTGAAATGAATTCGATACATTTGTATGGATATCAAACAAATAAAATTTTCATGAAGTTCCTGCGTTACGTTTGGAATTCAAACAAAAATTCTCCTAAATATATGTATTCTCTATAAAAGCCCGTGTTAGAATAACGAAATTTTGATTTCGTTTTTTATATAAACTACGTAGTCAATTTTAATATAATCAGGCTCATATGATTTGTCTTTAATCTAAGAATAATTAAGCAAAGTTTTATTAAACTACCTTATTCTCGTAATTGTTTCTATTTATATCAATTAAATATTTTAGAAGTTTCATGGTAGCTGAATTCCTAACACTACTTTTGTACACAAGTTATTTGTTACGCTTTGCATGTCCTCTATCTCTCATATTTCGTTTACAATCATTTATAGTTGTCAAACAAAACAAACATTTATAGCATGTCATATTTTAACAACTCAGGATAGATAAGCCACATTCCTTTCCGGTGGGAGTGATAGAATAATTTACAAAAATACGTCCCACGAGCCCAAAGAGAAAATTGTTTACTGGATCTGATTCGAGTTTTAATGAAGAGTAATTATCACCAGAAATTGAACGATATTTACAAAAATTGATCCGTTGGATATTTTTCTACAATTCAATTGAAAATAAACAACTGAATATACGCACATAATAGCAAACATTCCATAGAAGAAAGCACTTCAACTTTTTCCATAACTTTTTCGGGCAAATTTTCTAATTTCTCTTTCCCAAAAACTTTAGTCAGACTATAACGAACATTTAAAAAAGAATTAACCATATTGGTCTAGCCATTCTGAAGTGATGATAGATGACTATGGTAAATGTCAGAATGAGGTTTAGGAAAAAAATTGTCTCCGTTTATATTTGCGTTATTCTTTTTGGTAATAAAGTAAACCCTACATATTTTGAAAAGATCTTTAAAGGAACGATTGAAGATTTAAAGGAGCAGAAACGAAAGAAAATAAGTTTTGTTCCCTTCGCTTTTCTCTCTTCTTCTTTTCCCCAAATGCCATAAGATTCTTTAAAAAAGAAGAAGAATTTCCTACAAATCGACATTTGTTGGATTACCATTATTTCAAGAGGCGTTCTATTTATTTCTCTCTAAAGGTGCAGTTTTTTTAAATGTTTAGATGGACAAAGAGATCCGAGAATTAGAAGCAAAATGTAATCAAACTTCGGAAGAATTAAAAGAAACTGACACAAAATTAAAATCACTTGAAAATGAATTAAAATTGTTACAAAGCTCTATGACAACAGAAGAAGCTCGTTCTGAAAAGGAAAAGCTTTCTGAAGAAATTGAGAAGCTTAAAGAAAAGCTTAAACTTTTATCTGAAAATAGAGTTGAGGTAAGGATTTTAATATTGATTCATAATCACAAACAGAATGCAATATATTACAATCTTTATATTTAATTTAAGGTTGATCCAGACAAGAAAAACAAAATTGAAAAAGCTCATAAAAAAGCTGTAACTGAATATAGAAAGAGAAAGAGAATTTGTACTGAAATTAGTGATTCCATTTTGGAAGGTTACCCAAAATCAAAGAAACATTTGTTTGAGGAAATTGGTATTGAAACTGATGACGACGCAGGCTTTGTTCTTAATACTAACTAAGTTTTTTCTTCATTTTTTACTTTTTTAATTAATTATAGAGTAATATAAAATCTCTCTTATAAGTTGTTACATTTTAAATGATATATTATAGATTAGTATTATTTCTTCGTTACGTATAAACGCGCTTATCTTATACTGGAACAGACTACGCGCCAATCTCTCTCATAACTATGTCTGTCCTTTTCGGATACATAAAGTTAAAGGAGGACCAACTCAGACATTAAAATGAGAACGTAGTGTGTTCCAGTGTGATACCAGTATTAAGCAAAATTTGTCTTTTTTCCGTTATTAAATCAACCAACCAATGAAATTGAGAAATATTTTGAATCAAATGAATTTAAAATACTTTAGTATATTTTCCAAAATAGTCAATTTATCATATAGTGGCATTGATGCTTTCCGCGTGAATTAATTGTGTAACATCTTCTACCGCTTTCTCTGTCTTTAAAACCAAGTGGTATGAATTCATTCATACGTATTTCTACAAAATATGTCCTAAAAGAAAAATTTGAATTCTATGGAAAATATATAGATGCGTTTCATCAAATCAAAATTTGTTTTATCAACAATTAAATCTATCAATATTTACAATTATACTTTATTTTTGAAAATCATTTCCTTTATTTAAACAACTACTTAAGTTAAATAATTAAACAACTCGAAATTTTGATTATGGACTCCGTTGAAAAGTGTCTCTTAAAGAGAATTTTTGGTTTTTGTAATTAATCTAAAACTAAGTTTATAAAATTCCGTGAAGCGTGGGGGATGTTTTCTATTAATTCATAAGAAACATGAAATAACGTTTACATATTTGTTACGTTTATATTACATAAAATTATTTACATATTTGTTATCTTATGTAAGCAATAATATTTAAAAATAAAAATTGTTACAAAATAATATAAAATATAATTGTTTTAAGTTACTTACTCGTGAGATGATGATCCCAGCTATGCTAATCCTTACTCGTGGTCCTTTAAGGAGCCTGTATCGCAGATCAACTCCATTCCAAAATGAGACGAAATATCGTTTTACCTATAATTTAAATATATATCTAAGTACATATATAAGAATGGGCTTGGTCCTCATTTAATGTTAATAAATGGCGTGTTTATTTTATTTAATATCTAAATGATGGAGATATAGCAATTAAAAATTTGAATTGTAGTTTTAGTGCTGGAGTTGGTCGGCCATTGAGTAGGTCAGTGCTGTGGTAATGTTCTGTAGCTGTTGGTAGTCGAAATAATCAATCCAAGTCAAAGAATAACAAGTTTTTATTTTATTTCACCCTGTTACGGCATTCATAATATTGAAATTTTATTGTTCCTTGAAATAGCTGTAAATAATATTTGATATTTTGTTATATAAATACATATACCAGAGATTTATAAGCTATAAGGTTGGTAACCGGTACTCTTGTCAGAGTTTTGTCAAGGATATATCTCTTTTACGCTCTGTTGTATAAAAGAGATAGTAACTAGCGGTTGTGAGGTCACATGCAGTTGGAATGAATACAACGTTGAATCTCTTTAATAATTAAAGAAACAAAATGACTCTTTAATTGTTAATATCTCTTGAAATATAAGGAATTATTAAAAAATAATTAGACATTTGAGGTTCTAGAAACCAACTTTATCAATATATATGACAATTTCATAAAAATTAAGACATAGGACACAACCCCATTCTTTAATACTTTGAAATTTAAAGTAATATTTAGTTTGAAACCTGGTGCATGCTTTTATTACAGAAAGATTTATGCCCCCATTAGCAAAAAAAAAAAAATGGATCACAAATACCGTCCATTTCTGTAACAGTTATGTAAATGAAATGTGAAGCATAAGTCGAAATCTGAACCTAATCACTAATTTTTCATCCTTACTTGTAAATTATCCCCACCATGCAATCTGTATCCATCGTAATCAACAATGACTAATATTTCTGGGTAAATGACATGTGGCGCAGATCGTTTACTGCGGCTGTTTCTCGTACTGTTCTTTTGTAAGATGCTGATGGAATCCAAGTCACTTTCATTTATTGTTGCGGCCGAACGCTTTTTTCTTGTATAACGCTTTTGTAATCTGTCTGGTTCCATGTACGCTGCAACAACAACAACAACAATAACAACATTGCTTATTATTTATAAAGGAAATGCATAATATTTTCTAAATTATTATATATTCAAAAAATTATATATATTTATAGATATCTCTGTGATTGGTAATCGTAAATTATTATTTATTTATCAGACCGGAATGCAAATGTACGATTGAATTTCTTTTATTGTTTCTTAAAATATAACTACATGTCTTTATTTTATTTGTACGGTTTCCTCATCATGTAATATTGGATACTTTTACTTGACTTTTTAGTTAGTATACAAGTATACAGTACAACACATCACTAAATAAGTTCATAGGATGACATACAGATGGCGTCACTATTGATAGTTTACGAGTGATTATGGTTTTAGTGATGCTACTTTTCCATTTTTTAAACCAATGGAAAATGTTGATAAAGCTTTGATTTTTTTAGTACCGAGTTCGAATGACACTTGTACAAACTATTGTTTTGAATGTCCGGTGCAAATGATTAAAATATGTATTTTATTACATTTATTAATATACTTTAAAATTGCTCAATAAAAATTTGCGCTGAGCTTCGAGAACATTTTATAGTACAACTCTTCGAATCATGATCTACTGATCGAGTTGAAAACAAACAAACGCTTTAATCGCAGTTGAGTTAAATAGATGAATGCCGGATTAAAGACAGAAGCTTAGATGAAATGCATATACAGCCATCAAAATATAAATTTCACAGCAAAGAATTAAAGATAAACTATTTCTGAAATCAATTGAATTTTGAATGGCTTTAAGAAAAAGGAAAAGTGTAATAATAATGTAATAGTTTGGATCTAGTCTTAAAGAAAACTAGACATGATATTCACGAACACAGAGAGCATACATTCATAAATATAAAATGGTTTTTACCAAAGTCTCCCATGGGCTCTTCCTCAGGATCTCTTTTGAACACAACATGATGGTGTCCTTCATCATTTCTTAAACTCGCTGGCAAAGGTCGGATGATCAGTTCATGACCTATGCTGCCCTCCTGAAATTAATATTAAACACATTAATTATTTTCTTATGATATTTAAATATATAAATATAATTTTATGATTAGAGTATGTTTATCATGTTCACCACCTGAATTTACTGCTATTGACAATAGCTGCACACCGTGTCTAAGGTAATTAGTAAAAAGTACAAACTACGACTTCAACAATCGGCCCTTTATGTATTGTATCGGTAAAGGTTTTTGTTATCTACTATGCCCTTCTCTTACAAGGACTTTGAAAAACATTTAGAACATCATATACTCTTAAAGTATCATACATTCCGCTTTGTTTGACTCGGATTCGATTTCCGAAGAAGAAGTAACTGGCAATGAAATAACTCACCTATTAATAAAAAAATTATAAAAATCTTTGAATCTTTCTTAACAAATCGACACAATCACAATATTATACTATAAAATTAGAATAAAATATAACCTTTGTTGTTAAAAAGCCGTAATAGAATATAATTTTCTTTTTTTTTCTGCATTCTAGATACTCTTAATATATGCTACATTCATGAATTGACGATTCACACATATTCTTACAAAATCTTATTACACAATATCATTGTTGTGTTGTTACTTTATTCTTTAAATTTGATTGTTAACATTTTTTCACATGAATTACTCTTTCAAACACATTCATTAATATCAATTGACAAATTGCTGGTACTCATGAAACTCAAAATAGTCACTTAAAACGAACGGTTTTGTAAGCGTTAAATAGTAACATTGAATATGAAACTGTTTTACTATTACTGTCTATATGACATACTTGTACTTGCCTTGTCAAATAAATACAATAAACAAATACTTGTAACGTTTTCTTTGAGTTATGAAATAAAGCCTATGTTATATGTTTCGTGGTTATTTGTATGCAATTGCTAATGACAGTGGCATGTTTACAGACAACGAAAATAGACGAGAAAAACAAATCATTTCTATAGACCACTATTTTGAATGTAAACATGTTGTATCATGTTGAGATAATCAGTTTCTTTGTGAGCTCTGAATTAAATCAAATTGGGTGTAGAGGGTTTTCAAGGCTTGCCCGATCAAGACCCTAGAAGGTCTCCGTGAGGCAGCCGCGTTACATTGACAAGTTCGTTGTCAAAATGCTTGCAGTATCTACTTGCGTAATTTCTAAACAAAATGAGATATATTTTTTTCTTCTTTTTTTCTCGTGTAGTCATGACCACCCTCTGGTGCCCGCTTATCGTTGAATATTGGGACACCCTGTATATATATAGTTTTACTACATCGAATAAAAAACTATTTAAGAACAATTCTTTTAGAAAATGAATCTATTTGGTTTTGATACAATCTCTGCCAAATGTCATTGCAATGGCGGTTGTATGATACAGGTCTTATTGAAAGACCCCATACAAACATCTCAAACGAGACGAATACGCTATTTGAGGAAGTAGTCTATTAAGCACCATGCTTTTGTAAGGCGTAATTTGTAGACATATGGAAAAAGCAAAGTCGTAATAATAATAAAATATTTGCTTTGTATTATTAATAAAGAAAACCGCATGCACGACTTCCTTTACTTAAAAAGAAAACCTTCATAACATATTCACACTTAATAAAAATTGAATTTTAATTAAAATACATTAAAACTTTAATAAAAATACCGCAAATTTAATAATGTATAACTAATAACTAAAGATACATTCATGATATTATATCCTAATTAAAAAAAACCTTGAGTTGAAAAAAAATTTAAATAAAAAATATATTTAAATAATTTTACAATTATTTGAACAAAATTTTTGGTCGTTTACAGTTGCTATGGGTACGGTACACCACGACATGACGCAGAAAGGCGTCTGCATGCAAATCTGATGCGAATAGAAATTCTTTGCTTTTAAATTGGTCAAGGTGATGTCGAATTGAAATGATGAACATATTCTTGATAACGATAAGCAGGTGGATTATTGTGAACTAGCGGAAACAACGTATTAATTTCAAATTAATTGTTTGTTGTTATCTGAATATCTCAAACAGTACCATTACTTACGAGAATTTAGTTAATTACATGTATGTCATTAACAGAAAAAGATAGTTTATTGTTTTATGTTATACGTTACACCAGGCTTGATGAGAGTCAGAAATAATATGGTAAAATTCTTTGGAACTGGACCATTTACAAACTATGATAAATTAAAAACTAGATCAAATAAAATTTTCTCTGATCCGCCGACATTTCTACATACTTGAAATTGAATTGTTCTAACACAGAGGACTAGATTTTCTACGTCTACTACTTTTCTGTAATTAAGTTTCTCGAGCAAAACGTTTTATGAATGAGCCTACACTCTTCTAATAGTCTAAGATCCGACTGGGTTGTTACTACTGTTAAAGGTACATAAGAGTGAGACAGAGTTAGCACCCTACACCGTCTATCAGACAAGGACGCAGTCTGCCAGCTGTTAAATTTTAATTAAAAGTAGTTGCGAATATATTTTGATAGGCAAGTCGACAGAACCGTTGCTAATTATCTATAAAAATTATGTTTTGATTAAAGAAGTAAATGGGCGTAGTAATTACGCAGTCGGATCTCGTACTATGAGTGAAATATTTTTATTAGCTCAGGCTCTGCTGTATATAGAAGAATCTATATGATTTATATTGTCATCTCACTCACATTAATTGTTATAGTTCGATTTGGAGAAATATAAATAAACATATACTGTTTACATTATGCTTTGAAATTTGTTACGCAATTCCTTTACAGCAAACGGAATAAATATCAAATATCTTAGATATTTATTAGATATCTCATTTGTTCAATGTAAAGAATTGCGTGACAAACTTCACATCATAAATAAGATAGCTTCTATGCGACTTGTGCGATATCTTGCGAATTCATGGTAAAAAAGGTATATTAACTCTAAACATGTGCAATATGCCAAACATTTCCTAAGATATTTTTTCATACTGTATCATATTACAGATTGCGAAAATCACAAGATATATTTTTAACATAGAAATATAGAAATAAATTAAAAGCTCACATAATAACTTTTCAAAATTCATAATAGTAAAAAAATAAATTTAAATATATATTAGATTAAATAACAGTGTATATATTAATGACTATTCGTTAAAATATTTAAATATTGTGACATTGTTAGATTTGTCCAGACTGTATTTAACACAGAATTATGACTGATTCATTATTATTTCTATCACGTTTCTACTTAGACAGAACTCTTCACATCACCTTTAAATTTTAAAATAGCAACCTTCTCTTTGTTAGATACTAAATGTATTTTAGTCTAACCTTTTTTTTAATGCATTTGAAATCTATTTTAAAACTATTGTAGTCAAGATAATAGCAAGTGTTATCAAAATTATTTATATAGTTTAAATAAATCAAATGATCAACTATATCATACATTTAGATAAAATTATTGTTGTTAATAAATGCTTCTATTGATACTGTAAATCGAATCTTACCATTAAAATGTCTCCGTTTTCTGAATCTTTTCTAAGTAGCACAGCCGCCATGTTGTCTTCATCTTGAAAAATATCACCAATATGTTCTTTATCCTCCTGAAATATAAAAGAAAACAATTAAAATAATTATCATCTAATACCATACAATTATACTTTTTACTTTCATTTGCTGACAGTATTCTTATTTTTTTTTTTAGTAGTGTAGATACTTTTAATTTGAATGCTGCATAAGAGATTTATAAACAAGGATGGATTTTAGAATCTTATTATTTATTAATATTCAAATTTCATCTTTAAATCTTTTAAAGTTGCATTTCAACCTTTTTCGCTTCCAAATTTGATTTACAAAACGTTGAACTTGAATGTGTGTTAGTTGAACTGGCTAAGTGATTAAGTGCTTTCAAAAAATGTTTCGTTTCTTCTTTTCTTTTCAAAATCAGATTCTTCTAGTTACCACTCTTCATTTTTTCAAATACTAACGAGCAAACTGAGTATAACAATTAATTAATTTTATCAAAGATATTCAAAGTAGTAAAGCCTCATCCCCAGTCACTGTTTTGATATTTAATTTAAGTTTTTATTTAATATTTTAATCTAGATTTCAGGTTCTCAGAATAGGTATTCCTTGTCACATTCGTGTTTTAATTTGAGTTTAGTTAGTTTAGTTACTAATTAAAATTGCAGCTTTTAATAACAATTAGTAATAGAAATTGTTTTTACTTTCTCCTTTTTTGACAAACTGATATTAAACTATAATACTTAAAAGAATTTTTAAATAATTTTTCGAGATATTCATTTTTATTTTTTTTATTATTATTTATAAAATCTGCTTGTAAGTAACTACTTTCTATTTCATTTACAAAGAACAATATGTTATTTTATCCAAAATATAAATGCGGCTCTGTATACAACAATATAGTTTTAGTCAAATGCTTAATCATATTCAATGCAAAATAGAAATTGAAATTAATCGAAAACGAGTTAAATTAATTCAGAAAAAGTTTTTTAAAAATCGTACAAGAAATCAATCGAGTTCTAGGTCGAACATGACTGCAATAATAAATGCTTTCGTTGAATTGTAATGAACCTATTGTTTCATTTGATTGCAGATACGATGTAAGTACGTGTAAGTAAGTATATGCATAGACGGAATATAGCGGAAATAGCGGGGGAGTAACATTCCATTCCATTGCTACATGCCGTTCCATTCTGAGAGATAAGCGATCTATCTGATCAATAATTCACTATTCAATAGTTTGTCATTGATGTTATTTTCTTTAATCGGTTTTGTAGAAAATATTGTTGGTTATTTATGCTTTGATTTGGTAGCTGATTTGAAGGGCATTCACGTTAAGAAGAATCTTGGAAAAGTAAACTGGCAATCTTGAATTTAATTTTTTCTTTTCAATTTCTATTTCTGATACTAGACTGTTGTTAAGGCGCAATGTCTATTATTTTTAATGTTTATTTAATATAACAAATTTATCTGTTACATAGCCACTATGACTTTAAATTTTTGTTTTAATAATTATAAAATAGAATGTTAAGGAGAAATCACAATTGTATAAAATATTAGTTATGTCACCTATGCAAATCTTAAAAAGAATTAAACTTTCTTACTCTTCTTACTCTGCAGATCAGGAAACAATGCAAAATAATAATATAGTACGTTTAATTGCTTAGCTGATCAGTTAGTTTCATAATCACCAAAAAAAAAATACAATTGCAGTAATTATCATTTGGCTTGCATAATATTTAATGCACAGCAGCTGGTAATTTGAATAAAAAAATGGTAGTAGAAATATTAATTAATTAGTTTTTAAACAATGTGCAAGTAACAACAATTCAGAAATAAGCTACTTTAGTAATTCTTGCAAGATCATTCCTTATTAAACAATGAATTTTGCAAAGCACGAGTGATTTTTTATCGCTGAAAGAACGTTTTAATTTCCCCCATTCACTGAATTTATTCATTCTGTGGGTTCAGTTGCTGAGACTTTGTTTGTTCCGCGGAATTCACTTCCTGAATCTCGAGCAGTCGGCCATTCGAGAAGTCGAGAAGTCGAGAAGTCGAGCAGTACATTCAAATGTATATCACGAACTCAATTCCAGTTACAGAATTAAGATTTATTGTTTGTAATTTTATACAGTAGTTTTAATATTTTATAAACCTGTTAATTGTTTAATTTTGTTTTAAAATCCATTACCTGATACGTTCATTACTTCCGCATTTTCGATATCCGATATTACTCATTAAATCCTGATGTACAGTCTCACTATTTCGATTGATTATTATACAGGGAATAAAAAAACATGTTAGTCAAAAAAAAGTATGGTCATAAATGTATTTTGTATGCAGTTTGGTCAAGCCATCGCTTTGCTTGAACGGTATTGTTCTCATTAAAAGCAATGCTTTATCAATTCATGAAATTCTGATTTTTTCATTGTTTTGAAAATTACAAAAGTGACGTCACTAAAACGACTGTAACTTGTAAACTAATGGTCTGAATGTCATGAAATTTTGACACATATCGGTTGAAGATTGGTGTTTAACACATTGCATACTTTGTTCTACGATTAAAACATGAAAATTAAGTTTAAAACATAAAATTAAATAGTATCTGGAAACGATACTTTGCAAGTAATAGCTACATGTTAACTAACATATACTTGTATGTACGTAACTATTAAAATAGCGATAAACGTCTTGTAAAATGACTGAAAGTGAATACCAAAACAGCAAATTAAAAGTGTGTCAATTATACAATCCGTAAGTAAATGTCATTTGTTATTTAATTAACAATTCATCATTTATAATTAACAATAGAAATTTATATTAAATATAAATAGAATGGTTTAAAAATTATTTACTAATTACATTTTGCAAAATTTCAAATACGAAAGTTTGAAAGACTTTTCACTTTCATTATAAATTGATAAAATTTCGTTTTAATTACATTAGTCTAACTGTTAAGGACTGCTAAACCCAGTTACATGTATTTAAGGATTATTTGTTATGTCAGAGAGAGTAGGAATAGGACATGACATTCAGAGATTACTGGCTTTTATAATTGTATATCACTTTAATAATTAAGAAACAGAAATGACTTGTTAATATCTCCTATAATATTCCGACTTATTAAAAACTTATTGGATATTTGAGGTCTTGATAGCCAACTATTTTAATTTAGTACAGTTTTATAGAAATTAAAGGTCCATTCCCAGCTACTGAGTTTTAGTGTTAATAAATTCTAACATAAAAGCTAAAAGTAACATAGTTTAACTATTTAACTAAATATTTCAAAGTTGGGTTAAATTTATTTTAAGTTATGCCAGAAAATTATTCTTAAACAACTTAAGAAGCTTAATTAGGAACACAACTTACTTTATAAGGATGGGTCTTACAAACGCAAATAAGTTATGCTATCAACATGACGTCATATTACGTTTTGTAGCTTAAAACCAACTCAATGAGATTGTGAATTCATTTTTCAGGGGTCAATTTTTTAATTAATGATTGAAATTGATGTTAATAAATGTATATTGGCGTTTTTATTTTATTAAATATCTAAATGTTGATGGAGATATAGCAATTAAAAATTTGTATTGTAGTTTTAGCGCTATAGGTGTCGTCCATATTTATGACGTAACATGTCTACACTATTAAGGGATAGGTTAGTTATTTGTTATATGTATAAGAGTTCTGTGTTAAGTATGCTATCTTTTTAATTGTTAATAGCTCGTAAAATATAGCGAGTAATTACACAAATAATTAGACATTTGAGGTCCTGGTAGCCCACTTTATCGATATATTGCACCGTGTTATAGAAATTAAGACACCATTTCCAAAGTTCATAGCGCATAGTGTGCATTTTGACCACACTGTATCATAAATAATATTAATACATTATTCAGCAATACGTCATTATGTAATTAAAGTCTTGTTTTCACTTTTGCAATCTGCTAATAAACATTTGAGTAAGTTACAGAATAGCTGCAGGGGTAATGCACTAAGATCATCTGCCGCAGTCAGTCGCCCACTCTTGAACATCAAATGTTGATGTTTATGACTTCGCATATATTCGTATGTTCAAATACAATAAATCTACTTGTCCAAGTATTAAGATATTATCAAATTTAAAAACTTTACTAGTTGTTAGGTATCTAAAGAAATGAAATATATGACGTTGATTTTATAACTAGTTGGATTATGTCAGAAGAACAACATAGCTAATACTTGTAGTAAAATATATGTCATAATGTCATGTAGTTATATAATTCCGTCTAATGTATGTCACATGTCACATTTCTGTTCGAATAGTTAATTATTGATATTTTATTCAATGAAATTTAGTAATAGTATTACATGCCAATTTAGACAAAGATTAATTTTACGAAATAAAGAAAAGAAAATCTACATCATGTACTACATTATGTAGCTAGCTATATGCCACACTTCTTTATATATTTTATTTACATTAAGTGTTTTTTCTTGTATATATAGTTAACTTTATTATTTGACGTAGTAGGTATTATTAGGCCCTCCGCACATGAGGCGACTGATTGCAAACTAGTCGAGCCATCTTTCGTGACTTTATAGAATTTTTTACTAATAGCATAATAGACGATTTTATTGTGTCGTATTTGTATATATGTATGTATCTAAATAGTTTTGAATAGTGTTTGTGCAGATCTCTGTTCATGATGTCACCATCAAAAGCATGCCCTGCGACCGAGAAACATAATCCCTCAAAATGTGCTCAAAGCCAGTATAGTTTCGTTCGTGCCGTGTGTTTTCTCTCACTCGTTCGTTCTCTCACTAAAAACACTGTTCCATTTTCATTCGACCCATCGTTCCATCAGTCGACCCGTGTGCGGACGCTCTAAGCGTGGTTATTTATAATTTGTCAGTGCTGTGAAGAAACGTTTGTTTTCAAAGTATTAGTATTTTTATTTAGAGTTCTTACTGATTGAGCCCTACACTAAATCTGAAGCTGTATCTTGTACTAATACAACTGTCAGTTCTCTTAAAAGTCTGATACGGTACAGATATAATACTCTCAAGCTAAGGCTACTGCAATTAGACAATCATCCATGTGTGCATAATACGAAACCGTTTAAAATCTAATCAGATCGTGTAAAGTGTAGCAAAATCGAATCTGAACTGCTATGATCGTCTAAACAGACCTCATCAGTTCTTTCTTTATTATAACAATTTCTTTAATTACATTACATTATTAATTCGACTATTTTAATATATTAAGAGCAAGATTATCGTTTATTAACCATCATTACTTTTTAAAAACATAACATTAAAGATAAGTAGCTCATCCTCTGTGTCTTCTCACCGGAAATAGGCTTAACCTTTTTGTCTAACATTTCTATAATTTATATACATGAAAGTTTGGTAAATCCAGGTTTTACGTGTTTTAATATTCAGTTACTTTCGAATATGTTTACTTGGTGTGACCTTGAACTGGCTAGATCAACTGTTAATGCCGTAGAACTTGATTTACTACGCTAAAACTACTCCTACTAACTGAACTATCACTTTACGTATACGTACAATACTGATTTAAACAGGTATTGATTGCCTCACTTTTTGTTCAAGTGTTAATTCAATAGCTTCCGTGTGTTGAAATTTTATTCTGTGATGAATAAGAGGACAAAATGCCAAGAAACGAATTTATATATAAAAAATTATTGGTTAAAAAACTGAGTGGTGGAGACTATGTTGATAAAAAAAGCGCTCTTACCAAAAAAGTAACTAAAATTATAAAATTTCCCTTGTATCAAGTTCTCTAATTATCAAATTCTAAAAAATATAGTAACAAGACCAAGTAACTTTTAACCATAATGTCTCGCTAAAAATGTTGGTTTAACTTTTAGGAAACTATAAAAAGCATATTATTGATTGATTCCAGAGTAGGTGGCAAATTATAGTCTATTAATTCAAATAAACTAATCAAAGCAATAATTATTAAACATATCTATTTCTTCAAGGTCTCATTTAATTTTTGTCAAAACAAGTTGTTTTATTTCACAAATCAATGGTATTTATGTCATTTATAAATAAACCTATAAAAACAATCAATTTATCATTAAACCAACTTGTTCTCAATAAAAATCAATATTTCTTATTTTAAATTGCAGCTCGCACAGGAAATCCTTTAAGCATAAAACACGATTTCTAATATCTAACACAAATCATAGAGCATACTCGCGCTGGCTGTCTTACACTAGGCTGTTCATATTTTATAGATTTTATTCATTTACTCGAAGCTTACTTCGAGGTGTATAATTATCATTAATATTACAAAAAGAAATATCAATTAATATTAATTGCAAAGCTGGAGTAATTGTATTGCGGCACAATGTATTAAATATATAGCTCATTATAGTTAAACTTATTAGACTTGTTTCTAAATTGTTAATTTTATATGTAATTAACAGTATCCTATAATAGCAATTTTAATTTTTAATTATGAAACAGCGGAGAAAAATATTTTCTGCTTGTATTACGGCGATTTCAACTACTAGGTCATATTCATTCTGCATTGTCCTTCTCAATTAGTTGACACATACGTTCAAGAAATTCTATCCAAAAGTTTGAAAAATATGAGTAGAGACTCGGTATTTTTCCCATTAAAAGGCAATGCTTTATCAACACACGAAATTCAGATTTTTATATTATGTTGAAAATAACAACAAAACTAGCATCACTAAATCCACTATAACTCTTAAAGTAATGGTCGGAATGTCATGAAATTTTGGCACACATTGTTTGAAGGTTGGTATCTAAATATCATATGGATTTGTCAATAGTGGCGCCATCTATATGTTATCCTATGAACCTATTGACTGGTGTGATAAACTCGTATTTCTGTTACTTGTAAGGTAATATTTAGATATTGGTCTTATCAATGACAAACTGTTATCGGAATCTCTCGGGAACTCTCGGCCACTGTGTCGGCTTCTTAATATATTAAAAACATCATCGTCGTGTTCGATCCATATATATATTTCTTGGGTTTGTACATATATAATTATATACTTATTAGACAGCGGTATAATTCACATATATGAGGCTGCGACACCAAAAAGCTGACAACATGTAGGAGGTTGTCGCAGGTAGGACTCAGCATCGGAAATAAGCCGATGTTAAATAAATTAAATATAAAAAAATTACGTTTTTATTTATGTGCTCAAATCAATTTTTATTTGACGCTATAGGAATATTAAACAATATAAATAAAATCTATACTAATTTTTAATATAAATTCCCACCGTGTGGATGAATTAGTTTGATGATAATTTAATGTAAAATAAAATAAAAATATTAAAAGAATCCAACTGAGAATGATGTCGAAGAATCAGTTTGATTCCCATGGGATCATGATGATTAATATTATATAACACAAAATAAAATAAATTATTCATGTAATCTCATAATTTATGATTTATTTGTAAAATTGGTTGCATAACTATTAGGAAGTATTTATAGATAAATCAGGCGGAGCTCAGCCAATCAACACTCAACTCAATCTTAGTTATGTTGCAATTAGTTGACATTATAAACAAAAAATGAATAGAGTAATAATGCGACTAGCTTCACTGCATTAAACAGAAAAAATATTAGATTTACATAAAATATTTATTTAAAAAAAAAACCTAGACTTTCAAAATTTCTCAACCGTTTTAATAGTGACCTTTTGTTTGTGAGATAATAACATATTTTAGATGAGATTTAGTAATTATTTATAACATTTAGTTAATAAATCAATAATTAATATAATAATACACATTATTCATAGATTTTTTTTGCGAAAATAATAATATATGATTATCGTTTTGGTATATTATATCAACTATTAAATAAAAATATTTTTCATATTTTGACAGCAATCAATTTTTTTGGAATAGATGAAAAGAATCTACATAATAATTATAATAATATTCTATTTAAAGAAGTATGTATATAAAACGAAAACCAAATAATTAAATTGTTTATGAGATTGCATTAAATTAGTCTCTTCTAGTTTTGAAAGCTAGTATCACTCAATATCGGTTGTGTAAATAATTGACAAACAAATTCGAAATATAAATTGCACGGCATATCTATCTAACAGTATATCTGACAGGTTTGCCTGAGCAGATTACCTGTATAAGTAAACCAGAGCGTATACACTCTCCGGTTTGCCTATACTATTTTATTATCATTTATTCCTTGAAATGGACTATTACAGTTTTATGATTATGCTAATGGATAAAAATCTAAATTTATTCTTCAAAAAGGCAGTAAAATAGGTAAAAAGAAAATGTATTTGCGGTAGCATTGCTTACGCAACTTTAGACATGTAACTGTGTTTAGTCTCAATGCGAGATTTACTGTTTATTTTGCAAAATATTTGCAGCTATCTGATAAAGAATAAATCAAGCAACAGTTGTTTCAATTCAAAGTTGTTGCAATGCAATAAAAACTAGAGAAAAAGAAATCGTCAACCGAAAAGATAATAAAAACAAAACGTCTGCAATATTTGCTCCCGTTGTAAATCACAAATAAAAAAATCTATTTGCATAACTAAATTATTATTGCATACATTGCCACTAAATTTTTTGTTTTTTTAATATTTTACACCGAGTAACGCAAGTTATATATATTTTTTTATTTAATAAAACGAAATTACTCATACGATTACTAGAATATCTGTGAATTAGGAAAAAACAATTAGAAAGTGTTTCCACAAAACTGATAGTGTTGAGAACTGCAGTAAGAATTATTTAAGAGAAAATAAATCATTAAATCAACAAAGTTATCGTAAAGAAAAAGATAATTTCAGAAACCCAACTGTTACAGAATAATAATAATTACTGTAGATAAAACTGTGACACGGTGGATAGAAACGATAGACCGAGCGAACTTTCTTCGATTATTCAGTGGAAGTGATTTATATGATATTTGCACACAAAGTATAATAATATTTAAGATAAAATTTTATGTAACAAAATAAGTATCACGTTTTTCCGTGAATGTATAATAAGAAAATAAAGATAAAACAAAATCTCGCGGAATATGTAACGAACGAGTTGTTAATGGTGTTCAGTCAGTCAGTAGTAATCACTATAAGAGTGAAAGAGATGGAAGTAGGACGGTGTGGTCCAGTACAGGAAGAGTGAGTGAAAGAAAGATATGTTACTGCAGAAGTTTTGGAGAAAGTTTTGTTACTAAATTATTATACCATTATCATGTGATGGCCTAGTAATTATTACTTGCAGTAGATTCAATTTTAATGTATAGGAGTGTATGATAACGACTTTGAAGTAAGCGCGTCTTAACGAGAAATCCGTGATTACTCTTATATCGTGTTAAGTCCAAAATGTCTTAAAGAAACCTATAATTCTTACTAACTTAACTGTCAAATAATTTGTTATTCTTATAGTAAATTAAGTATTATACTAGCCGACCCGACAGACGTTGTCCTGTCCAAATTTCAATAATTCTTTTCACAATTCAACATAAAATAAACAACGGAATCAATTTTTCGTCACGATTAGCTTGATTCACAATTTGGCAAATACCAAAAATCGCATAGAAAAAGCACTTACATTTCTTCCAAAATTTTCCAATTCTCCGGGCAAATTTTTCAATTTTTGTTTCCCTAAAAACCTTATTCAGATTATGCGCTTTCCAAAGAATAGCATTTAATTTTTTTTTTATATAGATGACACAGGTGATGTATATCAGCGATTAGACAACGAACCTGAACCTCGCAAAACAAATATTCATGTCACTGTATAGCACCCACACTTGCGTACATATTTTATTAGCGCTGTGAACAAAAACGTTATACATCGTCTCAACTAGAGCAACTTTTCACCACAAAGATATTTTATAAATGCACGACGACGCAAGTTTTGAATATTTATGTGGAACGATGATTACTAATTTGTTAGCTATTAGTTTCAATATTGATATTACATTCTTTTGTTTATTGATTGGACTATGCTTTTTTGTATCATACCTTCTGTAAATATATTTTTTGTTATTGTTATGTTATTTATTTTACTAGGTAATATTTCCAGGAAGTATTTTAAAAGATTTAAGCAAATATTAAACCATAATTAGAAATACCATGGTTTATTTAGTGATATTTGTTTAGGACGTTAAGGTTTTACTTATAATTTAGAATAGTTATTAATTTTGCGTGGACGGAGTTTCCAAAAGAGTATAAAAGTAGAGCGATCTTTGAATCGATCTGTTTTTGTAAGTTAGAGTAAAGTAATATTAATTAGTAACAATTAGTAATATTATGTATGATAAATTTTTTTAAAAATATTATGGACTGCTTCATAGATAATAATATAAAGAATATATGGTGCAATTTTTATTTAAAATGATTTTATTTCAAAACAAAAATTTCTATAAAAAACTCTTCAAGTAAACTTAATATACTTAATGCAACAAACATGAATTTCGTTTCATATATTTTTACGCCATTTAGAATTGTTCTATTTAATGACGTATTTTGGGTGTAATTTTAGACTAATATTACTTAATCAATTATGATAAAGAGAAAGATGTACCAACTTCAAAAAACTTATTAAATTCATTGAAATATAAGCAATAATTAATTGATTGGATGTTGTTTTGCTAGAGGAACCTCAAAATTAGTGCGTAACTTGGTTCACTCACTCACTGAAACAAATATTACCTATGATAGAAATCACTTGGGCCATTACGTTTTGAATTCTGTGTATCATCTAAATACAGACAATAGCAAACGCGTAAAATACCAACAATTTTTAGTGTTAAAATAACAAGTATATAATTTTATTCGAGGTCAATTGGTCAATGGCTGTGGCTGTGGCATTTAAAGTATTTACAAATAAACGTAATCTTAATTATAATTTATCAAGGATATTTACCTGAACAACTTCCTGATAGTTAACTCCGTTTGGTCCTTTTGGATCAGAAATAACATTAAATAATCTTAATCCAGCAGGACCTCCTTTAATAAGTCCTTCAGTAGGTTTTAAATTTAAATTTAATTTCTGTCCAAAAGCTTGAAATGTTAAATTATGTACACCATTTAGAAAATCATTATTTTTAGTAATTTTTTTAACAAAATTATCTTTTTTATAGTTTTTATTTTTATTTAAATCATATGCTTTTTTAGGTAAAACACTTTTTTTTGAAAATTTCTCATTTTCTATTGGTTTTTGAGTTTCACTTGTATCACTGTTGTTGTTTAACACTTCTTTATTATTTCTAGTACTATTGTTTATATTATTATTTAATTCACTATTTTGTTCTGTTGTTTCTGACACGTCACGTTTGCTTATATGATGAAATAATGGGACTACTTCATAAGTAGGAACTAAGTCGATGCTGTCCACGTGGAAGACGCTTCTTATTTCCTCTACACTCATCCGTTTGTGTAACTGAAACAAAAAGAAAACACACATGAGAATTTCATCAATTTTAAGTAAAATTGAAACATTCGTCTAAATCTAAATATTGAGTATTCATCGTGATGCACTAGAATATGAATTTCTTTTATTATCTAATAAATTTCAATTAATTCACTGGGTCATTCACAACTCACATTCAATTAATTCACTCTCTTCTTTCAACTTTTTTTTTATTTATTTACATTATTGTACAACATATTAAGTTTATTGTGTAAAAATTTGAAGTCGATTAGAGTAAAATTGTCGGAGATATAGAGTTTTAAGTCTTCACCTCTCTGATCTGCTTTCGTGTTACTTTGAAACGTTTTTTTCACACATTGTTTTTCACGCTTGTTCAGAGACAATTCCGTCTCTAGCTCAAAATCTACTGGACCGATTCTTTTGAAATTTTGCACTGTCTTTCTTTACACAAATGCCGAGGTAACGCTCTCGAGTTCTTTTAAATTATATAATTTTAACGTATTTTAAAATAACAAAGTTTCTGATTTTTTTTATGAAATATCGATATTTTGAATTTTAAGTCCTGTAAAAAATTGAAAAATCAATAAAAAAGGAAAATCTCGACAGTGTTACCTGTAGAAACTTATCAACTAATAAAATCATTTTGATTTTTCGATTTCAGAAAATCCAGTGATGAGTTATGAGTGGCAGCGCAATGTTACTTTTTTTTTGTAACGTCTGCGGAGATTTGCTGTCAATCCCTCATTTCTTGACATTTATTTATGAAAATTTCACAAAGTATTCTTCAAATGTCGTTTTATCATGTAGTAATTATAGAAATAATTATATATTAACTATGTCGTCAAAAAACGTTATCGAAAATATGCTTCTTTTTCATCGTTTTGACTTATAATTACGAGAGTTCGGCGATGAATCTTTCCTAAAAGAGTTAAGAAGAAGTCATGTAAATGTATGATATGGTGGTGAATTTTATCTTATTCGTTCCTATAAATTTAAAAAAAAAATTTGTGAAGTGCTTGTTCATTGTAGATTTATAAGGTACAACATGTATCAAGTCGCCGCCGAATTCTCGTGATTTAAACTATATAATATAGTATTATTTGCCAATTTGTCGAAGTTATACGTCCTTCGTAGCGAAAAGAGTTAATTGTCGAAAAATGGAAATCCAGAAACCATAGCCACATGTTCCACAAAACCAGTTTCATTTAATAAAAGCAGGTTTAGTTTTGAGAACTGCACAAAATGGCATAACTGCATAATAAAACATGTAACTACTTGTTTTTGCTATATTCTGTCATTTACCACGTAATAAATATATAAATATGTACATGTGACTTTAACTAAGAGAGATAACAGTTGATCACTTAATCTACAGGTTAACATTTTCAATAAAATGATAATTCTGAAATTGTTTCCCACACACGTCATTCACAATGTTTATAAACATAAACGACTCCCCCTTCATTTCCCACGTCCTTCCGTTTGTAACGAGTATCATGTTATATGTAAATAATGCTATATTTACATTTCAATTGTAATAATGAATTATGAAATATTAAAAAAAAGTAAAAGTAATGTTACAAGATTTGAAACACTGATTGTCTGTTTAATTACTCCCATTTTCTACTCCTCCTCCTCCTTCTTCTTCGTCAAGAGTAGTAGACCGAAAAGGAATTGTTCAGAATGCAAACAACTACTTTTGTTCATTATTGTCTCTTTTTAATCTTTAATTAATAACTTGATGGGTTTTTAATTTGAGTCTTTTTATATATGGGGTGATTATTGCATTCAAGATTTAAAATTCCCGGTCTTTATTCTTCGTCACTCGTGATAATTTTGGGCGCAGCGTTGCTGGATCACCATTGGTCGTAAAAAGAACGTGTCAATTGATTAAATCTTGTATACAAAACGTTGAACAGTGCTATTGTGTTTAAATTTGTTTAATAGACATTTTTCTTTACTCTCCTAATTTTTTTTTTTAATTTTATAGAGAGATTTTTTGTATATAATAGAAAATAGTTGGGCGGACAGGAAGTTTTACTTGCTTCAAATGGGAGGTGAGCCTGAAAATAGCTATCTTTGTTATTTGGTTTTACACTGGAACTACCTTAGAAAGGCCCGCAAAAATTATTTCACAAAAATCTGATTGAATCACTCAACTCAACTCAAACTAGGCATAGTTATTGAATTGAAATTGAATTGAATATTGACTTCCATAAAATAATTACTGCCAGTCTTTTTAAAATTACAAATTTCCGTTACTTGAAGAACACACCGCGTATTAAAAATGAAATTATTTATTTCACATAGTAATGTAACACATTAGGCAGTTGCTTTACATTGTTACAAGTGTTACAATATTTACCGTTTATATTGGCTGTGTGCACACATACATTTATAAAAACGTACATATCGTTGTTAAGTCAGTTTTATATGTGTATGTTACACACACACATATACACCTGGCTTACGGACATACGTACCTACAAGTATGCCGGACCGGCATTAAGAGAGATCGAAAGTGACTGCAGGGAAAGTAATGCCATATGACTTGTAGTTATTATTTGTAGTAATGTGTTACAGTACCTGCCTGTGTAGGACAGAACAGACTGCAGGCTGCAGACTGTACACCGCAGACTGTCAGAGACAACTCCATGTACGATGTTTTATTACATTGTTCAGTCTTTTTGTTTTTATATATTATTTAATGATTAAAATTAAATTTAATAGAGGTACTAAAGTGTAGTTATTGTTTCTACATTACCATTAATAATTATACTTTTACGACAGACTTGTGAACCATAACTAATTTTTATAAAACGGACCTATATATTGATAAAGTTGACTATCAGGAGATATCAACAACTAAAAAAAAGCATTTTGTCTCTTTAAAGTTAGTTGCCCAACGTGATAAAAATTTCAATGCATGGTACATCACATCCGATGATTTGTCATCTCTTTTATACAACAGAGACGCATACAAGCGTGTGTGTAGCAAACTATTGACTTGAATATAGGTGTATATCGTTACTATTCTAATTTTTTACTTGGATAACTGATGATAAGTTCTATCATGAATTTGAAATTGGAATAATCTTACAAAAAATATATCATAATTTCCAAAACTACTTGCGAAAGATTTAAACAACAAAAGAACTGCAATTTAGTTATTCAAAATAGTGAATATTTAATATTACTAATATTTACACCGCTTTACAAATAAACCTGTTATAAAATTTATACCAGGTATAAACTGATAATAACCCTGTCCGAAAATCAATATTTATACCTGGTATAAATTTAATAACAGGTTTATTTGTAAGGCGGAAAGACTATAAGATATTAAACTTATTAGTCTTAAGGCGGCCACACAGTGAAGACATTGTTTTAGGACAGTCTAGTTACTCGCTATGGGTCATGGGAACATTTGCAGACGCACACACTTGCAACAAATCTGTCTAAAACAAAATTATTAGTGTCTCTGTTTGTTGACTGTGTTCATAAGATGTTGTCTCTCTCTATCTATCATAAACTCTTAAAGACAGTAGTGTATCTAGTGTAAGCCGCCTAAGTTGATACCATGAATCTGTCAATGTCTAAAGGAAGTCGTCAGTGATGAAACTTCATGGAAAAATAGACCAACAAATGTTTTAATATTTTTACTTAAAATACACGAAAACTATATTGAAAAATGTAATCTCATTGCGAGTACCCTTAATCAAAATGGGAACAAGTAGCTTCCTACACAGTTCAACCTGCAGAATAACATTTGATTGATAGTTGTAATAAAACTGTTAATTAGTAATTAAAAAACTAATCCAGTGCTTTAAATTATGCAATTAATAAATTAGTTACGCTTTCGATTTCATTAAAACTTGAATTAACTATGTTTCATTATGATACATTTAATTCAATCTTGCTATTACAAACTATACTATGTTTTATATAAGACATAGAGAGCATTGATGCTTGACGCTGGTTACTGTGTTTTCAAATTTGATTCCCGGACCAGAGTTATATTTTCTCATTTTCTGAGAAAAAATAAAGAGTCCGAATATCCGGTATTTTTTTCCATTAAAAAGCAATGCCACTGAAACCACTGTAATTCGTAAACTAATGGTCGGATTGTTATGAAATTTTAACACACATCGTTCGAAGGTTCATACTATCTAAAAATCATATGGATTTGTCTCCCATCTATATGTCATTCAATGAATTTATTGATTGCAGTTGAATATCTTGTGAATCAAAAATAGAATAGAAGAAGTCAATTTACAAATTTGTGCACGGGGCCCATACTATTGACACTACACGTTTCACTTACTTTTGAATTTAATGATATCGGATATTGTTTATCCAGGAAATAATAGTTTTTTATTTTTACAATTATGTGATTACGAGCCCTCTTAATAACATTTTATTACCGGAAGAAGTCGAAGTAACTTCTTAAATCATTAATTACAAGTTAACTGTTTAAATCGTAAGTTTTTAATTGAATTAATCAACTTGTATCTGCATTAATGTGATGTGATTAATTTACTCGTATTTTATGCCCTTAAGCCTTGAATAGTGTTACGTAAAATAATTAGCATTGTAACCTGTGGTTCAGACAGGATCACTTTTACGATCTTGTAACATACGAGTACGAGTATGTCATTAGTAATGGTTTATTACACGACATTTTACATTCTTTATAAATCAAATTTGTATAATTACTAATCACTATTGCCTATTTAATATTATAATGCTGTATTTATTACCAATATCTGTATTTATAATTATAGGTTGATGTAGAATACTAATTAGAGAAATGGTGACCTTTCTATAGGTGCAGGCAGACACATAATGTTTTTTAACTCCGTCCAGACCACAGCAACATCAACATGCTATAACATGTCGATTCAATCAGTCGCTGTAAACAAACAGATTGATTGATCTTGTTCATATATGCCATACTAATTAAGTACAGTGCCGCCAACTTTCGGAAAAAAGATTTTTATAAAATACACATTACAAATTCACATTACTTTTTGATCACTTCTCGTGATGTTTAGCCCAAAAGGAGGTGAGCTATTGTATATTGATTAAAAAAAAGGAAGAAGAATAAATGAAATAAGGTTATTGTCACAAACAAGGAGATATTTGAGGTTGTCCATAAACTACGTAACTTTATTTTGGGCTCTTTAGAACCCTTCCCTCATAGGTTAAAGTAGTTTCTTTCCTTACAAAATAGAAAGAGCTGATTTTGCTGTCTGTGAGATGTACAGAAAAATAAGGTCATTCTCTTTAAAAAAGAAATCTATTCATTGTGCAAAATAAAATAAGTATTTTCTTTTAATTCACAACCCCTCCCCCCATCCCTCATACGACTACGTAGATCTGCGTAGATTACTACTGAATCCCTCTCCTCACCCCTAAACGGGTCTCGTAGTTTGTGTACGACCCCTTATACGGAAAGCAAGAAAAAAGTGTAGTAGAAAAATGACGATAGAATATACTATCACAAAATGTAGGAGGAAAGATGGGAAAAGGAGAAGATATAGTTTAAGGAGAAGAACATCAAGTAAAAAGAAAATGAGGACAAAAGAGTGGAGAATTAAAGAAGTCAGGAAGCGTAATAGAACAAAGTATATTCTTTAGTCGTTTTTTTCTTCTTTTTTTGGAAGCCGAATTTTAGATTAGATGTTGTGATTCCCTTCTCCACTTGTCACGTTTTGTCACACTGCATGTGACGTATTTAATGGATGACCCCTTCGGGTGTATATTAGGTATTCGTTCTGTTATCCAACTTAATTAATGGACCATTTTTACTTATACATCAGAACTGCAGTTACTTAATAAACATCGATGAATAGAGAAATGAACTGTATACAGTGAACGTAATTAAAATTGTAAAGCTGCAAGACACACAAAAAAGAAAATGAAATCATTGAATATATTCATCGTCAATATGTATTAAAGATATGTATATGGGGAATATGAACGACACAGTTCTTTCAACAAGTACGCCCCTGGCATTTATATAACTTATGGATTATGAGTACAAAGAATAACTTGAACTATTTGTTGTATAACAAAGTCGCTTGTTGACCTTTAAAGAGAAATGTACTCAGAATAACCTTCAGTAATATTTCCAATAATTAATTCATTATGCATAATGTTATAATTACTTGTACGAGTAATCTTCATTTCTATTTTATTAACATAATGTTGTTTGTAAATATGGTATATAGATGGAAATGACATGGATGTAAATAGACTCGCATCTGTTATATAATAGAGCTAATGGAGGATATAAGTTTATCATTAGTAATGTTCTAACTGCGTAGAAAAAGATGAAGCATAAAACAAGAATCTTTTGTACTATTTATAACGTTAGTACTGAATGTATAGAAAATTATAAAAATTACACCACAAATTTATCTTAAATTGTTCATAGTAGGAAGAATGGAATGACAAATCTGTGAACAATGTAATAGCCCACTACAGTATAGCATATTACTCTTCCACCGACAAGGCTGTAATATGGCTGTGGAATATAGACAGATCTTTGAAAGCAGAGAAAGTCAGAAAAACTTTATTCACTTTATCAATAATCAAGCTAATTTAAAAA
Source organism: Panorpa germanica (assembly GCA_963678705.1). Classification (NCBI taxonomy): domain Eukaryota; kingdom Metazoa; phylum Arthropoda; class Insecta; order Mecoptera; family Panorpidae; genus Panorpa; species Panorpa germanica. The sequence goes on along the minus strand of OY783211.1, from coordinate 13,993,843 downwards.
TCTCTTTATTTTAAATACCCATACTCGTGTCTATAAGTTGTAAATTATGTTTAAAAATGTATATATTGTTCAATCTTCTGAGGTACCTTTTGCGACACCTGTGAATATAGCAACCGGTCCAAAATATATAAAATCTCTAACGAACTAACCATAAGTTATAATTAAAATCGTTATCTTTAGGATTAATGTGGGTAATTCCTTTGTAAGAACTAACAGATATATATCTTATACGATTATGTTGATATTGCTAATGCACTGTATAAAGGCCTTATTAGAATGATGCCATAAAACATACTTAATAACAATAATTTTCAATGCTAAATGAAATTATGAGATATGATCAGTTGATGCTGTCTACAACTTTACGTAATTACACATTAATCTTACAACCAAGTCTGTTATTAGAATCACACACCTACAATTTTCTGTTTTCTATGAGCAATGTGTTTCATATAGCTAGTAAAGTAATTTGTCTGAAACATTGCATCGCTAACATTAAAATTAAAATCTAGTACAAGGGCATACCCATTTCCATACTCGTAAAAAAACATTTGTATGTCAAAGTTAAGAATTTATTATATTTTTTATATCCCCGGTGTTTAATTTACCATGTAACTTACTTGTATTAAATGGTGATAAAGATAATTATCTGGAAAATAAATGTCTGCTACTAATAAATGGTTGTTTAACGTAATTTTATATTATTATGGGTAATCTGGTTGCCCACTTTTAATATTTACGTGTAAAATACGAGTAGTTTATCACTTCTAATATTTAATTATTGTATGAATTCTTTAAAGTTATTTATTATTTAAAGCATTATTATCTAGTTTCAAATGGTTATAGATCAAATAATGAGAGTTCAACGGTGCCTGATGCTTAAAAAAGGTTATCTGAGTCGTCTTATCCGTTCCTATATAAATTAATATAAAGTGAGTAGCGATGCTTTCCCATTGTATCGCAAATTTATACACAACTTGTTTTAAGCATGAGTCACTGGCAAACTTTCGCAATTTGAACTATAGTATTGTTATTTGTAAATATTTGTATAATTTTTTTATCTTACATTCATGGTTATTCATTGTACGTCAGTACTTAATAACAATGACTAGTTACAATACATGTTTGTTTAATTGTAAATTTTGTCTCATTTGTTTAAATTTAAAATATTTACTACGTTAATGCAGCTGATACAACATGATTGTTCTTTTGAAGATATCTTCCTGTTTGAAGTTTGTTTATTCTATTTGTTTTAGTGGGTTGTGTTGAATATTATGATTCGATATAATTGTTCTAACCCTTTCTTTATCCATTCTACAAATGTTATGACGAAATCATAATGAATAATTACATCGCTAATGTTTTCTGCTTTAATTAATAAAGGATTTATTCGTTCTGTTTACATTAATAAAGGAATTACTACTTTTAATAGCTTCTGATATTTTTTGACTTAACGTTTTTGGTTATTGAGCATCAAACATGACCGGATTGGGAAGTGTGGTTTAATTATTTCCAAATAAAAGGAACATTTGTTTTCGTCAAGTCTTTCAAAAATTTATTGCCAACAAATAAAATTATTTCAACAAAGAATGTAATAATTATTTAAAGTCAAATACAATTTATTAAAAATTAAATTACCGCGTTAACGAATGGAACTTTGTGGTGGCCTGTAGCCCCGCCTACCCTGCCTCAAATCTGGGCCTGGGCTCATATATACGTTTAAATTATATATGAATATAAATAAATAAACGAAACACTAAACAAATCCATTGACATTGTAGTATTACTAATGAAATTTTAATTAGTTAGTATAATAAATTTACCGCTGCACTAATTTAATTTTATTACTTAGAATAATTCGCACAATATTTGCGTGTGTGTTATAATGTGTCCTTCCTGTAATTAACACCTGTTATGGCTTAAAATGTTCAAGAAACCTCCAAGAATACCTACTCATTAATATACTCTTATTTATATAATAAATAACACATTATATAAACAATACAAATACACCAACATTTTATTGTAGTCGTTTTATTAAATATATTCATTACGTAAATTGACTTAGAGTTATATAAGTTGTTTGGGCCACGCGACATGTTTTGTTGTATTCCTCGTGTAATTTGACCTTTAGGTATGTGTGTAAGAAGATTATGTTTTATTGTGTAATCAATGCATATATTAGTGCAAACATAAAGCATAATATGTCACTTGTATAATGAATTCATTAAAAAAAGAAGTAAAAAAATCATTAAAGTGTTGCGGATTTATGAAACAAGGTTTTCTTTATTTATATTTATGTTGTTAATTTCAAATATACATATTTACATTTCTTGTTGCGTTCAATGCATTACAATCGCGTACAAAGTCAGATTAGATAAGTTTACGTGTGGCGGTACATTCATTTATTAGCAGAATGTTCAACTTTACGTTTTCCTATTTAAATAAGTTAATACGCAAAAATTGTCCCTCAATTCTCAGGCTCTTAGCTTCAAAAATGTCTAGACTACATAACATTGAACACAGTAATTAAAAAATGGTACTGTTTATAATTGTACAAATATTTATTATATTCTACCGATGAGTTTTATAGCTTGACGATTACTTTAATACCTTCCGTTTGATACAAAAAGAAGACAAAACTCTTCAAAAAACCGAAAATTCTACTTGTACTTGTACTTAAACCGACTGCCAGATTAATAATTCAAAAATTGCGTTTAATAATCAACATTAAATGTTTTTATTATTTTGACTTGACTTGGAAAGCAAGTTGCTAATTTTGCATGGAGATAAACACGGCTCTGGCTCTGGCTCTGTCTCGGTTGATGCATATCTAATTTTACAAATGATTTTACTGTAATTTCAAGGGCTGGATATTGCTCCAAAGATATCCAAACAAATTATGTAAACAAAGAACAACTTATTTTGACTGTTTACCACTAGTTTTTATTAATATAATTATGCACAACTCGGCAACAGCTTTGATGATTTGTAATGTTTTATATTTAGTTTTGTTTTGAGTTAGTCATGGTAATATTTAACTTATGTTGTTTTTAGTTAATTAATAGTTTTAATTAAATTATTTTAATAAATGTGAATGACACATCTCAATCTTAAACCTTGGAATGTTTTATTTATATATATATATATTAGTTTAAACTGTTAATTTTATGATTTTATGTAAGAATATTTCACCAGACTTTATGGCTCTTGGAATTATTTTATTACTTGCGCTTGAGACTCGTTTTTATAGGAGTAGAAATTTTGGAAATGTTTTTTAATTGTTAATGTTGTAAAACAATTACGACGAGGGGACTATTTGGGTGGTTGCCCACTCGAGACGCGACAATCTTAAGACACTTCATGGAAAAATGGAGACAGAAACATATGAACACATTTAACAAAGAGAGACAACAGTAAGACGTTTGTTTTAAGATAGACTTGTCGCAAATGTGGTCATTATCATATGTTTTCATAACCCGTACCGAGTGACCAGAGTTTCCTAAGACAATTGTGTCTTAAGATGATCAAGTTATATAGAGTCGTTCATCAACATTTGCATTTTAAGGGTTTTTCAACAAGAGGTGTCATTTTAAATCTGTAGAAAAGTGAAAACTGATGATATTCTTACTTAAATCAAAGAACAAGCTCTGAGGTTAGTAATGGAACACAATATCTGCCAAATATCTTCACAATAATGGTTGTATGTTGACAGTGGTGCAAAATTTAAAATGACAGTGGTGCAAAATTTAAAATGACAGCTTTTGTTGAATGGCTAGTGCTCTGAACAAAGGAGGTGTTTTTTATTTGCCAAATGAGTATGCGCGGTTAATCCTATGACTTTTACGAGTATTTACATATTTTTGTTTATTTTTTACTACCAAAAAGATTCCCGATTGTAAAGTGTTTTTTTGTTTAACTTTTAACCACAATTTTTTGTTTAATTTTACATGAAATTACTATTAAAGTGAACAGTTCCTGATGTACATGACCTTTGACCCTGTAATCATTATAATAACTTAAACTTAATCGCCCACTAGTAACGTTTAATTGAAATTGAAATCTTATCTGTCATCAATTTAACGCGTGTTCAAACATTAATAATTACCTACATTAACAAAAATATTTAATACGAGTTATGTTTTTATGTTATTAATTCTTTTAACACATGAATGGCTGAACCGAACCTAACAAAATCAAGTAAGCAAACAATCAATCGAAGGACGACCACTCGTTGTATTTGTATATTAGAATAACTTGCATTGTCCAGAAGTAATGTTTATTGCAAAACTGTGACTTCATTCAATTGTTGTTCATAAAATACTTAATTTGCTAGTTTCTTAACGCGTTCAAACACGATTCTTATTCATTTCATTTCGACCTTGTTGAGCGTTTTGTTTTGAAACTGTATTCAATACGTAGTAATACTCATACAATAAAGGTACAATTTGTTAATGAGTAATTTCTTTTTAATTTATCGTCTTGTGTTAACAGATTACACTTACATGGTTCTACTCTTCTAATCCCTACATCTTAGTAAGTAATTTTTGTTTTGAAAAAGGTGTGGACAAAATAACATGAACATCTGACTTGTCATAATATTAATAATGTGTTGGGCGGCCACCATTTCCTTTTTGAACACCTGTAATTCTTTGAGGAATAGGTTCGTAGAGTGTTTGTAGTTTCCAACGGAATGTTATTCCATTCCTATACCAAAATATCCGCCAATTGCTTCAATGCTGTTGGTGATGGAAATTCTCTAAAACTCTTCATAAAGCATCGTACACATAAGTGCGACTTAAACATGCGGTATCCAACATTTGTTGAAAGAAGTTGTACAACACGTCCACACTAGTGCGACATGCAACTTAATACGTCGGAATCTTTAACATTTCGAACGAATTCCTTCAATCTGCGTTAGAAAAATAAATGTAATAAAACTCAGTTATTTAACAAGGTATCTGCTAACTCTCACTTACCCTTATCAAACTCTCTTCGACAAGGCTCTATTTCATATGTCCATTTAAACACTATTTTTAATTATTTTTATTTATTTACTAAGCACGTCAACACACATTGAAATTATACTAGAGACTGACCCTTTTGCTCGAGATCACATTCAAAATCGCAATCCTTTTAGAAGTACCGCCGAAGGATTGAAACATTTCATAAAAATACTAGCTTGAATTTTTTCAAATAGCATAAGTAAAGGTTTTATTGGTGTCGCATGTTTAGGTACAAAACATTTAGTAAACTCATGTCTAAATAATGTCAACTTATGAATGAAAATATATAAATGTCGCATGTTTAACTCGCACCAGTGTGTACGACACATAACAGTTGTAGTATATTGAGGTCTGACGATTATGCTAGCCAAGAAAGATGTATGATTGAAGACTCAACCTTACCAACACCTACAAATTCCACTCTATCTAATCTAAATATATATTTAATTATATCCAGTGTACATTTTTAAGTGTTTGCAAGAACGTAGACGTCCTTTAGTAATTCATGAATGTAAATGTGTGGTATTTGCACAATTCTAAATCAGTCTGAAGGTTATCTTGGTTGTGTCTTGAAAATATGAAGTGGTTCACGTTAACCATTTGTCAATAAGTTGACATTTACATTGAATTTCACTTAATTGCTTTAGTGTAAGTGTACAAGATTTATAATTGATGAAAATGTAACAATTTTACGATCTTAAAAGTATCTTTAAAATGTCTAATAGAAGATGTATCAATTACTAGTTTTTCTTCTCAAAATTTACCGAGTAAATATTAAACTTTCAAGTAAGCATTGAAGGATGATAATCTTATCAATCACCTCCTTCTCTCATATATTAACAACAGTCATAAAAACAAGTACTACAATGTTCCTTCTAACAATAAATTCAAGAAAATAAAACCACTAATAACATAGTGAAATACATCTAATGACTAGGGTCCTATTCCTCAGTCTTGCGAACAATGATCGTGATCGAACAGATCTGATTTATATGTATAATACTATATTACTACTGTATACTACTGTAATACTCTTTTAAAAGTAATTCGTAAAATGTTTCACTCATGTAAATCAGGTCTGTTCGATCACGATCATTGTTCGCAAGAGTCAGGAATACGAGCCCAGGACAGAATATTCGAAAAAGATAACACATAAATATCTACAGAAGAAAGAATCATCATCCCAATGCAGCATAGTAAATGTACATGACAATATCGAATGATTATTTAAATTTTTTAATACTTACGTCTAAATTTGCAGCTTGTGAACACGTCAGACATATCGTCACCAGCACTATCAGTATATGCCCCGTCATTTTGTAATCCTAAAACATAAATAGACATAATGTTAGACAGGTATATTTGTCACTAGTTTCATAGATAGTATAGTGATCAAGAACTTAAAACTGAAATGATTCTGTTCCTTCTTGTTCAAATTCAAATTAAAAACAGAATTTTAGTTTTCAGTAAGTTAATGTCAGTATTTAATTTTTAAAATTCATATGCCACTAAACAGAAGACGAAAGCTTATGTATTGTTTAACATAATATTTTTTACATAATGTTACGTTTTATAATTACCAAAGTTTAATATAATTCTGTTACATTGTGATTAAAAACATTCAAAAAACATTAAGCATCTTTAACATTATATCATTTTGTATTATAAGCTTTATTAACATCGGAAACCATAAATGTATGTCAAACCATGTTTTGTAACCTTACATTATATTTACCTATATCTTTACCTATATCCTTAATCGTTTTATGTAAGTAACTATAAACGCGAATCAAAATCTAAAGCTGCAATTAGTTAGATGAATAACGTATCTACATTTTAAGCATTCTTCCACTAACTTTTAATGAGTTGGAACCGTAAAAATAATTTTTGAAAATTAATATTGCTATATTTTCTAGTTAAATTCCAAATAAAGGTTATAAAATTTATATTTATAACCCTTAGAAATGTTACCAGTCATATAAAAATTAAAATTTAACTAGAAAATATAGCAATATTCATTTTCAAAAGTTATTTTTGCGGTTCCAACTCATTAAAAGTTAGTGCAAGAAAGCTTAAAATGTAGATACGTTATTCATCTAACTAATTGCAGCTTTAGATTTTGATTCGCGTTTATAGTTACTTATACATAAAACGATTTAAACATAAAAAACATGTTCTTTTTATAACATTTAACCTGCTGTATAGTATCGCCATCTATATTTCGCGAGAAAAAATAGGCAACTATCGTTTCACCTTAAGTAAACCTTACATACACATAACTTTGTTTAACGGGATGCTGGATTTATTGTTTTTGAATTATAAACGAATATGTTCATGTCTAGAATACGTTCTTTGCTAACTGTTTTCGGTCACTGATGGTGTTAAAGCCTCATATGTGTCGTATTTATCACATAATCGAACGAAACTCACTTAAAATATAAAAGTGGCCGCGAACGAAACCCAAAAACTTGGTGTTAATGCCTTCACGCTCTGTGGCATTATCATGGCTACGTTTCAATTCGTTTTATGACGTCATCATCATTACTAAACAGGACAGGTCAATTAGCAATGGAAATTTTACTTAATATTTAATACCAAAAATAAGAAAAAGAATCAATCAAATATAGCAACAAAATAAATTACGGAATGACATTTACAAATACTTCTTATTTATTTGTTTATACATAGTTACTGACATTACTATATACTAGTATTATTTAATATTTTATGTAACATCGTCAACTGTAACGACGATCCAAATTCTTAATAAGGAATCTAGCTTATATGGATTTCCATATAAAATCGACTGTCACGTAATAAATATACTAATGTTAGAAAGAGACAAAATATAAAAGTTAAATAACTTTGTAATAATTTAACCTGATTTTGTTCTTATTATAAGTTTTGTGTTTCTAGAAAAGAATATGGGAAAACCCGAATTCGATTCAATAACAAATAATATACGTTTTGTATGAAACACCTGTTGTTTATATTGTTTTGAATGAAATAATGTCTAATTTATAAATTTATGATAACAATGTTATTAAAATAATATTACGATTTCAATTTTAATTAGAAAATTAATATAACATTACAAACATACTCGTTAGGTTTTAAAATATTATAAAATTATTGCATTTTTAAATATAATCAATGCTAATTAAATATAATAATTAATAATATTTGAATTTTTTTAAAGTGATAAGATGAATTATATGAAAATAATACAGTGATTAAGAGAGTTAAAGCTTGATGTTAAAGGAGGTCGTCGATGATAGGACTCTGCATTGGTAACAGGCCGACGTTAAATAAATTAAATTATAATAAAGTTTTAGAAAGGAAGAATATGACCCAAATTGATCAGATATTGTAAAACTGGGAAAAGAAATAATAATATAAATATAAAGCCTCTCAGAAAGAAACATAAAGCCCTGGCGTATAATATTTCTAAGTAGCGTAGTCACCAAATTCTATTATATCAAGTTTATTTTTTAGTCTAACTTAAAATTTTATTATATGTAGCCATGTGATAGGACTTAAATAAAATAGAGAATATATAATCAAATTAATTTTGATAAAAAGCAAACCCTGAAAATATAGCGCTGCTCTATCAGATCTATCTTAATTCTAAGCATATTTAAATAGTTATTATCGCTCAGGTAGAATATGTAACATTTAAATTAGCTTAAAGTAAACTAGCAGATATGAAACTTGCACTGCAAGACAATTTCTATATAAGAATTAGATTATTAACCTTGGGATTAGCTTATAGCAAGCAATCAAAACAATTTTCTACGAGGGTTTAGGAAAAGAGTATCACAATTCAGGTAGCATTAACTAATATAAATATTTCTGTTAATATCTATCAAATAATAACATTTATTGTTTCATTTTTTTTACTTACACTGACTGTACGTATACACACTTATATCATACACAGAAGTAACTTTCCATTTTAGCATTTTACATGTAATAATGAACACATTTTCTATAAAACTACACTAAACTGCCTTGCGTCAATATAACTGTGACTCTGGGACTGCTGGCACATTGTGCATGCGTCTCCAGCGACTCGCGATTGTTTACTGAGCTTTCAGTGGACTGGACAGTGGAGTTAGAAGTTCGAGGTTTACAATTCATATAAACAATTAGTTGAACACAGTGGCCGAGAGCGTTAAGGTGATGACATATAAATTTATTGTATGTGAGATATATCTACAAGCTTATTAAATTATTGTGTGACCTTCAGAAATCTTTTAAAAAAACTTATGTTATTGAATATTATTAGTCACCCTGTTCTATAACAAATAAGTCATCTATAAATGTTAATTTATTTAATATTGTGAAAAAGATGAATAGATAACATTATCAAGACAAAAGAAAACAAACAGATTTAAAAATGTAAACACAATGCGGAAGTACAGGGTTCTTCATAAGGAAATCGTTTCTTTTAAATTTAATTTAATTTTATTACCCTCTGCGTATTTCCGATGCTGAGTGTTATCATTGATGATCTGCTACTATGTTGGCAATGTTGTGGACTCAATTAGTTGATAATAAAAAAATTCCTATAATTTATGTCAAATTTATATTAATTCAATTCAAATTAAATATCTTGAAAAAGTAATAATAAATTTGACAATATTTATTGTATTTGTTACTGGTTTTTCTAAATTATTTCCAAAAATAGACATCCTTGTGATAATTTTTTATTTCGATATAATAGTTTCAAAAATGATTTTTTTATTTACATTTTACTTTTGAAACCGTTTCACAATTAAAAGTTATAAAATATGGTGAAATTGATCTCTAATTTATGATATATTTGAAAATTGGCTATTTTTAATCATTTCTAAAAAGAACCCTTGGTCACTAAAATTTTAAGACAGCAAATATTTTAATTATAATTATCTATCGACCCTCGAAATAAAATACATTTCTGTAAAAAGGTTACTTCGCAAAAAGAAAATTGACTTCGATTCAAATGTATTTACATCATGTAATTTTTTTAATTGTTTGCATAACAGCAATTACTACATCATTTACTATAATAGCTTTTTTATAATCCATGAACAAATTACCGCTTCTACTCGTATTTTGGACATGACCTTGTCATCAACGGAACAATAAATCTTGTTTTTATATATCTCACACATTAATAATATTACACATATTTTAGGAAGTTGAAATATTTTAAATTTATTATAATTACTATAATTATTAACATGTCCTTAATGAGTTTCATAACCTTAAAATTGTATTGTTATATTTCAAATTTTGCAACTATTTTATTGTGTGTAAAATTTTATATCTTGAAGGTTAATTAATTGTAATAAAAGGTGTATGTATCTCATTAATTTGCACTTTCCTACTCGAACTGTTTTAAGGTGAGAAAAAGATAGCCGCTAAAGTCACATGAACTGGGTTTTGTGTTGATTTTCAATGATAAACGACAGCTTTGTCGCACATGATTAACCTAATAACGTCTTGTCCCTCGTCTTTCTGTTATGGTTATAAGAAACATTACAACACATTTTATTAAACTTTAAAGGGGCCTGGCGGGGGTTTTCCACAACCCACTGGGTTTGCAATGGATGAACGTGATTTCTAATAACTCCCGTAGAAAATATCAAAAAATCAGCCGTCAATGTATACTCCTTTGCTACCTGTTACTTGGCAAAGCCAACGCGACTCAAAGTTCATAGTAGCCAACTGTTCTAACCTGATCTAGTATACTTGCGTTGAAAAAATTTCAGACTTTAATCTATGACGTAGGTCTGGGGAGCACTGGATCTTAGCTGTATATAGCTGGGGAGCACCGGATCTGTATAGCTTGTAATAAGCTAGCAAGTGTGAGTCATGCATTTCAACATTATTTTCTAGTTAAAATTTCAACAGAAGTAAAACAAATAGAGCGAAAATATACCAACTGTGATTGACTGCAAGACTAATCTTAAAAAAGGAAACAATAAAATATAAAAATCTTTAAACTGTTTTGCCTTTAAGGAAATAATAAATTCACGTACATGCAACAACTCTGAATATCCTATTGCCCGTTTACCCGTTTACCAGTTGGCTAGGCAAATCAGGCAACTTACTGACCTCGATATTAGCGCAATCCAATTTATCTATCTACTCATATATAGTTCAGACACGAATTCAACATTAGATTTGTAGAAATAGTACTAACGTCGTATAACAATTACTTGAAGTCGCCATGCAACAATGCTGGTACACCTATATTGTTAATATTGGTTGCAAGTAATGACTATTGGTTCTCATTTCACGGTAACTGAATTTAGCAATATTATATTATTCAACGTATAAATGAAATAGGCAAATGATATTGAAATAGGACAATCATTTTGTAATCGAAATACAATTATGAAATATATTTATAAAACGACAGTTTATTTCCGCTGCTGTGATCAATGCTGTATTACTAGTACTGTTTAACCTTGTTCAATTCTGTGATTTATTCGGTCAACCCAGTGCAGATCTTTAGCCTTATTGCCCCCAAGACATGAAAAAAATTAATTTTGTATATCAACTTAGATGTCAAAAATAAAAAATCAGTTCTTATGTTTTCGGCACCAAAAATTTCATTTTGTTGGCTAGTCTTATCTATTTTATATATCCAGGGTTAATGATGGTAACTCTGGAGCAGTATTTGTTAGGGTTTAACGTTGTTTCCCTTAATAGATCATTTACACATCATACCCTGACTTAAACCGTGTACCATAAATCGAAACATCGAAGCACTTGTAGCATTTGAATTGTGAATTATTCCAATTGTTTAATGCTAAAGTAAACTAAACAACATTCAAAAAATAATAATAAAGATGCTTTGTTTTTATTTCTACTAACTTTGTACTCAAATACATCTATTATCGAACATGTACTATTCATCATGCCAGACTTTCGGTAAATATACAAACATTATTTATATGCATATATATATATTTGATAGTATATAGGTATCTTAGTTATGTAATAATTCATTCAAAATAACAAATCAAATTTGGCGCCTTATATTCAAAACACATGTTAATCACATCAGTAAACAACTATGTTTGTTTCTTTTTGTCTTTGTTGTTTTATTTAGTTAGAATGAGACAGACAATATAATCAAGCCCGACGTGTTACCCGCGATTCAATGCTCTTGAGGATTTCTCATCGTTCGTCAACTCGTCACTCTTCAATCGTCAAACTCAGCGTTCAGTTGTGTAGTTTGTTGTTTCGAACACATCTAACAATTCTATCCTACGTATTGTTTGATATTATATGTGTGTAAAAACATTATATTGTCATGTTAACCTATTTCCCGCGGTTTTCCTGCACAGCGACTGCTCGCATGATGTTCTCTACGTCTCACACTTCATTTAAACGCAGGTATAGAGATCATTTGATACTCCTAGTTAAGATACTCTTAGATTATGCCGGTTTCACACCAGAGAGACTCTTTTGTTGTCAAAAAACAAAACAAAATCTTGGTTTGATTAATTTTGAAACAGTTCACACTAAACAGACTGATTTTGGTTTTAGTGTTTTTCTGTGTGTCCCTTAAAAATTATAAACATGATAAACAACAACTGACAAGCGCAAATGTTCACAAAAAACAAAACTGCGTGTTCAAACCAAGCAGACTAAAAAACAACAACAATCGTATTTTCCTTTGATCTTACTGACTCCAGATGGGAATGTGTTTTGTTTACTAAAACAGTTTCTAAAGACAAAAATGTTTTAAGAACTGTCTCTTTGGTGTAAACATTGGTGTTTTTGTTCTGGTTTTATTGAACTTAAACGGATTTAGACGCAACGCGAGTTTCTTTTATTCAATTTTGTTTTAATAGCGTTGTCTAATCAAAAATTTAATCAGTTTATTAGTTCAATTATATAATTATTTAATAATTAATTAATCTGTTTAATAACTAACCAAATGTAAAACACAGTTATGCTGTATTTATTACATAAATGTTACATTTGTAATTCGTATATTTAAAAAAAACGGATGATGGCAAAGTGAGCGAGAGCAAAGTCCTCGGGTTCGATTATTGGATCACTGTTATATTTTCTGGGTTTTGTTGTTATCAAGTTATATTGTTTATGTACTGTACATACATAATCATTCGTATATGCAATTCGTTTCTGTAGTATCGTAAAATCGTTTATGTTACTAATAACTTTTGTTATGTTAAATAAAACTTATATAAACGTAAATGTGTTTTATAGTTTAATTAACCACTATTACAGTCTAACTAATTAGTCACAGTAATTTTTACTTTGTATTTATCACAGAGTACATGTGTTTTTCTTAGAGAAAAAATTAATTAAAAAAAGAATTAGTTATAAAAACAGTGACGTATGCGAGTAAAGCAACCGCTCTATTGTCCAGAAATTTTGGGGTTCTATTTTAAGCTCTTGAAGACCTATTTATACCTTAACAAGGTCGTCACTTAAAAAGTACAACATACTTTCGATACAGATTGAAAACCACAGAGGTAAGAACACATGTACAGATTTTGTATTAGATGAACTGTTACAAATTCAAGTTAAGTGCGCTAGCTACATCTTCAAAAATATCTAAATGTTTAGCGTATCTAAATCAATAAATAAATTTGAGTGGTATAGATAGTCACGCGTCAGACATTTCTAAAATGTTATTGTTGCATAGTGTAAGTGAATCAAATAGTTTCTGCATGCGTGCTTAACGTGCTGAAATTCAACACCCCTTGACAACACCGTCTGCTATTCACCTGACAATTGTTCAATAAATATTCTATTGCATCATAAACATTTTTTGTATTGAAAATATCGGATGACAATAGCAAATTTCAAATATTTTCAAGTATTAAATTTCTTGTTTTTGTTTGTTTTTATGGTACCAAATCCAAAGTACTCTTCTTTCTGGTTTTTTCCAATAATTTATTGAAATACTATTCCAAGTTAAAATGGGATTGGAATTTGCCTCTTTTAACATTTGACATTTTTTTAAATTTTACTTTCTTCCCGCCTCTAATTAAATCTACAAAATACGGTGGGTAATCTTAATCATTATTATATGTTTTTCGCTGTTATACACTTTAAGGGTTATCCATAAATTACGTCATGATATAAATGAGTGGATAGTACTTTTTCATTGTACCAACGTTTTTAAAACTTCAATCACAGCTAATCTCTCATAAATTGAACTAGACTTCATAAATAGAATTTATGTGAATTATTCTTTAACTATTACAATCATAATATAGATACAAAACCGTAAAACATCGTTTTTTGAATTACTTAAATATTAAGAAAACCTTTATAAGGTTTAAGGGATTATAAAACACCTTTAGACTCGTTAAATCGGTAAAATTTCAAACTTTTTAGATTAAATATTAGAAGGTTTCGCATAAGATAACTTCTTTGTTTTGTATTTACTGAGTAATAGTAATAATTTTACTTTTATAGCGAAAGAAGGACAGTGGATTTACAAATAAAAGTAAACCAACATTTACAGATAAATAAAAAGAAGTAATTAGAGGGGAGGGGGCTAGATAAGTCATTTAGCATACAGCTGTTTATTATATAAACATTTATTTCTGCAAAAATAAATAGCTTTTGAATTAAAATACTTGTATTTTAGTGTGAAATCAACATATTTGTTATTCCCGGCTAACCCACATTAGAAAGAGGTCGACCGTGAAAACCTAATGACTTTCCTAGCGTGTTCAAACACCTAACGAAAAGGTTAATCATTATCTTATTACATGAATTAAAAACATCAAATGTCTAACAGATTAATCATATGAATGGAATATATTACGAATGAGTACATTAAAACTAAATAAATAATATTAAAAAAAAGTGTTGGCAATATTGTGCCCGGTCACGAAATCACTTTAATAAATAAATAAACAAATCTTTGTTATTATATGGATTTGTTTTGCAAAGAAAAAAAAGTAAGTACACAAAAAGGAGTAGAACGTAATAATTATAAAGCCACAATGAATAAAGTCATAAGACATAACGACGCTCTAAAAATATCCGAAACTTTTTTAAAAAAAATCTTTTACCATTGTGTTTAATTTTTTTCTACAAAAACCTGCGAGAGGGGAGCGGGGCGGGGAGGGGAGAGCTGCGAACTTTTTCTTATTACTAGTGGTTGTAGAGCATCAAATAAAAACATTTTGTAATAAAGCACCGGTACTGCTTGCAAAGTCGATTTAAACTTTTCTTTTCTGGACTATATTTGAAATTTGTGGTTAAGATAAAAGCAAGGACGCAACGGGGTGATCTTGTGTCACCCCTTTCCTTATACCTTCAACATTTTTGCTAATATTTTATCCCCTCTATGATCACAATATTTTAAACAATTTTTATTGATGCTTGACGCTGACTAGAGTTAAATATTCTTGGTTTGGTTGGTATTAAGATAAATTCATTTTGCACGTACGTAATGTTAACCTTATTAGACAGCGGTGTAGTTCACACATATGAGGTACACATAGTATGAGGTCGTCGGTGATAAGACTCAGCATCGGAAATAAGTCGTCGTTAAGTAAATAAAAAGTAAAACTATATAATTATCGAAAAAATTAATATAATAAAAAATAAGGGTCATTTTTTCGTAATACCCATTTAAATAAAGTTACACTGCGATTTATACACATTGAACATTCATCTTACAGTAATTACATCTTCATTACCATTTACCAACAACCATCTTAAGCTGCAATTAACGTCTCGTAAGTACAATACAGCACAAACGCAATTAATCAAATTAAATTTATCGTAATTCACATGAATTCAATTTAGTGTGCTTGTTAACTTTTAACTTAAAATTTTTTATTGTTTCTTTTTACTTTTTTTTCTTGAAACTTTCTTTTCTATATTGAAACAATAGTTAGTAAGTTAGTAATACTAAGGAAATATCTCAGCTAATATATTTTTTATAATTCTTTTTTTTTTGTTTGTTTTATTTTAGTTGATTTTATTCGAACCTCTGGGCCTCCGTGCTTATACTTTCATTTTCTTGCGAATGTTATGTGTTAAGCAATCACTGAGGTATAACGTATTAAAGTACAGTGTGGTTTTAAAGTTGCTTCTATTGAAATAGTTATGGTTAAACTCAATAGCGATTGATTACCTAATTAATTGGTTAAAATGGATTACGGATTATGACGAACGGAAGGAATTAAGCAATTTGGTATGGTTTAAATATGGCTAGAAAGTTCTGTTACCACAAAATACTAAATTTTTCAAAAGCAATTCTATTACTTTTAATACACAAATTAGAATATAATTTCAATAGGGGCAACACCAAGTACTTGACAGTTTTGACATTTAGTTTTTGACATATCAGTAGTAGATGCTTTGGCAATTGTTCACTTTTTGTGCAAATCACTATGAAAATAATGGGTTTGTAAAAATTATATTTCTAATACTCTTTTTAAAATTATAAAAATTTGAATCATTTTCATCTAAATTCCTTGATTTATATTGTTCTTAAAACAAAGTTCTTGTTGAAAAACCCTATATAAATTTTATATATTATCAAATCGGTCGCTAATGCGCTTCACGCTTTTATTAATAAATTACATGATAAATTGTTTTTCTATTTGTAGTGCCTAAATCTTTAATAAAAGTAATTTTTATAAATTTATTTTCATTGAACTTGAATGAAAGTAAAAGTACTTTTATCTCGCACGTAAGGTAAATCTTCTAAGCCTTTTGGACACGGTGACAATAATTTCAGAAAAAATTCAATTATAACGTGATTTAGGTAATAGAGTCGTCTATGCTAAAATGGATTTAGTGCTTTCCTTTCACGTAGAATTACGTCGTAATTATGGTACTATTCTTTATTAATGTTTTTATGGTATATTCTTTAATTCGTAGAGTTTTTTTTTGGAACTTGTGTTTTTTAATATTTCATAGTGTTAGTAGAATATTTATATTTAAGGCTGTTTCGCGATTTACTTCAATTCAACTTAAAACGATTTCATCGTTCCAACTTCGAGATATATTGCATATATTTTGCTTAAGAAATTTACAACGAATAAATCTTTGACCCACACTGTAAATATACATATAGAAGGTTATACAAGCTAAATATTACATGTTACATACAACAGTAACGCCAAAAGGCATCTTTAAAGTTGTATATTTATAGGTATTAATTTATTTACTGGAATTTTAATCATATATAGTTCAAAGTCTTAAAAATACATATCATTAATAAATTGTTAGTTCTAATTCACGATTTTGATATAAAATTTATATATAGTGGAAAATCTTACATTATTTCTATTCTTACAATAATTTTATAGTGTGTATGCTTTTAATTAGAAATAGAAATCTAATTACGTCTATTAATTAATTTCGAAAATTTCTATAATTTTAAAATTTTGTAATTATGTTTCGTTGTTATTGGTATATAAGCATTAATTTACTGAATTTAAATTTGTTTATATTTAATTTTACATGTGAATTCTTTTAAAAATCTTTGATATACTTACAACAATTTGTTATTATAGATTTTTGTATATTGCTAGTTGCATTGACGGTTATAAAAAATCTTTATATATTAATATTCTAATATTTAATATTCTAATATTCTAATAATATTTTAATATTCTTTTTTTACAATTTGAAACATTTCCTAGGTCCCCATACCCATCCCCATAATACCATTTTTATTATATTTAAACAAAGCTTCTGGTTGTCAAATCTAGCAAATGTCGACATTTGCACGGCTCTTCTAATATTTCAACTCGGAAAAACTGCAGCTATGGTATAGACATAATCTTTTTGATCTACGATAAAATTAGCAAGACCACAATTATTTTTCACTTACTTATCAAAAATTAATAAAAAAAAAACACAAAAAGAGGGCAACACTTTTTCGGAAATAAAACAGCTAATATTTTTAATTTGTTGTTTCACAAATATTTCGTAAAAACTACGTATTTTATTTTACTATGAGTAAAAATACTGTTGTGTCTTCGGGTTTTATCCCCCAACATAGATAGGAGGTCGATGGTGATATGACTTAACATCATAAGACGACATTAAATAAATTTAATAAAAATTATAATAATAATTTGTAATCGGTTCATTTCATTATTAGTGTATTGAAAAAAATTTAGATAATGTATAATAATTTTTATAAATGCAAACAAAAATTTAAACTCAAAACTAAAATAATAAATATACACGGTTTTAATTTTAACATGAATTTGTCTATTAAATTTAATAATATTTTAACCTGTCAAAAATTTACTTTTCGTTTTTTTTTACTAAAATAATATCAGTCAAAAATGGCACTAATTTTTTTATCTGTTTCGGTAAATTGATATAAATTTAAAACCTCAGACGATTATGCAAGGCTTTATTTAACATTTTATCATATTCATTTTCCAAAAGTGAGATTTATAAATGATTTTATTATGTTAAACCTTAAAACAGTAAAACGTTGTAACAGTACAAACGTTGTGTGTGCACCGCGCCGCCACTCACTCGCGTGTAAAATATACTAATTTTTAATTATCACTTGCGATAGAATGGTTTCAAAACTATAAACTGAAACATAAATTGCAACATTCAATGTTTGTTTTTATTTAAAATAATGCTAAGCAATAAACAAATAATAAATGTCTGCATATTCGTATAATAAAAATTAAACACATTAATTATATTCTGAATTATGATAATTTAATATTATTTACGTAACTTATATCTTTAATTGTATTTTACATTTTCTCCGATTTTAATTTATTAGCGAAACAAATGCGAACAATCGAAATTTGATTTGAGTTTGCAGTTATATGTAAAATTGTATCGTCTATCTAATTCAACACTCAGATAACTCATAAGTGCAACCAAACAAAATTATAATGCAGATAAATTTGTCGAATACCGCTGGAATGATTGAAAAATGAATATCGCAAAGCTGTCACGCTAATGAACTGGACGATCAACATGGTAAACTTGCCTTTGTTATATTTATCAATTTACTAATATGACAAATAGCTGTACACACAAATAATATTATCTTTGTAAGCATAAATATATGTTGTCAGTTATTTTTAGACGTACGAACTATATGAGTTTTACCGATGCATATTTTTTGATATACTAATATTGTTCGCCCAGTTAATTAGTGAGACAACTCGGAATATTGAGTCTTGAGATATCGATGAATACAATATTGTAATATAATTTTGTTTGCTTGTATTTATGAGATATCTCTGTAATGAATCAGTAACTTAACTCAAATTTCGAAAATGTCTCAATAATGAATTAGACATCTATCTTCTAATTGTCGGTTTTAACATTAACAGAAAAGTTCGAACATATTTTTCTGTTAAATGTTCATTTCACAAAATATTCAATTACATTTGTCATTTAGCTAAAACTATTAATTTCTGTTAAATTTGTAATTTCAACTTCTTGTTATATTACTACTTTTCTTTTCTGCAACCTATTTGTTTAACATTACAGAATAAATTAATTAACACCTATATATAAATTGTCAATACTTTTATTTCGGGCAGCTTTTCAATTTTAAACGTCAGATTCTAGTATTTACTTTACGCTACTGACATCTATGAATTCTAATTTATATTAATTTATATACAATAAATGATATTTTTACCTTAAATGTCTATTTATAATGATATCTATTTTGAAACACTAATCAATTTAGAAAATATATACACAATTTTAACCACATATTTATAATAAAAAAAAATCACTATAAATTCAGAAATTAAAATGTAAATTTCAAAAAAAAAAAATTATTCACATTTTTGGCACATTCACTATTATAATTGACACCGCGCGATTTCAAGTCATTTTATTAAAAAATTGAAAAATATTTTTTGAAAAAATCAAAGTAATGTATGAAAATAAATTTAATATATAAATAATAATGTATATAAACAATAGAAAATTTAGCTGTTCTCGCTATCGCGTCCTAAGTAACTCTGGACACATAATATATTCCGACATTACTTTTACATTGCCTTGATCGCATAGGTTGTTTTATAAAAGAATACTCAAGTTGTGTGTTGGAAGGGGAAACACGAACACTAACATGAACAGTATACACTGACAGCATTACATCTACATCTACATCTACACACTGACAGCGAAACTAAAAAACTGAGGTGTTAGTCTGTTAGTGACTTAATTGGTAAATATCAGGAATTGGTGGGACATGAAAAGTAACATAAAATATTAAAACATGGTTAAATATATTATAAATTATGTTCAAATCATACTTAACCGAATATCAAATATCATTATGATATTGTAAACGTATGTAATTAAATTAAGTATTTTTAACTGGAAAAAAATAAGATGTCTGAAAATTGCATTTCTACGTAAGTTGGTATTTTGTTTTTCTTTTTTTTTTCTAAATATTTATTTTGTGCAGTTTACTTGTAAACATTTTATATTGGCTCGTTTGTTTAAAGTTTTACTTTTTATCTTCTTATAATAAATTTTTTATTTATATTGTAAACAATATTTTTAATATTTAATGTATTTGTCAAGATATTTTATTCGTCTTTTAAATTATTCTTACATTTGTAAACATTTTTCAGCGCTTGCCATTTTTCTATTTTGGCTTTCAACTGACAAGAATTATTTCTGCTCTACTAAGTTTTCAAAGATTCATTATGGATATTCTGTAAGCAACTTACTATCTTTCTATACACTGGTCCCATAGAAATAGCGTGCTACAAGCAAACACTAGCATTGTATTTCTAGCTAAGTAGTAGGATGTACGAGTATATAGGATCTTTCAACAAAAGTGTCATTTAAAATCATCAGAACAACGCAAAACATTTGTGAAAAATATTAATATTTTTATTTTAATCCAAAGTACAGACTCTGAGGTTAGTAATAGAACGCAATACCTGCCAAATGTCACCGCAATGATGGTTGTATGGTGACAGTTCAAAAATGTTGCGAAATTTAATATGACAGTTTTTGTTGAAAGATTACATTAGTTACTTTAGTATTTATTGATATAGATTCTATATAGTTTTTGTAGTGTCGTGGTCTTATATATGTAGACCATTCCGCTACTTAATAACTTTATGTCCAGAAATGTCACTCTGTTCCGGGGTTTGAACCTAAAGACACAGCAGTCAACGTTTATCTATTAAAAAGTACTGAAAACCTCATTTTTTTTAACTATAGTCTTCTTGTAGTCTAACAGCTTGTGAAATGTAATTGAATACAGTCATGATGCTTTGATAAATAATTTGATAAACATTCTTAAAAAGATGCAAATTAGTAAGAATGAGGGATTTAATCATGGAATTACTATAACTTAAATTAGTCGTAAATTTTAATCACTAGTTTTGTGTTAACATTATTTAATTTTCATATATGAATTGACCCTTTTTTATCTCTAATTTTTTTTTCGTTAAGTCACGGAAATATAACTAATAGACCCGCATCGAACAAAGTACATCCGTGCGCAATTACCACTAAATACCTCGCAGTTTCAATACAATACAAGATTGTATATAGTACAATTAAAATGACGAGAAATTTAGATATTGATTAAAATTACACAAGTTTCAAATACAAAAAACTCTAAAATGGAACACCCTGTATTTCATAATTGTGTATAAGTATTGCAACGTAATCGCAACAATATTCAAAGATCAATGAAAACAAACTTTTATAAATGCCGTGTCTGAATATTAATTGACTAGAACGTGAAGTTGTAATAGAATCCTTTTCAATCTGAATAACCTAACATGATTATTGGATTGCGTCTTGAGATGCCGGAAGATATCATCGTTCATTTGATTATCTGTATCTTAAATAACTTATGCTTCTCACAAGACGTCTTCACTGGAATGTTAATTACCGTTCGTACACAATTAATGGTAATCACCACATGTAACATACAAATTGATGTTATGCAATATGACACTACATATCTTTATCTTTAAAATCTTATGGTCATTTTCTTACTAGTATTTCTTCGTGTTTTAATGATTTATTGACTTCTTGGATGTTCTAAATACTCGCATATATTGAAGGAACAGCCTAATATTATTTGCACACTACTATACTTTAATCCTCTGTTATAATACTTATCTACCCTTTATCCCTAATCATCCTACTCCCTTTTTATAAGAACAGCAAATTGATCTGTATATAAAGAAATTCATTTTACAGAAAATTTGGATGTCCCTTTAGATGTATATATGTCAACCGATTCGTAATCAAATCATAACTGACAATAAACGCAATAAAATGACACTTTTACAAGGAAAACATTCTATAAAATCGTAGCCCTAATAAATTTGCTATGCCACATTAAATTCTCATTTGCTTATCCTCCACAACAAGTCCACTCAATTGTCAATTGTAAAATTAATCTTTATGCGTAATATTTATAAAATACCATTTGTTCTTCGCATAGGTATTGAGGACACATGTTTTAGTTATTAGTTTTCATATTTCCCAACGAGGAATTGCATTATTTAATTAGTTTCATGAACGAAAGTTACATTCAAAAATTAGCGAGCCGTACATAAAATTTGACTGCAATTGGAAAGCTACTATTTCTAAAACATATTAATTGAAACGTCGTCTTATGTTTCAGTTGTGCGTTTTCAATTCGGCTTAGTGCGAAGTAGGCTTAAAGTAGTCGTTGAGAATATTGCGGTGACAGCTGATCAAGTAGATAGCAATAGCAAGAGTTATTCTTGTGTACACAGTCATAATTCACCGTTTTTCTGTATTATATTTGTGTAATGTTTTGTTTTAGACATATTTTCATATTTTTAATCTATAAATATATTGCTTATTGATTTTTGAATAATTATTTACATATTTTATTTTGAAATTAAATCTATCATATTATATCATCTAAAAATGTAAAATGAAAACCAGTTTCTTCGCTCTATATAGACATTAGTTATTTTCTTTTTCAGATTACATAATTTGGATATAATCCGAACAAATCCAATAATGCCCCGTTCACGTGGAGGACACCGTTCCCGCACAAGAAGTCGATCTCGTAATGTTATGAAGCGGAGACGAGCAGATAGCTCCAGATCTTGGTCCCGCTCCCCTTCGCGTTACCGTCACACCGGTCGCACTAGCGACGACAGATCCCGAAGACGACGTAATCGTTATCACTCCAGATCCCGCAGCCGTTCCCACCATGGATATCGTCGTCGTCAAGAATCGGGAGACCGGAACTCTTCCTACTACAACGACAGAACCGGAAGTTCCGATAAACGAAGACGACGACAACACAGTTCTAACACCTCCAGCAGAAGAAGGAAACAACAACGTCCAAGCAGACATAGCAAAAGGGACGAAAAGCACCATTCAATAAGTCCAGTTGCTGATGACGAGGAAGGTCACCTGATTTACAAGACCGGTGACATGCTAGGACAACGTTACGAAATATTTTCAACAATGGGAGAAGGAACCTTTGGTAAAGTAATTAAGGTCCGTGATGTTGTGGAAGATCAATTCCTCGCTCTTAAGATAATTAAAAATCGTGAAAAATATCGTGAAGCAGCCGCTCTAGAAATAAAAGTTTTGCAAACAATTAATGATCTTGACCCCGATGGTAATAACTTGTGCGTCCAAATGTTGTCATGGTTCAACTACCACGGTCATATCTGTATTGGTTTTGAAATACTGGGATCTAGTATTTTTGAGTTTTTAAAGAACAATTTCTACCAACCTTATCCTATTGATCAAATTCGTCACATAATTTACCAGCTCTGTTGGGCTGTCCGATTCTTACATCAAAATAAACTCACTCACACGGACCTCAAACCTGAGAACATACTCTTTGTTTGCTCCGACTACGAAACCATCTCCAACGAGAAGTGGCGCCACGACATCAAGCGCGTCAAGAACACCGACATCAGGTTGATCGACTTCGGAAGCGCCACGTTCGACTACGAACACCACAGCTCTATTGTCTCCACTCGACACTACCGCGCCCCTGAGGTCATGTTGCAGCTGGGATGGACGCACGCCTGCGACGTGTGGTCCATCGGATGCATCATGTTTGAACTGTATCACGGAGGGACCCTATTCCAGACTCATGAGAATCGTGAGCATTTCGGAATGATGGAGAGAATCCTAGGACAACTACCTCCCAAATTGACTAGAACCACCCGATGCAACTACTTCCACCGGGGGTTCGTCGATTGGGATGAGAAGGGGTCCTCCGCGAGGTACGTTCGCGACAACTGTAAACCCCTGTACAAGTATATCGAGTCCGACAGTCAGGACGATAGAGACATGTTCGATCTAATGCAGATGATGTTAGAATTTGACCCTGATAAACGTATAACCCTATCTAACGCTTTGAAACATAAGTTCTTCGACCGTCTTCCCCATCACAAACGTATCCAAGGAGGCGGTGAACTCATTGACGTCTCCTCCAGAGACAGGTACTATCCCAGCTTGTCGCGATGACTATTGGAGCGAAGAAACAATTATAAAAAACATAAAAATAAATAATTGTTTATCTGAAATTTATTGTTTTATTCAAAGTAAAATTTTAAATGTAATTATATTTTTACATATTTTTTGCTTTGTGCTTTAAAAAAATATATATATATGATAGATTTAAGATACAGGAAGTTTCGTTTCATTGACTTTAGCAAGTTTTTACCTTATAAGTAGGTTAATTCTTATTACAATTGAATTAATTGTTCATTACATTAAATTTTAAGTATCTATTTGTTATGTTATAATAATATCTCACTATCTTGACAACTTCCTTTCTTTAAATAAAACTTTGTAAAAGAAGCTATGGTTCTGTTTCTATTTTCAAATTTCTTTTCTATGTTTATCTAAAATTTATATGCATATATGTGATATGATAATTATATTAATGAATTGTTTTTATACAGTTCGAATTATTTAACAATAAATGGAGAGCTTCCTCAGTCTCACGGCAATTACTCATGTCGCTGTATGTCGTAAACATTGTATTTAGTGAATTGTCAATAAAGCAATTGAAGATATCAGATTATCTCAATGTCTGTTATGTAATTAATAGCACTGTTAATTTACGATACGTCTTACATGAAAGTGCCTTTAATAAAAACGTAGGAAAGAATAGTATTGTAAAAACATTGTGCAATTGGGTTGTGAACATAACTGAATTAATATTAAACTGCACTGTATTGATAAAGTTGCCTTTGGAAGAAAACCTTAAATATCCAATTATTTTTATTCAATTATCATTATTACAGAAGTTATTAACGATTCAAATTGTTTTTTATGTTAATTTAATAATTAAAGGGATAAGCTTTTCTTCAGCACTACCATTTGGAAACCTTTACAATTATTGTTAAACAAAAGAAGTGCAAAAGCAATTCAGTATTAGACGTCAAGCTATAGCAGCTGTACTTGTTACATTCTTTTAGTGCGTGACGACATTAATTATCAAGATCGTAATATTACGCAGTTAAATTAAATTAAAACTTTAAATAGATATATTAATTTTTGAATATTTATTAAAATAAAAACTAGAATTAAACAATCGACCCATATGAGTTCAAATGTAACTGATATAATCCTACTAAATGAAATTCAACCAAAATTAAATTACCTCAAAAACTAAATAAGAAAATAAAAATTGCATAATTATTTTTTCTGCAATTTAAAGACATATTTCAATCCTCTATCTGTTTACAATGCAAAATTTTATTGCATTTATCATTGGCATATATTCGCAGAAGATAAAATAATAATTAAATACGGAAGTTGTGGAATTTTTAATCAAGCGATAATGAACTATGCAGAAAGATAAAGCTATCTTGAATGTCAGGGGAAAGATATTTACTGCAGAATAGGTATATCATGTCTGATAATATTACTTTATACAATAGTTATTGATGAGTAAATCATTTATTTTATAAAATAAGTAAGAAATGTCTAAGGAATTTATATGTAGGGTTATCCAGATGTTTGATGATTGACAAATAGAATAGATTTTATGTGGATTTCCTCAGGTCAAATAAGAGTCTCGACCTTAGTTTCAAACCATATTTAGTTCAAGTAGTGTAAGATTAACAACAGAATATACAAATTTAGAATTATAAATACAGAATTACAAATGTGAAAAATAAATATTTGTTCCCAAATTTCATGATATAAATTTCTATTTTCTAAAATCTTTTATTTTAAAATAATATTTAGTGAAGACACTTTAAAAATTTGAAATTAATATTAAAAAGTGCCATTTGTTTTCATGTAGCAGCACCTGATACAAATTTAAATAATAAATTAAAGTTAGGCTTTTATCGAAAAATTTTACATTAAAAGTAATAAGTTAGTAACTTCGTAAATGAATTTGATTGCAACAAAAAACAAAATTCCATCCTTTCTTCATATATTACAAAAGAAAATTTCTAAGTTCTCATTCTCAGTACCGTAATAAACGTGAATTAGAATAGTACTAAATATTAGTCTAAATTGGACTCTTGATTCAACGCTATTGCAGTATAATTTATTACAAAACTTTAATAGGCTTGTTAACTTATTTCTTAGGGGTAGATTTCTTAATTGTTGATTGAAATAGATGTTAATAAATGTATATTGACGTTTTTATTTTATTGAATATCTAAATGTTAACGGAGATATAGCAATTAAAAATTTAAATTGTAGTTTTAACGCTACAGATGTCGGCCATATTTATGACGTAACATGTCGCACTGTTAACGGATAGGTCAGTTATTTGTTATATGTATAAGAGTCCTGTGTTAAGTATCTTTTTTACATCCCTTTAATAAATAAAGGGGAAAAAATGACTGTAAAAATGAATTGTTAATATCTCCTAAAATATAATAGGACATTTGAGGTACTGGTAGCACAGTTTCATAGAGATGAAGACATGGTTCACAATCCCATTCTAGAATTATTTCATTAGTATATCTCCATAGCTGCTTCATTAAGCATTCATTGGTTATATAATCAGACCCGTCCACATTAAATCATCTTATTAAAAGTCAAATAAATCAAATAAAGTTCCAGGTATTAAATCATTTCAAAACGAGGTTCTATGCCATGTTAGATAATTCAAATAATTAAGTGTTTATCATTGTAGTTACATGAATTCATGATATATTATTATTTTAAATTCATGCAAATTCTTTCATTTGAATTGTGAATTAGAATAATATAAAAAAAATACATGAAAATATACTTACAAATCGGTAATGCGTCAAAGGCTTTCGTTCTTTCTTTCTTCCTGATTATTTTTATTATAAAGATGTTATCAACAAAGCATTACAGTTAATAGTGACCCCACTGGATTGATGAATAGATTTTTAATAATGAATTTTGCTTAATTACTTTTGTTATCGTACAATGTTGTGATAGACAGGTGTCTAGATTCTTTGGTTCAACAATCTTTGTTAGGATTATCCAAAAACGATGTGAATGTAACCTAGACACTATTTGTAAATTGTAAATTAGACGTTAAAAATTTTGGTCAAATTTTACCTTTATAACTTTTTTCTAAACGCAGTAACAAACGCGTTGTAGCTCCAGGAAATTTTTTGTAATAACTTATTAAAGACGCAAACTAGGTTTAATTTCATTTAACAAAACAAAATTAATACCCCATCTTTTGTTCGGTAATGGCATTCATTTCAACCCTGATACTGTATTAGTACATTAAACTTACAAGAGATGTCACTCGCATAGTTTTCTCATTTTTACATCAAAACAGTTTCCTATAATAGAAATCCTTATATTACAAATAAATCTTCTATTACATTGAAACGTACTTCATGTACAAACCAACAACAAACAAAATCAAGTACGTTTAGAACATTTCAAAGAAGATTTTATTGTCATTTATAACTTTACGAATGTATAAGGTTACAACAATGATTTTATTTCTTATTTACATTATATCAAAAAAAATTAATTAATTTAATTAGCTGCATATGAATGTTATTCGATTGATTATCAATGACGGTGACCTATTATATTCCCACCCATGACCTAAGTGATCGTCTAAACAGGTCGAGTCCGAGACTTGTCTTAAATCATTGCCACGAGCTTGCCGCGAGACATCAAAAATGTTACAAGGAATATTAGTAGTATGATGCATCTCCACTAGGAACACGCGCACGGTTTATTTTTAAATCGTAGGTAGAAATATGCAAGTATGACTGGAGGAACACTCCTTTCTTATTATTAATTATAAAAGAAAGAGAAGATTTTGTTCGTATTGTCCACAATCTGTTATAAGGATATGATGCCAAATTTTGAATACAAATTTGTACTGCACTGTACTATATTATCATTCTAGACTGTATTATTGAAATAATTTATTTTTCTCAGTTTACTTGCATAAGTGACAGATGATTCCCTAAAGGTGTAAGGTATAGTACAGATTACATAACAAATAAAAGGTCCATTTGATCTTTATCAAAATTTAGAGCAAAGTTTATTGCAAAGAAAGTAGTTCCGATTTTTTTATGTGTTCTGAACTTAAGGCTCATTATGTAAATTGCAAGTTATTCATACCGAGCCATCTTGAAAAATGGCGTCTAAAAACGGTGTTCATAATTCTATATACAAATTTCAAAAACTAATATTTCTTAAACAATATTTTTGAACTAATTGAAGCAATCAATTTTCAATTTTTGACGGATAAACAAATAAAAATGAAGATATTTAGTATACTACATCTTTAAAATAAATTAGAATGTTTACATTTACAAACAGACTATTAGTAATTTCCATTTTTATCAGTATTTCATAGGTCAACTGGAATTATTAATCACTGCTGCTGCTTACACCTTGCGTGGGAGTCTGTACGATCCATGACAAAACGGAAATTAAGATAAGAAGACATCATTTTAATGTGTTTGTCAATGACTTCTGATTGTGCTATTAATTCGTTGTAAACAAGGATGCTGTTAAAACATCGTCTTAAACGTTTTTACGGGAAGCTTAATGCGCATTTTATATCGTTTAATGGTCAGTGTTAATGCAAATTGCATTGAAAAACTCTATAAAGGTTAATAAATCTATTCTTTTATTAAATCAAGAATTTCAATACGCACTTTACACATTGACAAATTTATACTCCATTCGAAATCATACTTATTTTTTATTTATTTATTGTTTTTGCCGTTAGGATTTACACTCTTAAATTTAACTTACTTAATTCTTAATACTTAAAACTCTAAAAGAAACACTCTCAATACTAAAAACTTTTCTTAATCATGTTCCCTCCTCTGATTTTGTCTCTTCTGAGTTTTTCTCTATTACCTCCATTCTTTTCTGTACTTCCTGTATCCATTTCTTTCCTTCCTTGTCTCCTCTCACCAGCATCTCTATCCTCTGCTTATTTTAAACTTTCATTCTACTCAGTGCCGGATTTAGAGGTGTAGAGTCCTTGGGGCAACGAAGGAGCGTAATCCAGGGGTGATTCTACTCTTAAGGGCCGGTTTTATGGTTTTTTATTTACTTCGGGGTTATGAAACCCCGAGTTAGTTTAGTTCGGTACTTATTTTTGTATCGGGTTTTATCATCCAAATTTAATCCCGGGTTAGTTAGTAGAGACGTAAACCATACTTTAAGAAATTCGAATATTTGTTTACAGTTGTAAACCCATGGGAATGCAAGATTCAGTTTAATTATTGTTTTAAAAATGACGGATTTCTCAACTTAGTACTATATTTGTATAATAGCTGATCTTCCTCATCATCTGTTATTGATAATTGATTAAGGTCACGCACAAAATTCATAATAAACAATAATTTAATATTATAACCTAAAATATTATAATAATGATAGCTAAACTGGCTGAGCTAGCATGATATTTTATCTCTGTTGCACACTTACTCCGGGTTATCATATTTAAACCTTGATTTATGACGGGATATCTTACTTCGCGATTTTAGTTCCGAGTTAGCGTTAATCCTTGATGATAAAACCCATTTTTCGTTTAATTCGGGAGTTAGCTATTTAGTTCGGTAGTAAGACGAACCATAAAACCGGGCCTAATTGATCCAACGTCTTTCTTTCTCGCTTGCACATGTTACATGCCCCGAAATCATACAACTCGGTTTTTATATTTCATCGTTCGCGCTTTAATTTCTTGTCTCACTGTACGTATGACAAGATTGTGGTGCAGTCTTTCGTTTATAACATGTTATGGTGCAACTACAATCATAATGTTAACCCTGTTTGTAATATTTAACCCTGAAATCTTTGTAAGATCCCAATATCTGAGTTAGCTGATGTTCTGTCGATGACTGAGAATTCTTGAATATGTTGAGACTCCTCGAGTCGAAATTTTACACCTATCCTGATCCTAAAATGGATCTTTGCTCCTCTTTTCATCCTAAAAACAGTAAATTGAAAAATAGATCTATTTTTATATTATATTACGCCGCTGTGTTGGCCTTAACTGGTTTAAATTTGATTAATATGCTAAGTTTAAGAAACACTGATTAATATGATTATATTAATTAACATTTTACTGATTCTGCGAAAGAGTATTTAAAATGTCATTAATTATCTTGTGCCCATCTTGACATAATTTACATTTTAGTCATTATATATTTACCGGTCAACAGAATTAAGTAAGTTTATGTCTCAAGATGGATCTTCAAAGAATTGGGAACGAAGACAGATAACGTGGAAGCACATCTATGTAATAAACACTTGTCATTAAAATATAAAAGCAGCCATTCATTTTTATAGTTTACAAGAATTTTGAATAATAATATACTTGTATCATGTGATTTTGCTTTATTTTTTTTTTTTTTGACAACAGTGATTTATTGTTAGTTATTCGATGGCTACTAATTAACAAATAGCGGTCCATCGGTTTGTGATATTTTGTGACGTTAATGATTAGTCTGTGAATTACGATAATACGAGGAGATAAAAATTATTTTTTCGCTGATAGCAAAGTTCAACGTAATGCGGTAGAACTATTGGCGACGGAATCGTTTTCATCGGTTGAATTAGCATCTATGGAGGAATGGGCTTGTCTGAACCATGTTTTAATTTCTATAAAACTGTGCAATACATTGATAAAACTAGCTACCAGAACCCTAAATGTACAATTAATTGTTAATAATTCGCTATATGTTAGGAGATATTAACAATTAAAATAGTAATTTTTTTCCTTTAATTATTAAAGGGATCCAACGTTATAGAAAATACCAAGACATCTCTTTTATACAACAGCATAAAAGAGATACAAAACTCTTATACATATAAGTAATAACTAACCTTTACCTTAATAGTGCGACATGTTACCTCATAAATATGGCCGACATCTGTAGCGCTAAAACTAGAATGGTCTTGTGTCCTATGTCTTAATTTCTATAAAAGTGTACTATATATTGATAAAATGGGTTACTAGGACCTCAAATATTCAATTATTTTGTAATAACTCCTTATATGTTAAGAGATATTAACAATTAAAAAAATATTTTGTCCTTTTAATTATTAAAGGAATTCAACGTTGTACATATTCCAAATGCATGTCACATCACAATCACTGCCAACCTTACAGCTCTAAATCTCTGCTATATTTAGTTATACGAGTATATCAAATAATATTTACAGCTATTTCAAGGAACAATAAAATTTCAATATTATGTCTGTCGTAACAGGGCTAAATAAAATAAAAACTTATTATTCTTCGACTTGACTTGATTATTTGACTACCAACATCTACAGAACATTACCACAGCACTGACCTACTCAACAAATAATTGACGTTAAAATGCATTTTACGTCATACAAATATGACCGACCATTTCTAGCGCTAAAAGTACAATTCAAACTTTTAATTGCTATATCTCCGGCAACATTTAGATATTTAATAAAATAGACACACCAATACACATTTATTAACATCAATTTCAATCAACAATTGAAAAATTGACCTTTAAAAAATGAGATTTTTTAAAGAAGGGCTATTTCAAGGGTCTAACTGGAAGTGACCAACTATTGATACGGCCCTGAATAGCAGAAGCCCTTTTACAGATGGTACTGGTTTGCAAGGATATACAAACCGCTTAGTGCTAAAATTACAAGTCTTTTTTTAATCAAATCTTATTCGATTCTAATATATTTATTACATAATAAAAATTCTAATCAATATTTTAAAAGGTATACAACTTACAATGACTGTACAAATAATTTATCATATGTTCATTCAATTACAAAGAATTATATAACGATGCAACTAAAAAGAAAGATCGCATTAATATCTTCTAAAAAGAAAGGGGTTCTCAAAGTTCACACAGCATCACAACAATGTACCTTCTTTCATTTAAAATATCAACCACGATTACGTGAGACATGAATTATATGATAATTTTTTAGTTTTTTTTTTTTATTTTGTTGGTTCAATATTTTTACTTTTTTTTTTGTTTGTTTGAAGATGATTACTTTCTCCGTCTCGACAATGAAGTTGAATATTCATATTAATATTTTTTCTAAATAAAGATCCACGAATAAAAAATAAAACAAGTTTAACAAACAATTGTCTATTAAAGAGCTAATTAGGAATTAGTTCCTGACGTTTAAAAATTCATTTATTTTGGTAGACGTGCCTGGCTTTTGTGGATCTAGTCGTAGTCGTCACGTGATCCGTGCAGTGATACCTACTTGTGTTATGCGATAAATGTTAATTTGTTGTGAAAGTAAAACATTGCTTAGTTTTCAATTATTTTTGTTTAGGCCAAACATTCAGTGAATTAAAATAACAAAATTTACTTAAAAAATGCATTGTTATTATTCTTATTTATGTATATGAATTATTACGAAATATAAGCTGAATAATTAATATCATTATCATCTATTAATTATTTAATGATGATTTAATTTAAAAGTAATTCATTTATTATTTCGTGTATGTAACATATTACATTACTGTATGAAACAGTATTGGATTAACCATTTTGTAACCAATCACAATTGTTTTGGCAATATCGATTGTATCTAGTCACAATTACCTTTCACCGAACTCAATTCCCTCCAGTCATAATTACCTTCGACGAATTTAATTGTATCCACTCACGATTACCTTCCGGAGCAATCAATCGTATGTGAAATTGTTCGTCTGGTAAGTTCCAATGGATAGTATTAACAGGAGGAGCAATTACTCTAGCGGCAAGACATTTCAAAGTCCTACATTGCGGTAAATAACAAAACTAAATATAACAAAACTCTAATATATTATGACTGCAAGAATACCCAGCATTTAATTTACTGCGCTGTACTTAACAATAATATCAAAGTATGTGCAATAATTATATTTTGCAATTAATTACATTGTTGTTAATTAATGAATGAATAAAATATTTCATAAATCTGCGAGCAGTTTCATTTTAATGAGCGTATCATTTTGAGAAACACATGTCCTGACGTGTGTGCCTTTTTGTTATGTAATATGTTTTCTTCTTCTTCTTCTTCTTTTACTTGTTCTTGTTTTTATCTGAGTGATACTTTTCCCATGATATATTAATATACAGATATACAGGTGGTAATCACGAATAGTTCATTCATTAATGCTCATCCTAGGAAAAGGTGGATTAATTAAAATCTGAACAGAGTTTGAATACCTTTTGTATAACATTACTAATAAATTAGACAGACTAATGGCTAGGTCTATGATTAGCAGTATTAAAATTTGAAATGGAATCGTGAATAATTTTATTGACTTTAATCCATACACAAAAAACATACATCGCTGAGCGACGGGGTAAACGCTAGTTACAGTATAATATTTATTAAAATTAATATTCAACAAAATATACATTTGAACGCTACTATTTCTAATAAACCCTACTTCACAGATCACGTGACCAAAATCCAAGATGGCTACAGTTAATTTATTTACTCTTTGACAGGTAGTAGCTAATTAAATTTTCTCCTAAAATTAATTGTTTTTTCCGGGTAATAAGATTATTTGTGACTCTTATTTTGCTTTTATATTAAACTTAAATGTGAACTGTTGTGTTTGTGATAGTTGTCATGTGTAGTGCAATTGTTAAAACTGTGTTTAAAGTGATTTTTAATTTGCATAACCTAAGTGAGATTATCTGATTTCAACATCTGTCATAGCTAAAATAATGTTAGTAGATCTACGGAGATTGCAGTGAGATTCGGTTATCATGTTTGCTGTTATGAATCCCATAAACAAGGTAAGAAATAGAATAAATACTATCCGTCTCAAATACAATACATTATTGTCATAGCTGTTGTGTACCCTTTGTCGACATGAATCGAATAAGAGTAATGTGTTTATGTTTCTGTTTGTAATATTTTACCATTGCACTAGTCTGTACTTTAAAACATGTCTAAGCAGGTGATCAAGTTAGTTTTTGTTAGATATATTGGTGGTACAATTAAAAAATTGATAAATATTTTTGTAAGTGTCACTTGTGACATTTAAAAATGGCTGCCCTCTGCTCGACCAATCAGCTGACACGTACAATATAGCGCGATGTTTGAATGATATAAATACTAATAAATAAACTATTTTGTAAATAGAAATAAGTTATAATGATTATATAAAAATTCTAAAGTAATTAATGGTTTAGTTAAAGTCATCGTTCTAAAATATTAAAGAAATATAATAAATGCTAGTAAGTTATAACACTGAAAACATTATTACACAGTTTTCAAAAACTAATCTTGAAACTATTAAAAAAAGAAAATTATCACAATTATTATTTACTTAAAATAATTAAACCAAAGCAGTCAGCTGAAGCAATTTTGACGGTAACCTTCAAATGGCAGATGGAGAGTGAAATAAAAGAATATCATACTTCAAGAAATGAATAAAGTTTAGCTAAGTTTATAACCTATATCTGCAGCGTTTCCAAATTTATTATTATTTTTTTTAAACTTTTTCAGTCTCGATAAATGCTTAAATAATGTAGCTCTAACATAAGAGAATTTTTCTTATTTGGAATTTGATTTAAGATTTGTAACAGTAACTTTTGACAGATGTTAGGGTTTCGCATTTTTGTCACGATAAAAACCACGAACAACCAAAGCGAAGTTATAAGCAGTCGAACTAAGAACAACCTAAGCCTCTTAAGGCGCTGATAGCCTCAATAATTTATGCGGCTAAAAAGATAACAAACCTGTTAATATTTCACGTAATTAATACTTGTTCCTCTACTTCCATTCAAACGTGAGCTGAAGCTGGTGATCTGTACCAATTATTACACGATATAAACAAGCTATTTTATTGTTAATGTTGCAATTGAAGACGTCGAACGTTCTCGATCAACAAATCGAGATCGAACTATTCTTAGTCTTCTTCTATGTGTTCTAGTAATTTACTTTTACTTTCTGAATTGACATAGATTCTAAAATAATATTTTTGTTAAAAGAAAAAGTTTTTGAATTAATAAGAAGTAATCTTCTTTAATATTAATTTATTTAGTTCTGCGTATAATTAATAATTATATCACGATTATTATATAACTATTTTAGTGAAATTTGTGGTTTAGTCATTGGAAATTATGATTGTATAATTATATACTGGGTTAATCACATTTCTGATGATTTGTCCAGTTTCGTAGCTGTTGTTCTGCTGATCCACTGTAGTGTACTTACACAGATAAATTTTAAACAAATTAAAAAAATTTGGGTGAAATTACAGTAAAAAAATCAATTCTTTTTCACGCAGATTTCAGATAGATGTCACCTATGAAAAAAATGTTAACATTTTTTCACAAGAATATTCTTCTCTTTCCAACATCATAAAATTAAATTTACATATCGCAGAGTATCATAGAAAAAGAAACAGGATATATCTGTCTCTATTACACTTGAATGGTTTATTTGCAACTTCATTCAATACTGGTACGGTGGTAGTTCATATCACTGACATTTCCTTTGAACGAGTGAAATCAAACTGAATTGTTTCTTGACAAAAAATCATACGCATCTTCAATATGATGTCAAAGTGACTCTAAAATATTTATTGTGCTTGACGTAGGTCTGTCGTAGGTTATGCCACGGTAACTTTACTTCTTAAAGTATAAGATTAAAATATTAAATTAAAATGAAAATTAAATATTGAAACAATGAGTGGGGGACATCGAATGGGGCTTAATAGCGTATTGCATTTTAAAATAGCATTTTCTAAAACGGTGAACATTCTATCTCAAAATATTGTTATTATTGTAGTTTAAAGAGCGAAAAAAATGCCGTGACCTTAAGAAGCCTGTTAAATTATAGTAAAAAAATATATATTCTTGTTATATTTTAAAATAATTTGCAAATATTTTGAGTTTAATAAGGTACGTGAAAAATCTAATTACGAACAATTACAGCGAAGCGCCTAAAGTGTTGTAAACAACTTCAAATGCTGGACACGACTGTTTGGTGAAAGATAAAGACAACACTATATAAACACATTGAAAAAACAGAGACAACACTATTTTATCTTAAAACACATTCAGTCGAAAGCGTTGTCAAGACAGTCATTTCCCCGATGTGTGATTGTCTTAAGAACAGTATATAACAGCATTTACATTAGTATTTTATTAGAATTCTAGAAATCTATATTCCAAAAATCTCGTCCTAGGTGAGTAGTGGTTGCCCATATGATGAATATAGGTCCTTATTTTTGGTGATTAAATATCTGACAAAGCTGGGTTTTCTGACGGTACCACTGTTTATCAATTCTAAAATAAAATGGTTCAATTATGGTTCCATGGCAACGGCTGAGAAGTGATCGTTCAAGAATCAACCTTACCATATCTCAAAACATAGAATTGTCACTAATTAGCTCTTTCTATTTTAAAAACACGCTGCTCAAATCACAAAGTTTATAATTAATTAATTATGATACATTAGATTACATATGAATGACAACAGGCAATTGAAAATGATAGACGATAAGACAATTCAAGTATTTCACAGATGTAAATCATTATTCTATTTATACATTACGCTAACAACATGTTTGAAGCTCCTGCACGAGCAACATTTGCAAAAGTAAATACATAAAATATAAAACACATTGAACAAGTTGCTATCAATATCGGTATTGATAAAAGCTATTAAAGCTATTTAAAGATAAGTATGTATCATAAAGTCTAAACAGGTGGTTTGTCCCGTGGTCCCCGTATCTCGTACGTCTTGGAGTCTGTGTCGTTCGTTCAGCGACGATTGTCACCGACCACTGTCCAGTGACCATCATCGATATCACATCTGACACTAATACCATCGTAACGAAACAAGTCACACCAAAGGAAGAAGACAAACAAGGGTCACGGCCGAAGTCATTGCTAAAATGTCACAGCCACATGGTAAAATGGCAGCGTCAATGTGCGAACATTGGAGATGGAGACTTCTTGATCCTCACATGGTTTTGGAGTAGATTCACAATTGTTTGTTAACTTTGATTCTAATATCTTAATCGTAATCTTTTATTTATATTTAAAATATTAGTTTAATATAGTTTCCTTTGCTGTGATATTAAATAAATGTCCCTAATTTAAGTACTAATGCCTAACTAATTCTAATGCATTGACCAACTGAAAAGCGAGATAATTATTAAAGTGCGCATATTTAACACGCAGATGGCCTACAAAGTATAAGAAAGGCATCGTTTTAACGTATATTTCGAGAACATTTCAACCGATTAAAAAAAAAACCAATATACCAGAGTCGAAATTTGCCCCTCTTTTCATTCTGAAAAGAGTAAAATGAACCTCGACTCATCCTAAACATTATTATATGACCCTCGCTTTATCCTAAATGAAATCACGTTTCTCGTCTTATTTTAAGTCTATATCGTATATCGTAAAAAAATAAATTAGGAAAGTGGAGAATGTTTTTTATATTGTTGACCAGTTAGTAAAAAAGATATACAGGCCTAAAGTTGAAATTATTTATAACCAGCATACGCATAGTGGAGTTAATCAATCTTATCTTGTATTATTTATATTGAAATGCCATTTATTTAATCCTTATAATAAATACAGCTAACGTTTGCGTTATTTTTAAAGTAAAGGCTGCAATAAAATACAGTAAAGTAGATAGTCAGTAGTTATGTACCTTAAGTATCTCAGTGTACAATTGTACAGAGTCCTAGACATCGATATCACTTCGCTCAGACTTCGTTTAGTGTTCGGTATCATCTGTACGTTGACTAAATTTTACGAGGTTCACACATTTTTTAGCAAATGGGATTATTTTTAAATGAAATTTAAAATTTTGAACCGTTGGAATATTTCGTAAAAGAAAATATGAAATATTTTAGAATGATTCAAAACACTTAAACAAATTTAATTATATGTTACAAAAATGTTGAAATGAATTGTGAACAGCATTTCAATATTATCACGTCCACCATTCATATAACATAATAACTCTGGTCCAACACGATCGCAAACGCAGCATCAGCATCTTCTGCCATCCGGCGAATGGTCACTATCACCGTGATCACCATCACCAACACACCAACATGTGAGAGATTTATTTGATTAGGAATACTGGTTCCGCGCTAATGAGTGTTGCTAACAGAATTTCGTATTTGTATATTTAAAACATAAATTATTTTTCTTCAATGATTTCAGTTTGTGAATGAATTGGTTAGAATAATATATTTCAGTTGTTTTTTTTTCTTTATAGTTTTATTAGTCTATAAAGGTTATATCATATAAGTAGTTATAAGGGACATTACTTTTTTGTTTATTATGTTACCAGGGTGTGTCCCACAAAACGACAAAAGTCACCGAATTTTATAAATATTCAATAATTTTGTTAAAAGTTCACATCGTTAAATTTAAAGGTCAATTATTTTAACTTTATTCGTTCTTGATGTGAAATGGGAATTGATTAATTTAACATTTGTTATTGTCTGATAACAAATAGATTCTTCCGGCAACTTGAAGACTATCCGGTAAACACAGTTACATATATTTAAGATAACAAAGTTTACCTGTTACGTAATAATATTTAGGTGCACTCGTACTGTACAATACAAATGTTATCTTTCGACATAAACTTACATTTATGTTAATAAAACTTTTCATGGAAGATTATATAATGGTACATAATAAATTTACATATTAATAAAATATTTTTAATGTCTTTTGCATTTATTTAATGACAATGTATAGTTCAAATTATGAGAGTTCGACGGCGACTCATACTCAAAACAAGTTGTGGTCTGTGGTCTGACTCACTCATTTTTCTATAATGTATATAGAAACGAATAA
This sequence comes from Panorpa germanica, assembly GCA_963678705.1. Lineage (NCBI taxonomy): Eukaryota > Metazoa > Arthropoda > Insecta > Mecoptera > Panorpidae > Panorpa > Panorpa germanica. The sequence continues at coordinate 13,954,599 of OY783211.1, read as the reverse complement.
AATAAAATTCATTATCGTATTATAGATTACGCTCTTACAACCTCTTTTAAGTATAAGTCGCGGCCGAACTATCGTAATTTGAACCATAACAGAATTATGTAAAGCTTCGGTAAATAACAAAATGTAAATTTAGGTAAAATATCGCACAAGTCGTAAAATTTGCTACACCTGTATTCCCAGTCTAAAGTTTGTCACGTAATTATAGCGAACGAAAGATATATCTAAAAAATATATAAGATATCAAATAGAGTAGACAACAGTGACTGAATATGATACTTATATTAAGTAGTCTGCCGATTCCCTTCATACTTAAGTTGAGTGCTGCATCCTACACTACCGCATTGATACTATCTATCTATCTATATTGCATACATCAACTATTTATTATTATCACTCTGCGTAGTTAAAGTAAAATTAAACACTGAACAAAAGGTATGACTTTTTTTATCATACATTCAAAGTATGCAACAAAAAAAAATCAATTTGTTATTAATTTTTTTAATCAATGATACATAGATTTTATTACTCATTGAAATAATAATTAATCACGAAGGCGTGACAAACAGGTACATACTTGATAGCAATGCGACCTTCAATTAGTTCAAAGAACACTTTAATATAGTTCAAGTACAGATATTTATAGACTTTTCTAAAATAATAAAACAGTGATTAAACATGAAAGGTTGTACATATTAAGGCCCTGTCATCTGTACAAAATAGTTTCTGATGAAGGGCAGCGGGGTGGGCTGAGGTAATCCCCTCTCAGAACATAAAACATGCTGTGACGTTACTCATTTGAAAACATTTTCTTTTCTTTTAGTCTCATTTTATTTTTGGTCTTGTGCTCTTTTTTTAGAAATCGAATTTTAGATTAGATGTGCCCCCCCCGTCACGTCTTGTTACACTGCAAACGCCATATATATCCCCCAGTTTGCGTATGATGTAATTAATAGTGGCCCATAAGACGATATGGCCTATGTTAATAAAGTAAGAAACTTAGGTTTTTAATTAAGAGGATATTTATCTTACTTTATCTATTAATTATTATTAGTGTCTCCTCATTTGCAACATCTTGTAATTGCTCCCATGCATAGTGGTCACGTTTGGTTACAAATTTTCCATATTTTTGTGTACTCCAAATTCCTTTATTTTCTTTTTCTGTTACTTCTCTCTTAAATTATTTGGCAAGTCAATTAATGCTATGCAAATCTGAAGGAATTAATGCAGGAATCGTTCGATTATTGAACGAGGTTTTCTCCGAAAGTGGTTTAATAACATTTATATTTATTTCTTAGAAATTAATTCATAGTTTCGTCATCTTCCTTATTACTTCAACGAAGAAACATTTTTTTTCTGGTATTGGAAGACGTAAATAATTAAGACTCACATGAAAAAAATATATAAATTAATTTGGAATAGCGAAATGAAATAGGAAGATTCACCATGTTAATTTTTTCCTCAAATGTATAAAATTCTGACTGATAAGAGGGTCGTTAAGAAGCCAATGCAATTAAGTCAACAAAAAAAAGGGAAATCGAAAAGAAAACATAGTTTTTGAGTACATTGGAAACATAATCATATGCAGAAGTTAAATAAAGAAAAAGTATATCCTTTAATAACTAAATGGAATAAGATTTATTCCATTAAAATTTACAAAAATCAGAAAATATCAAAAAATTACCACATTGTCTTCTGAACAGCTCAAATATAAATTTAAAATCATTTTTATAAATGATTATTTTAACATAATCGACATGTTGAAAAAGTCTAAGTTTGATATTCCTAAAATCGTACGCATCATTTGTGCAAGAAATATTAAAAGATTATTTTTTAAATCCCTATTTTGTAACTTTTTGAATCAATTGAAATTCTAGCGTGGTCAATCATTTATTTTGGAATACGGTTTCTTTACATGTGAAAAAAATATATATAAAAAATAAATATCAAACAAATTTGGGCTTTTGCCACTTCCTATGGTTCAAAAGTAGTCAATCACTTCACACGGAATTTCCAGTATATTTTAAAGCAAATTTAAAAATCCACTGAATGTAATTAAGTTTTTACTTCTTTGTAAATCAACAATTTTTTTAATTCCTTCCACCGTTACATTAGAAATTTACATTTCGTAAATTATGGTGTGACATTTATTTAACCATATTTTTTTTTTTAATTTCAACTACTTGTTCGTGATTCAACTTAAGGAAGTTATCGATGGATTCAGTCGGTCTGTTCTTAAAACAAATATCCTAAATCCAAACTCACTAGACTTTCAGGTTACGCGTTAACCACCATTTAGCACTGATGACATCCCAAATTCTGAGAATCTTTAAGAACAAAACTTTAATCAAATTATAAAATACATGTAGATGTTATTCAACATACGAGTATATCACATCACCCACAACTAGGAGAACTTGGTTTCAAGGCCAAGGAATTCATTAAATATAACTTTTCAACTGTTTTAACTTATTGACCTTTGCTCGTATTCGAATGCGGTTTGAATATATTATTATTTCTATAAATAAAAATCTAGTCAAGTAATTTACTGTCATAATTAATTAATTAAGGGATTTTTAATTTAATATTTAGATGAAAAAAACATTTTAGTGAATCATTATTAACATTTTGTTTTGGAGAGCCATTTTTTAAATCAACAAGTCTATTTGAGTTATGGTAATTTTGTAGATATAAGTTATTTTATAAGAAATTTGTTTACTCTTCGCTCAGGTTCAAAGGAACACGTGTGTTGGACAAGTTCAATCTTTTTAAAATTATTGTTCATAATTTTAATGACAATTTATATTCAGAAAAAATATGTCAGTCGTGTTTGTGCCGGTAAACTTCGCAGACAAAACTTGTAAGGAGGACACTGCGTCATAGAAACTTCAACTTCAGGCTGGTATTCAATTTTGTATAAATTTTAGCAAACTATTTTCTATTATGAATGAATATTGCGCCAGTAGTTTAGGCATACAGTCGAAAAATGTGTGTCTAAATCACTGAATGCGTCAAACTAACGAAAAAACCGGTAAATAAATGTTTTCGACTAATTTGGATATGCAGATTTCGAAGATTTTGTTTACCACACTTAATTTCGATGATTTAAACTTCCATCTTGAAAAAATGGCGTTTAAATATATGTAGACTTTTTATCGTCTACATTAGTAGTTTTTGAATCTATTACCATCCCGGTACAGACTCCGCTTTGCAGGTTAGAATTTACAACCACGTGTTGCGATTCTATTATGCAGCCTAGAACTATTCAATCCTTGTTGATAGCTCACAATTTGTAGGTTATATCTCTAACCATCTGTTGAGATCCTAATTTGTAGGTACTTTCCCACAATTATAAGTTACAATTAACATCAGCCTAAGGTTGATGTACAATACAACAATATAGTTCCTTTTAAACGAGTAAACACATAATTTGGCTATTAATAGTTTAATCACTTATCAAAGTCATAAAATTACATCTACATTAAGTTAATCAATCTTAATTATATTCACAACAAAATACACTAGATTAAATACAATATAGTTCTTTACAATGTTTATGCGTTACACCCGTAATACGCAGTACAATTGTCCATAGTTAACAACACAATATTCTTAATGAAAATACACACTAGTACTAAACATTACATTTGCTGTCTAACTCTATTGTTTACGCTAATCACAATATCAATTATATTACACCTAGTAATAATTCAACTATGATTTTATATTCACAAAATAGCAACCATATAATACTCATTATACTTCTATCGCCATTTTTTATGAACACTTTTACACACGACACGTTGTACGTGTATCCATGAGACAACGCCTTGATGACTCATCATCTTGAACAGCTAGCGTACGCCGTTCGTCTGTAAGCGAACTGCTAAGTATCTTTCTGTGAACGGCTATAGTGCCTGTCACTGGTTTATTTATACCCCGTTCTTATCCAAGATCTCTACCCTAGTTTACAGTTTACTTATTTCTATTTCTTAAAACTAAATATAATTTAACTTAAAATTACTCCTTAAAAAATAACCCCACATATATATATATATATATATATTAAAATATTTTTGCAATATCTTCTTATTAGTGAATCAATCATCTGAGGTCTTTAAAGATTTTCTTCCATTCCTTCCTATTTACCCCCTTCATCTCCTAATTCCTCACTTCTATCGTCTGTACGTCCTCCAGATGTTCTGTCCACCTATCCTGTGTATCCTTCTATCAGTTTCTTAGCGGTTCTGTTCCCGTCCAATCTTTCCACATGTCTAACCATCGTAGTCTTGTCTTCCTAATATCGTCACGATGTCTATATTAAATCGTAATCTCCACTCTCTGTTTTTGCATATCTTTTTTCCACAAAGTCATAAGATAAAAATAGTTATTATCAATCTGATAGAGAGCTCAATTTCCTACAATTTGTGCATACAACATTTCTTTGCATATCTGATAGATGTTGAGCTGCACCGTTGTAAATTAGAGCACTTCACTAAAAATTAATGATGTGCCCTTTTTCTCCCATATCTTTTTTATTTTTCATATTGAAACTCCCTACACTTCAATACATTTTTCTAACTGAGGAAATTGTCTAGTCGATCGGAAGGCGATCTCAGTTGTTGTCTTATTTTTTATCTAATTTTTTTCCAGAATAAATCGGTTAACTAGTGGCGCAAACTAGATACAAAACTAATAACTAGTTCTTTTAGTTGCAATAAAATATATCTAAGGTTCAAATCATTCTAATTAGCAAAAATGACATCAGATATATAAAAGATTTTTAAGATATAAAATTAAATAAAAAACAGTTTCAATTTTTACACCTTTTAATGACGCAATTATGTAACCGAAGGTGTCATTGACATTATACATTAATGGATAGGTAATATTATATATAATAGGGTGTTTCGAAGATATTATCTGTCAAGACATTGGAGACACTGTTAGAAATATCCACAGTTATTTTGCTACAAAAATTTAGTAAGTTTTATATATACCAATTTTAAGTAATTTTAGTTACAGTCTCTGATATACCTAGATAGAAAATGTAACTTTAATTACCTTGTAATAAGCTACCAAATGTAAAACTTGTACTGTAAGACAATTTCTGCTTGTAGAAAAGCTACCAAGTGTAACGGGTTGCAATACAACATATATTATAACTCTAATATTTTTAGGAACACCCTGTATTTAATTTCCATATGACGAGCATACGTAGTAGTCTTTAAATGAGAAACAAATCACAGTGACTAATAATTAAATTGACAGTATTGTACCGCCATGGTGTCACACCTAAGATTAGCGCGTTTGTTGGCACAGGTGTTTTCAAAATAACAGATTTGATTAGAATCATATATCAGTCGCAATGCTTAAAGGGTCGGCTGTGCTAGGTAGCTTCTTTTGCTTTCAAAGGAATCAAGGTTCACGTTTTTTAATTATTTATTGAATAACAATTTATTTGACATGTAATATTATAGGTGGATTAATTTGTCTGGTCAAGTAAACCTGTCAGGTAAACCGTATGAAATTATATTTTGAAAAATTGATGATTCTAACTTGTTTAAATTATTTGCAATTCTTTGGCGAACCTTCATTCGTGCAGTAATTATACTCGCACACGAGATACAACATTACGCCTCCGGCAAGTAGACGCCAAAACATTGGGGCGTGGATAATGATGATAAAATCAATAAACATATAGTATATAGCCATTTTGTATGTTAATAAATACATTATATACTGATATTTTTTATTTAATTAATCCGTTACATCAGTAGTCTTACTCAAAAGTCTCGATAATAAAGGTAGGCGTCTACACATCAGTATAGAAGTCTTTTTAACGGGAAAATTTACCATAGTTCGAATAGCACTTGTCAAGCCGTTGTTTACTTAAGTGGTGGGGGTGGGGTCAAGTTAATGCATATTAATATACAAAACTGTCGGAGATATAGAGTTTTAAGTCTTCACCTCTCTGGTCGGGTTTCGTTTTACTTTTAAATTCGTTTTTCTCACACATAGCTTTTTCAGAGTCTAAGCCCTCTTTAGCTCAAAATCTACTGGACCGATTCCTTTGAAATTTTGGACACTCTTTCTTTATATAAATGCCAAGGTAACGCTGTTTTTTTTATTGTTTAATTTTAACGTATTCTAAAATAACAAAGTTTCTGATTTTTTCATGAAAATCCGATATTTTTAATTTTAAGTGTTGTAAAAAATTGAAAAATCAATAATAAAAAAAACTCGACAGCATTCGAATCATTTTTCAGAAAAACCAGTGATGATACCAGTTATGAGTGGCACCGAAATGTTACTTTTTTTGTGACGTCTGAGGAGATTTGCTGTCAATGTCTCATTTTTTTTACCTTTATTTATGAAAATTTTACAAAGTATTCTTTACATGTAATTTTATCATGTAGTAATTATAGAAATAATTATATATTAACTGTGTCGTCAATAAATGTTATCGAAAATATGCTTTTTTATCGTTTTTACCCTTAAACGATATTTTTCCAATAGAAATGAAAGTCATATTTTTCCATTATTTTGAAAATTACAAAAGCAGTGTTATTAATACCATTGTAACTCATGTACAATAGTCGAAATGTCATGAAATGAGACAAATCGTTTAAAAGTTGGTACTATCTAAAAATTATATACAGTTGTCAATAATCACGCTATCTGTATGTCGTTTAATACGAGTCGTTTCATATTCGTTTAATACGATGGTTTGCATTGCTTTCATGCTTATATGTAGATGCCTACCTTAACCGTCCTCCACCACACACGGCCAGGAAGTGAAACAGCATGGTACAGAATAAATACTCGTAAATATCTTGGGTTTTTATAAATTAGGAGAAAAGTATAATAATAATGTGTATGGCATAAGCAGCACTCCATACGCCGTACGCCGTATGCCGGTAAAGCAAAGGCAACGGTGCCGATATTCAAATCAAGTTAAATATTTTATGCAAATTGCTTGCGGGTCCTACTTGTATAAACCACTTTGCATGGCTTAAGGGGTTACATGGGTTTCGTGTGTTCAAATTTTTTTTTTTTTTTTTTTTGGCTTATTAATTTCTACAACATCTCAAGAATATTATACTAAATTTTCAAGTCGATCCGAATAATAGTTTCGGAGATACAGCCTTTGGAAGGTGTGCGCTCCAAGTCAGTTTCATTGTTACTCAAAAGTTTAAACGCGTTTTTCTGGGAACCGTGTTTTCAAAGTCGGTTGTCAAATTTTCTCGAAAACTACTCAACCGATCTTGATGAAATTTTACACAGGTGTTTGAGATACAATTTACTCGTGCTTGACGGAAGGATTTTTTTTTTTTCAATTGCAACTATTTTAAAAAAAACAAAATGTCAAGCAAATTTACCTAAATTTTCATTTTTTTGTAAAAATGTTTGCCAAAATTCCAATTTTAATTTTTTTTTTTTTTCCTTCCGTCAAGCACGAGTTTATGGTCTTACCTAAAACACGTATTTTTGTTTTTTTACTTTAGATAATCCTGTCAGGAGTTATGCTGACAACGCGGACGCACCTTTTTTTCGAGGCGTCACCGGAAATGACGTCACAATAGAAGAGTTTTAATTTTTTTTTTTTGAAAATTTCAGAAATTATTCTTTAAATATGTATCTATAAGACAGAAAAAAGTTTGAATTAAATAATTAACTTTTTACATAGAAAAAAAAATATTGAAAATAGGCCTTTTTTTACCCGACGAAACCCATGTAACCCCTTAAAGCAATCATAAATATTACCGCACCACGTACACCCGACCAATAAATTATTATAATTATGATTAAGTAACATAACTGGTTTACTTTATGTGTAGAAAAAATTTCCGAATATTTTTGAATAATTTGGAAACTTCAACTTCGGTGAAAATAATTTCATTGATATTATTGTTAGAGTATGTTGTTCAGGAGTGAACGAATCTGCTACAAGAATAAATGAACGATGATTCAGTTCCCCACAAAGCTGTGAAACATGTCTTTATTTCTATAAAATTGTATTTTGAGCATGTTGGCTATCAGAATCTCAAATGTCCAATTATTTTTTAATATGTCGCTATATTTTCGGAGATATTAGCAATTGAAATAGTCATACGTTTTACGTTAATCATTGAAGGGATCAAACGTTACAAAATATAGTTTCTTCTGTAACGTCACATCCGATTTCTAACCCGCTCTCCTATTTACTTTTTTATCGATTATTTTTGAATATTTAAACAAAATAAACAATTATTTTATAAATTCAAAAAACACATACAAAAAATTTTATGATTTATTTTATAAATTCACTAGCTGTCCCGACCACGCGTTGCTGTGACTAACGTTTTTGTCATATTACATTACATAGCGCCATCTATTAAATATTTACTCAATCTAGTATTTACTCAATCTAGTCAACAGATGTCGCCATCACCGTCGCCAGATGTCATATGTCATATACAGATAATTAATAGACAATAAGATAATATTGCAATCATAAATTGAGATGTAAGCTATCCTATCTTTCAAGTTGGATCAAACTGCACACGGTGTACAAATTTGATTAAAATCGGTTAAGTAGTTTAGGAGTCCATCGCGGACAAACTCGGACAAACATGTGACACGTAATTTATATATATTAAGATAAATGTAAAAACCTTTCTTTTGAAACTAATTCTGATTTATTTCTGTTTCAGGTGTACGTCATCAATTGGTAAGTTATTTATAAATAATCTTTATTTTTATTTAAATAAACTATGAACTGGATGTTCAATAAGTTTAATTGATAATCAATGTTGTGTTTCTGCAATACTTAAAGTAATCTTGGGTTACATTGTCTTTCTACTTTAAATTATGTATGACTGTACTATGTGTCAAAACTCGACCATTATTGTGTTCGTTTCTGACCCTATCTGATTGCTTCCGGTGTGCAACGGATGTCTTCTGTAAATATTCGTGAAGAAATACTTAAAGTCATTGTTAAGAAATACGAGCAATGATCGGAGGCCATTGCCAGTAATTCTCTTCCAAAGTCAACGACATTATCAAACGATTTAACGGAAATTGACACAATGGTTTTAATGTCGCAATGCCTTCTGGGCTAATCCGTTAGCACTACCCAGCACACCTGGTATTAAATTAAGATCATTTTATTCTAGTTCCGGATAGTTAACTTAGAAGATTGCTTCAGATTAGGTGCGCCAGTTTATGTCCGGTTTGTTAATTGTTAGTTCTCCGACGATTTAAGATTTTAACTCGAACAGGGGGAGTTAAATTTATCTGCATGTTTATGTGCTACATTTCAACTGTAGATATTTCGAAAAGATAGAGACATAAATTTTTCAATTGATAAAAATATTGTTTTCGTTTGCACTTCTTTTTGATTTGTTTGAAATAGAACACAAAACAATTTTATTAATTTAAAGTGAAGAACAAGTGTAACACATTTCACTGAATTGAAAATGCCATTGATATACACTAGGGATGTAACGAATATTCGCATTCACAATAACTTATGCGAATATATTTGGCAACGAAGAGTGAAAATAATTTGTAAAAGATCACTGCAACTGATTCGGTTTACAATATTTTTATTTAAGTTACTACTTGAACTTGAAATATAAAATAACAATAATATAGTAAACTTTTACTTATTAAACACACAAGTAAATTATCAAATTTTTAATTAAACTAAACTGGGAACACAAATGATAAGATTTATATTATACTAGCTGTCCCGGCCACGCGTTGCTGTGACTAACGTTTTTGTCATATTACATTACATAGCGCCATCTATTGAATATTTACTCAATCTAGTCAACAGGTTTCGATTTACTCAACAGAATATTTACTCAATCTAGTCAACAGATGTCGCCATCATCGTCGCCCGATGTCATATGTCATATACAGATAATTAATAGACAAATAATTAGCAATAAGATAAATAAATTGAGATGTAAGCTATCCTATCTTTCAAGTTGGGTCAAACTGCACACGGTGTACAAATTTCATTAAAATCGGTTAAGTAGTTTAGGAGTCCATAGCGGACAACACAGTGACACGTAATTTATATATATTAAGATTACTAAGTAAGGCAATTGGAGTAAGGGAATATTAAACTTCAGGAATAAAAGTTTGGTTCCATATGCCAAGATTTGACGCCATATTTGAAAAGCTGATATTCGCATTCGCTTTCCCTAATGTAGTAAATCGAACATTCGTTACATCCCTAATATATACTAGCGATATAAGAATCGTAAGGAAATGGTGGGGATAAAATCAGTGCCAGTTGGAGATAAATGTATAGTGTATGCGAGATGATTTAGCGTCTTCCTTATACCTTGATACCACTTCTTTATTGTTTGGTGCCTTCCTTATCTTAGCGCTCGATGCTATTGCCTTTTGTAAACCACTTGCACTAACCTTGGGTAAGAAAAATCCGCTAGATAGTGTTAGCGACTGCATCAGTTGAATAGGCAACGAAACTAACAAATGTATTATTAAATATGACTGAATAAGAGATATTCATTAAATAAGGATATTATCCGAAGATGTAATCGTAGCATGTAACATTTTACCTTAGCGGAATCTATAAATATTTAATCTAAAAAGATCTAAATTCGCATTATAAAACATTTTATAAGATTCTTCAAGTGTAATAATAATGTAAAGAATAAACAAACCAAATTCATTTAAGTTATTTATCCTGATATAACGTAGTCTTGCATACTCGTGTACTACGCTTCTATAGGTGAGCGTCCAGGTGGCCTAACGGACTATAAGGCCTGTCTCAGTATGGGACCGTATTTAAGCGACGGCGTATTCGGACGTAAATCGGCGGTTTGAATGAGCTACAAAGCAAACCGCCTATGTGTGGCACAGATGTCTGTAGTCGTGTATTAGGGGGTGTATTGGAGTTCTTTAACACTTATATAATTTATCATGAGAGCAAACTTTAACTTTAATTTTTATCGATACACTACTGGTATTAAAGGGACTTTAGCATTTATTATATATCTGAGTTCTGGTGGGCGTGAATTTAAATTTAGTTCTATCCTATTGGTATGGGCATCCGTGCCCATGATTCACTGAAATACAAACATAAATTGCATGCAGAACATACCCATGTCGCCGATAGATTTCATTTGACCGCGTATTGCAGCGTAACAAAAGGCGATCTTAGGTATCCCCTCCAGTCTGATGCGGCTTTTTGCATTTACAAAGGTTCATATAGGGTATCGTTGTAGTAGTGGTAACGCTTGGATAGTATTCGCCTTTATACGCTTCTAATGTGCGAGGTAGTGCCGCCCGTATTCGGACTGCTTTGTAGCGTGCAGTCTGAGAGCTCCAGAGCGATCTCATTACATTTACATGGTTCGGATAGGTAAAGCGTAGTAGCCCGTATACGTCCGGCAGAAATTCGCGCGGTCAAATGAAATCTATCGGCGACATGGGTATGTTCTGCATGCAATTTATGTTTGTATTTCAGTGAATCATGGGCACGGATGCCCATACCAATAGGATAGAACTAAATTTAAATTCACGCCCACCAGAACTCAGATATATAATAAATGCTAAAGTCCCTTTAATACCAGTAGTGTATCGATAAAAATTAAAGTTAAAGTTTGCTCTCATGATAAATTATATAAGTGTTAAAGAACTCCAATACACCCCCTAATACACGACTACAGACATCTGTGACACACATAGGGCGGTTTGCTTTGTAGCTCATTCAAACCGCCGATTTACGTCCGAATACGCCGTCGCTTAAATACGGTCCCATACTGAGACAGGCCTTAAGCATTTAAAGACTTTTAGACGACACGGCGAGAAATCTAAATCTATAAGTAAAGCAATGAACATCATATGTCGGTCTTAGAAACAATTCATAAATAATGTTTCCTGTTACAAATAAATAGTGCAGTAATTTTTGTGTTTGTTTGTGAAATTAGTATTCGGCTCTAAATATTATCGTGCGGTTATGTGGTTTTGTTATGCTAGCATGTAATTGTAATTACGGAGAAATTCTGTACAATATCTATTGAAAAGGTTATTAGAATTTCATCCCCAACCAACTATGTTAACTACCAACAAATATTCAGCTTATGGACAGCTTTCCACGCATCCTAAAACAGCTGTACCATTGAATTACCATTAAAAACACATACATTTCTAAAAGAAACATGCTTTCGTATTTTGCGTATTTTGTTAATACTGCGGAGATAGTTTTTACTTTGATCTAGTTTGAACCCTTTTAGACCGCTAGTTGCGTAACCCTGCTTTACGCTGAGAACATATGACATAGTTGTTTAGCACGTACCACTTCTGTGCTAAAACATACGACTTACATAAGTTGTAACATAAATGTATATGTAAACTAGATTCACAATTAGAAAATTCATTTATAATTATATAATTATTTTAATTTCTATTAATAGCAGAGTGGCTGAAAGTAAGTAATGGTTAAATAGGCAGTGGTGTGGTTCACATTTATGAGGTTTGCCATAGTCAAATACCTTAGGACTGGAAATAGGCCGATACTAAATAAAACAAATAACTAAGTCGGTATTAAGACAAAATTGCTAACGGTGTCTCTATTTCTCCAACATTTTGTCCCCAAACTTGTCCCCATGTCTTATTCGTATGGCAAGAGGCCATGTTTTCTTGCGTTGCTACCTCCCTTAACAAATATAAACTCTCCAAAATGTTTTTGAGATATATTTGAACTTACATTTAAATTTATCTAATATTTCTAAATGACAGATGGTTCTTATGACAAGAAAACATAACATTTTGTAATAAATACGAAAGAAACAACACAAGATCGCTAAACATAGAACATAAACTGATATAGTATTTGTTTTTACATAACGCTACGTTTTATTATTTAACGAAGTTTAACATAATTCTGCTACATTGTCATTAAATAAATGCAAAAGACATTAAAAGTATTTTATTAATAGATTAATTTAATGTGTTACATTATATAATCTTGTTTCGAACGCTTAATTAACATAAAAAAATATTAATTTATGTCGAAAGATAACTTTTGTTATGTACAATTCATTAACTTAATCCTTACATATACGTAACTGTGTATAGTGGGTAGTTTCTTTTAAATTTCTGTTTGCATATATACGTACTTTTTTTCTCATTCTTTTATTTAAAAATACTATACTACGTATTCATTTTATTAATTGTGAATCCATCATCACTACAAGCTCGCTAATGTGCAAATTTATTGTGTAAAGATGATACTCGTTTGACGAGATTATGAGATGGCGGTGGCGATGGACCAGCTCTCGATATTTTATCACATTTTGTTTCTAGTTTTACCTATAATTATAAATTCAATTTTTTAGGTTAACTTTTTTCTATATCCAAGTAAAACTCTTTCTTAAACTACTTATACTCCTACCACAGACAGGTTTTAATGACAATGTTTTTTTGTTTATAGATTTTCTTATAATTTACTTGATTTGCATATTTTATCGTTCTTAATGTTAACAGATGTTGAAATTGTCATTAATTATCAAGTTTTTTTTTTCTTCCTAAATATTTATGTAATATTTATATTATTTTTATGTTTTATATTATTTATATATTCTATGTAATGATGATTTATTTATTGAGGTGTTTTGTCCAGCACTCCTTGACATTAATGCTTGCTTAACTTTATTTTCATTACCCTTTGCCTTCTTCATGGCTATCGGGCTGTCGGGCGGTAGTGCGAAGTTCAATATTGCGAAATACGTTTATTCTTGTGAAAACTAGTAATAACGAAACTTTAAGTATTGAATAAGACGATTCAAATTATTAAAATGTTGGAAAAGTAACGTCGGTTTTCATTAATAAATACACAGTGAAAATTACTATGCCACATAGTAATGTTTACTAAGTATTTCTCACAGTGTAGGTGCCCTGTTTTTGCTTTGAAGAACTTCTGTCTTCAAGACGGTATCATTTTTACCTTTTAATGTTTTATAGATTATATTTTTAGCTTACTTTTGAAAGAAGTTGAGCGCAAATGAATCGTGCTGCATCAAGACAACATAATTCCCCATATACCATTAGATTACCATTTATTTGAAAGCTGTTTGCAGGGTTAAACTTTCGATAATGATAATGTCCTGAAATTGAACTTGGTTTAGTTACTTGCTGATAAGAACTATAAGTTCTATGACCGGGAAGTCGTGAAATTGCAAGTAAGATGGTAAAAGATCACCGAACAGAAATAGTGGTATTTTACACTATAAAACTGAATTTTGCATTTTGTTTTCTCTGTGTAATTTAACAAAGTTTTCATCATAGTTGCCAATTATGGATTTTTCTGTATTTACTATCCTATCACCGACGCACCGATTAATTTCGCAATTAATATGATGGTCACAATACATTTATGATTATACAAAGCATAGAATCAGTTGAACGAAACAATCAAACGCAGAATTTATAGCGTTGATCTAGAAATCGAACACAAAGAAGAATGCTGTCGGAAGAGATTTTCATTTTTATTTTCCGTTTCTTTGGTCTCTGAAGCGCCTACAGAGGATGTATTAATCACAACTACGAAATAGGTCAGTTATGACTTTATTAAGGACTGTTGATATCAAAATATATCATCCCAATTTTTGAGATGTAGACATTTTGAGACCTAAAATTGCAATAAAGTAATAAGCGACAATTTTTTTGAATGGAAAAATTCATCCTCCATCTTCTAATATTATTTATGTACTTGTTTGAAACCTATTTGGGGTGCGGTTCGATAAAAAATGATGTACAATAAAAAAAATATAAAAAAAGACAATTTATCTCGTGCTAAAACCTTAAAAAATCTAAATATAACTATTTAATGCATATCTCCAATCAATAAAATACAAATTCGTATAATAAAGTGATTAGCCGGTCCATTAATTCGCAATAAATCATAACATCGGAAACAGTTCAAAACAAAAACACGAGCCTATAGAAGTTGTTGTTTCTAAAGGCGTTTTATAGCGTTTTTAATATTTTCTTATGTAAATTATCGATTCATTAACGTCTAGAACGTTAAAAAATACGCAAAAATTGTGATTTATATTAAACGAGTCTTTTGAAGATGATAAAAATAAAAACTTAGTAATTAAACATCTCAGTTATGTTCCAGAGGATAAAGAATGCTAAAAAAAATTCAATTCAATAACTGATCTACAAAATCAAATATAACTTTGATCAAGCATCGAACCCGAGGATACAATTGTTTTAAAGTTATATTTTACTAATAGAAATTCCTCACTGCATCTCTTTGCGATATTTCCATGTGTTTTTCTACGTATCCGGTTTTTGTCGGTACATGTTTTAAACCCCTGTACTTATTTGATTCATGTCCTTATTCAACAATTAACACCATTTTGTAATTAGAGTGCAAACCGCGGAAACAGTTTAATAATAAACTAATCATCTACATCAAATTGTTTACGATTATTACTATCATTAGCAATTAACCTGCCGCCCACCCGCTACATCCAAACGTCCACTTTGCAATTAATTCATTATTTCAATTATCTAACGCGGTTATCTAACCTTTATTCACGTAATTATAACCACACTGTACAACAAGTATGTCAAACATGCGGTTTGTAGTCCGTATGAGGCCTTTAAAGAGTATTTGTTCGGCACAAGTACCAAATTTCTGATTTTCGCTAATTGGTAATGTGATTGAATCCTTTTCTTATTTTCTATAAATTTCTTGCAAAGAATGAAGAGTTTCTGTCACATTACTAACGAGCGAAAGTCGTAAATTGGGGACTGCCTACATTCAGCATCATTGGTGTTTTTGTAGCTGCGTTTAAATCAGCAAACTACTTCTCTACCAATTATTTCTAAGGAGCAGTGTCCGAATAACACTAATCAAGCCATTGCTTTGCTTAAATGCTATTTTTATCATTAAAAATCAACTCATGAAATTCATATTTTTCCATTGTTTCAAAAATTGCAAAAGTAACGTCACTAAAGCGACGATTTTTCCGAATATCCATGAACAAATCCTATTTAGAAGAAGCTACGTCGTTTAAGAAATACGCGAGAAAAATTTTAAGCCTTAGAAATGAATTTGAAGTAATATTTGCAAATTTTGGAAAACTAGTTTTCTTTATTCTTTTTGATTTAATTAATAAATATAGAATCAGTATCTAATCAAATTCAAGTGGAGAAAATTCAGGTGCAGTTTGGTTAAGATTTGGTTGGCGTGACTGTATTTTACCAGGTTCGAAAATTTGCATACAAAATTATTTCCATATTAGGAATTACTTATCACTGTCATCATTTATTTTCAAGTATACTTAATAATTTATTAGTAAATAAGTCTCCAGTCACATCTAGCTTTACTGTCATTCATTTTGACTCAGTTTTGAAAGTATCCACTGCGAGCAAAATTTCCCCCGAAGTAGAAAAGATAGGAGCATTGAAAAGATGTCAAATAACAAGAAGAAAACATCTATAATTCTCTAAATGAATCTATGTTTCTATGAAAATTGATTTTGAAACATTTTTTTTACGGCCCATTGTAAAAGTGCGGCACATGTCAGTCTTTCAATTCAACACGCTTGCCTTTACTGTATCGATACAACTACTTAATGATATAACAGAACCAAACCAGCTCTAATAGACACTCGCTATAATGATAACTACAAATACTAGATCTCCTCAAGTTCTGTTTTGTTTTGTTGTCTTAAATATAACACAAACAATAATTCAATTTACTATCAAGGTTGATGTTTGGTTGCTGAAAGTGAAAGTTTGTAATGACGATGACGTTGTTGTGTTGTGATGACGGACGTAAACGGTGCATGGTCGATGACGTACGTGTTACTTTAGTTTACTTTTATTTTAATTGTAATATGTTGTGTCATGTTATATGCAGAATGCGCAGAAATGCAGTCAGTAGTCGAGAGTGTTGAGTATTAAAAATTAATCCAGTTTACCCACTACACCTGGTGTTGCATTTTAGTGAATGTGGTGGGTTCACAATTTAAATACGACTGTTATATGAATTTTGAAAGTGAGATTAATACAAACTTTTCGAGTATTCTAAATGGCTGAATTATTTAAGTCGTTACCTCTAATACTTAGTTGTTCTTGAGTACGTGTTCGATTCCCATTTATTTCATGTGAGCCAATAAAAATAAGTCATCAAATAATTAACATAATTATAAATCAACAAATTTACGACTAAAAAAACTAAATCTACAAATTGTACTATAATTAATTCGACGATATAACCTACTAGTTGAAAGCGCATTAGTTTTAGCCATATTTGAACAGCTTTCTTATTGCATATTATGTTAGTTTTAGTCCTTTTCAATTTCCCTATTTATTTTCTCTTTGACAAATAAGATTTCGTTGTCTAATTTACTGTTGTTTACATTTGAGTACTCTAACCACTCTAAATTAATAAATCCAAGAGATCCACTGCCAATTTCATTTGTATTTTGCTAGTACCTTTCTTAATGATTTTTTTTTTTTCATCCAAAGGTACATTTAAATGTGGAACATTTTCTAGTTAAATATGACGTAACGTGCACATGATTCGTTTATTTATTGTGCTCATTAAACAGTTGCTACCTTTTATAATACTATAATTATTGTACACAGTACTCGTCAAGTTTAGGGAATTTAAAAACTTAGGGGTTAGGGGATTTTTATGACATAGAACATATAAATTTTAAAATTATCCTTATTTATGCTTTTCATAACCTTTATGATATATCATCTACAACGATTACACGATTTTAAATATTATTCAGAGTAAGGTTTTTCATATCCTAATTCTTGAATTACAGTCTTGATAGTTTGAAATGGTGCTCACTTTACAATTGCAGTTCAAAGTACAAAGATTATTATTTTTCTTATTGTAATAGGTATCAAAATATCACTACTTAGTAACTAGTAACGCCATCTGTAATCTGTTGTGTAAAAACTTTTTCTTATGTCAAATATAGTCTGTTGCGAACTGCTAACGTGTCTTTATAGGTTATGGGCAAATTTACCGGTTTATCAGTTATTTTATAGTATAAAATAGATAAATTGTTACGTTTTTTTTTCGCGGAAACATGACTATGAACTATATTGCGAGTGTGCCAAAGCTAAAAGGCAGAGAGAATTACGATGAGTGGTGTTTCGCGGCCGAAAACTTGTTGGTACTAGAAGGGATGGAAAAGTACATCAAACCTAGTGCAGACTTCGAAGTTAAGCCAGTGGACGACTCCAAAACGAAGGCAAAGCTAATTTTGACCATCGATCCAGCATTGTACGTGCATATAAGGAATACCAGGAGCTCGGCAGAATTATGGACAAAATTGAAAGCCATGTTCGATGACTCCGGTTTCTCAAGAAAAATAACCTTACTTCGACATTTGATTTCGATAAGACTTGAAAACTGTGATTCGATGACTACCTATGTCACACAAATGATCGAAACGGCTCAAAAGTTAAATGGCACTGGATTTACAATAACAGATGAATGGGTCGGATCATTATTATTAGCAGGTTTGACTGATCGCTATTCTCCAATGATAATGGCAATAGAACATTCTGGCATTTCGATAAGTGCGGATACTATAAAGTCGAAGTTACTCGACATGGAAGTAACCAGTGATTTTGAAGGTGCAGCTGGCGGTACGGCGGCATTTGCAGCGAGAAATAAATATAATTCTGGCAGCAGCGGTAAACCAAAGAAATATGGCGGCAACCCAATGTCGAACAAAAAGACCGCGGCAGATACAACAGCAAAAACAATCACTTGTTTCAAATGTAAAGAGGATGGACATTATCGAAATCAGTGCCCAATGTTGAAGAAAAACACAAATAAATGCGTGTTTAACGTTGTTTTCCTAAACGGAAAGTATAACAAAAACGAATGGTACGTTGACTCAGGCGCAAGTGCACACATAACAGCAAATAAAGATTGGGTAAAGAACATGAACACAACTCCATGTATACCAGAAATTGTTGTAGCAAATGAATCAAAAGTGCCAGTTGTTTGTTCCGGAGAAGTTGACATTATTTCTGAACTTGGATGCAATATAACAGTGAAAGATGTGTTGTGTGTGCCTAGCCTGACAACCAACCTATTGTCGGTTAGTGAGCTCATTCAGAATGGCAATCATGTGATATTTACAAAGAAAAACTGTTATATTAGAGACAAGAACAATGTTTTGGTGGCGACAGCTGATTTATCTGATGGTGTTTATAAGTTGAGATTACAATCACAAAGTTGTATGTTGGCTACTACAGCTAGTGCAAAGTTATGGCACAGAAGACTGGCACATATAAACAGCCAAGACATGCACAGAATGAGAAATGGTATTGTTGATGGTTTGTCTTATGATAACTCACTTGACATAACCAAATCACAATGTACTACTTGTTGTGAGGGAAAACAAATGAGATTACCATTTTCTCATGTGGGTGAGCGGAGTACAGAAACTTTACACAGAATCCACACAGATATTTGCGGCCCAATGGAAACAAGTTCTTTGAGTGGTGCTCGCTATTTCCTGTTATTTGTTGATGATTATAGTCGCATGACTTTTATTTATTTTCTGAAGCAAAAGAATGAAGCTTTGAACAGATTTAAAGAGTTCAAATCATTGGTTGAGAATCAACAGAGTAAGAAAATAAAGGTGATCAGGTCAGACAATGGACTAGAATTTTGTAACAAGGAATTTGAAGGCTATTTGAAGCAAGCTGGAATTATACACCAGAAAACAAATTGTTATACACCTGAGCAAAATGGACTTTGTGAAAGGAGTAATCGTACAGTTGTTGAGAAAGCCAAATGTTTACTATATGATGCAAATTTAGATAAGAAATTTTGGGCGGAAGCAGCCAATACTGCTGTGTACTTGAAAAATAGATCGATTGCATCAGGATTGGATAAAACACCTTATGAGTTATGGTATGGATCAAAACCAGACTTAAGTCACCTACGTTTGTTTGGATGCAAAATTATGGTGCATGTACCCAAACAGAAACGTTTGAAATGGGACAAGAAAGCTACACAACATATTCTAGTTGGATATGGTGATGGTGTTAAAGGTTATCGTGTGTACAATCCTTCTAAGAACACTGTAATGATCAGTAGAGATATAATAGTGATGGAAGATGTAACACCTATCAAGGAAGTCAGTGAAGAGTCAGCTATTTGGATATCCAATGAAGAAAATCCTACCGACAATTTAGTGGAGGAAAGTAAAGATAAAGTGGGGGAGAGCAGAGATTCAGTGGGGGATCTGTCTAATAATGTTTCAGAAACAGATTTTTTAGATTGCTCTTCAGGTTCCTCATTACATACTGATGACAATGAAACACTGACTGAAATAAACACTGAAGATGTTCCAGAACAAGCAGTATCAATACCTGAGCAAGTGCCAGATGTGCCAAGTAAGCGTCAGAGAAAGAAGCCTGAGCGCTATGGTATTAGCAACATATGTGTTTCCAGTACTGTTCCAGCATCGGAGGAGATTGTATTCTCAGAGGCTCTTGAAGGGCCTGATCGGGAGCAGTGGAAGCAGGCAATGGCTGATGAATTACAGTCATTTGAGGACAGTGATGCGTGGCAGCTTGTGGACCATCCAGGTGATGTGACAATAGTGAAGTGTAGGTGGGTGCTAAATAAAAAGTATGATTTTGAAAACAATGTAAGGTATAGGGCTCGATTAGTGGCAAAAGGTTTCTCGCAGAAACCAGGTGTTGATTATACAGATACTTTTTCACCGGTAGTGCGGCATTCTACTCTAAGATTGTTGTTTGCACTTAGTGTTCAAATGAAAATGAGTATAACACATCTAGATGTAACCACTGCTTTCCTTAATGGTTTTTTGAAAGAAAATATTTATATGTCATTACCTGAAGGTTTTGTAAACAAAAGTGGGGGAAAGGTCTTAAAATTAAATAAAGCCATTTATGGGTTAAAACAGTCTTCCCTGGCATGGTATGAAAGAGTTAAAGAAGTTTTGAGTAGATTAGATTTCAAAAATAGTCAATATGAACCATGTTTGTTTACAAAAATAACTGGTAAAATTAAAGTGATAGTGGCCCTGTATGTGGATGATTTTTTGATTTTTTCAAACAATGATTTTGAAACAAATAAATTAAAAAGTGTATTAGGTTCAGAATTTAAGTTAAAAGACTTGGGACCTGTAAGACAATATTTAGGCATGAGAATAAATTTAGATAAAAATAAAAATGTTATTACTGTAGATCAACAACAATATATTGAACAGTTAGTTTCTAAATTTCAAATGTCTGATTGTAAGACACAAAGTACTCCGATTGAGCCTAAATTGAATTTAGATAAGTCATCTGATAAATGTTTACCTGATGTTCCTTATCAAAAACTTATTGGAAGTCTGATGTATCTGGCAGTATTAACAAGACCAGATATTGCTTACTGTGTTAGCTATCTCAGTCAATTTAATAGTTGTTATAGTCACATACATTGGAATTATTGTAAACGTGTATTAAGATATTTACTGCATACTAAAAGTTATTGTTTAAAATATACCAATAATAACAATAGTAATTTACAAGGTTTTGTAGACAGTGATTGGGCAAGTGATGCTCTAGATAGAAAATCCTATACTGGATTTTGCTTTATGTTGTCAGGGTCTGCCATTTCCTGGCAAAGTAGGAAGCAGAAAACGGTTTCATTATCCAGTACTGAGGCGGAATACACTGCTCTTTCTGAAGCTTCAAGAGAAGCTATTTATCTAAGAAATTTAATGCATGAAATTACTGATGTATTTAATGTAATTGATTTGTATTGTGATAACCAAAGTGCATTGAAGTTAGCCTCGAGTAGTCAGAGTCATAATAGATCCAAGCATATAGATGTGCGTTGTCATTTTATTAGAGATGTTGTAAAGAACAACTTTGTAAAAGTTAAGTACATTCCTACTGAAGAAATGCCTGCAGATATTTTAACAAAAGGTCTTTGTCATCTGAAACATTATAAGTTTATGAATTTACTTGGCATTGTTTCTGTGTAATCATGTGTACTTAGATTATTTTGATAAGTGGGGGTATTGTAATAGGTATCAAAATATCACTACTTAGTAACTAGTAACGCCATCTGTAATCTGTTGTGTAAAAACTTTTTCTTATGTCAAATATAGTCTGTTGCGAACTGCTAACGTGTCTTTATATTTCTTCAATTACAATTTTATTTATCTTCTATTTTATTTTACAATACCTAGCTGGTACTTTTATCCATATTGTCGTTATTTCTAGTCAATATCGTGTATTATATTTTTGTATTGTTTATTTTTGTAAGCTGTTTAGAAAATCTATTTTCTGTGTTTCGTTTTATAAAAATGAAGTGCTTATGTTGTGTAGTATGTATCTATACAATTATATCTTTTGGTAGGCTGTATTTGATCTTCAAAGATAGGCTGTTGTGTGTGTATTGTCCAAGATGTTGTATTAGAGCTTAAACACACTGCGATTTAAATGGGTTTTTAATTTTCTTAGTATTACAAAGCCGCCAGAAACGCTCGCTGAGATTTAAATCGCAATGTGGTCATTGCAATTACTATTTGAAACACACTTTATATATTCAAATTTCCTTAAATTGTGATACAGTCTTTATACTTTATTTATATAATCATTGTATTAACGTTATAATAATATATATTAATACGAATGTGGTTTCGTCTAGAAAAATGGATCACGGGTATACTGGTTTAATATACTCGTGTACGAATGCACTGTAATAGAGTTTGCCTGTATGTTAGGTGCTATGTATTTATGTTTTAAAATTAATTAGCATACGGTTACATATTAAGGGTACGATCCCACATAATAAGGACAATAATAGGTGTATTCTTGGAATTACTCAATGCTTCTGCTGCTTTTACATGCGTCACTTTACGAACTGTCAGTGGATACTGACCGCAATTGTAAACACAATGTTTATTTATTTAAATGATAAGTTTGTTCAAACATTAGATGTGAAATAGTAGTTTGTATAATAAACAAAACGTCAACAAATTACTAGAGTTTACGGACGTCAATTTACCGGTAAATTTGTCAGACCAAATGTCGCAGTAAACTACAAAATGCGTATAATTTGTGTTTTCTAAATATCGCTAAGTAAGTAGTAGTAATACATCATTTGTTTACCCGTGGGCAAAATATAATTAAATTATCAGAATTAGTTTATATGACAAGGAGCTGTCATTGATCCATGATCACAAGATGCCGTTCATAGAATTGTCTTACAGTACGGGCTTTTAATATTCCTTTTCGTAAAATTTATGAGGTAGGAGATATAAATATAGATTATCATTTTGTTTTCTTAAAAATATCCTTTTAATTATTTAATACTTTTAAGAGAATCGTTTCTTGGTTACGGATCTCGCAGAAAGAAGTCAAAGGGTAATTCTAGTGAAACTACATCATTTCACACGTAATGTTTGCTCGACCATCTTGGATACTGCTTACTGGACATTTTACTTTTGGGGCTCTTATGTTTCCGCGATCAGTCAGATAGATATTTAAAAATAGGTTTTTAAGAAACTCCCAGTAAACAATTTGGTAAAGTGTCCTGTTTTGTGACGTTTCTATCACTATTGAAGTTCAATTATAGTTCGCATCAACTTTACCTTCATTTGTATTGCGACAAGTAGCCGATAAAATAGATATTTCATATAAACGACTGTGAGCAACTGAACTGTAAATGAACTCCTTCATGACAATAAAATCATACGCATCTTCAATATGATGACAAAGTGATTCCAAAATGTTTACTAAGACATGTGACATAACCGTATCTATTTATTATTTCATTTAGTGAATTTCTGCTATAGATGACAAATTGCGCATATCACTTGTAAAACAGATTTTGAATGCGCGACTCGACATATTTTTATAGCAATTGACAGTTTAGATACCTTTTATGATTTGAGTTAAATTGTTTCAACTTCTGCGACAGAATCTTCAATTGTCTTGTTCATGTAACTTGTAGTTTGAACGTCACTTACCTAAAAAAGAAACAAAACACAAATTAATATACATAATATTTATTAAACGTAAATCTCTTTCTATCGCCATTGATTATATGTACTTTGTATATTTTATACAAATAAAACAAATAATAAAAGCTGGAATATTATATGCAATGTCTGCGGTATGTTTTCATTACCAGAAACACAAAGACCGAATCGTATCTAAGTGATTGCATTCTCACAATAAAACGGCATAAATAAAAGGCTATTTATCTTTTATCTTTCATAAAACCACAATTGAAGAAAAACCAGGATTTGCGATGGCGGAAAGGAACGACTCACACGGGCAATAAAGTTCTCTTCATCGCAGTTGGCTTTGGTCATAAATCACACTTTATTAAATAAATTTATTTCTGGTTAAGATACAAAAAAATGATGATGCTTCATTATTAAGGACGCTCGCAGTGTTGATGAATGATTTATGTTAAATTGGTGTTATACTTTTAATTGCGTTGTGAACCATTTCTTATTTTCCATCAAACTATTGATAAAGTTAACTATTAGTACCATAAGTGTGTATTTATTGTTTAATTAATTATAACATTATAGAAGATAAAGTCTAGTTATGCTGTACTAGAGGATGCGCTCGGAAATTCACGATTTATTTCTTGTTTCCTTGTCTTAAAAGCTAATTCGTTGGCACGTTTCATTCATGTTGAGGTTATTAACTAACGTTAAATACATGTAACTATGCTAGCGAATATATGAACCACATGTGTGTCAATGAAACTAGACTGTTGAAATGATTATTATAAAAATATATCTCGGTAATTTTTACAGCATCCTCTATGCTGTACCTATCATCTACTTTTCTAATCATTTACCATCTCCTCTATAAAATACAATATTTATAAGATAAATTAGTAAAATATTTGTGTCGTGCACAGTTTTGTTTTCGAGCGTTCAGTTAATTAGTGAGATATCTCAAATTTTTGTTCGATTTAATGTCGAATCTTCTAAAGAAATGAATTTTATAAACCCATTGTATATTTTATTAAATTTTCTATAAAAAACACAGGTTAATTTTGACGATTTTTATGTTACCAAACGTAGTTTTTACGCTAATTTCAAAATTGGAAACCATTTTTAAATATCTGCATTCTTGATATACTGATATCTCGAACACCATGACACTTATCTAAACATAAATTACAGATTCTAAATTAACATAAGAAACCTTTAAAAAAATTTATTAAAAACACATTTTCTTTAATTATTAAGAAGCACGAGCCTGCTTAATTCACAACAACTGGACATTGCTGTGGCAAGTTTATGTTATACAACTTTTAAACGATATAGCATAAACTGCAATCAGTTATTCAGTTGTACAGGTATGGTTATGAAATTCATTTGTGTTTTTAATAGCTATTGTAACATTTGTATTAGTTCAACCACGATCATTTATCATCATTAATTTATTGCAGATCCATAAATTGCATTAAATGTTTCTGTACTACAGTTATTCGGTTTAGTTACAATTGCAATTTCTTTGTTACAATTGAAATTTCTCATCATTCCGAAATTTAATTTGTACCCTATATAGAACACTGATACATTTAAAAAATAAAGTTCGATTCTAGAGGTTACAACTGGTAGGAGGATTCAACTTGTTACAAATTTCCAAAATCCTTAGCATTTCAAACAACCAGTAGTTGTCCCATATTTGCTTCAGAATTATTTTTTAATAGAGTCTTGTTACTTTAAATTCAACTTTTTGAAGTTCAAATGTACAAAAGGTCGCAACTTACAATCAATCTAAAAAAAAATACTATTTGATTATTATAAATTATTAAACACTTTTTTCTTTTTCATCAAACAAAACACCTTAATTATATAATTGGCAAATATAAGATTTATTTTACAAATTAAATTAATAAATTTAAGATGTACATGCACAAATTTGTTCGGTAAATAATAATATTTAGTAATTTTATTATGACTTGGGTTTTTACAGTATTTTTCAGACAAGAAAGGTGGGTGCGTCAATAGCATACTGATTAAATACTTTTTATGGTGATTTGCGTTGCAAGTCTGGATTGGAATACGTCATATCTACAACAACCTAAACCAGCTGTTATGAAATGTACGCTTAGGGTTATATTTATAGGGTTATCTAAATAATCTTAGGGTTATTTAGGGATATATTCTGGTCTAAATTCTTTCCACAAACATTTTAATGAAAACATTTTGTAGATAAATTATTTTAATTTACAACTTTGATTAATAAGTTTTTGTTGTATCTTTTGTAATAAAAAAGTTATAAGTAAAAATAAATGTTTATATATTTATATATAAAAGTTGACTTCGTCCGAAGAATCACCCTGTTTTTCCTATTATTATAAAACAGTAGAATATAATAACAATGCGTTAAATATTCAACATAAGGAAATAGACATAATGTGTAAAAACAAAAATGAATTCACACTTTCTGAACATAATAAATGTTCAGGCAATTAAACATAGTCGTAGTTGTTAATGTTATGCAGTCTGCAAATCACGTGATTGAAAGATGGCAAGTAGAAGTGTTTGTTTTCATCCAGGATAAGCGTTGTCAGGCTCGGGAATCGCATTGTTTACAAATCCATGGGATTCGAATAAGTATTTTAGAAACGGCATTTAATAAGTAGTGATTATAGCGATTTACTAAGATATTCATTTATGTTTTCACACGCTTTTAATTAGTACCTCACTCATCTGATTTGGATAACTTAGAATTTCTTTATGAGCTCAAATTTTAAAACGTTAGAACAAGTACAAAGTTTTCGAGGTACCGTATCAGGCGTATCAATGATACGGGGCCCCGAGCTACAAGGGTCCCAAATGTGTGTCTTTGTTCCTTTTGTGAAAAATCTTTACCCATCATTTGGGCCCTCAAACAAATTTTGATACGGGGCCCGTCTAAGGCACGCTACGGCACTGGGTAGTGTCAAAAGTTTCACGTTATAATTACAGTAAATCTCGGCGCAAAATAATGAAGAAGAAGTAATTATGTTATGAAGTTTTTATTATTGATATTTGACAAATTCATTAGACTAGAACATATTGAAACATTAAAGACACTTCAGACATACAGTTGTTTCGAGAACAATTATCTCAGGTAAATATTATTGAAGAAATTTGTTTAACTCAATGCAAACAATACCAATAACGAACTGTCAATTGCCAAGCATGAAGATTCCTCAGAACTTTACTTACGTCAAAGAATTCCGTATAACCATTAACAAATCCATGAGATAGAGTCACACTAAGTTATTGTTTATTTACATATCTATTATTGTTCCTAATGTCTTTCTGACAGAAATCAATCCTTGTCACTTCTAAAGAGAAAGATCATATTTCATACTGATTTAAATACGTCTGCAAAATCAATTGATCGATTTTGACTTTAATGACTTTATTCAAGGTGATTTAGATCATGATTTATCGGATTTAAATTGTTTTGAAGATATTTGAAGAAAATAAGTAACAAAGTAATAATAAATTATTATAAGTGTCAAAGCTGGTAGAATTAGATGTAATATATTTGTGGTTTTGTCAAATTGTTGTTGTTTGTAATAGTTGTTGTTTCTCCTCCGTGATAAACAAAGGTTAAATGTACTATGGGGTCATCCATAAACCACGTGGCTTCGTCAGGGGGTAAAGCGGGGGGTTTAAGTGAGGGCAGAAGTGGGTACAGTAAAGCTTCTAAAGATGCCAAAATGGATGACCCCTATGTGATAATATGACAAGAAATAATCTGGAGGTACATTAAGAGGAGTATTATTTGTGTTTAAAAGGAATCGTGATAACACTCACGAAATTTAGCCTAAAAATTGGGACAAACATCACGAATAAATATTTTTTCTTTCTTTACAGTCTGATGTGATTTCAATTATTTTTAAAAATAGTTTAATCCATTAGGATAGGTTAGGTTATTTTAATTAAGAACTCGGAACACTTTTTGTGATTATTTTTTTGATTGTCTGTAAATACGTACTTTAATTGACCACTGATAGATAATTTTTTAAGACGTCTGGATTTATTGTGTCAGTAGGTGGAGTTGTCTTTCGATTAATTAAATATTGATGGTCACCTTCAATCATTAATAGATATCTTTAATCGTATAATCAATATCAATATCAATATCAATATCTTTTGAGTGCGTTTTTTAATTGTCTGTTGATTCATTAGAAATTTTCAAATAATTATATTTTAATATTTGTTTGTTGTTTATAACCAATGAGATTTCCCCGGTAATCACACTGATTTTCAGTTACTGTTTCCTGTGAAAAATGTAAAATTCCCTCGTGGGAAATAATTTTGAAAAAACACACCAAATGTGACACACTAAAGTGAAAGATAGAAACATTTAGGTGTTTTAAATTTAACAAATTCATAATGAAAATGTAAACACCCATGCTCATAGGGCTCCAACCTTACGGAAAATACTATATTTTCGTCACCTTTATATTATATTGAATTGTAATTCTGCAGTAAAATTAGCAATTAGTTTGTTGTTTTCAAATGAATTTCAGATTAATAATTAGTAATTTGCATAAGATCTATAAGCTAAGTGATACGACGAAGAAATCGAAGAAACTAGATGTTTCACTTCAACAGCTCGTGAACGTTAAATGATTACTAGCTACAATTTACGTAAACCATGCCAAATATATAATTATTGTTTAAGATCAGCAAAACGTAAGCAAATACGAAATCTTGGGAATCCTCTTATCTTCATAATTACTATCAAAATAATAAATGACGTTGATATTTCATCCGGTACTTCTTTTTGCAGAAATACTCACGATTTTACACGTGACCTTTATAATTTTTAATTAGTTACGACGAAAAACTCGTATAAATAACAAATCCTGGATGCCCAGTGCCTAGTTTATGAGCAAGGTTAATGAAATAAAAAATTGATTAAACTGAAAAAAATGGTATATTTACGGATCTGGACTGTCATTTTATGAATATTACTTTGTGGCATGCTAACAGAAGATTAAGATAACCATCGCCATTTGAATACGCTGGATGGGATAACAATTGTCACACACATACTCGTACGAGAAATCCGTCAATTGTCTCTTATTGATTAGATCCGTTTTGAAGACTGATTCGAAGAGGTCTTTTATTTAACTGAAAGTTTTTGTTTCCTACTGCGTCAATGATTAAGGCCCCATCATCCGCTTTGTTTCGGTCCTGTTTCATTTAGCGGCATATATATTAAATACAAATATCTGCTATCTGAACGTATCCAGAAAAAAGTTTCTATAATAAAATTTGGGAACATTTCTATTTTCTAACTCTATTAACATGAACTAAAGGTGGTTAAAAACTGTTTACGTCTTTTTAGATGGATGACGACATGGCTTAAGTACAAATCTATAAAATTGATGGCTTCTTAGAATATTTATAATTATAACATCTATAATATCAGGCTAGAAAGGCTATGGGATATTTAACAAATAAGATTTATAGTTTGGTAAAAACATGAGCCAAATCATCGAAGATTTCTAAGAATCCTACTGTTCAATTTAAGGAGTTAGGAGGTAAAGGGGAGAGGGTTAAAAGAAACTATTTACCAAAACTAAATATTTATAATTCCAAGAGCATAATCATTAATAATCATCAACAATACATTTGCATCGCCACTAAAAGTTCGTTGAATGTTCGCTTGTTCAAAGTCATGGCCAACTCGCGACAAAATGCATTTTTGTCTTCTTTTTTTTGCCAAATATTTTTAGCAATTTATAATTCACAGATGGGGATAATAACTTGACACTAATGCATAGTTGACTACAAAATAACATGTAGATAAATAACAAGAAACATTGCCAAAGAACATGCTATTGGCCTGTACAATTCCATGTCAACCGGCCCACACTGTATGGTGAAGGCGCAATTCATGGAATTATTAACACATTATGTGTGTATTCATAAACCTTTCGCAGTCTTTCACCCGTGCATGTTTGTCCAGACGTTTGTTTAATTTTACTCTGTGCTTTACCGTGAAATTAATAATATTTGCGATTTTCAAGTGTTTTTATTTTCATTTAAATGTATTGGTAAAATAACAACATTCATTTTTCTTATTCTGTATCAATATTTTCCATTCGTTGTATCATTCATATTTACACGTCCATGTTTTCTACTTATTTTGTAACTTTTCCCTGATGTCAAGCGTCAGAAATCAAAATAGTGTGATATTCATTTCTTTGTTAATATTGGCAAGTAATAGCTTAACCATAAGTTGCACTTTCCTTACATTTTTATAAAAGATATGAATATCACTCTAGTCCAATTCATGACTCACAACGTCAGAGAAAGAGTTACAAAATAGAGCCCTAAAACTAAATTTACGTTCTATCCACTAAATTTACAGCAGTTGTATTCATGACTTTCTGATAAGAGAATTTTGATATCGCACCTAAGAATTTAAACATTATCTTTTGTTAGATGCGTGCTTCCGTCTATTATACGCTAGCTATAAATAAAGCGTGCGTATTTTTGAAATAATTGAAATAAAATTCTTAGTGCTATTTTTGAAACTATACGTATTTTTTCAATAATGGTTTGAATTATAACTGACTGTTATTAACTTCATTGTTTTTGGTAAGAATTGGACATTACACTCTGTACAGTAAAACTTGGTTGATTTTCCTCCACTGCTAGAGGTATGCAATGCCAGTCTCTCGACCATAAACTCGCGAAGTTTGTGCAGAAGTTGCATCTACATGTGTACGAGGAAGATGGAACTTAAGTATATTTGCTTGGGAAAAAACATCACAAACGGTATGGATCATTGTAGTATGTAAGCGGAAATACCTTCATCCTCATCTCATATTTTAAAAGCTAGTTCAAGCATCTTCGTTTTCAAATCTGTGATTTATTTTTGATCAATAACCAATTCTTATTCATAAAATAAATGACCCAAAGGTGTGAATTACTGCGCGTTATTTTTAGCTACAACAATTGTGTTTCTTAACAATAAAAAGTGATTGTTATTTTACTACAATGGTAAAAATAAACGATTTAACAAAAGCAGCAATGAATGCGTTATCAGTTCTTTAACCCACATTAAAACGACAACAAGCGATGCAAATTGAATGCTAATGGATTTCATATTTTCAATGTCAAATATTTGGGAGATGGTATCTTTGTCTTTTTTATTTTATTTATCCCGTCCTGTCTTGTCTCATTGGACATTGAAAGGTTTGTGAGGTGTGATTTGCGTAAATTTATTTATCACAAGTCTTTATAGTCTGACTGATTATTTTATGCTCTTAGTTAATGACTTTAAACAAGGAGATTAGCCACACCTAATCATCTAAGATTTCTGAGTAATTTGATATCTTTTTGTGTTAAATTTACATATATATTTAGATGTAACTCCTGTATCAGTATTTATCAAAGTGATTCATCTTTACGATTGGTTTGTATTTATCTAAAGACTCTGATCCTTTGCTCTACAGATTTATGAGCGTGAGGATGTTAATTTATGATCTTGCCTTTTATTTTCTTGGAAAGAAGTTTTAGTTATTTTCCACTGCACAATGGTATACGCTGCTTGTTGGTTCACTTTCTGGAACTACAGTCGAAATACTCGTATGTAACTGGTTGAAAAAATCTCTTGTCATTAGTTATTTTTAATGCCTTATGTAGAACATTGTCTTGCGGTGTAAAGATCGCACATACTAGTTTGCCACAAGCTAATTTCAAATTCATTTTCTATTTATCATACAGATATTATCTTTCAATGCAGTTTCATACTTGCTAGCTTACTGTTAGCTAATTCTACACGAAGCTAGACTACTTTTGAAGAAAATTGAGTGCTTTACTAGATTGATAGAATTACATTAATAATAATTAGATTGTTTTCAGACGCCATTTTTTACAGATGGAAGCCTAAATCATCAAAATTAAGACTAAATATTTAGAATTAACGCCCCCAATTTAGTCAAAAAAGTTTACTTGATTGTTAAGCGATTATAAGGGCTTAAGGACTGTTATATTGTATTTACTATATTAATTGTGTGCCTTTTGGCTTTACAATCTACAGTATTATATTTCCTAATACATTTCATTGATTCAAACTTAAAACAATATGAATCTATGGACTATTATATATAAGAACAAATTTTGTTATCTAATACGAGTAAGGCTTGATAACAAATAAATTGTATTCTTTTACTATAAGTCTTTATCATCCTGTTTCAATCCCTTTCATTACTACAATATTATCAATTAATACGAATAAATTAAATAATAATAAATTAAACAAAAGTATTTTAACAGTGTAGAATAATTAATTAATAACAACATTGTTTAATTTAATTAATTAACGATTTTATTATATGTACACAAATATTTTTAATCTATTACAAGACATTAATTACTAAAAACCAACAAAAAAATTAAACTTCAACTTAACCTAAGCACTAGGTCATATCTATACGAATAGAATAAACAAATGTCGAACATGAATTGATTGTCGGTCGTATTTCACCATCACAGCATCACCGCACCACCGCATCACCTCACCTCGACTAATTAATGAATCTTCGATCTTCACCATACTGTTGTAGGCAGACAAACTGTCGGCTTCATTTTATATTATTTTTGAATTCGATATAAATAATTTTGAATTTGTTTTTTATAGCTATAACAGTGAAGCATGACACAAGTCATGAATTCTAATTAATCGGCAAGTCTATAAAAAACAATAATTTGGAACTAGTTTTTTGTACATATTAGTTATTAATCAATTTGTGTAAATAGAAACCTACTCTGTTCTTTTAAGTTAAAATAATATAAAAAATGTGTCTAAAGCATGTGTAATTAATTAATGGCACAATAATAGCATCATTAGAAGTTGATGTCGAATTAGCATATCTGTAAACGAACCAATGTCTTGTTTACAGCGAACTGAAGCCATTAAGTCTGCGCCTGGACCTGAGTCTAGGTCTGGGCTCGCCTTATTGTTTGCCTAGGTAGTCACCAGAGAATAACAAATATATCAAATTGTTTTAAACATTATTTTCCGTCTTACATCAAATAAATACATCGCTTGTTTTTGTTCGTTACAAAATTTGCATTTTAATTGTATTTATGTACGTATTTCCCTTATTGTATGTGCTTTAGTGGCCTTCCAATCTTCTTACATTTATTTCTCATTTCATTTTTTAAGTTAGCAAATATTGAGTATATAATTCAATTCAAAATCTCTTGTTTGTACTCCTTCTGTGTTCTCTTTCTCTTTACCTCCTTCTTTCATACTCTTCCCCCCATCATTTCTTGCAATATCTCCTCTAGACTTATTCCACTTTCTATCTACTCCTAATGTGCTCCAATTTCTCCTCTTCCTTCCCACACATCCTCTATATTTTCTCGTCCTCTTTTTCTCTCTTTTAGAAGAACAGACGTAACAAAAAAGAAATTATCCGTTTATGACGTAATTCAATTTAAAGCATATAATTAGAATTATTTTCCTTCTTGCATATCTAATATTAGAAAACAAAATTTGATTATTATCCAATTCTCTGCTTAATTAATGAAATAATTAACACAAAGCATGTAAATTGTATTAGAGCTTAATCTAATCGATTTTAAAAGTATTTAATTTAATAAACTAATTAAATTAATTAGTTGTTTAAATACTAAACCGTTTAGAACCACTTTGGATTTACTTTAATATGATGGAATATTTTATATAAATATATATATCGATGACTTATAATTCTGTGAATATTATATTTTTTCATTAGTGTTCATTTTCATTTTATAATGAATTGAAATAAACCATAGACCGCAAGATAAGGTTCAAATGTCAAACTGCTGCCATTAAATGTGTATAGATGACTAACCAACCGTAAACCTTACTCGGTACGGTATGCTGTAAAACTATTAAACGATAACCTGTTGCGTTAAAGTTGTGAGAGATTCACACCGTGAGACTCATAAAATGAATTGAATGTTAATTCATAAGATAAATTCAATGCGTTTGATGGAAGCCATGCATTTAGCACCTAGCTTAATTATTTATTTAATACAAAGTTATTAGATATTTAAAAATGGAACGTTGAAAAACTTATTTAATATATCAAAATAATAATTTTTTTTTCATTAAAAAGTTTTATTCTTGTTATTTTCATAATAAAATTTGTTTAATTCTTAAAGATTATATTGTGAAGTTTTATAAAAAAAAACCTGTGGTTTTGTATAAGGGACGTCGCGTAAGAAATTAATCGAGCGCGAATTTATTAATTGATTGTTTATTTAATTTATTTATATATTTTATTTTTATTTTATAAATCTTTAACGAATGTCAGTATAATTACAACTCACTTATTTTAAAAACTTAAAACTAACAAATAATTTAACTTTAAAACATTGTACAATGGAAGAGGTCGTAGATATCAATAGACAAGAATTTCTTTTCTCTAGCGAACAATTATAAAAATTATGTAAACAGTGTTCAAACAGTATCAATTCAATAAAACCGGTGTTGAATTTGTTGACACTTTCAATGATAAACATTTAAATTAAAAACTATATAAAAATATGTTTGCTTCGATCCACGTAATACTGAACAATTATTGACTGTTTTTCAAATGTCTGAGTTCTCGAGATATCAGCATGACCTGTCTCCTGATGTAGACTATGATATAAAGAAAATAGTTCTATAAATTAAAATGAACCCAATAATTATGTTATGCTGTTAATTATCTTTAAGTATTTTGAATTTAAATATTTTATTATTTTATAGAAAAAACATTTTTTTAGTCACTTATAAATACAAGGAACAAATCAGAACAATTGCAGGCTAATCCGGTCAAATTGCTGGACTTCGACAGTTTCTTCATTAAACCCAATGAATATTAAACAAAATTGCATGACGAATATGGTTTTAATAGTCGAAATCACTGTAAGATAAGTGAAGAACCAAATGAAGATGCATTAATATTACAAACGAAGATATCGCGTGTGCAAAACCAATAACTCCGTCCATCTATTACGTCCCAACAAGAACATGGTTACCTTTTCTGACGGACATGAACGATTACGGTCAAATAACAATGATTTATAGGTTTATTGGCTCACGGGTACTCTCCGGTAACTAATGAAGAGCAATAAATTAATAAAGAGATACCAAATCTCCCACATTTAAATTTGATATCCAATTATTACTTGACACAGGGTATTCCATCATAGTTAAATTATGGTAATATTATAATTAATTTTTTTCGGATAATATTTCATACAATATCGTCCTGTTATTTATAATATATGTCCTAATATTTTAGCTTCATAATTATACTATTTATTATTTTAGTCATGATTTTATCTTATTAATAAATGGAAACTACATTTGCTACTTGTTTAGTATACTAATTCATATTCAGTTTATTTAATACTGGTGCGGCTATTAAATAACGAGACTGACGCTGCTACAGAGAAAGTGTGTATATATTAGACTCTTTATCGTGAAGCCTTCTCTTTCGAATGCATAGTCGTAGCCTTCGTTCGCATTAGAGTTCGCTGAAAAAATGTTAAGTGTAACAATAGAGCAAAGAATTGTTGTGAAATTTAACATGAAACTTGGAATAACCATTCCTGAATCTTATAATTTATGGAAAGTGTATGGCAATGAAAATTTTCACACTCGAAGCCATTTTTAGTAAAATATAACGTCTTTATCCTTTACCTTATTTATTTTCTCATATTTATTTTTGATTAATATATTGACCAGAATGTTATTTACTTTTCTGTGGTAAATATTAATAATAAACTTGATCGAAATATTTTTTTTAATAAACACTCTTATAATATAGCAGAGTCTGTATGGGGCTTTAACACCATACGCTGCGAATATATCTGCATTAAAAAATGTTGATATAATTTATTTCTTCAGAAACATATAGTTATGTTCTAAACACTACCTAGTATGAATAAAAAATTAAAGTTGGTTTTTACGTTGCGGTAATTGTGATCAAAGTTTTCTTCTATACGCCAATGAATTTTTTGTCAATTTTAATGAAACAACCTGTACCGTAGTACCACATAATCAAATAAATCAAAGAAGTTTAATCATAAATAATGAATGGAGACTCAGATACAAGATAAGGCAACGAACCTTTAAGACACATACGAGCATAAATCAAACTAAGTTCCGCGAAATTAAAAGTATCTATTACACCATATTGTTAAAAAATGTTAATAAGTTTCACACACTATACATAAATAATCTTTTTTAGTCGTTACCTTATTGCAGTGATTCTTAAACTTTTATGAAGTCATGAAACAATATTGATTTTAAGATAAATTTGTGAAAGATTAAAATTACTACAGTCATAAAAGAAACTAGAATTGTTTTTGTAACTAACGGCAGAAAGAGTTTGCACTTGACATCAGGTAGCTATATTTTCTGAGTTTGTTTGCTGTTAATTCTATTGATTATACGTATAGTCATCCATAAAGGACGTGCCTTGTGCAACCGTGGTGAGAGGGGGGGATTAGGTAGAAACTTATGCAGTGCTACGTGAGGGCTAGAGGAGCTAACGTCAAGCTACGTAATTTTCAGTACTTATTCGATATAGCTGCACTTTTTGTTTTTAAACTTGTACAAAAACTATTGCATTTTTGTGCGTTTTATAGCGCTTGATGTATACTCAAAATATGTACAAATCATGACCTAATGTACATTATACCACTTTTTAATTGGAAATTAGCAATATTACTGATTAACGTTAGAAATAGAATGACAATGTTCCATACATAAGTGAAAATGGCGTCATATTTCACATTCATTCGTTATCTTTAACCATAAATCCGTTTATTTTTTAATAAAAAGTTGTATAATGAATCACGTATGATTTGTACAAGTTTTAACTATACTAAAAGTGCTATAAAATATACGAAAATGCAGTGGATATGTATTTCTATATTATAGAAAATATGTAATACAAATATCGGTCTTGTTCATTGTATACCCAATGATTTCTAAAGAGTTTTGTTAACAGAAAGCACAAAATGTCTTCTGGATTTAATAGAAAAATAAACTACGTTCTATTCAAAGGGGAGTGGGGCAGAGGTTATCATGGTAAAAGCTACGTTAAGCTACATGAAGGAAAGGAGTCGTGCTAAAAAGACCAACATGGAACCGTGAGGTACGTGGAGGAACAGTACGTTTAAATAAATATATCTATATTACTCTACAATCACTACCAAGTAATAGTACTACATCCAGTGATATATTGACAGCAATGATCTGAGATGAAAGAGATGAAATCAAACAACAAAATGTCATGACAGTTGATTTGACAAAGTTTGTTGAAGTTGTCAAAATCATCGAAAAAAAAACATCTGTTTTCATGGAACACCTGTCTCGAGCAACCTGATTTTTGAACACTAATTTTGTCCGGACCACTGCTTAACAACCACTGTTTTATTAAATTATACCCGTATATTGAAATATAATGTAATATTTTTATTGAATTATTGCATATTACAACATTAACCGCATAAAACATTGGATTTTACAATAAAAAACGAGTTTTAGTTCGTGACAGGTAGTGGTGTAGTGGTCTAGTGGCATCGCAAGACTGCTTGTCACCAGTCAGTCCAACCCGCATGTTCTGTTCACTATTGTATTAATTATTTATTTGGTAATTAATTATCTCTTTGTAGCAATTCTAAGTACTATGCAATAATAGGTGAATTCCAAAAAAATTGTATAATACCAATTTGTTTGTGGTCACTTTTTAATACAAATTAGTAGAAGGATTTGTCTTTCATCAGCTAGTGGATTTCGAGATCTTTACCGCATTGATTGTGTCGAGATTAAATTCTATTCAATAAATGATTTCAAATAAATTTAGTATATCTATGTTTACTTGACTGACTTTTAAAACGTGAACTGCTCGGAAAATTGCATCATTCATGAATTACGTCACTCACAATTGGAGAGTTCATAAGTTTAGTGATGTTGCTCCTAATCCTAAATAGGACCTCTAAGAAAAGAAAACAAGGCAACAAAAAAATAAAACTAAATATAATATTTTGTGTTAAAATTTATGACGTCACAACAGGGGGAAAGGGCAGAGATGTGCTCCACATTGTGGGACAAGGGTTAATAAAACCATGAAATTTATGTAACGTAATTATTTCACACACACTTTATCACACTACTTTTTTTTAACTATGCTCACGATCACTTTTCTCAAAGGTCTGTGGTTTTAGCCCTTTTGCACTCATATCACGTCTTAATTCAGTGAATAAAATCCAACCCTTACACCTCTTCCCCCCTCCCATATTGCGACATTACAAATTTGTTAAATATTAAAAATCTAAATGACTGAAATATTTTTTATTCAATGGTATAGAAATTTTTGTCATAAAACCACCTGGTACTACGTTATATAATAGTTTTTACTGTGTATTTAGATACGTTACGTATTTAGATACGTTACGTATTTAGATACTTTAACTATACGTGAGAAACTGCTTGATTATCGTTGCATATATATCACTTCTCATTAGATGCTGTTCTTATAGACAAAACTAACAACGCTATAGTCTTCATAAGAAGTTCAATTAACATGTAAATCGATAAATAGATGAAGAAAGGCAACAAGGCGTGTCCTAGCAAACAAAAAGCACCTTTTAATGACGTTCTTAGCGAACACCTTTGTAATTCCCTCGCAGATGATTTATGACAACATTTGTGATGAGACATTTCACGGAAATTGATTTAATGTCTTGTTGTGTCTTCTCACACTTCTATTTCAGTCAACAACAATCTACGTTTAATTTGACTAATAATTAACGCCTTTTTAATGAATTTATTGATTATTAAGATGTATCATATTAACTACATGCATATTTAACAAGGTTTTTTTTTATTTCATTTTTACTACTTTGTTATTGATAGGAAGTTGTTTAGTAATAATTGATTAGGTGTGCGAGTTCGCCCACTCGAATTAGTATAAGTTATTGATATTACTCACTAACAATTATATCTCTATAAAGGTTTGTTTACACGTGGACTAGACACATGTTTTAACACGTGGAATTTACATTCTTGAATTGTTAAATATTATAAGTTTAATAGCGTTGATTACTTAGTGCTGTCTGTCTTATTTCGTATGATAATTAAATGAAAGGCGTACCGTGGGTGCCATGCAGAACCCCCACGCAAAAAGTACCCCTAAAATGAACTTCGGACTGTTTATCATTTAGACATAATTAGTTATATTAGCTTTCCAACTTTCCACGCAGAATTAATTGTTACTATTAATAATTGAACCGAGTTAGGAGCTTAAGAGAGGGTGAGGGATGGACCACCTCACCCTCTCGGTACGCTTTTGTCTACGGATGTAAAAACGGAAATATTATCATCAGTTTTTGTTTGCAACCAGATCTTACTAATTCTATTGATAATAAAATATCAAGTTTTAAGGAGGTACAGACAGGACGTTAACGTAAATGATGAAAACGTTGTGAAATTTGGAGGGTCGATACAAATAGTTAAAATACATGCTGTTTTAAAATTGTAGAGACCTAGGGTTCATAGTTTTCTTTTTATACATGATTAAAAATAATCATTTTCCATACAAATCATAATTTTTAGCTCAATTTCACCACATAATATAACTTTTAACTATAAAAAAATGATGACACGGCTTTCAAAAACTAGGTGTATATAAAATAATCTTTTCTGTAACTATTGCAAAAAGAAAATTATTAAAAGGATACCTATTTACGAAAATATTAAAATAAAACCAGTAAGAAACAGTAAGTGTTGGTTATAAGCCGGCAACGTTGCAAATGCCAATTTGAGCGGGAAATTCAACATCGGAATAAATGTTATATAAAATATAACAATTTATTGGTCAAAGAACCAAATTACGCATGCATCAACACACGTAAATTTGCAGCGTTGCAAAATTTATTATTTCTTTTTCAAAATATTTAATTTGTATTTAAATTGAATTAATATAAATTTGATATTAATTATAGGTAATTTTTAATTTATTAAACTATTGTATGCATAAAAAATCATTTTAACAAGCAAAAAGCAGTTAAAAAATTCATTTTCAAAGGTACAGTCCCAATATTTGCTCGTCCCTCATGTACTTCGTATTTTGCATTTCGTATTACCGAGAAATAAACTTTTTGCAATTTGAAGAGTAATAAAATGAAACTAAAACGGAATTTACAATAATACAATGCTTACAATAATTTATCCGTTACACTAATTTATTGATATTTTTGAGAATCAATCTTAGCTATTCATTAATTAAAACTTTGGTAAAAGACTTCTTGTTAAATTTGTTAGTAAACATTACACAATCACAAGTATTTGTTATTCGCAAATGTCTCTGCAGCCTTAGGCAATAAATACATTTACTTCACTTATTTGCACAAACATTTACAATAATATGTTTATAACTGTTCATTCATTCGCTGTAATTTAGTGGTTAGTTAATTAATGGAGTTATTCACAATGCATCGATAAGCCACTGCGTAATACTTATACATCTCTGTAATATGCTCTTCACTTTCTATCTGCTTTAATGATGTTGTCATTAGTCGGAACCGGAACTGAACAGAATTCAAAAATATATTTTCATATTTCGTTCACTCTTTCTTTACTTCGCAAACATCGATACAAGTACTATCGATACTTTATAATATCGAAAAATGTCGGCAAGTATTACTCTATCCTGTACTTATTACAGTAGAGAAACAATCATCAGAGGAATCGCCGAGGCCGAGGAGATTATGCAAACTTACCCAGCCAACCTTAAATAAAAAAATAGATCCCATTCCGTAAAGTAGGCATAAATAGCTAGAAAATAGTAGTTAGAAAATAAGGCCCTGAGCATAAATATATCACATTTTATCCACTTTAAATTTTTGAGAGGTTCCAGATTCCGTGTAAGTTTCTCAAATGTGGAAGTACCTTTTTGCAAAATATCGGATTCAGTAATTTAACGTGGCTTAGCTCTGTCAAAATTTGTTGGGGGGCCCAAATGCTGGAAAAGATGTTTCACAGAAGAAACAAAAACGAACGCATTGAATTAAAATAATTATATATTGATTATACGTTATTACTTACGCCTAAGAGTTTAAGTGAGATTGTGAATAACATTTTACGAATTTTTGCTTACATGATATGGGGTCCCTGTAGCTCGGGGGCCCTATATCATTGATACGACTGATACAGCGGTAGCTACGCCTCTGAATTTAGATTCCAAAGCCAATCAGCAATTTTTCAATAATAATACATAGAAATATTAAGGTTCGTCCTTCAGTAACGACAGCTTAACTTTTTGTCATTCGGATATAATTTTAAAGTGATGGACTTTCCGAATTCCCAAATTTCATTCTATGTAGTGTTAATTTATAATCTGTTAGCCTGTTACTTTGTGGAAAGCTTAAAAGGTAAGAATGTATGTTTTTTTCTCCCTTCATTGTAACAATCCCTTCTACTTTAACAACTATGAAATCTGAAAGATTCAATTTATTAATTGTATTTAATGCCAATTTGTTTTCGATGTAAGGTCCTATTATCTTGTACAATAATTGCATTATGCATAGTGCTACGTAATAAGTGTTTAATTCATTCTGATGACAATGCAATACAGAAAATATAGCGCAGGTTCTGCGATGGAATCCAAAGGAACAGCGCTCATGCTTATTAAAAATAGTTGACAGTTTGGACCACATTTGTTACTAGCAAACTATGAAAATTATTAAAAGAAGTAACAAAAATGAAATTTCTTCTCACATTGCTGATGGTGATGATGTCTTTAACTATTGGTTTACAATACTTACTCGTAGCGAGGAGATTGTCTCACTCATCCTCTCGAGTTATTATTTGTTCAACTTTTCCTTTGTTTAAACAAACGCAAACGTGAATATCATACAAAGTAGTTTTAATTTCAGTTAATTTATAAACCACATTTCAATGTCATGCGGTAATGTTGAATGTTGAATGTTGCGAGTATTAAATTTGGTCGCATTTAAATTACAATGAAGTGAATCTCAGATAAAAAATAACATGTGTTCACTGACAGTTGGATGGCACTCACTAGTGTCAGCCGCGAAAACCGCGGGAGCAGCAGAAGGTCTAATAACCAAACATCAAATGGTTGAAAAAATCCCTGAAAAAACCACAGGTGCGGGAGAACATGTTAAATAATGATAGGTATTGTGCTACGATTAGTTCTATTATAATTTTATTATGTCGGTTAAAAGTATCAGATGTTTCCAAGATTCTCACAATTTACGAGCGCAGTCTGAAACAAGTAGTTTTTTTTGTCAAATTCAGTTTTATTTCTCAATAGTCTCCTATTTTTTTAATCCTTTCAAGTAGTACTTGACATCTTGCTTTGAAAAATATTCTCTTACAATTATACATATTTCTTCATTCCATCATAGCCAAAAATCGTCGATTTTGTGCCAAAATATTGAGTCAATATAAGTAAACACTTTCTTTCGAGGTGCCCACAGCCTCTGCTATCTCTGCAACCTCAATTCCTTTTGGGGGGCTTCTTCAATGTTATCTGTAGTGGTTGCAGTTTTTGGCCATCTCAACCAAGCTGATGTCTTTCAACAACAAGTAACACCATCTTCATATTAAGGCAGGAAACTTTTCAGAATACCTTCGTATATAACAACGTGAGTCCAAAGTAAAAACATTGTTAATAATTCGTTATCTTTCAATGTTAGACAACTTTGAAATATGAAAAGGTTTTAATCTAGTCATGTGTTACAATTCAAATTTAATCATTAATGCAATGCATTCACTTCATCAGTTTCATTTGTCAATAACTATTGAATTCGTTGCACTTCTAACAAACGATTTTACAAGTAATTGACCTTATTTTTGACCTTCAATTTTTGATATCAGTACACTTCACTATCTCCCCGTAGCTACGTCTAGCTTATAAGGTCATTGGCTAAGTCAAATTCGCGGAATGAACGGAAATTCAAACCCGTGGATAACATAACACTTTATCAAATACAAATCTCTTTCTTACTCTTAGTGAGACAGGTGTTTAATATGGTAATCATCGAAATACTGATATATCACCAATAAATAATACTTTACGACTGATAAAAAAAATCTAGATATAAAATATGTAATCCGTAAATGCCAGTTAGATAATAACATGATGATTTGATCAATCTCTGGTCCATTATAGACACGCCAACGCTGTATTTAATGGCCGGGTGTCGGGTGCCGGGACCACCCACTTTTACTTGTATTATATAAGACATTCAATTCATTTGGTATTTGAGAAAGATTGCTGTTGACGCAGTGGCGTAGCTAGTGTGCGCAGCGTGCAAAGGACTTCCGCATTTGGACAAATAAATGCAACGTGTTCTAATGCATTTTGTACATAATTATAACGTAAATTAAACCAAGATTTGGCAAAATGAAGTCACTCCATACAACGAACAAAATATCGGTTCAATCAGCACGTAAAAATTACCACCTACTCGAAAATTGTGCATTATTTTTATTTTCTGTTATTCGCTTATTCATTATATGTTGCAAAATTTTTGTGATTTTTTTTTATTAAAATAACACCAATAAGTACCCAAAATTCTAGGTCCGTCACTGGCTGTTGTCTTACATAATAAATTAACCAAAGGCATAGAGAACAGTAGAATTAGAAACGATGTATTCTAAGAATATTTCTGACAAAAACGTCTTTGAGTTTACTTCTCCTTGATATCTTTACATACTCTCTTTTGAGAAACTATTTTTTCTGTAAATATATTTTCAATTTAAACTTAAAAGAAGCGCTTTCATCCAGCTGTGGAAACAGAGCTACCACAGTTGGATATAAATATAATAATAAGATAAGCGCATAAACTAGACAAGTAAAGGAAAACAAGAATACAAAAATGTCAAATTACACAAAAAAAAATTAAATGTAAAATTGACTTATTATTTTGAGAATACTGACCATTTACAGCAGTG
Source organism: Panorpa germanica (assembly GCA_963678705.1). Taxonomy (NCBI): domain Eukaryota; kingdom Metazoa; phylum Arthropoda; class Insecta; order Mecoptera; family Panorpidae; genus Panorpa; species Panorpa germanica. Next base: position 13,910,577 of record OY783211.1, on the reverse strand, counting down.
TTTGTGCTTCACTGTTGGATCTATTTCAAGGTACACTTCTTACATAGTTCTTATTAATCGACTGTACTCCTTACAGTGCGGTGTAGCATTCAGCAAGTCAGCTGCTCCGATCTGATCTGCTTTGCTTCGCTTAGTATGATCCAGCAACTATTTATTCTATTATCACATTTTTTTGTTTTGTTTTAGTTTCTGAATGTTCACTCGTTCACTCGTTCACTCGTTCACTCGTTCAGTCTTGTGTTTGTCTTAAAACAACACCGTTGATTTATTTATTTTTTTAGGTTGGTAACTTTGTTACTAATTCACGTTTACTTTCCTTTGTCGATGGCCTAAATTTAACACTGACGTTGCTAACAACCAGTGCTCGAATTGCTGTATTATAATTGTTTTTAATTAGGTATATTTTTATGTTTATTAGAAAATTTCATATTTTTTATTTTTATTTTATAGAAATTAAAACTGTGGTGAACTCAAAACCTAAATTAACGGAAATCTGCGTATAATTCTTTTAAATTATTTTTTAAATGTGGTAAGTAACTTTTTACTTTTACTTTAAACCTAAAGTTATTTTAAATATGTAAATAGGAAATTGTTTTTACTTTTAAAAAGAAAAACAATACTTTATAAATTAATATTTTTTATATTTGACTAACATAATTCATAGTCAGTTAAACTATAGTTATGACAGTAAACCCATAAAGTATGGGTTTCAATTCTAATGATGTGGTAAATTTTGAAAATCTCTTTTTAAAAAGTTTGCTGCCCTTCGTCCAGTAAAATGAGAGCCCCAAAAACTCCACCCAACGGCTTGCTTATTCTAATTCCTTATACTACTAACAATTAATCTCGAATCGAATTTTTGCAGTCTTAATTATGCTACACAACTTTTATTAATCATCCAAAATACTCTTGAATATATTATGCCGTCATTTTTTATTTATAAAACATTTTCACAATAAAAATAGCAATCTCATATGACATATGATCAATGCCAGGGATCAAGAACCTATTGGTCAAGTTCTTGTTAAGTAGAACACCGTATTTTAATTTCTCCAATCTGTCAGCAAGGTTCAGGGTAGCCCAGGTCATGGTTTGGCTCACTAACATCAGATATCAATTTTTTTACGACTTAAAAAATTAATTAATTTTAAAAATCATGGCCATTTTGTGGCTGGTTAAGTGACAAGCGTATAAAATTATTTTGAATATCAAATAATGTATGGACCGTTTGAAAATATCCCCGTCATACCTCTTAGTCTTAAAAAATCAGGGTTAATCAATAGCGATTATTAATTATTGGCTATTGTGGTTCGCTAGTTGCATTATTTTCATATGGTACATGTGCTACGTATTGTAGTACGAATTGTAACGAATCGTCAATTAGGTCAAAGTCAAATAATTTGTATGAAAGCGCGCTATACGCTCATAATTCACGTTGTGGTCATACTTAAATAAGAAATTAAAATTTGTCATTACAGATGGGTATGAATATACGGTATGGTTTAAAAGTTGAATAATTTTATCAGGAATAATTAGGATTTACTAATGGGCTTGTAAACCATAAGTAAGTGTACTATATATTGATAAGTTAGCTACCAGAACCTCAAATGTCTAATTATTTTTTAATAACTTCTTATAATTTAGAAAATATTAACAATCAAAAAAGTCTTTTTAATTATTAAAGTGATCGAACGTTATAAAAATTCCATTCATGGTACGTCATGTCCGACGATATGCCATCTCTTTTATACATCAAACGCGGATACGAGTGTATGTGTGACACATCATTTACTATTATCTTGTGTATCTCATGAAGTATTATATTGCGAAGATTGGGAAAAGGAAAAATAATCTCGCGTAATTATTTCTTCTGTGGCGTATTATGCATATCTAAAACATACCTCAAAACTGAAATTCAAATTTTATATAGGTGTTAGTCCGACAACCTTTGGATATGTAAAAGAAATATATTTTAATCGAAAATAAGGCGAAGCAGATCTAGGATTGTACTGAGAGTGGGGTATAATATTGCTAACAGTTAAAGAAAAATTATTATTCAAGGAATAACACCGCTGTTATTTGAGAAAAGATAATGAAAGAACAAAAAAATTATTGTACTCAAGACATCTTATTTTTATATTTATGCAGTACCTACTACAAACTCAATTATTTATTATTATTTATATACTTCTGTGATAAATATGAATGGGCTTGTGTCCTCATTTTTTAGTGATCGATTTTTCAATTGTTGATTGAAATTGATGTTAATAAATGTGTATTGGCGTGTCTATTTTGTTAAATATCTAAATATTGACGGAGATATAGCAATTAAAAGTTTGAATTGTAGTTTTAGCGGTAGAAATGGTCTGCCATATTTGTATGACGTGAAATGCATTTTAACGTCAGTTATTTGTTGAGTAGGTCAGTCCTGTGGTAATGTTCTGTAGCTGTTAGTAGTCAAATAATCAAGTCAAATCAAAGAATAATAAGTTTTTATTTTATTTAACCCTGCTAAGGCAGACATAATATTGAAATTTGATTGTTCCTTGAAATAGCTGTAAATAATATTTGATATTTTGATATATAAATACATATAGCAGAGATTTATGATCTGTAAGGTTGGTAACCTTACACAAGGATTGTGATGTCACATGCACTTGGAATGTGTACAATGTTTTATTCTTTTAATAATTAAAGAGACAAAATGACTTTTTTAATTGTTAATATCTCTTAACATATAAGGAGTTATTAAAAAATAATTGAACATTTGAGATTCTAGTAACCCACTTTATCAATATATAGTATAGAAATTAAGACATAGGACACAAGCCCATTCAGCAACCGACCTATATAATATAAAAAGGGTTGACTAAGTGGGTAATAGAACACCTATTATTAAATATAAACTTTTCTATATAGTATATTAAATCGCAAGATCTTGGCGGTCACCTAACCTTAACAAAACAGAAAATAATTTGACAAGTAAACGTATACGCATAAACAAATAAAACAATAGTCAATTAGTGAAACTGTAATCAGTAATCTTTAATTAATGAACCGGCTGATTAGTAACTTCTGATCGATGTAATCTTTATGATTCACCGATGGATTAAGAAATAATTAAACGGATTTATAAATGTTTTCAGCTGGCGTTGACGACAGTTTAGAAAGTCTGCAATTAGTAGTCACACTCTGCCGTTGTGGACACTTCATTTAATGCTCATTTATAATTGTCAAATTGATTCATCTGTGGATTGTGCGGTATTAAAAGGGAAAACAATATTACATGCAGTTTTATTTATATTTATAGAAATGACTACCCCAGAACTTGGGTTATTTGGTGGAAGTGTGAAAAACTTGCAGCCCTCTTTAATAATTTGATTCATTTTACATCCACTATGTATTTCTTTGGTTTTTTTAACAGTTTTACAGTTGGTATAAAACTTCAAAAATTTTTCCAAAAATCTTGGTCTAAGTTAATCTGGACCATAATTTTAATCTGCAAATTTATAGAAAAATTTAATCTTCAATTAAATTAAATTTTAATTTTTATTATTATGATGAGCCGCACCCGACGGCACTGCAATGCCGGGGTAACCCGCGGTGAAATATGGAGCAAGCCCCAACATTCACCTAATTCCAAAAATCAACTTAATATTCAGGCCCTTGTTATACAAGAGCTATCAGATATTAAACTGATAAGAACAGATACTACACTTTTGATCTTAGCCATTAGGCCGAGAAGCGATAACTAAAAATTAAAAAAAAATGACTCCTATAAATTAGTAAACAGCCATCGCTCTCGAGATGCATGCAACAGTTGATTACTTTACGGCTCCGCTACATCTCGTGGACGTAGTAGTAGGAACTTATTTGAAATTTGTTTTGAGTGGTATAAACCGGAATACTTGAATTTTGAAATACTTTTTTTGATTATTTTATAAAAAACAAACTAAACACAAATAAAAAATGTTTTCTATGCGGTGTAAATTTTTAAAACTCAAAGTGATGCAGTATTTATTTAGAAATATTCTATATAGTAAAGTTTTATTGGTTTAAATTTCAACCCATTATTTTCTCGACAGCCAAATAACGGTTTCCAAATTACGTATCCAAATTCGGTTAACCAAATTTTGCCGAACGGTTTATTGAATACAACTTAATGAAACTGAACCGATTTGTTACGGAGGTTAACCATAAATTAAGGCTCACAAATTTCATAAGGACGAAGGACAGTAGGACGCTCTACCTACTCCCTCCTGCTACCCCCCCCCCCCTTCTGTTGTGATGTAACACATTTAAAAATTAAAATTTTTTTAGTCTTCTTTTTTTCTCTTCTTTGGTTGCCAAATTTTGGATTAAATGTGGCGTCACAGTTGAGAGTTACAAGTGCCTCCCCCGCCCCCTTCCTTAGCGTGTAACATTAATTGATGGCCCCTAAATTAAATAAATATAAGCTATATATCTGCAAACGTTTTTTTACTAATAATAACATTACTAATAAATTTAATATTTCCTAATACCCAAGTAAGAAAAACGCACAATATGGTTATTTGATCTAATACATGCAACACTTTACTTAAACATAACCTGGTAGTATTTAGATTAAAGAAATGTAATGCTTTATAAGATTAAAGATACTTTATAATCCTTTAATCTTTATAAATAAATATCTTTTTAACATTTTAGTAATCTAATAATTGAATTTTTATGGTTGTATTATTTCGAGAAAGGATCATTTTTTATTTAATTCCATCAAAATAGATCATCTATGATTAGGTAACATTTTTTACGTAAATGGTAACATGTTTACCGGGTACACCTGTTTCAAATAACTTAATTCTTTAATTACAAGGTACAATTCAAATGCCAACGTATATTATTGCGTTGTACATATGCGTAAACATTACAGGCTGCCTACAGATCCTAACCTCTGACCTTTCGATCTTGTTTGCCCGTCAGCAGGTCACACTGGACCAGTGTCAGCATCAACACCAGCATCAGCACCAGTAATGTGCGCTTATATAAATCGATGACATACAGCTCATCTTATAGGAAACAAATAAAACATATATGGGTATTAATAATTAATATAATATTTATTGATAGTTTTACTTCATTAACAAATTAATATTATCAAAGTGACCTTATGCGCGTCAACGCGATACTGGGGATTTATTATTGATTTATCGGAACGCAAACGTACATTTATTTATTCAATATTTTATATTTATTTATTAGTAGGGTTGGGTACGTTCACAATAGAGAAATTTATGCAAAAATATTATTGTTGGTTTAACATATTTTTTTTAATACTGCGATTTCAACGGCTAGGTTATATCTCGCATTAATTGTAATATAATAATTGTGTGCTTTGTAGATTTGTTTATTTTTAATTTGTTCATCATTTGGTGAGTTATTTCTTTGGCAATCATGGAATACATTTATTCCATCTTCGGGAATCGAACCCGGACGTTATTATTATTTAAAATTTGACATTCTTAGCCGCCAAGATTGACGGCAAGCGATACAAAGCATAATAAATATTCTATACTTCAATTTATGAGATCGCCAAAAGTCATATTTAAAAAAGATAAGTCGCAAAAATCAATGATTCAGTGAAAAAGAACTGTGCCACTCATTTTACGATTATGTATATATGAGCAGGAAAGCCCTTTTTAAGCATGAGTCCACCATTGCTTCTTCATAATTTTAACTATATTTCATTTATCATAGTTTATCAATATCATAATAACAAAACCAAATGTGTTGCAGAAAACTGTAAATATATTTGACGTATAACTATGCCATCTTTTTTTACATTTTGTACTACAATATATAATACTATTTATTAATGTTGGAGAGTACCGAATCAAATTCAAATTCAAAAAGTTGATTGTTCATAAATTATTTACAAATGTGCTTAGTATCCATTATATTTCGTCTAGTGTGTTTGTGTAGGAAAACGTTGTCAAAAACTGTTAAACGTTTTTAGTAAAAGAGAAATAAGTATCTATCTCGTTTGCATAGCATGCGCCTTGAGAATTGTGTCATTCGGAGGTGTGTATTTGATTTTGAAGGGTAGGCTGTCGTATATGTACTATCTCAGGCTTTGTATTAGTAGATTTTTATATATTTGAGTATACAATATTTGTATAAATCCTCTTTAAAAACGTTGCACTCGTCTGTCTTGTCTTACATAATTTTATATTTGTCTTAGAAAGAAAGAAACAACACATTAAAGAAACAGAAACAATCTAACTCTTTTATCATAGTTTAATATTATAATGCACATAGTAATTCTGTCAGCACTGTTATATCTGTCTTCTTTATTCTCATACTGCGCATAGACAAGTGGTCTCACTTACTCCTTGATCGATGCTAACCAAAATAATGAAGACAACATTGAGTGAAAATATCCTACTTTTATGATAAAGAAAAAACCTACCATGGATCTTGTTGTTTATTCATTGTCTAACAAACAATGTGATTGTGAATACAGCTTTAAAAATTTACACATAATATTTTATTGATATAATATAAATACCCTTGAAGTTAATTTTGTCTTAAAAAAATCATCATATATAAAGTGTTTTATAATTTAAATTGACATTACAAACTACCTAGTACCAAAACTTGCCGACAGATGCCAACTGTGATTCTGACAGTGATCAACCTGTTTTCTTTTACATGAATAAAATTTCGCATTATTGTATAAAGACAATTATAAATAGTAATATAAATATGCAACAAAAACAAAATTTAAATATTAAAATAAGTCCATGAGAATGTGTGTTTTTTCTACATTTATTAGTTTGAGAAATGAGTGAAGGAACATGCGTTAGATAGTAAAAAAGCAGTAAAACGATTGTCTGCGATAATGTACGAATATAATTAGATATCAAGTTTTAATTTGGTTTATGAATATTCATGATAATATAAATCAAAAGGTGTATTAATATTTGTATAGAGGACATTGTGGAAATTCCATAATATTTTATACAAATAAATTGATATTGAATTGAAACTATTTGACGACTTGTGGTTTGGTTAAGATTGATAGTGATCGTAATACAACTAATTAACTTTTTAAATGTCAGGAGTGTTGCTTTGCCTACCGGTGTTTGCTGATAATATCTCCGTACCTTCTAATTATCTTCATAACTCGGCCACGTCATCAAATTGACCTTGGAAACCGCGTAAATCCGTGCAAAATGGTAACAATGTACTTTTGTAAATGTCATTCCATTGATTTTTCCTTTACGTGTACTTTTACAACAATTACATAACAATGGGTACAACAGGTTTCTACTATTTGTATAACAAAAGTAATAATCTGTGCATTTACCGGTCATAATAGGATACAGTTCACTCCGTCCGGTTTTATTCGTATTATATAAATTTATAACGATTTTTTTTCTTTATTTCTCATTTGTCTTTTCTGTTGTACGACTCCGAGTATGGAATATTTCACCTTGACGTGACAAATTGTCATATTATTTCATACTTTTGATTGTCATATACATACATTTCATTTAATGACAATTATTAGGAATAGTCAATAATTTTATAGTTTCTACGTTTTTCTTGCTTCACTTGATGCACGGTACGTGAACGCACTAAGCGTGGATGGCTCAATGACATATGAGTATTGTATTTACTCATTTTCATTTAGAAACTTTCAAAGATTTATATTTACAAATGAATATATGCAAGAAATTCTAAAAAGATACATTTTTTACCATCTTCCTCATTTTTCCTTATACAGTAAAGACCTTTTTTCTATTTATTAAATTCTGTAGCAGCTCCAGAGATATAAAAAAGACCTACCTCCTCTACCATGTAGAGGAGATGGAATAGGACCTCACTTTATGTTGCTTGTCCAAATTCTTCTTACCGTAACACATAAATAAAATTAAAATCATGTTTATTGAAAACTTTGGAGACAGTGCCTGCCAAACCGTCTAGTCATTGAGATTTGAGCCTTGGTCTTAAGTGAAATAGTGTTAATATACGCAACAAGAGGTTTAAATAAGCTTGTGACCTAATTTTTTAGGGGTTGTTCTTCTATTTCTGATTGAAATATAGGTTAATATATGAATATTGGCGTTTCTATTTATTTAAATATTTAAAAGTTGACGAAGATGTAACTATTTTAAATTTTAATTTTGCTGCTTGTTTTGATTTCTCTGCATATGACGTCACTGTTGAAATAAGTAATCGAGATTATTTTTCTTTTTCTACAACAACCATAATACGATACTTAATGGGATTTACAGACTAGTTGTTAGTAGTTAATGACGTATGACACACACACACACACTCGTACGCATCTGTTGTATAAAATAAATTGTAAACCATCTAATGTGACGTCATATGCAGATTTACTTTTTTATAACGTTACATCCCTTTAATGATAAAAGGATAAAAAATGTTTGTTTTATTTGTTAATATCTCCTGTAATATTGCGATTTATTAACAAATAATTGAACTTTTGAGGTCCAGACAGCTAACTTCATCAATACATAGTACAATTTTATAGAAATGGAGAAGTCATGTCCGCATTTTTTAGTGGTCGATTATTCAATTGTTGATTGAAATTGATGTTAATAAATGTGTATTGGGGTGTCTATTTTATTAAATATCTAAATGTTGACGGAGATATAGCAATTAAAAGTTTGAATTGTAGTTTTAGCGCTAGAATTGGTCGGCCATATTTGTATGACGTGAAATGCATTTTAACGTCAGTTATTTGTTGAGTAGGTCAGTGCTGGTAATGTTCTGTAGCTGTTGGTAGTCAAATAATCAAGAATAATAAGTTTTTGTTTTATTTAACCCTGCTAAGGCAGACATAATATTTAAATTTTATTATTCCTTGAAATAATAATATTTGATATTTTGATATATAAATACATATGATCTGTTAGGTTGGCAACCTTACACAAGGATTGTGATGTCACATGCACTTGGAATGTGTACAACGTTGAATCCCTTTAATAATTAAAGAGACAAAATGACTTTTTTAATTGTTAATATCTCTTAACATATAAGGAGTTATAAAAAATAATTGAACATTTGGGGTTCTAGTAACCCACTTTATCAATATATAGTACACTTTTGTAGAAATTAAGACATAGGGCACAAGCCCATTGTACAGATACAGCATCTACATAATTTTGCCACATTTAAAACAGATTTAAATGACAGAATATGCCTCTCGTTCACTCTTATTTGATTCAAACTGTAATTAAATTTATTTATGTTCTAGATAATAATATCCTCTTAAAAATCTACAAAAAGTATAATATTCTACTCAGGAGGCTTAAGTACGGCCGCTTCCTTAAGGAGTTATCCAAGAAAGTCTATATGTTCCTATCATTAATCTAGCTAAATCCGGCTACGCATTGATGTGGCTCAATCTGATATGAAATGAATGGTAAAGTAAATATAATAAAATAACGCAAGTGAATTTTTATATATAAAGATGTTGTTTAAAAGCATTAGACTATTGAACCCATCTTCTAGTTTCTTACAACATTTACTCTCAATAAGTAGTTACGTATAACAAATGAATATAATTAACAATAAAATTGAAATTTGATGCATTGAATTATATATCAAACCGTGACGTCACAATTCTGAGTATGCTGATTTATCAAAAGTTGTTGAACTAGTTTTTACCATTTGTTGCAATAGCTCTTATGCAAATTATTATTTATAATCTGTATATTTAATATGTGCTAATTTTTTAACATAACTTTAGATTGCTTAAGAAATTAATCTTCTCTGGTTAATATAAAATCGGTGATTTTCTCTGTCACAATATTTCATTTAGTAAATCTGTTAATTGTTTGTTAGAAACCTATTTCAATGTGCAATACACATTCATACACACACACAAATCAACATTCTAAATGAAACTATCTTGCAAAATATATGCAAATATTATTAAATGCGTAAATATTGTTGATTATCTTTACAAACTGATTATGTTATGACTCTATCACCTTATTTAAATATGAATGGTCATTGTGTAATGTTTTAAATGACAGTTAATAGATTTCTGCATAAACAGGCTTTTGTTTTAACACTTAAAAAGTATATAATAGTTATTGTGAAACCGCAATATTATAGACAATGTATGTAAGGCTGCAGCTATGATGATGAATATAAAGTTTTCATTTCCCTGATTTAATGTATACATTTTAAATATATTTGTAAATGTTATTTACGATCAAAATACATTATAGCATGAGGTGATTTTTTATAGATAAATATTAAGGTGAAACGATACTTGGCCATTTTTGATTCGCGAAATATAGATGGCGATACTATATAGCAGGTTAAATATTATCAAAAAAACCATGTTTTTTTATGTTTAAATCGTTTTATGTAAGTAACTATAAACGCGAATCAAAATCTAAAGCTGCAATTAGTTAGATGAATAACGTATCTACATTTTAAGCTTTCTTCCACTAACTTTTAATGAGTTGGAACCGCAAAAATAAGTTTTGAAAATGAATATTGCTATATTTTCTAGTTAAATTCCAATTTTTATATGACTGGTAACATTTCTAAGGGTTTGTCATAAATTTTATAACCTTTATTATGGTTCTCAAACTTACGCTTAAGACTTAAAAATATATAGACTATTGGATAATATCCCAGTATCGCCATCTATATTTCGCGAGAAAAAATGGTCAAGTATCGTTTCACCTTAATATGGCAGCCGACTTGTCTATATATATATATAACAAAAGTAATATATCAAAAGTAGCACGTCACACTGACACCTGAGGTAGACCTGTCTCAAACGCGTCGAATAAGCCTAACATGTCCTCAGTAAAAGTCGCATGGTTTTCGAGATATCGTCAGTTTAAAGTGTTTTTTTTAAATTATCCATTTTTTAACATTGTTAGTGCCAGGGTTTGTTGGATAGCTCTCTCCTCTAGTTTTTCTTATTTTTACGCTATCATGAATATTTACTAAGACGACACAAGCATTATTTTGTCGATGACGATGTAAAATACGAAAAATTACTGATTTAATCTTGACTTAAATCCTCAGAAAAACATTAACACTGTCTTCAGCTGCCGTGAAAACTATTAGTTGCTCTTATGAACCTTGGCCTTGATTCGCCTTGATTTTTCACTTTATTACAAACATTTCGAAACTTCTAGGACCAATGAAATACATGGGTTTTACTCAGAGTAGCACCACCGAACTGTGCTTGGAGCCTCTTCAAAAAAATTCGATTTTACACATTCGGTGACGAGTAATCTAATAAAAGTGCGTTGCGCAACAAATGTTTTGTACTCATAGTGAAATTGAAATGGCGGACATGAGCGTAAGGGCTATCTTCTCTCCATTCTTCTGCCATCGATTCATCAGCGCGCTGTGCAGTTATATCTCTGCATGATTCAATTGAACAAAATTCCGGTTTATATTTGAACGACCCTCGTATAAATAAACATTAACATGGAAATTAATTGGTAAAACCCCTGAGGGCAGCCACTCCCTTGTTACATGTGCATTTCTGTTGTGTTCTGTTAAAAACGCAACTGAAGTTTCACGGCCGCCATGATGTTTTAGTTGACATTCTTTCCGTAATAAGTGGAAAGTCATTTCTACAGTTTAGTCTAATTATGTTGTGTAACAGTTATATAAATGAGGCTGCCCTGTTTTCAGTGGACACTCAAGTGTTATGAATATTGTAGTGTGACGTTTCATCGCTAGAGGCGCTAGCTGTCTGATATAGATGCTAATCAAGTCTGTTTTCTTAAAGACCCAATACACATTGGATTATGTTGGACTCGACTCCAAACCCAGCAAGCTCGTGGTACTAAATGCTTGACCGTAACTCCAGTTAGCAAACAAATATCGCGAACTTCACATATTTGTATAGCAAAATAGTTTCTAAATTAAAATTGTAAAACTAATGGTTTCTTTTTATGTAAAAATAATTGTTATTATTAATTCACTGAAAACGGGGATTCTTTTTTAGTTCTAGCGAATTTTTCATCAGCGGAATAATTAATTTCTTACAGACTTTCATCTCGAACAAAACATAAAGTTTTGATATTATATATGTGGTAAACAAACACACTTATTAACTTACAGACTTCCTTTAAAAAACGAGTGACGTCACAAATATAGTTAAAAATTAGGCGATAAACAGAAATTCAAATTTTATATAATGTTTGTATATTGGTGTTTTATTTTTTTTAAATACCCAAGAGTTGTCGGAGATATAGCTATTTTAAATAAGTTCTGCATATGACATCACAGAGTAAATAAGAAATCGAGATTATTTTTCTTTGTTCACAACACCCAGTAAACAATTTGGTGAAGTGCCCTATTTAGTGACGTTTCACTCACTATTTCACTTCAATTATAGTTCGCATCAACTTTATCTTCATTTGTATTCCGACAGGTGGAGTAATTCCGCCATCTGTAGCCGATAAAGTAGACATTTTATATGAAAAAATGTAAGAAACTGAACTATAAATGAACTCTTTTATGACAAAAAAATCATGACGCATCTTCAATATGATGTCAAAGTGACTCCAAAATGTTTACTGGGCAATCATAATATAAAACTTTATAAGTTGGACGGCGCAGCTGTGAATGGTAACTGACGTATATATTGTAACTGGCATGCATCTCTGTTATACTCTGTTGTATAAAAGAGATGGCAAGTCGTAGAAGAGAAGAGGGTGAGAATATAATATGACGTCACACACAAAATTATTTTTTTTATTACCTTGATTCTCTTCAATGATTACAGGTATAAAATGTATATTTTAATTTTTAATATCTCCTATAGTATTGAGGATTAATTAATTTAAATGGACAGATGGATAGAAATTAAGACATGGTTCACAAGCCAAGTATATAAATTTCTATAATATTTGAGGCGCCCACTTTATGTTCGGCTCTGTAATTATCAGTAATTCTATACATACTCCCTGATCTTTAAACTTCTCCCTCACATATAAAATGTCCAGCAAGGATTTATATGCGAAAAAGAATATCAACAATTTCTAAATTCTCTTTAAATACATAAATTTCACTTTTAAATACCTATACATTTGATTTTAAACGAATGGATAGTTCGTGTAAAATAATGAATAAATAAATCACTTTATTATAAACAAATAAATTAATTATAAATAAAATTAATTAATAAACATCGGGTACTAACCTTTCTCAAAATGGCGTCTGCCTTATTATGTAGTTGGAGCATATAACCAAGAGTTCGAGTTCCGTGTCTCAATCTATGGGTATAACTCTGCTGCAAATATTTTCTACAAGTATATAGCAAGAATAAAATCAGAAGTTTTTAATACTCGTACTTTTCAGCCGGTTTCTAATTTCTATCCATAGTTGTACTAAAGTATGACTGTATTCAGATTTATACGCAAACGCAGACGTCGCCACTTTCACTTAATAAAACGTTGCAGCTTTTGTTTTTTATTTATATATATAAATACATATATACAAATATTTCAAGTGAATTCATTTTTACAAGAATCATGTATATTATATATCTCACGCTACAGTCTAAAGATTCCCGAACAAATCCTTTCCTTTTCGTTTAGTTCCGGTTTTTGTTCATTTAATCTTATTCCCAATGTTTTGTTATTCACTTAAAACAGATTTTAAATACAATTATTAACTATAAATATATCGAATGGTTTTTGAGGTTATGTTATCCATGATTCAAACCATTTGCAATACGGAAGTTAATATATTTACTGTCAAGTTAATAACTGAGATCAAACAAATCACAGAATCCATTGTCTTATTATAAATAACAAATAAATCACTACTAATTAAACCGGATATTATTTTAATATTATTTATAAAACAACTCACACTTTAATATAACTGTTTCTGACACTAAAATTTAGTCGACAACATTTTTACAGGTCGATAACAACAGTTAGACTGTTCATATTTGAAAATATCGGTTTTTTATATAATTTTTTATAAATTGAAATGTTTCTAGTACAGAAATCGAAGTTACACTGTGTCTGTAAATATGTCCAATTCAACCTCGGCTATAAATGAAAGTTGAGCGTTTCTTTGCTTTGCTTTGCTCTGAGAGTCCCCACTTTTCCTTATAACAAAATATCTTTCGAATAAATACATTACTTCGATTATGTGATGCTAATGGAAAATGTTAGATAAATTTGTGGTAGAAGTTTTTTGCAAAAATAAATAGCTCATGTAATGTAGAATACTGCCGGCTAATGGGCTTGTGTACTCATTTTTTAGGGGTCGACTTTTTAATATCTAAATGTTGACGAGATATATCTATTAAAAATTCGAATTGTAGTTTTAGCTCTACATATGTCGGCCATATTTATGACGTAACATGTATATACTATTAAGTGTAGATCAGTTATTTTCTCTATGGATAATAGATCTGTGTTGAATATGCTATCTCTTTTACGCTCTCTTTTATAAAAGAGATGGAAACTTAGCGGACGTGATGTTACATGTCTTGCATTATTCTAAAACGTTGAATCCCTTTAATAATTAAAGGAACAAAATAACTTTTTTAATTGTTAATATCTGCATAACATAGTTATAAAAAATAATTGGACATTTGAGATTCTAGTAATCAACTTTATATCAATATATAGTACAGTTTTATAGAAATTAACACGTAGGACACAAGCCCATTGTAATAATAAAATTGTACCACTGTCATAATACTATTCTTTCAAAAATATCATATATAATAATATCCCTAAATATTCAAAAACCACAGCATGTAGGTTCATTAAGTAATAATAAGTGTGATATTATGGTTGCATTTATTAAATCGAAGGCGTTATGCACCATTGATTTGAAATATTACCGTTAGAGGGCGAACAGAAAATTCGCCAAATCAGTAACTGACAACACAATTTAATAACCAAGTTAGTTAATTGACAGGATACAATTGAATTTGACAACAGTTCCTTTTAAAAGGTGTCAAGAATATTTATTTATTGCCTCATGCGTAAGCGAAACCTAGTACATATTATTTAATCTAAAAAGGTTAAAATTTGCTTGAAATTGTTTTATTTAATGATCTAATACAGCCTATATTTGTACATACATAATTGTGATAATTTTTTTTGATGTCGGCGTAAGTTTTTCTATAATAAAAAGCAGGGAGAATTATGATTGCATTTTTCTGGTCATCTTAGTATTTTTTTTCAAAGTTACTTTAACAACCGTACGTGTTAATCTTTACAAAGATATTCATATAGTTTTACTAATCCAAAAGGATCATTTTATTACAATATTAATCCGCAGAAAGGTCAATTTACGTTTCTACTTGTAATAAAATAGATATCAAAACGCGATTACTTGCTAAGTACAAGCATATTCCGTGCCTGATTTTAAAACCGGGAAAGCTGTATCGCCTGAATGCTTCCCATTGGTCGCTCAGCATCATTGTTGCGTACGCAGTGTGCTTTATTGTTAAATAACACAACAATCCGATAATAATCAAAATCCAATTAATTATTTTACTGCTTTTTATCTTTTTTATAGATTTCTAATTACTGTAATTTTCTAATTGTATTTTTACACCACACTACTGAATTCTTTTTGTATTTTTTTTCCACAAAATTCATTGTTTAGTTAATTAAATATATTTGCGTAATAGTTACATGGATTTAACTTTAAGAAATACAGCGTTAGTTAAATTTATCTAGTAGTTAGTTTGTATTTGATAGGTATGTGCGATTTACACGCGTTCGGCACACGTGCAAGCGAGAGTCATAGAGCCCTTATAACGCGCTGTTCAACTTGAATCGACCGATCGTTTCTGTTCAGATCAAACACAGTTGTCCCATTCTGATCCTTTTGTTTTTCATTACACTAAAATATTTCCATTTTCTTATAACTTAATGGAAAACATTTTCTTTGTACAATTAAAAATTTGTATGTAAATGTGTATAACTAAGATATATTCTTATGTTTACGTCTTGTAATTATCTACACGTTGTAAGCAAAGAAAGAATCAATGTTGAATAATTTTCAAATTAACATGAAATCAAAATAATTAACTAGATAATGTACCATAGTCCATAGTTGATAACTTTCCAAATTTAAAACCTTGTTCATTTTAGTTTCGCGCTTATAAATTGTAATGTAAGTACCAATGTTATACATAGTAAATTAATTACGCATGCATGTACATACCAAACGGACCATATCCTTACGGACGATATCGATACGAACGATATAGTTACTGATGATATCGTTATGGACGATATCGTTACTCGTGGACTTCACTACGGACGTTTCAGCTAGAGATGACAATCCTTCTTAAAAAAGATCGATTTTTAATCGATTCGAATCGAAATCTAAAGAATCGATTAAGAAAAAAATCGAAGTTTAGAAGATCGATTTCCCAAAAATCGATTCTTTTTGAGTTTTTCTATAAAAAAAGATACTAACCTTTGATATAATTAAAGAATAAGCGAAAAGTGATTTTTGATTAATTTATAAAATCATATACCTTATTTATTAAAGAATAAAATATTTATAATTTCCTATATTTCATGTTCAAGCCTATAATAAATAATGTAAATAATTGTATACTTGCATTTTTACAAAAAAAAAATCCGATTGATCCGTTATTTAGAATCGATTTTTTAGACTGAAAAAATCGATTCTTCGATTAATCGATCTCAGATCGCCATTCTTAGTTTCAGCTACTATATATATTATTAAGGGTTATATAGTATACAGATTAAATATATACTATAGACATTTTCTGACTTTTACAACTAATTCTCTGCATAATCGTTAATAAACTTTGGATGGTGTTACGCAAATTATAGAACAAATTTTGTAAAATAGTATGAACTTTTGACTAAAATTTAAATGTATCGTGTCTATATCGTATCCGTATCGTACCGTACGGACGTGACGTGTCGTGGGGTCTTTCCTATTTCCGTGAAAAGTGGTGATATTTTTATTTTAATCTAAAGTACAAACTCTGAGGTTAGTAATGAAATTTCGTAATTGAGTATATCGTTTTTCTATTGATTTAAAATGACCGCTCTTATTGAAAGACCCTATATTTAACGTTAATGTTAAGAGAAAGGTTTTTCAGCGCTGCCCGATATATTAGCACATCGATGGCTTGTGCAGTGTCCATTCTTGCTCTCTCTACCTCTGACTCTGGTATGACTCGATGCACGGTGATTGCGACTGCGATCTCAATGTGCCCCAGGTCCTGGGTTACCGTACTGCTGTGTAGTTTGCCCCATCGAACCCAGTGTCACTTACGACCTTTTAATGTACCCCGCATGAGTGCCCGCGAAAGAGAGAGTACAAACTCTAGAAGTAAACTCAATCTAATAATTATTATAAACATTGATTTTATTTTAATAATAAATATCGATTACCTGCACACCATTGTCTATCTTTTAATTTATCTAGTGTACAGTTTACATATTAAAACTAACTTTTATTTGTTCATTTTAATATTGCAACAAAACAATACTTACGTCAGCTTGTGTCATTAAATTGCAAATGGCGATTTTATATATTTATTATATTATATTAATAAAGTTCAAAAAAAATTATTTACAAAAATGTACGTATTACCCGCAGACGGGTTCTGATCTTATTGGCGTAACTTTTTTCATCAAGATCGTCCCGTCGTTGCCAAATATGGTACTAATAAACATTTTGTAACAATAAACGTTTTTGGATTTGAATTAATTAACCCTGCGTGTGAACACTCTATTTTTCGAGTCGTGGTGTGTAGACTGGGTCTTTGAGGGAACAGTTGAGTTTTTCGAATTTTCTAAGCTTTCAAAGAATCTAAAAAAAATCTGGATTACTTCTTGAAGTGTCTACTACATGGTCCAGAAGTTGCCAAAGTCCGCAGTATAAAACCGTTGTTGATGAAAATTCACAAATGGTGAAAAACGCGTGAAATACGGAGTATTGTTAAAAAATTCATAACTTTAGAACAAACAAATATTAAGAAAAACGGTTTTAGACTTTTTTATATTACACTATAAGCTTTCGAAAGAATGTAGTGTCTTTGGCGTGAGTTTCAAAAAGTTGAATTATTTGTGCAACTGAAAGTGGGGAATATTTTACTGATTTATGCATGTCGTAATAAACGGAACGGTGACTATTCGGCACAAAATAAGTTTTTATTGATGAAAATACAAAATTAGTTTCAAAAAGAGAATGAAAAAAGAGAGTTTGAAATTTCAACTGTTCCTTAAAAGACCCAGTGCACACACGCAGGGTTAATAATGTCCTACTTCCCTATAAGTATAATTACAACTCTGCAAATTTTATAGAGGTGCATATCGATATTTATTCATTTAAAACTATAAATCAAAGTTCTCCAGACAGTGTGTGTGTGTGTTCACATATTAATTCTATATTTAACTAATTCCCACATAGATTTAATTAAATTTTCTATATTTACACTTTTAGAAAAATAATTAAGTAAAATTATCGGCGCAGCGGTCGGTTGAACACACTATTTCAAATAGATTTGTTTAATTGTTGAAAAAGTTTTTTATAGTAAAATCTTCGTGATCGGAGAATTCAAATAATTAATTTATTTTTGCTTAGTTGCTTAGATACAGACCAAAATTTCAATTTTAGCAAAATTTATTTAATTAGTAAACAACAGAAAATGGAAAATGTTACCTAATACGAAATAAAAAAGCAATACAGTTACAGTTTTACACACAACTAAGGTTTACAAACAGTCGCGTCATGTACGGAGTGCCTAAGAGCATTAAAATATCGTTCAGAAACTGGATTCGAACACAGGTCTTCGGTTTTTGTACACAGGTGTTTTACAACTGAACTACCCAAGGAAGTGTTATATATAGCATTCCTAACCCTATTCATTGAGTTAGGATTCTGCTTTAACAAAAACTACACTTTCGTACAGTTCAACTTACTTTCAGAGAACTGTATTTATTTTAATTTTTGTACTGTGATTAACAAATGTGACCTTTCATTTTGCATTAGCATTATCCTACTTCGACCGCCACTTTACAGCATATGTACATATGTATTAAATAATACAAGAGACACACACACATTCACACAGCGCACACACACATGTAGAGTATACTTCATTTGGCAGTTTGGCGAACTTGTTTGACGCTATTTACGTTGTGAATTATGTCTAATAGATTTGGGAAGTTTGTTTTTTATATACTTATATATAAAACAGTTATAAATTTTTTTCTGTATGTATTGAAAAGATATTAAGGTTTTTTCCATCATGAATAGTTCATAGATAGTTTACACTTAATTAAAAAATTTAAAACATCTAAAACATAAATGTCTATCAGTATTTTATGACATTGTCAGTTGTGGTTGCTTACGTGGCGTGAATTCAATTACAGTCAACGCTTACTATTCAGATATTTCTTTGTAATACTTGCTGAGTACAATTGGGTTGTGAACTGATTTTTAGGGGTCGATTTTTTATTTCGTTATCGAAATATTATTTAATCTTTTTATATTATAATGTTCCAACTGTATGTTTATTTTCTTATATGTTTGGTTCAAATTTTGTATGGTAGCTCCAAAACGGCTCCACGCATTTTCTTAAAAAAATTCTAAGACTTTTGGCGTCCTCGGATTTTCCACTGAATTTCCTGTAAACCCGTAATTTTGGAAAAATTTAAAAAATACTTTTACTCTATAACTATTAATTCATAAAAGATAGAAAGTTGGAATTTTGCATATGTATTACGGTGATCAATGCCCAGTAAGAAACTTTGGAGAAATCTCAAATTTTATAATGCATAATAATGAAATTTTATTCGGGGGCACGGGGGCGGTTTTTGCCGAGGGTAAAAATAGGGCTAGAAAGTTGAAATTTTATATATGGGCTACGTTTGGTACCTTATGGAATTTTGAAAAAGAGTTTCAAATATTCAAGAGAAAAATATATTTTTTTTGTCACTTTATATGAAAAATTATTTCTTGTTATATGTAAATTAAATACGGAACGAGTTAAATATTTCAATTTAAAAATGGAATTAAAATTTGAAATGAAATTCAATTCACAGACAAAATACACTCGTCACTTGCGACGGGGATAAACTTTAATAGACGTATATTGGCGTTTTTATTTTATTAAATATTCAAAAGTTGACGAATATATATCAAATTAAAGTTTGAATTTTGTTTTACTGCGTAATATATTGTTGTTATCCTAGTAGTTGATGACGTCACGAACTGAATGACTAGTCAATCATTTTTTATAAATTTTCACCCCTTTAATTAATAATGTTATGTTCTTTAAGACGTCCTCTGATTAGTTAGGTAATAGGCTTTAACATTCTTCTTAAAAAAGATCGATTTTTTAATCGATTTGAATCGAAGTCTAAACAATCGATTCTGAAAAAAATCGAAGTCTAGAAGATTGATTTCTCAAAAATCGATTTTTCGATTCTTTTTGAGTTTTTATTTAAAAAAAAAACGATCTTTTGTCGATTTTACTTTTATTAAATTTGTAAAAAAATATAAGCCTTTCTTATAATTAAAGAATAAGTGAAGAGTGATTTTTGATTAATCAATAAAATCATGTACGTTATTTATTATAGAATAAAACAATTATAATTTCCAATATTTCATGTACAGGCTTATAATAAATAATGTAGGAAATTACATTCTTACAAGAAGAAATCGAATCTCGATTTACGAGATCGATCCATTGTTTAAAATCGATTAAAAAAACTATTTTTTGAGCCGAAAAAATTCGGATAATCGATATCAGATCGCCATCCCTAGATTCCAAGAGATGGAAAAAATTAGCCCACTATATATATACCAACTATAGAAATAAACAAATCCACAAAAACCTTTATTTTGTTAGAATTAGTGCGAAATAGCACCTAGGTGCGAAATCGTATGATCGCAAAAAGAAATAGTGAGAGACTTTTTCAAATTTTTAGCAAGCTATTTTTGGGACACAATTGGGAATTATCTGATGATTTATTGTCCTATTTCTGCAAAGTGCTATCGCCGACGATCTGCAACTTTCCGGTCATAAAAGTAAAGGCTTGAAAACTGAACCTTTGTTATCATCAAATGCAGTGAAGCTGATAAAAACTCGTTAAATTCAAATTCAAATTCAAATAAGATTTGCATACCATTTAAAAACAACCTTTTTGGATTGTCGGGGTAATAAAAACTATTTTTAGATATTTTTGGAATTATATTATTATTATATTATATTACTTACTTCGTACTGGAGTAGAATATAATGCAGGTATTTTAAAACCTTTTGAACAATTTTAATAAAACTGAGCTGGAATGTTAATCCTTTAAGAAATCATATTTTACGAAAAAAAAATTTATTACACCTAATTTGCTTAAATTAAAATATTTCTTGTACTTGTAAAAATAACTTTGAAACCATTAACAGATACGCAAATAAAATTTTAAAATTATTTCAGTTAAACAAGACAAGTAAAATTTTATAAATAACTTCAAAATAATTTGAATTTTTTAAATTTGTTTTCTTTTAGAATTTGAATTAAATGGGTATATTTATAGATCAGTAAAACAGTCTGAGAAATCGATTTTACGAGCAGTATGACTTCACAAAATTTCCGCGAAAATGCATTTTTATGGGATTTGCAGAATTTCTTTAAAACTCGGGTAGGTTTTCATATCACAGGACTTTAATGAAATCAAATAGAACATTTCGTCAAATTTGTAATTCGTTACAATCCGTAATGTCCATTTTCAATTATTTACAACACCGACAAAAATAACTAATGCTTGTTAAATTTGAAAGAAAAAAGGGAACTTTGAATTTATTAAATTTTTATTAGACTTTAACTGTTCCATCCTCTGTACCCAATAATTTTAGTATTTCCCCAATCGCGTCGTCATGTTTATGTCATATTTTATGAATGTATTGCAAAAAAGGTCGTCAAAAATTACAATTATTACAACTAGATGGTTATAAATGTAGATATAACAAATGTACTTTCTAAATCAATATCAATAGAGAAACACACTTCCTCAATTTCTTATAAACTAATGCTCTTTAGAACTTACTTAATTTCCATCTTCACTTATCGATTACACCTTAAGGTACATCACTACTTCGTATTCTATCCAATTAACGTTCTGTATATCTGAATTCGTATTCTATTACTAATGCTACAGATAATACTTCATTTGTACAAACAACCTAAGCAAACGAGTCTTGTCTTCTATTAAAAATGAGTATAATTTATCGGCAGATGTAGTTTAATTTAGAATACAGTCAAAGTAATGAATATTCAACAGTACGAAGGCTACACTCGATTTCTTAAGAACATTTCAATCTAATATGTCACAAACATCAGCACCTCGATTAAATAGCAGCCGCACCAAACAACACAGCATGTATTCTTGACAATTCAGAATTTTAATTATTTTAATAAATATCGATTCTTGGTGATTATTACTTGTCGTTGGCCGCGGCTGGTTTACATTGAGTTTTATAGTTTTTTAAATGTTTTAAAGATAAATTTTATATTTACATTTGTTTTGTCGCGATTCTACAAGGAATTTGTCGTTTCTTTCACAACATTTGATAAATACATATAGATAGACAAAAGTATAGTTGTTGATTATGTGCGCACGTTGAAGGAAATTATGATTTATTGCACTCAACAAATTAGTGTAATAAGAAATACATGAAAATGATAAATAATTAAATTATTACAATATAAAGTGTCATTTTGTGTTCTTTGTTTTATTTTGTAAATGTAATATATAAACCAAAATTAAGTTAAATAGATTTTTCTCCTGGGTAAAGTATTATTTTCACTCACTGTTTTAATTTTCTATTTAATTTAAATTGATTAGCATATGGGAATATGCGTAGTCATTCTCTGTACCATTTTTAATTTAGAATTTACTTTACATTTTTTTTGTTTTTTTAAACCTTACAAAAAGTCCAATCTAAATTTAAAAAAATATATTATGTGTTATAATATTATTATGTTTTAAAAGAAGTTCAATGGCAGGTTGTCAAAAATAAAGATATTGTTGTAAGTACGCATATGTCGCACTTACCTTTTATTTTTAATGATATTAAATGTTAATTATGTAATAGAATTATATTATGTAAACAGTTTTTGTATTAGTATTAAGATTGTAAAGAATAATTATTTAAGTTTAGCGCTTATAAATATTGTCTCTGGTTTGTGGAGATTAATATTGATTTAATGCTGGTAATTCAGTATTGGCGTTCTGTGATGTGAAATAAATTATTATATATTAAATTGCACAAGACGCTGAAAGCCAGTCTTCTCCTGAGTCTCAAAGCAAGCATTACTATTCGCAACTTCGTACGTATTGAATAGTGAGCACATTTCAACTATTAATTAAATTATAACACTATAGAATTACATTTTGTTTTATATCTGTCATCTTCGTTAATCTAATAAAATACTATTGTAATTAAGTAAGCAGATATAATATTACAACGAATAAATGATATATTTTAATAAAAGTGTTTGTATTAATAGTAATAAAAAGATACTAATTGTTCAACCGTCGCATGTCGCAACGAGGTTACTTTAGACCGCTCAAGTATTCTCTAATTGCAACAATACACCGTCTGAACAAGAATCCTTATTAATCATCTTAAGAAAGATATTCGATTACTACTGTAATTGGTGTTGGAAGTCGTCAACTGAAGAATCTACTACCAGAAGCTAGCATCCCTGCAGAATGTACTAGTAAGCTGAGTAATCTCCTCCAGAACGACAATACGACACAATTTTACAACATTGGTGTCAGGTGGGGTCTCGAAGAGATATTCCTACACATAAATATCCAAGAGGTACGCCCAAAATTTTTTTCTATATATTCTACACCTGGATGCAGATCAATTATTCTGGATACCACTACGTCGATCGATTATTTCCAAGATTGCCGAAGAGTACGAGATAGAACGTCAATTCATCTGTATTTCACATAATTTTTCTACAAGTCCGGTGGATGTAAAACAACAGCCCGCTGAACCAGAAAAAAAGAAATCTTTTGCCCCCAGCGAATGGATGGATGCTTCTAGAACAAATGGAATAATCTAAACTGATGTTAATCGTTTCCAGAACCCTGCACACAGCTGTACATAGATCAAAATCGAAAGTTTTTTTTGTTAAGTATAATAAGACAGTATCTTTTTATCTTGTATACAATTATTATCATAAATTGATAATTGTATTTTTTTCTATTAGTAGCATCCTTGTAATTCATTGAAGCTATTATTTTTTTAGTATTATATTCAATACTTTTGAATATTTGCTATAACCTATCTATTAGTAGCATCCTTGTAATTCATTGAAGCTATTATTTTTTAGTATTATATTCAATACTTTTGAATATTTGTTATAAAATAACAATTTTGTAGCATCATTGTTCAATATTTTTAGTATTATATCCAATACTTTTGAATATCTACTATAATATTTCCTATAATTGTTTCTACAATTATATTAATTCATGTTTAATATTTTTAGAACATCTTTATGAACGAGAAAGAATTTTGAAAAGGAGAAGTAAAGAGCTGAAGCAGTTAGATAGCAGTCTGTTCAATCAGAGAGACTACCTTCCTGTTACAACTGCGGTGTCTGAGCCCCATCGGAAATTTCCTGTGAGTTACTGTTTTCGCTAGCAATTTTTCCTTGTCAGAATCCTATTTTTCGGAGAGTCGTTTATTGGTACAAAATAATCTTTAGTCTGTATATTATATATAACTTTAATTAAGTACTATGGCACCGAACGTTCATTCACTCACACTAGTTGAGAATACAATCAATCTAATTAATGAGTTTTCAAAAAATCTAGAAGTCCAATCAACATCCTTAACAATAGTTGAATTAAAAATCAAAAACTTAGACAAAGCTTGGGTTAAATATAGTAGTATCGTAGAAGCATTGCTTCCAACTCTAAAAAATGAAGAAGCTTCGGCTATCGTTAGTAAGTCTATGGAAGTTGAAAGTATTTATGACGACACTCTTATTTACTTGTTGAATTATAAGCAAACATTTGAGAATGATACACATATTGTAGACGACTCAAAAAGTATAGATTCAATAAAAAATCTGAACTTAAGTCCAATGCAACTAACCGTTTTTGATGGAGAATATATTAATTGGCAAAGTTTTATGGAATTATTTACAAATTTAATTCGTAATAATAGTAAACTATCAAGCATTGAAAAAATGCATTATTTAAAGTTAAATTTGTCAGGAGAACCACTCAAACTCATAAAGAATTATCCTTTAACAAATGATAATTACGAAATTGTTTGGAACATCCTTTGTAAACGTTATGATAACAAGGTAGCACTTATTGAAACCTGTTTAAACAATTTAATAAACTACAATGTTATACGTTTAGAGTCCGAAATCAATATCAAAAAACTACTAGATGAAATTAATGAATCGATTAGAGCATTAACCGAATTGGGGATATATTCTAATCATTCAGATTTTATGTTAATACATATTTTAAAGACCAAATTAGATTTTAATTCGTCAAAGGAATGGGAAAACAGAAATAATTCTGAATTACCAACCTTAAATGAATTTACAGAGTTTCTGGAGAGACGGTGGCGCAATCTAGAAAGAAGAAGGCATATTAAAGTCAAAACATATCCAAGCGTTCCTAATTCTAATAGTAAACCAGTTTCAAGCAAGCAAATTCCTAATAAGGTCGAAACAAAAACTAAAAATTTGTTCTGTAACCATTGTAAGAAAAGTGGTCATACAGAAAAGTATTGTTTTATTAAGAAGGAAAATCTAGATACGGGTAACCCTATTGCTCAAGTTAATACTTGTAGGGAGGCCACAATTTTATCAGAACCTTCTACTTGTTGTGAAAGATCGAAACATCTTATATCTGATGGTTCTCAAGTATCTTTTACTAACAAGACACAACACAATTCAAATAATGAATTATGTTTTTTTTATGATTTTGATGAGATCAATACGGGTAATTTACAAAATAATAATGATATTCTAAGTTTTGACAGTAAAAATAAAAATGTTAAGGCTAAGCAAACAGTTGACACTATCCAATTCAAGATGGTCGCAGCCAAAGCTAAAACCGTATCATTTTTATTAGATACTGGTTCTCAAATCTCCTTGATTAAACAAAATATTTTAAATAACAATGTCAGAATTAATAATAAATCTAAAATTCTATTGAAGGGTATTTCTGAAGGCACGCCTTATACCTTAGGTTCACTGAAAACTTCTATAATTTTAGATAGTAATAAGTCGAAACAAACTTTACAGGTTGTATCAGAAAATTTCCCCATTAAACACGATGGAATTATAGGGTTAGATATTTTACGGAAACTAAATGCAGTAATTAATCTAAAAATGAACAGTGTACAATTCTCAGAACGTGGCAAAGTAATTGAGCTCCCACTTATAAATATAAACAATATCGTTTTACCAGCACGTACGAGGAAGATAATTCCTATGTCAGGTTCTACAGTAGGAGTTTGTGTAGCCAGGGAATTGTTACCTGAAGTTTTTTTAGCTAATGCATTAATCAAGCCCGTCAAAAATATTTTCTATATTTCAATAATAAATTCTTCAATAAAAAATATAATACTTAGTAATTTCAAACCGAATATCATACCGATAGATCAATTTAGTATTTACCATTTTTCAAAATCAAGTCCTAACAACCGTAAGGAACTTTTATTAAACAATTTAAATCTTTCACATGTCAATTCAGAATTAGTAACAGAATTAATAGAAATCTGTGACAGCTTTAATGACATATTTTTTTTACCGGGAGACAAGTTATCTTGTACGAGCGCATTAAGTCATAAGATAAAGATTAATTCTTCTAAACCCGTTAACGTTAAACCGTATCGATTGCCCCATGCGCAAAAAGAGATTGTGGAAAAGCATATTCAGGAACTGTTGGTCAACAACATAATTGAAGAAAGCGACTCACCCTATAACGCACCTTTATTAGTAGTACCAAAAAAACCAGATGCGTTAGGTAATAAACAATTCCGCGTAGTAGTCGATTTCCGTAAACTTAACGAGCAGACAACAAGTGACGCCTATCCTTTGCCTCTTATACATGATATACTGGACCAACTTAGTGGTGCAAAATTTTTCTCTACCCTTGACTTAGCAAGCGGTTTTCACCAGGTCCCTATGCTTCCCGAAGATAAAGAGAAAACAGCATTTAGTGCGAACTTTAAACACTATCAATTTGTAAGAATGCCATTCGGACTTAAAGGAGCCCCCCCCATGTTTCAGAGACTTATGTCTCACGTTCTCACAGGTTTGCAAGGAATAGATTGCTTAATCTATCTGGACGATGTAGTCATTTTTGGAAAAAACATTTCTGAGCACAACCAAAGATTAAAAAACGTTTTTTCTAAATTACGGGAACATAATTTGAAGCTCCAACCATCCAAATGTAACTTTCTACATAAAGATTTGATTTATTTAGGTCACGTTATTAATGAAACAGGTATTCTACCAGATCCTTCTAAAGTAGAAGCAATAAAGAATTTCCCCATTCCAAACAGTCCTAAACAAATTAAAACATTTTTGGGTATGTCCGGTTATTATCGCCGACATATACCGCATTACGCAGAGATAGCCAAACCACTATATAATGCAGCAAACAGTAATGTTAAAGTATTAGAATGGTCAGACCAATGCGACGAATCATTTAAAACTTTAAAAAATAAATTAACCATATCACCTGTTTTGCAATACCCGGACTTTAGTAAAAATTTCGTTGTAACCACGGATGCAAGTAAATATGCTATAGGTGCAGTCCTTTCACAAGGTACTATTAAGGAAAGCCACCCAATAGCATATGCTTCAAGAACTCTAAATAAGGCACAACAAAATTACACAACTACTGAACGTGAGTTATTAGCAGTAGTATGGGCTGTGGCTCATTTTAGACCCTATCTCTATGGAAAGTTTTTTAGTATCGTAACAGACCATCAAGCCTTGACTTGGTTAATGAGTATTAAGGACCCGAGTTCTAGACTTATGCGTTGGCGGATAAAACTAGAGGAATATAATTACGAAGTAATATATAGACCAGGTAGTTCGATTCCACACGTAGATGCCCTAAGTCGCGTATACTCACTTCAGGTTGAAACAATGGATGTCACATACGAAAATTATTTAGAAATAATTAAAAATAAAATTATCATAAACAATAAAGTAATTGAACATGATAAAAGTTTATATGACGCACCGACGTCATTTTCATTAGTAGATTTTGTATCAAAAGATTTTAAAAATTCAATTGGAAATTCTCCTGAATTAATCAATAAATTTAGTAGTATCAATGCATTTCTAATACAAGAAAAAGAAGTATCAGAAATTGCATATGTTGAAATTGATACTAGATTTATTATCTGTTTAATAATTAAGGAATTTCATTTTAATCTACCAAATTATAAAGAAATATTTTTGGCATTAGTGAATCTGAAAAACTTTTGTACTTTACACAAAATTACTAACATAGCTATGAACAGGTTCGAGTCTGAACTAAGTAAATTAGATTTTGCCCAGTTACGAACTATGATCAGACATATCTTTGATAAAACAAATATAATAGTACACATTTATAATGACAATATACTTAAAATTAGTGACCCTGAGTTAATAAACAATGTAATTTCGGAATTTCATGTTAATCCCACAGCAGGCCACTTAGGAGTTTCTAAAACAATTAAACGATTAAAATCACACTTTAAATTTCCAAGTATGATTAGAAAAGTTAAAAATTTTATTAGACAATGTGTATCATGTCAAAAGAATAAAGTGTGCAAATTAAATAAATGCCCATTAACAATTACATCGACTTCGAAACATAGTTTCGAAAGGTTGGCTTTGGACATAGTATATCTTCCCAAGAAAGACGACAACGACAAATACAAATACTTACTAACAACACAGGATGACCTTACTAAATTTACGGAAGCTATTCCTATTATAAACCAGGAGGCAAATACTGTCGCGAAAGCATTAGTAACTAACGTTATTTGTAGGTACGGAGTTCCTAATATGATCTTAACAGACCAAGGAACAAATTTCATGTCAAAAATTTTTAAAGATATATGCAAATTGTTAAAAATTAAACAATTAAAAACAACAGCATTTAGACCAGCAACCAACGGTGCCTTAGAAAGAGTTCATAGAACCCTTGCCGAGTATCTAAGGAATTTTTGTAAAAAGCAGGATGATTGGATAAATTGGATTCCCTATGCAATGTTCGTGTATAACACAACTCCGCATACAGCGACCGGTTTTACTCCTTTCGAACTAATTTATGGACATAAGGCAAATCTGCCTTCAATTTTTTATAAAGAACCAATTGAGGTAAATACTTATAATAATTTTATAGTAGAACTCAAACACAGGTTACAAGTAGCGAGGGAACTTGCTATAAATAACTTGGTTAAAAGCAAAGAAAAAACAAAATTATATTTTGATAAAAGGGTCAATTCTCTTTTCACACCTGAAGTAAACGAACTAGTTTTATTAAGAAATGAACAGTTACCAACTAAAGGACAGTCAAAAAAACTTTTACCCTTATACGTAGGACCGTATAAAGTTACTAAAATTATATCCCCTGTTAATACAGAAATACTAATTGGTAAAAAACATACGGTAGTTCATAATAATAGGTTGAAGAGATTTTGTACCAATGAATAAAAACTTGACGAATGAAATGGATTTTGTCAGGGATGATTGTTTTGTGGAGCAGTGTTAACTCTATACGATGGGATCAGAATCGTTGTCGACACTTTGCTTCTCTTTTTGTTTTTTTCTAGAATTGTAACTCGTATATTTTGTTTTTATACGTGTCCCTTTTTTTTTGAAAGGGGGTGTTGTGATATGTACGACATCTCCCCTATCACAATTTTTCCTTTTTCTTTTCCTTAGAGCAGAAACGCATATGTTTTGTTTTATATGCGTTCCTTTTCTTTGGTTGAGGAGTGTTGTAAGTACGCATATGTCGCACTTACCTTTTATTTTTAATGATATTAAATGTTAATTATGTAATAGAATTATATTATGTAAACAGTTTTTGTATTAGTATTAAGATTGTAAAGAATAATTATTTAAGTTTAGCGCTTATAAATATTGTCTCTGGTTTGTGGAGATTAATATTGATTTAATGCTGGTAATTCAGTATTGGCGTTCTGTGATGTGAAATAAATTATTATATATTAAATTGCACAAGACGCTGAAAGCCAGTCTTCTCCTGAGTCTCAAAGCAAGCATTACTATTCGCAACTTCGTACGTATTGAATAGTGAGCACATTTCAACTATTAATTAAATTATAACACTATAGAATTACATTTTGTTTTATATCTGTCATCTTCGTTAATCTAATAAAATACTATTGTAATTAAGTAAGCAGATATAATATTACAACGAATAAATGATATATTTTAATAAAAGTGTTTGTATTAATAGTAATAAAAAGATACTAATTGTTCAACCGTCGCATGTCGCAACGAGGTTACTTTAGACCGCTCAAGTATTCTCTAATTGCAACAATACACCGTCTGAACAAGAATCCTTATTAATCATCTTAAGAAAGATATTCGATTACTAC
Source organism: Panorpa germanica (assembly GCA_963678705.1). Classification (NCBI taxonomy): domain Eukaryota; kingdom Metazoa; phylum Arthropoda; class Insecta; order Mecoptera; family Panorpidae; genus Panorpa; species Panorpa germanica. The sequence goes on along the minus strand of OY783211.1, from coordinate 13,879,925 downwards.
TGTAATTGGTGTTGGAAGTCGTCAACTGAAGAATCTACTACCAGAAGCTAGCATCCCTGCAGAATGTACTAGTAAGCTGAGTAATCTCCTCCAGAACGACAATACGACACAATTTTACAACAATATTATCAATTGTTATTAAAGACAGCAATTTTAATTATTCTGAAATTCTATTTTCCAAATTTATATTACTAACTAAATTAACTAAACTCAAATTATATCACGAATGTGAAAACCTGAAACTTAGATTAAAATATTAAATAAAAACATAAATTAAATATCGAAACAGTGACTAGAAACAATGCTTAACCGCCAAATACAATAGTCTATGTCAACGTACTAACCGTGCAGTAAGATAACGAATCAATTAAGAAATATTAATTATTTAAAAGAATGTGTAACCAAGTAATTTAGAGCACTGATCGAATTTTAGAACAGTTTTAACGCCTACTTATAAGAATTATCTCTCGGTTTCATTTTTTGCTTGAAATTCTACTATAAGTGACTAGTACCATATTACAAAAATAAATCTCTATTTAAATTTAAAAATAAAACTACTTTCTTTTGATTTACAATTTGACAAGCATTTTAATAGACAGTTCATAATTTGAAAAGCGAAATTGACAGGTGATAGACCAGACTTGACTGGATCAGGGGAGGGGAACCAATATGTTTTTGCAGTTTTAAAATTTCATTTCTATCCAATGGAATTTTTAACTCTGATTTTTTTAGAGCTTGTTTTTTTTTAATATTTATTTATTTATAGTCCATCAACTATTGAGTTATTAGCACTTAAATTAATATATATTACATTTTATCAACATTTTATAGAACATAATCTATACAATTTATAATTTTCTATTTTATCAGCTCATTTCACTTATTCTATTAGAGCTTGTTTTTAATTCTTGATTGAAATATCTACGTTTCTATTTTTATGAATAGACAATAGTTGACGGAGTTATAGTTATTTTAAAATTGAATTGCAGTTGTGCCACTGCGTGTGACGTCACAGAATAAATGAGTAATCGAGATGTTTTTTTTCTTTTTCCAGAACATTCATAATATAAAACTTGATGGGATGCACAACCCAGTTGTAAGTAGTAAGGGACATATCACTCACACGCACTCGTGTCCATATCTTTATACTGTGTTGTATAATAGAGATATCGAATTATTGGGCGTGACGTCACACGCAGATTTATTTTTTATAACTTTACATCCCTTTAATGAATAACAGAGACGACATAGTAGTCGAGAGCGTAGTATGTGAGAGCTCACAAATATAAAATTATTAAGCAGTGGTTTGGTGCACTTATACAAGACCACGGCATCTTAAAAATTGCTAATAATAAAAAAAATTATTAATATTTCCTATAGTCTTGCGACTTATTAAAAAATACGCTAAATATTTGAGGTCCTGATAGTCAACTTTATCAATATAAAGGTAAATCAATATAAATTAATTAATAATATAAATGAGGAGAAAGATATGTGAAAATCCATTTGAAGATCACAAGGCTGACTACTAGTACTGTTATTAAAAGTACATATCAGTGTCATCATTATAGGTTTCCCACCCCTGTTCTAGATTGTCCAAGAACCGCGAAACGGGACGGCACGAGTCACTTTGTAGATAAGATAAAATTTATTGGTTGAATTAAATTCAATAGTATAGTAAATTTGTTTTGATTTTGATTAATAAAGTAGAAATCATTATTATATAATATTTAATTTAATGAATATTGGTTTTGTACTTTTACGCCATTGTTTAAATCTATGGTTGTCATACTGTGACAAATCAGTTACCAGCCGCAGGTCTATTTCTTTCTCAATGTGTGTGTATGTGTGTTTGTGTGTGATATGATAGAAAGATAATCAACAATCAATCAGACGGCTTATAGAAACTACTGCATGCAAAATGCAAACGTGAAAAACTGCTAATACGGTTGCTTGCAAAGCCAGAAAATTGCGTATAAAGAGACCCGTCTCTAGCCCATGTTTTTTCGCCTATCTTTTTCTGTGTCGTTCTATTTTCGATGCCGAATCCTATCACCAACTACCTTCTTCAATGTTGGCAGTTTGGTAATGTCGTGGCCTCATATATATGAACAACATCGTTGCCTAATAAGTGTATGATTATCTAGATACATAATCAATATAAGTTGATAACAACAACAAAACCCAGATAATATATATCTGGGGCCCTATTCCTGAGTCTTGTGAGCAATAGCCGTGATCGAACAGATATGATTTATATGAGTGAAACATTTTACGAATCACTTTTAAAAGAGTACTTCTGCACTATTCCTGAATTTTATTACTAATAATTATTATAGTTCAGAAACACTCTTTTAAAAGTGATTCGTAAAATGTTTCACAAATATAAATCAGATCTGTTCGATCACGGCTATTGCTCGCAAGATTTAAGAATACGGCCCTGGTGCGCAGATCAAACCCGAAGACATAGCAGTCAGGGTCCGGCATCAATGCTCTCGCCCACTGTGTCGTCATCTGCAGCATCCTATACTAATTGTCCGTAACAGACTTTGTGCAATGTCTCGCATAAATATTTAAATGTTTTTTCAATTTTCAGTTAAAACTAGGTTTCTTACATAACTTAAATATAACCTAGAAGGATTTTTCAATTTCCATTTTGACAAAAACCTACCATAGTTTAAAAGTGTACTTAGTTTACTTGGTTAAACTGCAGTTATGTTTGAGTAGATTTATTATAAATCACAGCTAATTGACACAATTTTGTGAGCCATCAAAATTTTGTGGTTACAATTTATGTCACACAAAAAAATGATAACTGTATTCTCAAAAAAGAACCGTGTATTTTATCACTACTCTAAAGTTAATTATTTCTCTATTTGCTATTATCCTCCCCTCTCCTCCCCTCCTCTTTGCAGTTGCAATAAATGTATCAATTTTTCGGCAGTTTTTTCTCTGTAATTTGTCAACTATTTTTGTTACGCTTTACGAACTTTGCGACACTTTCTATTGTTTTACTTTAATGCGCAAAATGACGGAACCGCTGTGACTTAATATACATCCGTTTATGCCATTAAAGTTACAAAATATAGTATTTCTTCAAAATAACTATTAATTATATAGTAAGATTCAAAATCGGAGGGCGGAACGTGTTATTACCAGTAGATGCTGTTATGCAATGTTGTTACTAAATTTTCTTGTACAAGGTGTCTGGAAAGAAAGTTATTTAGTGCCTGATAAAATGATGGTATGACGACTGCATGAACAAATATTTCACCTACAAAAATAACCCAACTCAGTTAAGGTAATAAACCCTTTTTTTAATTTAGTATTTTGAATATTATTAAAAGATATATACCCCTGGAACCTACAAACAATTCCGACAAGATTCTTCGATACTTATAAAAGTTGTCTGTGAGGGAGATTTTTATTTGATTTTAAAACCAGTTATTTAAATTTTGTATTTGTATTTATTCGGACAGTTTATGACCATATTTCCTGCCTTCATTTGTCTGTTGGTATCTACCAGAATGATATTTATATGTCTAGACATCTAAATTAATATTGAATTAGTTTTTGCCATAAATAGTAAATTTTATTACTGTAAAACTCAAATTGAGATGGTATTTATTATTGATCTGACAAGACTAAGTATATAAGTCCTGTATATAGGTTTTCAACGACGAAATCTTGATGAAAAAAGTAATGCACATGTTCATGTCACCTTTGTACAGGACAATGAGTCAACAAAGCCATAAATGTTAATTTTAAATAAATAAAATATTTTTAAATGAATTTTTATTAAAAAAGAAATGATTTTTATACAGAACAAATTTATCAAAGAAATCAAGGGACACGACAGCATATAAATAAATTAAAAAAAAAAAAAAAAAAAAAACTTTATATATAGGATTAATAAAATACAAATGTGAACTGAAAAGAAGAACAATTAATATATATATATATATATATATATATATATATATATATATATATATATAACAAAGTTATAGAGAAATTCTTCAGCGGAAGAATTCACTTTTGCACAAAGAGAAAATAAAAATGGTGTTGAGTGTAAAAGTGGTTTGTTTTAAATGTTTGATTTATAAGAAATTATAGTTTTGTTACTAGTGATCGATAGCAGCTACGCATTTTAGAACCATCAATCCAACCAGAACGTGTTGAATTATTACATCTGAAGGATTCTTGAGATTCAAATCTATTCCTCGGCAATGGAATGCATCTTCCGAAGAACTTGCGGATTTCGAGACGTACCTTTTTGAAACTAAAACGTTGTAGACCTGAAGTCGATAGCTGGGAGGCTTCCTCGCTGGCATTTGAGACATCATCTTGATTTGGGTCCCGTGTTATTGCGTTCAAATCTTCGCTGAAGGTGTTATTACTATGCAACACATGAAACTGCACCGATGCAGGTGACTTCTCTGTCTCTAGGTTTATGTACACGCTAGAGATTGGAAGCGACGGATCCAAGAGTAGAGATTCATTGCTGCCATCTACAGCAACGTCGCTCGCGTTCGATATATTTTTAATTGTTTTGCGGTATTCACGTTTAGCGTCGAGCACTTGCAGACGCATTGACTCCAATAACTCTGGGTCTGCATTTATGTGCACTAGTGCAATTGCATCTAGTGACAATGATATCAGTTTGTTGCAGTGTAAAATCTTAGCATCCAACATGGTAAAATAATTTGATACTAATGACGGCGGTGGCTGAGGAATCGTGAGAGAATCCGTGGAAGCGTAATTCAAATTCTGATGAAATTTTGATTTTGTTTCCTGCTGGTCAATCAATATTTCTGCTGAGATTTTTGTAGCAGCATCTAAGGACTTGATCCCATCCATTGTTTGAGACATATTTCCCGCGCTTGACGAATCGTCACTTGCCGATGATGCCGGTGTTGTGGCAGCATCTAAAGATTTGATCCCATCCATTGTTTGAGACATATTTCCTGTGTTTGACAAATCGTCACTTACCGGTGATGCCAGTGTTATGGCAGCATCCCAAGACTTCATCGAATTCATTATTTGATACGCATTTCCCGCGCTTGAAGAATCGTCATTTGCCGATGATGCCGGTGTTGTGGCAGCATCTGAAGATTTGATCCCATCCATTGTTTGACACGCATTTCCCGCGCTTGACGAATCGTCACTTACCGGTGATGCCAGTGTTGTGGCAGCATCTAAAGAATTGATCCACTCCATTATTTGAGACGTATCTCCTGCGCTTGACGAATTATCAGTTACATCAAGTGATACTGTTGGCATATTGTTGGTGGACGTGGATGGCTGCGCTGATTCTTCAAAGTGATGGCGTGGGTTTTGTTCTAAACCATCTAAATCTGCATGGAGTTTTTTGACGGACGAAGTAGATGGCTGCGGTGTTTCGTCATCTTCATCGCCTTGGGATTGTTGGGGTTGGGAATGATTAGAAGAATATGCATCGACTATTTCATCAAACCAATCAGATTTTACTTCCATGCCCGAAGCTTGACCTTCTGTAAACAACAAATGAATTGGTCTTATAACAACGCATGTGATGAAATTAATATGGAAAGCACTGATAAATCAAGAATAAAAAGAATTTGATAAACTTTGTGAGTAAAATCTTCATTTTTACAACGTATTATTATGTTTTTATTTTGAAAAACGTGAGTTGATTGCAAATTGTTATGTTATCCCATAAGAATACGTGTTCTTTCTAAAAGAGATAGAAAGTTGAAATTTGAATGTGTATTATTTATTTTAATTGTATTAATTTACCAATTCAATAAATAAAAATTCAAAAATGATATTTTGTATGCAAGATCTAGAATTTTGTATGCAAACATTGTAATTTTTAAATATAACCGTTAAATCCTATACCAGTGGTGATTTAACAGCACCTGAGACTGCTGTACAAGGGTGCTTTAGAATTTAAATAAATATCACAAAATACTATAAAGAACCTGTTTATTTTTCTTATCTTGTTTCTTATTACAGGTATAATCCTTTCAGTTATTATCTGAGATTATAAAAATTAACAGTGACTAAAATAGAGTCTAATGAATTTAGATGTAATGGGATTTTGAGATTTTGGTAGAAAATGTCCCTAAAGTATATTAGAAGTTAAAAATTTAATAAATAATTGTATGAATAATTACATTATTCAAAATATAAATTATTTAATAATAAGGAATGTCTGGAATTGAGTCTGTGGATATACGTATAAAGTATAGCCTCCAAAAAATTGCAGATTTGAAAAAGTCATAATATGTAGTTTATATAATACTAAAGTTTACCCCGTCGCAAACGAAGTCTTTTTAGTGTGGAGGATAGGAATTCAATAAAATAATTCGTAATTTCATTTCTAATTTTAATTCCATTTTTAAATTGAAATATTTAACTCGTTCTATATAAATTTTACATATAAAAACAAATAATTTTTCATACAAACTGACTAAAAAAATTAGGTACCAAAGTTACCCCGGGTTACATAAAATTTCAACTTGCAAGCCCAATTTTTACCCTTTGCAAAAACGGCCCCCGTGTCCCCAAATAAAATTTTTTAATTTTAATTTTTTTTTTAATAACATATTTCATTATTATGTAATCCAAAACTTGAGCTTTCTCCAAAATTTCCTACCTAATTTTTTAATTTAAAATTTTCAAGAAATATTAACATTGAACACCGCAATACATATATCTTTTACGAATAAAGAGTTATAGAGCAAAAATTAAAAAAAAATATTTTTTAATTTAGATTTTTTTAGGTTTTTCGAGCCACCATACGAATAGCGCAAACATATAAACTTTCACTTGGAGCATTATAATATAGGAGGATGTGTTGGTTTCTTTTTTCTATTTAGTAAGATAAATGAAATAATTTCAGAGTTGTTTTATTTAAAGAATATGTTCAACGATATAAAAGATTTTCGTTCAAAGAACCCAAAGTACCAGATAAAATATGTGTAGTATATTTTTGGAAAGATTGGTTAAGTTTATTTCAAACTACGTTAAAGCAATGATATGGGAAGTGGCAAATAGTAAAACCGTAAAACAATAATTATAAGAAATACATAGTTTTGAAAATTATTGAAATCTATACAAATGTTCGACTCAATGGATAGGCATTATTACTCGTATTTTAAAAAATATTTCTAAAAATAAATGTTACATACCTAAAGATAAACTTTGTGGTTCTGTTTTCTTAACCAGCTCTTCCTCAGAGTTGCTATCTATGAACTCAAAGCTGCTAGTTGAGTTAGAAGAGGCAATATGCCAGGAGTCAAGAGACAATGATGATTCGCTCCGGGAGTGAGCGACGGGAGCTTTAGTTTCCATGTTTTTGGGTTTTGAAACAGCACTCTATAACATAAAGAATAATAAAAATTATTAATACTATCAAAAATTGATGCACTCAAAATAAATTATTAGTAAAATCTCAATAATTCAATCTGATTGATAATCCAAACAACACAAGTATATCTGTGAAAACTATTTGTTTTTCTTAAAGAAACTGAAAGATTTATCAATTAATGAACGAAATTCAACTTCAATCACTTAATTTTGTTATACATTCTACAAATTATAATAGTTCGGCGGTATCTCATGCTTAAAAGAAGTTATACGAACTGTTTGAATCCACAATGTGACGTTGAATTTTACCTTATTCGTTTCTATATACATTACAAAGAAATTGGTGAAACAGTTCTCTTACATTGTAGCGTAGATTTATACAGTACAACTTATTTTAATTATCAGTCACCCCCGAACTCTCGCAATTTGAACTATGTCAAATAATTTACCATTGTTAAATAATACTTATTAATTGTCACGTACTTTTGGGACACAATGTCTAACGTTATTGTTATTTTTATTAAATTATGGATTATCTGATGATTTATTGTCCTATTTCTGCAAAGTGCTATCGCCGACGATCTGCCAACTTTCCAGTCATAAAAAGTAAAGGCTTGAAAACTGAACCTTTGTTATCATCAAATGTACTAATGCAGTGAAGCCGGTAAAAACTCGTTAAATTCAAATTCAAATAAGATTCGCACATCATTTAAAAACAACCTTTTTGGATTGTCGGGGTAATAAAAACTATTTTTAGATATTTTTGGAATTATAAATGCCCTTACCTCGTACTGGAGTAGATTATAATGCAGGTATTTTCAAACCTTTTGAACAATTTTAATAAAACTGAGCTAGACTTTTAATCCTTTAAGAAATTCTATTTTTCGAAAAACATTTTTATTACACCTAATTTGTTTAAATTGAAATATTTCTTATACTTGTAAAAATAACTTTGAAATCGTTAACAAATACGCAAATAAAATTTTAAAATTATTTCAGTTAAACAAGACAAGTACATAATAAAGCAAATAAAAATTAAAACTATAAAATTTTATAATTTTAGTTATTTTTTGAAATAACTTCAAAATAATTTTTTTTAAATTTGTTTTCTTTTAGAATTTGAATTATATGAGTATATTTATAGATCAGTAAAACAGTCTGAGAAATCGATTTTACGAGCAGTATAACTTCACAAAATTTTCTGAAACGGTTATGGTTTCAAAGACGCGAAAAAAGCATTTAATGTCCATTTTCAATTAATTACAACACCGACAAAAATAACTAATGCTTGTTAATACTTTAATGCAAATACTTAAAAAAAACTATATTTAATTTTAATTTAAATTTTAATTTTAAAAGTAATTTACTTAAGAAAATATAAAAGGAAACTATTTAATTTGAAATGTTACATACCTTATTTACTTTCAGAAATTTAAACACTTGCACAGATCCTTACTCACCGAATTGTTGATAAATATTAAAGCCTAGCAAGGAGCTATAAGGACGTCTCAGGAGGACTGAGGACGACTAAATAAAATACCAGTAATGACCTTGGTCGTTAGAAATATCATTATTAATGATAGTATTACAAGTTCGCCATTATGCCACAGAGGGTTCTGCTTTTGCTATCTTATTCTTCTTATATTATTTTCAAAATCAAATTAAAATTCAAAAAATTAGTACTAAAAGTGTTATTATAAAATGTTTAAAATTTCATTAGTTTATTTTTGAATTTTATGATGCTTATATCCACATTATCGATAATATTTGTTGTTGGCTTGTATTATATTTTGTTTTGTGTATTTGTGCGTGGAACAGAGGTTAAAAAAGCCTATTTTGTGTCTTTCAGTAGTCTGTATTTGATAAATAATACCAAATTTTCTTTTCATATTAATAAAAAATTGTTTAAACCTAATGTATGTTATAGTTTCAATTACTACAATTCGGCAGAGTCTTATGAGTCAAAATGTAAAACAAGTTGTACTGTATAAATCTGCGATACTATAAGAAATCATTGTCTTACGTATTCTTTTTTTTAGAACAAATAAGAAAAACCTCGCCATCGTATAATAGATATATACGGCTCTTATAACCTCTTTTATGCAAGAGTCGTCGCTAAACTCTCTTAATTTCAACTATACATGTCTGATAATGTACTAATCAACTATTAACTTTGAATTCACTTTATTACTGAACTTTAACAGTCAATTAGTTAATAATTTAAATCATCAGCAACACCCCCCAGTCGTGTTACACAGTGTGTATGCTTGACATTTATGCTATTCCCTATTTTGACCAGAGGCGTAGCTATCGCCGTATCAATGATACGGGGCCCTCGGGCTACAGGGGCCCCAAACGTGTGTAAGCAAAAATTCGTAAAATGTTATCCACAATCTCACTTAAACTCTTAGGCCGTACTTAGCTTAGTTCCTAGGATTATTAATTGTAAGTAATAACGTATAATCAATATATAAATATTTTAATTCAATGCGAGCGTTGTTGTTTCTTTTGTGAAAAATCTTTTCCCATCATTTGGGTCCCCCCAACAAATTTTGATACGGGGCCTGTCTTAGGCACGCTACTTTACTGATTTTGGCCGACGCAATGAAACATTCCAGACAGCGATCTGTGTTGCACCATCCGGACAATTTGGCTTGCATTTTCGAGATAGTATAAAAATAGCGCTAAATGAATTAAAAAAGCAAATTTTGGATGAGGTATTTGAATTATATAGGGCTATGCCGTATTTATGCAATATCGATGGTCCAGTTCTTTAGTGAAACATCTCCGGAAATTCGATATAAGAATCTCATAGGCTTACTCGTAGATTAAAATTAATGCTTTTTTATTAGATTAATTCATTGTCAAGTCAATTTGAATTTATTTGAGTATTTTTCATTAAATTTAGATAGCAAAAATCAGTAAGTCAGTTTGATACACTCATGAAATGTTTCGCCAAACGAAGATAAAATGTGTCTTCTCCACGGTATTATTAATTTTCCATGAGTACATTTTTCTTTGTTGCTAGGCGCATCTTTCCAAATAAGTTTAATACTTTTTTGTAGCGTTAGTTACAATCATCCTGTCCATAGTATAACCACAAACATTACTCCGCGAAATATACTGTCTTACTTGTTACAAATAAGAATTAGCGCAACATTTTACACAATACCTCTTTTTGTTTTGACCCTCATATCATATATCATCCTGTATACAGGTTACGAAATTTTCTACAACAAGGTGTCCAGCAAGAAAAAATGGTTTAGTGGCTCAGAAAATGACTGTATGAACAAATGTACCACTTACAAAATAAACAACTCAGATGGGGTAATAAACCCCTTTTTTAATTTAGAATTTCGAAATTGATATACCTCCAGACTCTACAAACAATTCCGTCGAAAGTAAGATCCGTATAAAGTTGTTTGTGAGCGAGGTTTTTATTTGATTTTAAAACCAGTTATTTAAATTTTGTAGTTGTATTTATTTGGACAGTTTATGACTATATTTCCTGCCTTCATTTGTCTTTTGGTAACTACCAGAATGAAACTTAAATGTCTAGTCTTCTAAATTAATATTGAATTAGTTTTTTGTAATAAATAGTAAATTTTAATACTGTTAAACTGAAATTGAGATGATATTTATTGTTAATCTGACAAAACTAAGACCATAATCCTGTATACAGGTCAGAACGATGGAACAATCTTGATGAAAAAAGTAATGTTACCTGTGTACAGGACAATGAGTCAACAAAGCCATAAAGGTTAAGGTTCATTTTAAATAAATAAAATATTTTCAAATTAAATAACAAAAACTTTTATTTCAAAAAAATTTATTTGGATATTAAATTAAATAACAAAAACCTTTATTTCAAAGAAGTAAAGTAAGGAACTGAAACACTTAAATTTTATTTTAAGTCTAAAAATAAATCTAAAAAAAACGACAAAAGTAAATTTATATAAAATTATTAATAAAATAGAAATGATTGATTGCACCGATGCACCGTGGCTACCCTGTCTGCAGGTTTTAGTCCCCCTCGGGTGGGTTACGCGGTTCCAATTGTCTATGTTCTGTGCTACCATTTAGAGCAATTTCGCTCATTTCTGGTATTCTATGCATTCTTTCTTGCAATTCACGATTAACTTCTAACACTTGACGACGCCTTTCCTCCAATAACTGTGGGTCTGGATTGTTGTAAGCTAATTTAATTGTATCTTGCGATAATGTTAGCAATATCCTACAATATTCAAAATTAGCATGTAACACGTTCAAATAATTTGGATCAGCATTATGATTATTTGTGGGCAATTCTTCGAAGGGCGGAGAAAGTGGCTCCAAAGGTGGTTGTTCGTCCTCACTGTCAGTATCACCTCTTTCTTGTACGAAAATAGTAGAATCTGCACGGCGTTTTTTGGCCTTCGAAGAAAATTTGATTTCCACTCCATAGACCTTCTGTAAACATCAAATAAATTAGTCTTACAACAACGCATATGACGCAATTAATATAGGAAGCACTGACAAATCAGGAATAAGAAGAATTAGATATACTTTGTGAGAAAGATCTTCATTTTTATAACGTTCTTATTTTGAAAAATGTGAGTTGATAGCAATCTCTTACTAAAAGAGATAGAAAGTTGAAATTTGAATGTGTATTAGTATTTTAATTGTAATAATTTACCAATACCACCAATTTACTAATTTGTATAACATTGAATGAAAAATCAAAAATGTCATAGTGTATGCTAGATCTTGAATATGAACAAGTATTGTAATTTTTAAATATAACCGTTAAATCCTGTGGGTGGTTTGTAATTTAAATAAACATCAAAAAAAAAAATAAAGAACCTATAGATATATTTAGTTGGTTTTATTATACATACTTCAAATTATGAGAGTTGGGTGATGGGTTATGCTTAAAAGAGTGTATAAGAACTGTATAAATAAATCCACAATGAGACGGTGATTGTTACCTTATTCGTTTCTATATACATTACAAACAAATTGGTGAAACAGTTCTCTTACATTGTAGCGTAGATTTATACAGTACAACTTATTTTAATCACCAGTCACCCCCGAACTCTCGCAATTTAAACTATGTCAACTAATTAACCGTTGCTAAATAAAATTGATTAATTGTCATGTACTTTAATTTAAATTCTTAATTAAAAAAAATGTATAGATTTAGATGCATTTAAATTTTAATTTTAAAAGTAATTTATTAAAGTATCATTCCCACTCACTGCTATAATTAAATTTTGTATTTTATATTTAATTTAAATTGTTTAGAATACGGCAAAGTTTTCTTAGTTTTTTTTTAGAACATTACAAGGTCTAATGTTTAAAAATAAAAATAATTTTATATTAAATTATAAACTTAACTTAATTATATAATAATTATAAACTTAAGAAAAAGAATGTTATATTATACCGAAATGTTATAATCTATCAAAATGCAATAGGTTTTATTTTTAAAAGAAGTTTAATGTCAGTTTGTCAAAAATAAAGAAATAAAAGCAATTTCTATTACTAATTGTTATTAAAAATAGCAATTTTAATTATTTCACATATAATTTTGTCAAACTGTCAAAATTTATATTACTAACGATGCATACGCATCAACTGAATCAACTAAACTTAAATTAAAACACAAATGTGAAAAGGAATGCCTAAACGAGAACCTGATAATTTAATTAAATTATTAAATAAAAACAGTAAATTAAACATCAAAACAGTTAGTGGCTTAAAGAAAATATTTAATTTGAAATGCTACTCGTACATACCCTTTTTTCTTGCAGATATCTTAACATTTTCACAGATAGTTTCTCACCGAATTGTTATTAAACAGTAAAAACTACTAAGTGCTAGTAAGGACCCTAAGGACCCTTAAAGCTGACTGAATACACTACTGGGTTGCTAGTGGGGTATATTACTTGTACGGAAATATCTCTGCATATGAGATTATGCTTCACTAGCCAGAGAATTACAAGTTCGCCATTATGCCACAGAGGGTTCTGCTTTTGCTATCTTATTCTTCTTATATTATTTTCAAAATCGAATTGAAATTCAAAAAATTAGTACTAAAGTGTTATTATAAAATGTTTAAAATTTTATTAATTTGTTTCTTAATTTTATGATTCCTATATCCACATTATCGATAATATTTGTTGTTGGCTTGTATTATATTTTGTCTTGTATATTTGTGTATGGAAAAGAGGTGAAAAAAGCCTATTTTGTGTCTTTCAGTAGTCTGTATTTGATAAAAAATACCAAAATTTCTTTTCATATTAATAAAAAATTGTTTAAAACTCATGTATGTTATAATTCTAATTACGAGAGTTTGGCAGATTCTCATGAGTTACTATAAAATATCATTGACTCATTTTTTTTTACGTAAGTTCGTTCGTAAATTTATACAGCTCTTCTCGCTTTTATTTTTGAACCAAACTTTCAATCTGGTAATGTACAATCAACTGTTAACTTTGTATTCACTGTATTACTGAACTTTAACAGTCTGTTTGGTAATAATTTTGTCGTCGGGAAGTTTTCCCTATTTTGGCCGACGCAATGAAACATTCCAGACAGCGATCTGTGTTGCACCATCGGGACAATTTGGCTTGCAATTTCGAGATAGTATAAAAATAGCGCTAAATAAAATGAAAAAGCAAATTTTGAATGAGGTATTTGAATTATATAGGGCTATGCCGTATTTATGCAATATCGATGGTCCAGTTCTTTAGTGAAACATCTCCGGAAATTAGAGTTTTGATTTGAATATACATTTATATGCAGAGGCGGCCTTAGGGGGAGGCAACCAGGGCAACGGCGCATGGCTTCCCATTCTTGCGCAGCAACCCTAGCAGAAAATATAATTACAATATGTATTTGAATCTCGCGCGTCGCTCTTTAGAAACCACACTAGAATCACGCGTATATCTTTTAAGGCATTCATGTGCCTTAGTTTATTAATAATATTTGTCGTCTTTGTGCTTTTTAACTTTTATAACACTTTCAATATAAAATTTTATTTCTCGTTAATTATCATCAAAAATACTTACTTACAATTTATATAAATTATACAAAGAACAAGTGCCTTGCAAAGATCTACCGCCCCGGGGTATCGCCATCGCTAAGGTTGCCCCTGGTTATATGTAAATTGAAAATTACAAATTTGACAATATTTTAATTTTATAATAATTCGATATAATAATCCCATAGGCTTACTCGTAGATTGAAATTAATGTTTTTTATTAGATTTATTAATTGTCAAGTCAATTTGAATTTATTTGAGTATTTTTCATTAAATTTAGATAGTAAAAATCAGTTTGATACACTAATGAAATGTTTCGCCAAACGAAGTAACCTACAAGATGAAATGTGTCTTCTCCACGGTATGATTAATTTTCCAATTTTCTTTTTGTTGCTAAGCCCATGTTTCCAAATAAGTTTATTACTTTTGTAGCGTTAGTTACAATCACCCTATAGAATAGCATAACCACAAACATTCTCCGCGAAATATACCGCTTTACTTGTTACAAATAAGAATGAGTTTTAACATTTTACACAATAGAACTTTTTTTTTGACCCTGTCTATGTTTACGGACGCGTGCCGCACGTTAATTTGCAATACTATTAAACACAATATATCCATTGTCAAAATTCAGGAAATTTTGTACACTTTTATTTAACCTCAAAATATCCATTGTTTATTAACCATCAAGCTGAAAATTTCTAAGGTATTGTTCTTTTAAAACTTACACAATTAGTGCACTTATGACTTAGAATTATAAATGAATTGTGTCTTTAATTCACAATAATTGCAATTGCTAAATGTTGCGATTTGATTGCGAATAAATCATAAAATCATTATTGATATTATATCAACTCACCCAAATTGCAAGTATAATATCATGCAGTATACAACAATCAGGATATAATTTGTATTATAGCTGCTACTATCGCAAATATGTGCTCAACATCTATAATTGTTCATTTATAAATTCCCGTTATGATTAAGTTCTTTTACTGATGCTGCAGTAGTCTGTTACAGTTTAGGATCTTAACAAATTCCTACTACGTATACGTATTTTTATCAAAAAATAATAAGGCGTCTTTTAATAGTGGAATAATGCACCCTATGTCACCCAAGAGTGTATTCGGATTCTACCCTAAGAAAAGTCTGAGAGAATAGTGAAATAATCTTTACTAATTTCCAAGAAAATTGTTTGTAAGAGTGTCCTTGTTAGCATAAGCTGACGTTTAGTTTCTCAAACCAAATAATAATGTGCAGTTCAGTCTAATTTTTATAATATTATGTTATTATTATTTATTGTTTATTGTTCGCCTTTCGGCTTTACAATCTACATTCTTAATACATACTTCAAATTACAATTAAATTTACATTATTCTCCTCCAGCTTATTTATTCTCCTGTTTTTTTTTCTTTCCTTCTTACTATTTCCATCCACCTCTTTCCTTCACTGCCTCCCTTTAATAGCTGGCCGATATTTCTTTCGCTCGCTACTTTTTCCTTACACTCAAACTTAATGTGCTCCAGTGTTTCGTCCTCCGCTCCGCACATTCTACACTTTCTTTCCTCACTCTTTTCCCAGTATCTGTTTCCTTTTTCCTCATTTCCCAATCTAAACCTTGCTGTTCTTCTTATGTGTTTTATGTCTTTTTCTATCAGGTACTGAGACACATTATTTTCCCATAACCTCTTATATCTTTTATTGTAGTTACTTTTTTCTATTTTTCCCATTCTCTCCTGCTGTTGTATCTCCTTATCCCTTCTCCTTAGCTCCTCTTCCACACTTGCGCCACCTTCTCTTCTCCTCTCTGCCTCCTCGATCGCCATTCCATTCCTTTCAAAGTACTCCTTTCTCTTTTTTGGACCTCCTCCCCCCCCCATTCTTTATGCTATCCTCTCTTATTTTGTTTAAAATTTTGCTTTCCGCTCTGTTCAATTTCTCCTCGTATTTTACTGCTCTTTCCCCTGTTTTAATTCGTATCTTATCCCTTTTTCCGTATCTTATCCCTCCTCCATCGCCATGTATCCTGGCGTGCACCTGTCCTGTATAATATTATGTATTATAAATATTTCAAGTTATATATTTGGTATATAAAAAGTTAGGAAAGGTTTTAAGCAGTGTATGTTCTAGCTTTGTAAATATGTCCACTGAAAACATCTTAAATTGTTGAGGTTGTCATACGTTTAAGTGTTTTCCATAACAATCAGTGGCGTAGCTACTACCGTATCTGTCGTATCAATGATACGGGGCCCCTGGGCTTCAAGGGCCCCAAACGTGTGTAAGCAAAATTCGAAAAATGTTATTCTCAATCTCACTTAAACTCTTAGGCCGTACTTAGCTTAGTTCTTAGGATTATTAATTGTAAGTGATTACGTATAATCAATATATAATTATTTTAATTCAATGCGAGCGTCTTTGTTCCTTTTCTGAAAAATCTTTACCCATCATTTGAGCCCCCCACATATTTTGATACGGGGTCCCTCTAAGACACGCTACTTTAATGAGGAACAATTAATTTTTTCGTAATAGACCGGGCGCTAGAGTTAGGTGAGTATGCAAAATGTGAGGACTGAATTCCACCAATGGATTTAAGTTAAGAAAAGGTCAAAAATTAATAATGCGGATCTTGCCGGTCAAATATTTGGTCCATTTTTTTTTTTACCCCTCTACTCCTATTTGTAAAGGAAATCGATTGAGTATAAAATCATTTTATTGATTATTTCAGTAATAATTTATACTTTTTTCTAATGGTGAAAGTGAGGATGGATTGTTAAATGAAAAAAATAATTTTTTTTTATTGAATGTTTTTGAACGTCATATCTGTCGAATATTACATCTATTCTCTTCAGGTCAGGCAATGTACAAAATTGCATAATTTTTTACGGTCCCATCACAGCTGGTGGCAAGATGTGTTTTGTTATTATTTGGGGTCTCAAGTATAAGAATCCGACCATATTTGCCGGTCCTCACATTTTGCATACTACCTATAGCGACTGCACTATAATGTATACTCTTGTAAATGTTTTCGATTTATTATGGGCAGACAGATTCGATTAAATACAGACATGTAAACTTAACGTTGCAAATGTTTTAAACTACGTACAATTGTTACATTAAATAATAAATAAACAATGAAAGTAAAAATGTTTGTGCAATTACATTTTACATAATATATATTTTTAATTGTTTTCAAGGCGTGGCTCTTGCTTATTGTCCTTGGCTGAATGATAATAATTATATTTCATCATATTATAATGACCCTGTATTTTTATTAATCTTAATCTATTTAACATTTCAGATTCTTAAATTAATCTACAGTAAGAAATTTTGAAAAAATGGCATCAGCTTCTAGTAGCAGCGCACGAAGTTTATTTAGCGACTCCAAACGCCGCCTAGCTGAACGTGTGCAAGTTAACGTCCAAAATGCAGCATCGGTTGCTCGGCAGGTTGCCAGGGGGTCGAGATCGAGTGAGGTATGATACTAGTATATAATATGTTGTAAGTGTTGCCTGTATTTCAGGCGGCAATACATGTAATAACTTGCTACTTTAGATAGAGACAAATCTGAATTAAGTTTTGTGAAAACGTAGTGCTGAATAATTTCGTGGGGCTCCTTTGCTATCTCTTTTATGTATGTTTGTGCTTGTCTTTCTCTTAATAGATCAGAATTGTTCTGCTTCTTTCGCACCACATTCCATTCTTAATGGGATTTATTCAGCTTTTACACACTTGTTACGTCATGGTCCCCATCCTTTGCATGAGGATCCGTGGTACTACCAAACCCATCATTATTAAACAATTAAGCGCTGGGCCTGCAAATTGGGCATTACGTTAAAGTTGCATAGAAAAAAGGAAATTTCAACGGTATATTCATGGACTATTTTGCTAACGTTCCTATTATTACAAGCTGAGTATTTTTGATGTTATCTACTTAAACACTAATTTGCATATTGTATGTATGTATCTATTTACTCAAAAATACCTGAGTTATTTACTAATTAATATGTATCATTACTTTGTTAGCATAACATTAAAAGAAACACATTTCATATTTTTAAAACAAACGATATCACTAATATTGTATTTATTTTATTATAGGTTAGTTTTATTTTACATGTAAAATTTTATTAGCCAATAACTTTTGAGAAGTTAATACAGAATGAATATTTAATATTTAAAAAACATAAATATTTATGTTACACATATAAGTCGCTCCAAAGACCAGGAACGTACTCATATTTGCGACTATAAAAACAAGGAGTTAATCCATTAATAATATAAAAAGAATAAAATTTATTTACATCATATTTTCAGCCAAAATAATTTTGTCCTTACTTGTTATACTTAAAGATTTGGGGAAATATTTTTAAAAGTGCTGCTTGCTTAACTTTAAATTGTTTGTTCTTCTTGAAACAAATGTCAACATATTTAAATAATCAAATTTTCAAATGGTAAAATTTTCACTTTTCCATCATACTTTTAGAACAAACTCTGTGCAAATTTGTAGTTTTTCTTAATTCGACATGCAGCAGTTTGTTAAACAAATCTTTAATTATACATAATTTTTTGCTAAAAAGTGTCTTACATTTTTACATTTATAAAATTACAAATTTATTTTGTTATCACGTTTCCTTCTCCTTCGCAGTTTTGCGGAAAAGCATATTAAGAATAAGTTGAAATAATCTTTTTATAACATGATAAGAAAGCAAAAGAATAGCAATAGCGAATATTGTTAAAAAAAGGAAAATATCAAATTGCTGTTGCTGAAGATAAGTCATATCCTGTGTTCCAGTTCTTAAATGCTGAGTTCCTCCTTTCCTGATGACATGCTCCGTCCACCAAACGACTAGTTCTCTTGGCGAATTCAGAGGATTACGTATGATAGAAGAAACCTTTTTCGCAGTGTCTTTAAATCTTAAAAGTAAAAACGTTTTAAAGAAATCCAAAATAAAGAGAAGTTCTGTAACTATAAAGCACTCACCTCGTTTCGTTAACAATCTTATGGATGGTCTTCAGAAATAAAGAAACAGAAATGGATTTAATGTCAAGTTGAATTCCATAACCAACTTTCTCAGCTGCTCCGGCATTTGCAAATTGATCCAAGAAAACAGGAAAAATTATCACTGGAACTCCATTGTAAGCAGCTTCTTGCAATGAAAATGTACCTCCTTGAGTGACGAAAACTCTAAGTCTGGGGTCTCCAAGAATATCCTGCTGAGGAAACCACGGTTTGGTCATTACACTTGGTGGGAATGTAGTGGAGTTGTCCGGCCATTTCATAAGCACACGTTGCGGTAGTAGTTTGAAAGTCTCCATTAAAATATTTATTAAAAACTTTGGAGCAAGGTCAAGTTGAACATTTGTACCTAAGGAAAAATAAATAAATCCATGATCTCCAGCTCCAGATATAAACGCCTCAAGTTCGATTGGAAGTTTCTGAGGTTGACGACAATGTATACATCCAATATTAACAACGGTAGGGCTCTCAGATCTAGCGTAGCCCATCGCTGGTATGGTATTTACCATTAATAAAGAAAAGTTTTTATCCAGTTGATAAAACGGTGGAAATTTTATGTTTGGATAATTTTTTAAAAGCCATTTATCTACCTTTGAGGCAGTCAACCAATATCTGTAAAGGGAAAACAAATTTCCTTGGACAAAGTCGAATGTTCGTCGTATGAGATTATTCTGCGGGTGGAACAATATTAAGGCCTTTTCTATCCCGAACTGAGGATTCATTCCTAAACTGCTTTGGTGCCATGGTGTTATTATTGTAGGTGATAGTAGTATCAGTGGAATTTTCTTTGCGTACGCGATGCTGGAGAAGCATTCTGATATGTGTGCATTCAACATCATGCGTCATAAGCTGCAGTTGAGTTCATGATATTTCTCACAAAATCGTTCTCAAGAAACGTACATGGTTCCTTTGCAAACAATTTCACATATGTCAGAAACTGTGTAAATGGAGAAATTGATTTGGATGGATCAACGTTATCCTTCATCCTATAATAGGAAAATATTTAAATGATTACAAAGTGGAAAGAAGAATATAACAAGAAAACTAAGTTAAATCAAGAAAAGAGAGTGAGAAAGATTGGAGAAGTAAGAGAAGAACACAGAATGAGGCGAGAAGCAGAAGAGGATGATGGAAAACAGAAATGAGAAATGAATATAATGTGATAACAACACAAAAACAAGATTTAAATATTGAAACATAAAATTAATCAACGGAAGAGACAATAAAAAAGAAGTTGAAAGAATATAGTAAGCAGAGCAATGTAAAAATGGAAAATGTTTTTGGCTTAGTTTAGGTTATCAAATATTGTTGTAGTTTTTTAACTAAATTAGTCAACAAACGCAATAGGAAATGTAACAAAGTAGTTAGTATAATCATAAGAGAAATTTATTTCAATTGAAGTCAATGATTGGTCGTTACGAAATAGAGATAGAAGGTTGAGATACTTACATCTTCAAAATAACAGGTTTTCCTTTTACGATAATATCACTGTGTAACATATATTGTAAAATCTTCGCTTTCAAAGGTCCTTTGTAAGGAAAAACACTAAGATAAGTAACATTATGACCACGTGAAACAAGCTCTTCGATAATTGGTGAAAAATATTCATTATGACTTGGTGCTGGTGCATGGTTAATAGCGAGTATATTGGACCCATAAGAAGTTGTAGCACTCCCAAGAATTACGTAGATACTTGCACATAGCTTGAAGTAATCCATCGCTAGAAATTTCCACTAAGAACTAACAGCAAACTGTGGGTAGATATTGTTAAAACGTACTTATTTCCTTATCACTAAATTGTGAGTTTTCTAAAGGTATAACCATATGCAAATCGAGGTCACATTCTAGAATTCTGCCCATACGTAAATGAAACAATATTTATAAATTTTTATCTGTTAAAATGGAATTTTTAATACAAAAATATATTCAATGAATACATAAAAACAGGGCCGGTCCGACTTGCATCGCATTGGGAGCCAAACTGTACATCAATTCGCAAAAAACAATCAAATGAATTTTATTAATCTCTTACATTATTACATCATATTCCTATCTACTGTGTTAATTAAAAGTTTTAGTTTTAATTTTGTATTTTACCCTTAAGCCCCATTCCCACTAATAACTTTATTTGAAAAATTAGAGTCTCACACTTTGATTCAAGATGTCAATGTATTTCGATATCACGGTTTCTTTTCCTTCTCAGTTTTGAGGAAAAACATATTATTAATAAGTTTAAATGTTTTTTTTATAACATGACATAAAAGCAAAAGGATGGCAACAGTGAGTATCATTAAAAGAAAGAAAATATCCAACTGTTGTTGCTGAAGATAAGTCATATCCTGTGTTCCAGTTCTTAAATGCTGTGTTCCTCCATTCCTGATGACATGCTCTGTCCACCACACGACTAGTTCCCTTGGAGAATTCAGGGGATCACGTATGATAGAGGACAGTTTCTTCGCAGTGTCTTTAAACCTTAAAAATATGAACCATTTAGATAACATCCAAAACACTGAGATATCGAAGTCGAAAACAAAACTTCTCACCTCGTTTCGTTAACAATCTTATGGATGGTCTTCAGAAACAAAGAAACTGAAATGGATTTAATGTCAAGTTGAATTCCATATCCAACTTTCTCAGCTGCCCCGGCATTTGCAAATTGATCAATAAAAACAGGAAAAATTATCACTGGAACTCCGTTGTAAGCAGCTTGTTGCAACGAAAATGTACCTCCTTGAGTGATGAAAACCTTAAGTCTGGGATCTCCAAGAATATCCTGCTGAGGAAACCACGGTTTGGCCATTACATTTGATGGGAATGTAGTGGAGTTGTCCGGCCATTTCATAAGCACTCGTTGCGGTAGTAGTTTGAAAGTCTCCATTAAAATATTTATTAAAAACTTTGGAGCAAGGTCAAGTTGAACATTTGTGCCTAAGGAAAAATAAATAAATCCATGATCTCCAGCTCCAGAAATAAATGCGTCAAGTTCCGTTGGAAGTTTCTGAGGTTGACGACAATGTATACATCCAATATTAACAACAGTAGGGCTCTCAGATCTAGCGTAGCCCATCGCTGGTATGGTATTTATCATTAACAAAGAAAAGTTTTTATCAAGTTGATAAAACGGTGGAAATTTTATATCCGAATAATTTTTTAAAAGCCAATTATTTACCTTTGATGCAGTCAACCAATATCTGTAAAGAGAAAACAAATTTCCTTGGATAAAGTCGAATGCTCGTCGCATGAGATTCTTCTGCGGGTCGTACAGCATGAAGGTCTTTTCAATTCCAAAGTAAGGATTCATTCCTAAGCTACTTTGGTGCCACGGCACTATCAGGGAAGGTGATAGTAGTATCAGTGGGAGTTTCTTTGCGTAGGATATGCTGAAGAAGCATTCTGATAAGTGAGAATTTAACATCATGACGTCATAAACTGCAGTTGAATTCATGATTTTTCTCACAAAGTCATTCTCAAGAAACGTGCATGGTTCTATTGCATATAATTTCATATACGTCAGAAACTGGGTAAATGGAGAAATTGATTTGGATGGGTCAATGGTGTCCGTTATCCTAAAATAAGAAAATATTATCTATATAATAATAATAATAAAGAAATCAGATCTTAATTATGTGGATAGATCAACTATCTTATAGATTAGAAACCTAGAGCAGAATACGGAATGGGGTGAGAAGCAGAAGGGATTAATGGACAGTGGAATTAAGAAAAAGGAATAAAGGATGAACGAATTGTGATGATAATAGAAGTACAAGATATAAAATTAATTAACTGGAAAGGGTGAAAGGAAAGAACGAAGAAGGCAAAATCAAAAGTGATAGGAGCTTACTTCTCCTAAGTTACTAGTTAAATTTATTTTCAACAAAAATCAATGATATCTTCTTACGAAATAGAAGAATTAGGTTGAGATACTTACATCTTTAAAACGACAGGCTTTCCTTTTGCGATAGTATCACTGTGCAGCTTTTGTTGTAAAACCTTTTCTTGCAAAGGTCCTTTATAAGGAAAAGTACTAAGATAAGTAGCGTTATGACCACGTGAAACAAGCTCTTCAATAATTGATGAAATATATTCATTATGACTTGGTATTGGTGCATGGTTAATAACGAGTATATTGGATCCATAAGAATTCGTAGCACTCCAAAGAATTACGTAGATATTTGTACATAGAAGCTTGAAGTAATCCATCGCTAGAAATTTCCACAACGCACTAAATATAAGTTGCTGAGAGATATTGTTATAGCATACTACATTTTTATCAATACATGTTAAGTATTCTTGAAAAAAATGCATATGTGGGTCGAGGTTCTTGGATAATTAGTAATTAGCATTGTTATTACATTAAATAACAATAACAAGAATTACGTTTTGAAACATTGTATTAGAACGATTACCATAATAATATTTATACAATTGCATACATTATCTTTGATTTTATTTTATTATTAGCACAAGAATTTGATCAAAACAATATACATATATAGTGTGTAGTTAAGGCGCTCAACTACACAAAGTAGTAGTTACTTGTAGATTGGGTTTCTGTGTAAATTTGTGTAATATTGGGTTAATTGTAGTGTCTGTGATTAATGACATACATATGTATACTTTGATAAATTGTAAAAATAGATTTTATAAAAAACAATTGAGAATAATTAGAACAATATAGACGTTGTACGATAATAGTGTATTAATAGAAAATGGTATTTGATTTCATTATTAAAATTATAATACAATAAAGTAATATTCAAATGTGCTACAATCTGCTTCATTTATCAACTTCAACTATACACCTAAATCTCTTTTTAATGTCTAAACGCAGTCAGTTTAACTTTATGTAATTCCTCTCGAGTTCTAGTATTATAATATTTTATTAGTGGAGGGGATACATTTACCGGTTAGACGTACCGCGGTACACTAAATGAAATATCTACATATATATGATATACAGCGTATAGTGCACTTCACTAGATATGTGCATTTGTTATTTCTGTCTATGGCTGCGTCGTATCTAAACGAACAAAAGGCGGGCCAGTTCCAGAGGTCTCCAGATGGTCTTTTATAACTTATTTTTATATTTTTCATGTTTTCATTGCGAAGTAATACCCTTAGTAAAGAATTAATCCCGACATTGCTTACAAAATTCCTCATAATTTTTTGAGAATGTACTTCATCACAGAAGAAAAGTATGTATTCACGCAGCATGTAGAACAGACCCTTTTTTTGTTAGAAATCGAGTCCACAATAATATCCGACAATTTCAGACAACAAATGAAATCTAATCCTAAACAAATATGCTGGAACGAAAATAATTTAATCCTTATTACTAGGCGTGATCAATTATAACAAACCTTCATAAACTCTGGTATTTTAATACTTTATTATTTTTACGAAAAATTATTAAAAAACAATTTTTGAAAAAACTTCGCAAAAATTTGAAATATTTAAACTATTTGGTCTTTTTGTGAACCGTGCTATTTCGAATCCATGTACAAAAAATCCGTGTAAAACGAGGCTTGATGTTTTACCAAAATATTTGCACATCTGTATTAAGGATAATAACAATATAGTTAAAAATTTGGCGCAATCGATCCATGGAGGTTGTGAATGACTGGGCTAACAGTGCTTAGCAGTAGTATACTTTTTCTTTCGCTTCTCTTCTGTTCTAATCAATAAAAAAAGTCGATCTTTTGGCAATGCTATTCTGATTTGCATGGCAGCTCAAAAACTACAAAATATATTTTTTTGGTAAAAGCTTTAAGGGGGGGTCTGGGTTTCAGCGTAAAAAAGAACACTTTTTTCGTGATTTTTTATCTCAAATATCGATTGAGCAATTTTATTCAAACCTTCTATACATTGTTGAGCATAGTTTTGACTATGTTCTGTAAATTTTTCATGCAAAAATATTAAATCATTAGCCCGTGACAGAGCTTCCCCCAGGACGTCTTGAAAAAAAAACAATTTGCGGTGTTCACTGTAACTCGGCCGGAAATTATCAGAAAATGAAAAACTATAAAAATTTAGTTAAATTATAAACAAATCTTCCCCCCAACGTTCTCTGATTATTTTTTTTTTAATTTAAAAATTTTTGGCGGCCATCTAAAGTGTGAACCGTTATTTTCGACTAAAATTTCCGCCATTTTGTGGGTGGGAAACACCCTTAATATTAAAAAAAAAAATTTTACTAAACGTAGGGGGGAGGTATTTTATATGAAGAAAATGTGTACAAAGTTTGAAATGAATCGGTCGAGTAGTTTTCAAATGGCGGTGAACACGGACTTTGAAAAAGTAGTTTTGAGAAAAACGCGTCAGGACTATAGCAATGAATAAACTGTATACCTGATTAACATATAATACAATATAATATACCGGATTAATAAGACAATAACTTCAAGAATATTGCTTAGATCGGCTTAAAATTTTAAGGACATATTCTTGAAATGTTAAACAATAAGATAAAACAAAAAACAAAAAATCGATTTTTCGAAAGTGAAAACCCAGACCCCCCCCTTAATTTATATAGAAAATGCTTTTGCTTTGGCGTTCTCGCAATTTACTTTCTACTATATTTTGTGTTTCTTACTTTATATAGTGTTATATATTATATACGTTGTTCTATTATTTCCGACATTGTACAAACCAAGTTTTCTATATCTATATATTTTCAGATTTTGATGCATGCTGCAAGAAATTTTGCGTTGCAGGATTCTGCAATTGAAAATAGTGCGGCTAATCTGAAAAAAATGACGCTGGTAATTGCTCATCTGAAATACCAACACGAAGCCGTTGCAAAAGCTGCCGATCAAATTGAAGAAACCCGGGAGCAAATCAGAGCTATGGAACGATAACTTATCTAACTTATAAATCTACAATATTAAATTCTAATGATTAATTGTCGGTACGAGTACCATATCTTTTAAAATTGCAAAAACATAATACATAACAATAAGTTCATTTAATTTATTCTTTTAATGGTGAAATGGATTCCTATTTTAATATTCATTTGATTTTAAAAAATAATGGATCTGGATCATGTTTTCTTTTCCTTCTCAGTTTTACAGAAAATCATATTATTAATAAGCTTAAATGTTATTTTTAAAACATAATAAAGAAATAAAAGAATAACAATAGCCGTTGTTGTCAAAAGGAAAAAAACATCCAACTGCTGTTGCTGAAGATAAGTCATATCCTGTGTTCCAGTTCTCAAATGCTGTGTTCCTCCATTCCTGATGACATGCTCTGTCCACCAGACGACTAGTTCTCTTGGAGAATTCAGAGGATCGCGTAAGATAGAGGAAAGCTTCTTCGCAGTGTCTTTAAATCTTAAAAGTATGAACCATTTAAAAAAGATTTAAAATAAAGAGAAGTTCATTAACTAAGAAGCACCCACCTTGTTTCGTTAACAATCTTATGGATGGTGTTCAGGAACAATGAAATTGAAATGGATTTTATGTCAAGTTGAATTCCATAACCAACTTTATCAGCTGCCCCGGCATTTGCAAATTGATCCGCGAAAGCAGGGAACATAATCACTGGAACTCCATTGTAAACAGCTTCTTGTAATGAGAATATACCCCCCTGAGTGATGAAAACTTTAAGTCTGGGGTCCCCAATAATATCCTGCTGAGGAAACCACGGTTTGGCCATTACATTTGGTGGGAATGTAGTGGAGTTGTCCGGCCATTTCATAAGCACACGTTGCGGTAGTAGTTTGAAAGTCTCCATTAATATATTTATTAAAAACTTTGGAGCAAGGTCAAGTTGAACAGTCGTCCCTAACGAAAAATAAATAAATCCATGATCTCCAGCTCCGGAAATAAACGCCTCAAGTTCGATTGGAAGTTTCTGAGGTTGACGACAATGTATACATCCAATATTAACAACAGTAGGGCTCTCAGATCTAGCGTAGCCCATCGCCGGTATTAAATTTATCATTAATAATGAAACGTTTTTATCAAGTTGATAAAACGGTGGAAATTTTATATTTGGATAATTTTCTACCAGCCAATTATCTATCAGTGATGCGTACAGCCAATATCGATAGTAGAACATCAAATTTCCCTGGATAAATTCAACTGTTCGCTGTAAGAGATTATCCTGCGGATGCTTTAATAAAATGGTCTTTTCTATCCCAAAGTAAGGATTCATTCCTAAGCTGGTTTGATGCCACGACACTACCAGGGAAGGTGATAGTAGAATCAATGGGAGTTTCTTTGCGTAGGCGATGCTGAAGAAGCATTCTGATAATTGGGAATTCAACATCATGACGTCGTAAGTCACACTTGAGTTCATGATATTAGCAACAAAGTCATTCTCAAGATACGTGCAGGGTTCGTTGCGGTACTGTTTCATATAAGTTAGGACCTGGTGTATTGGAGAAATTGGTTTAGATTGGCCAATGTCATCCTTCATCCTGGAATAAATGATTATTTTAATGATTTTAAAACTTTCCAATATATTCACAAAACAATTATGTATGATAAATTAGATCTTAATTATTTGAATAAAATTAAAGTCATTAAAAGTTTGAAGGTAGCGAGAAATAAGTAGAAGATGATTTGTCAATAATGGAAAGAAAATTGAAGTAAAAATCAGAGTTACTCAAGAAAAGGGAATGAAAAAATTAAGAGAAGTATATTTTGTTTTCTTTACGAATATAAACGGTTTGTTGGCGAAGGCAAAGAAGAGGAAAAATCAAAAATAAGAGATTGTGAAAAAATTGTATAACAATACTTCAGATGTTTTTGATGTTTATCAAACGATAACTAAATCCCGAATGATGCTGAGATCTGATAGGACGATAGTTCACATATTTATATATATTATATTAGAAAGTAGGAAAGGAAGAAAGAGCAGATGAAAAAAGAACAATACAAAAGAGGAAATTTGTTTCCAACTAAAAACAATGATGTTTTATTAGGTATATATATACATCGTTTAAATTTCTAAATAATTTTGAGCATATGTTTGAAAGACTTACATCTTCAAAAGGACAGGTTTTCCTTTGGCGATAATATCACTGTACAGCGTGTATTGTAAAACCTTTTCTTGCAAAGGTCCTTTATAAGGAGCACGACTAAGATAAGTCACGTTATGACCACGAGAAACAAGTTCTTCGATAATTGGTGAAAAAAATTCATGATGACTTGGTGTTGGTGCATGGTTAATTACGAGTATGTTGGACCCATAAGAAATCGTAGCACAGCAAAGAATTACGTAGATTTTTGTACATAACTTGAAGAAATCCATCGCTAGAAATCTCCACTAAGAACTAATCACAACTTGCGGAAAGTTATTATTAAAGCATACTGATTTTCTTATCAAAGAATAATGAGTTTTTTGAACAGTCGATCACATCGAATGTTACAGCACATACTTAATTGTGACATAAATTATGAATATTTATCTAATGTTTACACAGATCTTTTAATACAAAATACATCCAATAGATACATAAAAGCAGACCCGGTCTGGGTTACACGCCATAGATGTAGTTCCATTGTGCGGCAATTGTAAAAAACGTTGCCTCCGGTAATTTAATTTCACAGTAGACGTTCACAGAACTAAAATAGAAGGAGGGCGCCAATCCTTCATTTCGCATCTACTATAAATTTTTCTCTAACATTTATGTCCTACATTCCCACCTAATATGTTTATTTTAAATTTAGTTTTAATTTTAAGCTTTTCTTTCACTAGCTAAAATTTTAAGTTTTAATGTTAAATGTAAGTTTTGGCTTGTGAAATATAAAGAAATTATATTTCTTTTTTTATAATCATATTTCGTAGTTGGTTATTTATATTTATTCTTACTAGTGTATTAGGTTTGTTTCTGTGCTGTACAAACTCTAATGTCTTTTATATTACATTATATATGGCTTGAAATACATTTTCAATTTAAAACTATTTTAATTTATCTATAACATATTTTATATAAGAATATATCAAAGCACGATTTAGTTATTTTATGTTTTATTCAACACATATTATGAATTTTAATAATTAACGAATATAACATGTCAGTTATGTTGCTTAACATAGGCGTTTCAATACTTGAATCAACAATTTGAATAATTGAAAAATTAACTCTATTATACAAATAATTAGAATGAAAGCCAGTTTTTAGATTAGTATTTCTATGTTAAAATTGACTAATATTTAAAAATATTGCTTTCATTTTCAGAAAATATCAGTGCGTTAAATTATCATGTTTTCTTTTCCTTCGTAATTTTGTGGAAAAACATATTAGTGATAACTTTAAAAATTGTTTTTAAAACATAACAAAAAATTAAAAGAATGATAGTAGCCATTGTTATCAAAAGAAAAAATACATCCAATTGCTGTTGCTGAAGATAAGTCATATCCTGAGTTCCAGTTCTCAAATGCTGTGTTCCTCCATTCCTGATGACATGCTCCGTCCACCAGACGACTAGTTCTCTTGGAGAATTCAGAGGATCACGTAAGATAGAGGACAGCTTCTTCGCAGTATCTTTAAACCTTGAAAGTATGAACCATTTAGAAAAGATCCAAACCACAGAGAAGTTCTGTAACTAAAAAGTACTCACCTCGTTTCGTTAACAATCTTATGGATGGTGTTCAGAAACAATGAAGTTGAAATGGATTTTATGTCAAGTTGAATTCCATAACCAACTTTATCAGCTGCTTCGGCATTTGCAAATTGATCCAAGAAAACAGGAAAAAGGAGCATTGGAACTCCATTGTAAGCACCTTGTTGCAATGAGAATATGCCCCCCTGGGTGATGAAAACTTTAAGTCTGGGGTCTCCAAGAATGTCCTGCTGAGGAAACCACGGTTTGGCCATTACATTTGGTGGGAATGTAGTGGAGTTGTCCGGCCATTTCATAAGCACACGTTGCGGTAGCAGTTTGAAAGTCTCCATTAAAATCTTTATTAAATACTTTGGAGCATGCTCAAGTTGAACATTTGTGCCTAAAGAAAAATATATAAATCCATGATCTCCAGCTCCGGAAATGAACGTTTCCAGTTCCGTTGGAAGTTTCTGAGGTTGACGACAATGTATACATCCAATATTAACAACAGTAGGGCTCTCAGATCTAGCGTAGCCCATCGCTGGTATTAAATTTATCATTAACAAGGAAAAGTTTTTATTTAGTTGATAAAACGGTGGAAATTTAATATTCGGATAATTTTTTACCAGCCAATTATCTATCTTTGAGGCGTACAACCAAGTTCGATAGTACAACATCAAATTTCCCTGGATAAATTCAAATGCTCGCTGTATGAGATTATCCTGTGGGTGCTTAAATAAAAGTGTCTTTTCCATCCCAAAGTAAGGATTCATTCCTAAGCTGCTTTGGTGCCACGGAAATACCAGGGAAGGTGATAGTAGTATCAATGGGAGTTTCTTGGCATAGGCGATGCTGAAGAAGCATTCTGTTAATTGAGAATTCAACATCATGACGTCGTAAGTCACACTTGAGTTCATGATATTAGCAACAAAGTCATTATCAAGGTACGTGCAGGGTTCATTCCTTAACAATTTCAATAATGTTAGGACCTGGTGTATTATGGAAATTGTTTTAGATGGGTCAATGGCATCCTTCATCCTAGAACAAAAGATTATTTTAATGATTAACAAACTTTCCCATTTATTTGCAAAACAATATTTATAATAAATAAGGTCTTAATTATTTGGATAAATTTATGGATTAGAAATACGTAGACGACGATTTCTCAATTATGTAATGATATTTGAAGAAGAAATCGGAGTTACACAAGAAAAGATTGTTATTATTTCTAAATCATTTTAAGCATATAGTTGAGCTACTTACATCTTCAAAAGGGCAGGTTTTCCTTTTTCGATACTATCACTGTGCAACGTGTATTGTGAAACCTTTTCTTGCAAAGGCCCTTTATAAAGAAAAGTACTAAGATAAGTTACGTTATGACCACGTGGAATAAGTTCTGCGATGATTGAAGAGAAATATTCATTATGACTTGGCATTGGTGCATGGTTAATAACCAGTATGCTGGATCCAGAAGAAGTCGTGGCACTCCAAAGAATTACGTAGACACTTGTCCATAGCAGTTTGAAGTAATCCATCGCTAGACATTTCCAGAAAGAACTAACCACAAGCTATTATCAAAACATACTAATTTTCTTATCACTAAATGATTTTTTGAACAATCGATCGCATAGAAATGTGACAAATTATGAATATTAATCAATTGTTTACACAGATCTTTTAATACAATATTACATTAAATGGATACATAAAAGCAGATTCGGTCCGGGTGACATGCCAGAGTGAATAGAGCCAAACACTTAATATCTGTTTTATATTATATTATATACGATTTAAAATGTATTTTCAGGATGAAATTAACTTAATTTATTTATAATATATTTTATGATTTATTCACGAATAAAGTAAGTAAAAGGTTCAAATTACAGAGGTGTCAGTTATGTTGCTTAACACCGGCGTTTCAATATTTGAACCAAAATTTGAATAATTGAAGGATTGACTGTGTTATACATATAATTGTAATAAAAGCCATTTTTTTGGTATATATTTCAATTTTAACATTTACTAATATTTGAAAAAGTTGCTTTCATTTTCAGAAAATATCAGTAGATTAAATTATGATGTTTTCTTTTCTTTAGTAATTTTGCGGAAGAACATATTAGTAATATATTTAAAAGTTTTTCTTAAAACATAACAAAATATTAAAATCATGAAAGTTGCCATTGTTGTCAAAAGAAAGAGAACATCCAATTGCTGTTGCTGAAGATAAGTCATATCCTGTGTTCCAGTTCTCAAATGCTGTGTTCCTCCATTCCTGATGACATGCTCCGTCCACCAGACGACTAGTTCCCTTGGAGAATTCAGGGGATCACGTACAATTGAAGCAAGTTTCTTCGCAGTGTCTTTAAACCTTAAAAATAAAGCATATAGAAAAAATCCAAAACACAAATAACTTTTGAAACAATAACAGAAAACTTCTCACCTCGTTTCGTTAACAATCTTATGGATGGTGTTCAAAAATAAAGAAACGGAAATGGATTTTATATCTAGGTGAATTCCATAACCAACTTTCTCAGCTGCTTCGGCATTTACAAATTGATCCGTATAAACAGGAAAACTTATCACTGGAACTCCGTTGTAAGCGGCTTGTTGCAACGAAAATGTGCCTCCTTGAGTGACGAAAACCTTAAGTCTAGGGTCTCCAAGAATATCCTGCTGAGGAAACCACGGTTTGGCCATTACATTTGGTGGGAATGTAGTGGAGTTGTCCGGCCATTTCATAAGCACACGTTGCGGTAGTAGTTTGAAAGTCTCCATTAATGTACTTATTAAAAACTTTGGAGCAAGGTCAAGTTGAACATTTGTGCCTAAAGAAAAATAAATAAATCCATGATCTCCAGCTCCAGAAATAAATGCGTCAAGTTCCATTGGAAGTTTCTGAGGTTGACGACAATGTATACATCCAATATTAACAACAGTAGGGCTCTCAGATCTAGCGTAGCCCATCGCTGGTATTACATTTACCATTAACAAGGAAAAGTTTTGATCAAGTTGATGAAACGGTGGAAATTTTATTGACGGATAATTCTTTACCAGCCAATTATCTATCTGTGATGCGTACAACCAAGTTCGACAGTACAAAAGCAAATTTCCCTGGACAAATTCCAATGCTCGCTGTATGAGATTATCCTGTGGGTGCTTAAATAAAATAGACTTTTCTATACCAAAGTAAGGATTCATTCCTAAGATGCTTTGGTGCCACGGAAATAAGAGAGTAGGTGATAGTAGTATTAATGGAAGTTTCTTTGCGTAGGCGATGCTGGAGAAGCATTCCGAAAATTGGGAATTCAACATCATGACGTCATAAGTCACAGTTGAGTTCATGATATTAGCAACAAAGTCATTCTCAAGTAATGTGCAGGGTTCGTTTCGGTACAGTTTCATATAAGTTAGGACCTGGTGTATTGGGGAAAATGCTTTAGATGGGTCAATGTAATCCTTCATCCTGGAAAAAGGATTATTTTAATGATTAAAAAACTTTCCACTTTATGTACATAACAATTATTTATAATAAATTAGATTTTAATTATTTGGATAAATTTTAAGTAATTAAAAGTTAGAAGGTAGCGAGAGATACGTAGACGACGAATTGTCAATGATGGATGAAGAATTATAAATAGTGAGCGATAGAAACTTATGAATAGAAAGAAAGAAAGATGACATGAAGAACGGCTTGTTAGTAAAGAGGAATGGGAGGAGAAAACAAGATTAGGAAAATAAGAAATTGAAGTGCTTGTGAAAAATAAAAGAACTAAGGGTAAGATGTCGAAAAGAAAAAAAAAATTAATGAAAATGTTTTATTATATAACAACCGTTTAAATGTTTATCAAACGTTTACTAAATCCCGAATGATGATGAGATCATGATGGTGAGATGGTGAGATGAAGAGATGAAGAGATAGTTCATGTATTTATCCGTATTTCTGATTTTATTGGAATAATAGTGTTGAAATATTTTATTAATCTCAAGAATATTTTTATTAAAAATAGAATAATTAAACCCAGTAAACATTTTGGAGTAAATTCTACTTAATTTCTATTACATATCATGAGTTTTTTGTCTGGAACGTGCTCGTTTTATTCAGTCGTTCATAGGAAAGGCCCTTTTTATGAGCTACAGACATTGCAACGACGGTTCACTGCTGAATTAAAAGCGGAGTCGGTTTATGATTTATGACCGGAGTTATAAACTTGAAACTAGCAGGAGTATAAAACTTAATGGAATTCTACTTTTTAGAGTCTGCAAAATATAAATATTTAAATGAAGAAATAAATAGATGTAATCTTTAGTACGGATCGTGATTTTTTTAATGAATATTATTCATCTTCAACAATACTCGTTATATTAGTTTTTTACATTGTTTTGGTGATTCAAAAATCCACGATCGGCAGGTCTGCGTTAGGTTTAAAACCTCTGTCTTACCATCGCTTGATGCTAACTTCGTTTATATACATTATATTCGGGGATTGAGGGAGATAGCGTCTGTCTATTACCATTAAAGAAATATTTGTTGAAAAAGGATAGCATATACTTTAAGCATACTGTCCTGAACGAAATATTATACAAGTATACAAGTGTAACGGTGAAAAATATATTTTACTTGTCTAACGCATCTCGTTTCTCTCTCATTTTAGAATAAATGAGATGAAAGTGAACTTAAAAAAAATATATCCATGTGGGAAAGAAACAGAAATACTTAATGAATGATGTTGGAAAAAGAAAGAATACTAGAAAGAATAACTAACACAAAATTTGTGACAGGTAGAGAACTTGTAAAGCGTTAGAATAGAATTGTACGAGTGACTCGAACTTCACCAAATAGGGCACTTCACCAAATTGTTTACTGGGAATACTAGAATCTGGGAAAGAAAAGAAGTTAAAAGAAGAACCCGGTCTAGCAAAGCAATATATATCTAACACATATCTCAATATATTTTTCAAAACATTTTATATAATAGCAAAATTTTAAGCTTACCCTTAAAATACTTACAGCTTCAAAACGGCAGGTTTTCCTTTTGCAAGAGTATCACTATGCAGCGTGTATTGTAAAACCTTTTCCTTGAAAGGTCCTTTATACGGAA
This sequence comes from Panorpa germanica, assembly GCA_963678705.1. Lineage (NCBI taxonomy): Eukaryota > Metazoa > Arthropoda > Insecta > Mecoptera > Panorpidae > Panorpa > Panorpa germanica. Next base: position 13,844,876 of record OY783211.1, on the reverse strand, counting down.
TAATACTAAAATAAGTAACGTTATGACCACGAGAAACAAGTTCTGCAATAATCGGAGCAAAATATTCATTATGACTTGACATTGGTGTGTGGTTAATAACGAGTATATTGGACCCATACGACGTCGTAGCAATCCAAAGAATTACGTAGGCACTTATCCATAGCAGCTTGGAGTAATCCATCGCTAGAAATTTCCAGAAAGAACTAAACACAAGCTACTGGTAGATATTGTTAAAGCATACAATTTTCTTATCACTGAATAATGAGTTTTTTGAACAGCCGATCACATCAAATGTTACAGCACATACTTAAATGTGACATAAATTGTAAATATTTATCAATTGTTTACACAGATCTTTTAATACAAAAATACATCCAATAGATACCAGACATGTGTTTCCATTGTGCGCCAAATCAACATTTAACATCTACTCTACTATAAATTTCTCTCTAACCAGTCCCTGAATAAAACAATCAAAAAAATTATAACTAATCTTTTAGATTAAATCTTATATTTCCACCTAATGTGTTAATTATAAGTTTTTGATTTAATTTTGTATTTTAACCTTAAGCCCCATTCCCACTTGTTTTAATGTTTTAAATTATTTTTTTTTTAGAATTATATTTCCTAGTTGTTTTCTTATATCCAACCTTACTTGTTTATTAAGTTTGTTTCTTTCTTCGCTGTGCTGCTTAAACAATTGTTGTTTGTTTAAATACATATGGGTTAAAATACATCTTCAAATTACTATTATTTTAATTCAACAATAAAATATTTTACAACAATATATTTATGCACGAATTATTTATTTTATGATATATTATTAAAATATTTTGAAGTTTGATAGGTGTCAGTTATGTTGCTTAAAACAGGCGTTTCAATATTAAACTAACAATTTGAATAAATGAAGGATTGACTGTGTTATACATATAATTGTTATAAAAGCCATTTTTTAGGTTAATATTTTAATTTTAACATTTTCAAATATTTGAAAAAGTTTCTTCCATTTTCAAAAAATATCAGAGCATTAAATTATCATGTTTTCTTTTCCTTAGTAATTTTGTGGAAGAACATATTAGTGATATATTTAAAAGTTTTTCTTAAAACATAACAAAATATTAAAAGCAATACAGTAGCCATTGTTGTCAACAGGAAGAGAACATCCAATTGCTGTTGCTGAAAATGAGTCATATCCTGTGTTCCAGTTCTCAAATGCTGTGTTCCTCCATTCCTGATGACATGCTCCGTCCACCAAACAACTAGTTCCCTTGGAGAGTTCAGAGTATCTCGTACGACAGTGGACAACTTCTTCGCAGTATCTTTAAACCTAAAAATTGAAGAATTTGAGAAAAAATTCAAAACACAAATAAGTCCTGAACCGAAAACAGAAAAGCACCCACCGTGATTCGTTAACAATCTTACGGATGGTCTTCAGAAATAATGAAACTGAAATGGATTTTATGTCAAGTTGAATTCCATAACCAACTTTTTCAGCTGCCCGGCATTTGCAAATTGATCCAAGAAAACAGGAAAAATTATCACTGGAACTCCGTTGTAAGCAGCTTGTTGCAACGAAAATGTGCCTCCTTGAGTGACGAAAACCTTAAGTCTGGGGTCTCCAAGAATATCCTGCTGAGGAAACCACGGTTTGGCCATTACATTTGGTGGGAATGTAGTGGAGTTGTCCGGCCATTTCATAAGCACACGTTGCGGTAGTAGTTTGAAAGTCTCCATTAATGTATTTATTAAAAAGTTTGGAGCAAGGTCAAGTTGAACATTTGTGCCTAAGGAAAAATAAATAAATCCATGATCTCCAGCTCCAGATATAAATGCGTCAAGTTCCATTGGAAGTTTCTGAGGTTGACGACAATGTATACATCCAATATTAACAACAGAAGGGCTCTCCGATCTAGCGTAGCCCATCGCTGGTATTACATTTACCATTAACAAGGAAACGTTTTTATTAAGTTGATGAAACGGTGGAAATTTTATATTCGGATAATTTTCTACCAGCCAATTATCTATCCGTGATGCGTACAACCAAGTTCGATAGTAGAACATCCAATTTCCCTGAATAAATTCAAATGCTCGCTGTATGAGATTATCCTGCGGATGCTTTAATATCATGGTCTTTTCTATCCCATAGTAAGGATTCATTCCTAAGCTAGTTTGTTGCCACGGCAATATCAGGGAAGGTGATAGTAGTATCAATGGAAGATTCTTGGCGTAGGCGATGCTGAAGAAACATTCTGATAATTGGGAATTCAACATCATGACGTCATAAGTCACACTTGTGTTCATGATATTAAAGACAAAGTCATTCTCAAGAAATGTACATGGTTCGTTTCTGTACAATTTTATGTAAGTCAGGATGTGGTGTATTGGGGAAAGTGCTTTAGACGGGTCAATGGCATCCTTCGTCCTGGAATAAAGGATTATTTGAATGATTAAAAAACTTACATAACAATTATTTATAATAAATTAGATATTAAATATTTGGATAAATTTTAAGTAATTAAAAGTTAGAAGGTAGCGAGAGATACGTAGACGACAAATTGTCAATGATGGAAAAAGAATTGAAGAAAAAATCTGTGTTACTCAAAGAAAAACAGAGCGAAAGAAAAGTATTTTTAGTTCTACTTATTTATATATTAATTGTGTATGCCTTTCGGCTTTACAATCTACAGTATTATATTTCTAATACATTTCATTCCTATATACATTCCAAACTTAAAACTAAACTTAAAATCTTCTCGACTTTTACTAATTCCAAAAGTGCTTTCTGCTTCTTCTTCTTTTGACCCTCTCTATTATTCTCCTGTTTTTCCTTTCCTTCTTACTATTTCCGCTATCCACCTCTTTCCTTCACTGCCTCCCTTTAGTAGCTGGCCAATATTCCTTTCGCTTGCTACTTTTTCCTTACACTCAAACTTAATGTGCTCCAGTGTTTCGTCCTCCGCTCCACACATTCTACACTTTCTTTCCTCACTCTTTTCCCAGTATCTGTTTCCTTTTTCCTCATTTCCCAATCTAAACCTTGCTGTTCTTCTTATGTGTTTTATGTCTTTTTCTATAAGGTACTGAGGCACATTATTTTCCCATAACCTCTTATATCTTTTATTGTAGTTACTTTTTTCTATATTTCCCATTCTCTCCTGCTGTTGTGTCTCCTTATCCCTTCTCCTTAGCTCCTCTGCCACACTTGCGCCGCCTTCTCTTCTCCTCTCTGCCTCCTCGATCGCCATTCCATTCCTTTCAAAGTATTCTTTTCTCTTTTTTGGACCTCCTCCCCCCCCATTCTTTATGTTATCCTCTCTTATTTTCTTTAAAATTTTGCTTTCCGCTCTGTTCAATTTCTCCTCGTATTTTACCGCTCTTTCCCCTGTTTTAATTCGTATCTTATCCCTCTTTAGCTCCTCCATCACCATGTATCCTGGCGTGCACCTGTCCAGCCCTAGTACCCATTTCATATATCTCACCTGTATTCTTTCCAACTTTTCTTGTTCCTTCCACCCCCAAACGTTATACTTCTACAGTAAGTAGACATGAAGAACGGCTGGTATGTGAAGAGGAATGGGAGGAGAAAATAAGAATTGGAAAATAAGAAATTGAAGTAATCATGAAAATTATAAAAACTAAGAGCACGATGTAGATAAGAAAAAAAAAGAAATAATGAAATTGTTTTATTATATCGTTTAGGTGTTTATGATGTTCATGAAACGATAACTAAATGCGGAAATGTTGGTGAGATCTGATAGGACGATAGTTTACATATTTATCCGTATTTCTGATTTTATTTTAATAATAGTGTTAAAATATTTTATTAAACTCATGAATATTTATATTAATATAAGAATAATCAAATACTAGAAACTAGGAAGGAAAAGAAGTTGAAAGAGTAAAGGAAAGAAGAACAATGTTGAGCAAAGCAATATATATCTTAATATATATAAATTACGTGTCACATGTTTGTCCGCGATGGACTCCTAAACTACTTAACCGATTTTAATCAAATTTGTACACCGTGTGCAGTTTGATCCAACTTGAAAGATAGGATAGCTTACATCTCAATTTATGATTGCAAAATTATCTTATTGTCTATTAATTATCTGTATATGACATATGACATCTGGCGACGATGATGGCGACATCTGTTGACTAGATTGAGTAAATATTCTGTTGACTAGATTGAGTAAATATTCAATAGATGGCGCTATGTAATGTAATATGACAAAAACGTTAGGCACAGCAACGCGTGGCCGGGACAGCTAGTATATATATATATATATATATATATATATTATACATATCTCATCATTTCAAAAACATTTTATGTATTAAAAAAATTATAAGCTTACGGTTAAAATACTTACATCTTCAAAATGACAGGTTTTGCTTTTGCAAGAAGGTGACTATGCACTGTGTATTGTAAAACCATTTCTTTCAAAGGTCCTTTATAAGGAAAAATACTAAAATAAGTAACGTTATGGCCACGTGAAACAAGTTCTTCGATTATTGGCGAAAAATATTCATTATGGCTTGCTGTTGGTGTATGATTAATAACGAGTATATTGGATCCATAAGAAGTCGTAGCACTCCAAAGAATTATGTAGACACTTGAACATAGTTTGAAGTAATTCATCGCTAGAAATTTCCAGAAAGAACTAACCACAACTTGCTGATGGTTATTGTTAAAGCAAATTAATTTTCTTATCACTAAATAATGATTGTTTGAACAGTCGATTACATCAAATGTTACAGCGCATCAGAGGTTACAGTTAATTGTGACATAAATTATAAATATTTATCTATTGTTTACACAGATCTTTTAATACAAAAATACATCTCAATACATACATAGAAGCAGACCCGGTTCGGGTTACATGCCAGAGATGTAGTCTCATTGTGTGATAAATTGTAAAAAAGGACACCCTCCTGTAATTTAATTTCAAAGAAGACATCTACAGAATGCTACGTCCTTCTGCTTTGAAATATTAAAAGAGAAGGATTTTACTAATTTTTTAAATTTTAATTCAATTTAAAATTTTACATTTTAACCTTGGGTTCCATTCCCACTAGTTTTAATGTTAGGTGTAAATTTTAAAGAAAATATTTATTTTTTAGAATCATATTTTCTAGTTGTTTATTTATATCAACCTTACTTGTTTGTTTCTTTCTTCGCTGTGTTACTTAAACACTTGTTGTCTGTTCAAATACAGATGGATTAAAATACATTTTCAAAATACTATTATTTTAATTTAACAATAAAATATTTTACAATATATTTAAGCTCGAGTTATTTATTTTTTGATATATTATTAAAATATTTTGAGGTTTGATAGGTGTTAGCTATGTTGCATAACACAGGCGTTTCAATATTTGAATCAAATTACTGAAAAATTGACTGTATTATCATGAGTGATATAAAAAATTGTGCGGCAATTTATTTTTAATATACAAATAATTTGAAGGGAAGTTTTAAGTCAGTATTTCTATTTTAACATTTACTAATTTTTTTAAAAGTTGCTCTTATTTTTAGTGAAAAAATATCAGAGGATTAAATTATCATGTTTTCTTTTCCTTCGCAATTTTGTGGAAGAACATATTAGTGATATATTTAAAAGTTGTTTTTAAAACATAACAAGAAGTTAAAAGCAATACAGTTGCCATTGTTGTCAACAGGAAGAGAACATCCAATTGCTGTTGCTGAAGAAGGGTCATATCTTGTGTTGCAGTTCTTAAATGCTGTGTTCCTCCATTCCTGATGACATGCTCCGTCCACCAAACGACTAGTTCCCTTGGAGAGTTCAAAGTATCTCGTACGACAGTGGACAACTTCTTCGCAGTAGTCTTAAACCTTAAAAATAAAGAATTTGAAAAGATCCAAACCACAAACAACCTTTGAAACGAAAATAGAAAAGCACCCACCTTGTTTCGTTAACAATCTTATGGATGGTGTTTAGAAATAAGGAAACTGAAATGGATTTTATGTCAAGTTGAATTCCATAACCAACTTTCTCAGCTGCCCCGGCATTTGCAAATTGATCCGCGAAAACAGGAAACATAATCACTGGAACTCCGTTGTAAGCAGCTTCTTGTAATGAGAATATACCCCCCTGAGTAATGAAAACCTTAAGTCTGGGGTCCCCAATAATATCCTGCTGAGGAAACCACGGTTTGGCCATTACATTTGGTGGGAATGTAGTGGAGTTGTCCGCCCATTTCATAAGCACACGTTGCGGTAGCAGTTTGAAAGTCTCCATTAATATATTTATTAAAAACTTTGGAGCAAGTTCAAGTTGAACAGTTGATCCCAACGAAAAATAAATAAATCCATGATCTCCAGCTCCGGAAATAAACGCCTCAAGTTCGATTGGAAGTTTCTGAGGTTGACGACAATGTATACATCCAATATTAACAACAGTAGGGCTCTCAGATCTAGCGTAGCCCATCGCCGGTATTAAATTTATCATTAATAATGAAACGTTTTTATCAAGTTGATAAAATGGTGGAAATTTTATATTCGGATAATTTTTTACCAGCCAATTATCTACCTTTGATGCGCACAGCCAATGTCGATAGTATAACAGCAAATTTCCTTGGATAAATTCAAATGCTCGCTGTATGAGATTATCCTGCGGGTGCTTTAATAGAATGGTCTTTTCTATTCCAAAGTAAGGATTCATTCCTAAGCTACGTTGATGCCATGGCATTACCAGTGATGGTGATAGTAGAATCAGTGGGAGTTTCTTTGCGTAGGCGATGCTGGAGAAACATTCTGATAATTGGGAATTCAACATCATAACGTCATAAGTCACACTTGAGTTCATGATATTAGCAACAAAGTCATTCTCAAGAAATGTACATGAGGCCTTCGAATACAATTTCATAAATGCTAATATCTGGTGTATTGGGGGAATCGCTTTAGATGGGTCAATGTAATCCTTCATCCTAGATTAAAAGATTTTTTTAATGATTAAGAAGGTTTCTATTTTATTTGCATAAAAATTATTTTTAATAAATTAGAACTTAATTTCTTGAATAAATTTTAAGTAATTAGTCAATAATGACAGAGTTTTGTATACATCATTATAATTTGTAATATTTTAATATAAATCAGTTCACATAGCAACAAAATTTTAAAGTTATGGTTATATAAATACTTACATCTTCAAAAGGGCAGGTTTTTCTTTTGCTATGGTGTCACTGTGCAACGTGTATTGTGAAACCTTTTCTTGCAAAGGCCCTTCATAAAGAAAAGTACTAAGATAAGTTACGTTATGACCACGTAGAACTAGTTCTGCGATAATTGATGAAAAATATTCATTATGACTCTTCATTGGTGCATGGTTAATAACGAGTATATTGGATCCATAAGAAATCGTAGCACTCCAAAGAATTACGTAGGTACTTGTACATAGTAGCGTGAAGTAATCCATCGCTAGAAGTTTCCACAACGCACTAAACATACGTTGCTGAGAGATAATATCAAAGAATACTAATTTTATTATCACTAAATAATGAGTTTTTGAACAAAATAAAACATGATAATGTATGAAAAAGTCAAGGTCAGTTTGAAAATATTGCATACAAGTGAAACAATAATTATGAATATGTATCTGTTATTTAAACAAAGGTTGTTTTACTAAAAATACATTTAATAAATACACAAAAGCAGAGTCGGTTCCAGTGTCGTGCCAGAGATGTAGCCGCATTAGGCGCCAAATTGTAAAAAAGGGGGGGACCTGCAACACTACAATAGCTACACAATAGAGATCTACAGGAAACTCACTCCTTCTACCTTAAATTATTAAAATAGGAGGGTGTTTAAAAATCATTTCGTTTCTACTATAAATTTCTTTCGGACTACTAATCTTTTACATTATTATTTTATATTCCCACCTAGTGCGTAAATTTTAAGTTTCATTTTTGTGGGCCTTAAGCCCAATTTCCACTAGTTTTAATTTTAGATTTTAATCTGAAATGCAATTTTCGGTTTACTAAATATAAAGAAATAAAAATAATTATATTACATTTGTACAACTAAGTTACAAAATAGGGTTCTAAATATATAATTGAGTTCATTTGGATTCTATAGATATTATTTTTAATTTTAATACATAAAGACTATAAGAGTATCTTTTAAATTTTTATCTAAAAAATGTAACTATAAAATACTCGTGGTTTAAATGGTTTCCATAAGCAAAACGAATTATAGTGACTGATGAAGATATTTATTAAATAAAAACAAAACAAAATTATTACAAGAAATTAATCATTTGTTTTTTTATATAGTTTATAAACGGCTGACATGTGCAAACAATCTATTCCAACGAACATTTTAAATTATGTGTCTAATACATGTTTTTCGGTAAGATTTCATTAATCTCTTTGTTTTTCTAATACCGTACAATCTTAATATATTGTATTGTAGTATATTTTCTGGTTTGTTACTCTCACTATGTTAGTTTGTTTCTTCGTTAAAGTGCTGCATATAAGCACTTCACAAACACTTATTGTTTACTCAATGTATATCAAATTAACAAGTAAACTGCAATTTTGATTTTTAAAGAAGTTTAAAGTCATAAAAATATATTATAACAAGTACCTGCTTTACAACTATATATTTTATACACAAGTTTTTTATTTTAATATTTAATCTAATAACATATTGACTTTGAAAAATTATCATATACAATACATGCAAAATAAAAATACAGAAGTGTCAGTGTTATAATGCTGGTGATGTAATTAACTCAATATTTGATAATTTAAATTTTGTAATATTTGAAAAAAATAATTGTTACTTCACTACATTGGTAGAATTGCAATTTACTTGTTAATATAGAAGGAATTAATACAACAGCAATCAATTTACTTGTTCAGCAAAGGTATAATCAAACCTATTATACATTCAAAGTTTCATTAATGTTGTTTATAACAAAAAATTTATAGAAATTACTTTTGTAGACTTTGCTGGGAAATATATATGGTTTGGATCGCGGGAAATAATGGAGGTAAATTATTAAAGTCAAATGTTTAAAAATATTATATACACAAATCTACAAGATTACTGTAGAATATGTTCCTCCGCCTTTCTTTAATTGACACATCGTTTTCATGAATGCAAATGAAATAAATAATCGAGATTATTTTTCGTTTTTCACAACCATCGTAATGTAATACTTATGGGTTGTTTACCACCTGTTAGTAGTAAATGACGTATCACATACACACTCGTATATAATATAAAAGAGATGAATTAAAGAGACAGAATTACTTTGTTAGTGTGAGTTATTAAAAAAAATATAAAGGTTCTCGTAGCAAACTTTGTCAATATATACTTCCGTTTTATAAAAATTAAGTCCTGGTTCACAAGCCATTTATAAATATTTTTTGTAGATGATAATAGTAAAATAGAATCAAGTAAACCTTATAGAAAATGTGCTCACTTTAAAATACAAGTTCTTCAATCTCCAATTCTGAAATGTGAGGTTTCGACCACTTTAGGGCGGAAAGCAAGTGAGGTAAAAAAAACAATTATTCAAATAAATTTCTATAAGAATTAATAATTAAAATTATGATATTGTTTTTAGGAAGTCTTTTCATTTGTGAAAAGTAATGTTAGTAAAAGAAGTTCTGGAGCAAAGCGAAATGGCCGTAGAAAATCATACTTTATAAAATAAAATATCAGATATATATGAGAAAATGTTTAATACAAAAATTACAAAATATATGTACCACATATTTATTGAGGTATTATTTTCAAAATTTATAAGTTTTTCTTTTAGTAAAAAATTAGTGTTATATAAAAGGTTTCTCTAAATGTGTAAAATTGTTATAGTATTATTTATAGCAAATGTAATTTAACGAAACAAGACGGGATATATATACATATTTAAAAAATATTTATGTTTATTATTTCTTTTATTAAGTAAAGAATATTAAATAAGTATAATCTTACAATCAACATAACAAAGAACAGAAAAAACAACATTGTGTTTCCAAAATTTACCAACAAATCAATAATTTCTTCAATATAATTATATAAAAATTAATATTTAAATGTTTAAATATATATTATATTTCATTTTCTCTATAAAACCAGTTTAGAAGCTTTCTAAAAAAAATCAGAAAATAAATATATTTAAAATTACGGATTATAGCCTCTACAAAAGTATTAACGTATTTGCCTACATAGATTTAAAAAAATTTAAGCTATGTTTAAGAGATTCGTGCTAAGATAAGTGTAAAACATGATTATGATTACAATTTATTGTTCTACTGATAAGCTAATGAAGAAATCAATTAGATTTGTTGATATGCTCTACAAAATGTATATCTTACAAGAAATGATATCAGAAATATATTCATTAATATAATGTTAATAGTGAAATTACATTAAAATGATTTAAAGAAAAACTTCTAAAATTAACAATATTTTGAAAAAAATCAAATACATTATCATATATTAAAATAATTATAAAAAACTAAATATTTTCATCAGTTGCTAAAAAAAAAAGTACTTTACTAAAATCATACAAAACGCATTTACTTAATGTTTTCATTCACACATTTACTGTTACTTACTTTGCATGTTCACTACTAATTTGTACTATTTTAGTTAAATTAGCTACTAAGCCAATTAACTGGTTTCTGGTGGGAGTATCTATGTCAGGTAGAGATCTAGGATCCACGTTTCCCATTTTCATTGGCAGTACAGACATTATAGTTCCATTAGTGAATGGAATATTCACATTTGCTGTATTATCGTTGCCAATGCTGAAAAATATTATTTCAAAATTAATAATGAGTTAAATAATCGAAACGTGTTGAGGAATCTGAATAAAAAATATATTTTTCAGTTTTTGAAAAGAAATTTTGTTATTCAGGTAACCCTTCTACAACATGGTTAATAAAATTCTGTAAAATGTTGTGTGATAAAGTTCCAAAAAGAACTTACTTTAGTGTTTTGTTTACTTTCTAAGTAACCTTGTATTATCTATAAGTTTACAAACTACCGAAGTGTTGTTACATATTCAAAGTAAAATTAAAAATTAAGCGATTCTGAATTAGAAAAATAAAAAAAGTAATATACGACTGCCATTTTCAGTTAGCCTCTTTTAAAGTAGCATTTTTGCCATTTTTAAATTGTTAAAAAATAAAGAGACTAAGCGTTATTCTTGACAATATTTAACTAAGCCCGACATTTCTAATTTTCAACGTTATCTGAAAGGCTTAGCTAATGTTAATACTAACATTATGTTGTGCCCTTCGTGAGCAACGTAACTTTCTAAATATACCAAACTGCTGCCTATTAAATAAAAAGAAACTATACCTAGACACCATAAGCGGACTTCCTTGCATAGAAACGGCCAGTTCTCCTTGTTTGGGCCTCCTAAGCAACGTCAGTGGTCTATTTGGATTAACCTGCAAACAGTGAATATCATCAATAAATATGAGTTTATTATAATTAAGATATATGTTGTTCAGGTACATACTTTAGGTGTAATAGCTCCTAAATGTCTCTGCGATATAGATAAAGTATTATTAAATGGCGTTAGCGGAGCACGAATTCGAGAACGAGAATTCCTATAGGCTGAATTTGGAGGCCCTTTCTTAACAGACGCTTGGAATGTAACTGTTAAATTCGCTCTTGATAATGATCGTGATTTACGTTTCATTTTGAGTTTACGTCCTCGAGAATCTTCTGTAAGGTAGCCTGTATAAGGCATGGTAAAATATTTATGAGTTGTTAGTTAAGCAATGAGGAAGATATAGAATAAATGACTTGTGATTTAGATGGTTATAAACATATTCCCCACAATGTCTAGTGCTCCAAAATCCAAACCAATGAAAAGATAAACAAAAAATAGAATGTTGTATACAAAAAGCCAATAAAAATTGCAGATATGTCAATATATACCTTCATCTTCAATAACGCACGATCGTGATCTTTTTCTGCTCTTGTCTAAGGAAGATACTGTTGAGTCAGCCTTTTGTGTTCTGTCTAATTCCTTCTGACACTGAAAAGTGATAAACTTTTATTTAAATATACTTGAATGACTGTGAATTTAGTACTATACTCTAAATACAAAATCAATTTACCGCGGCTTCCAATGTTTCATTTATACCCGTAATAACTATTCTAACCATTTTTTCTTCACAGTCTATAGATTTCATTATTTCATCAAATTTTTTCTCCAGATCTTCCATTCTATTATGATCTATAAAAAAGTAACATATGTGAAACATTTGTGTTTGTTCTGCTATTAACATTAACGAAAATATTGACTTACGTTCGGCAGTAAATTCATCTAATAATAATTTCCAATCAGCACACATATTTTTACCAACCAAATCGTCGTCTTCTTTAACTCTTTTCTGAGCTTTAACTCGAGGCATTTTGAATTCTTAAAATTAGAAAAAGGTTATGTGTGAATGAATGTTCTGGTTGAATGTTATTAAGTATAATTAATAAAAAGTATACATAAAACATAAACTTACGTTATAAAATAAATTAAAAAAACAAATTATTACAGTTTTATTATGTATAAAATAATATATACAATATAAATTATCAAAAACACAAACAACAATTATATCAATCACATATCAACAATGGCCGTGTAACGTATTTTAGCCTTTAAATTTGAAGTTTCTTCGAAGGTTTACTAAAACATTTTTGAAGGTTGGTATAAGGTAAAACTAAAAACGCGGCATTATTTGCTATATAAAATGTTTGACACTCTTCTAATAGATGGCACATAACGTTGTTATTATCTTTATTATTATTAAAGCCTTTAATGTCTAACTATCTAAATATTAGTAAAGATTGTGACGTAGTAACATATTATCATTACAATAATAATTGTTTTTTATTGTTAATGAAACTTTAATTATAATTTTCAATTAATAGCGTTTTATATTGGTTGGTATCTGTACTAATCTCATTCTTAAATTACAGATTCCTATGTAGTGTAAATCTTGAATATAACGGCTAAGAAGAACTACAATTGTTTGTGAAAGTGAGAATGATCTATGCGATCCTGGAGGACGGAAACACGAGCCACGCCATCAAGAACTCACTTTAACGAAGGTATTTGCCGTTATTGTACTATTTTAATCAATTGATGAAAGTATAAAAAGTGCTTTGCCATGTAAATTGCAGATAATATACATAAACTAATGATTATAATTTATAATTAAACTCCCCGATAATTAGCAATCAGTTACGCTTGCATGGTATTAAAGTTACAAAAGGCGAAGAATTTATTTTGCCTTAAGTGTTTAATTATATAGTAAAATTATATATTAGTACTCAGTAAACAATTTGGATTCCATTCGAAATATATTAAAATCTATGAATTTTTGTTATGAATAAGTTTGTTCACAGTCGTTCATCTAAAATATCAATGTTATACCGCTACAATCTACGAAAATGTTGATGCAAACTAGTTCGTATAACAATTGAGTGTAATCTTATAAAGCTTGCTTGATACTTTTTTTCTTAGCTCTCATTTTAGTTTGAGTTGAAGAGAACTATAAAAAATACCTCGGTTACATTTTTCGTTAGTTGTCAGGAGCTGTCAAAACTAAAATTGGTTTTTGTCCTATGTCTTAATTTCTATAAAAGTGTACTATATATTGATAAAGACAGGTACTAGAACTTCAAATCTTCAATTATTTTTTAATAACTCCTTATATGTTAAGAGATATTAACAATTAAAAAAGTAATTTTGTCTCTTTAATTATTAAAGGAATACAACATTGTACACATTCCAAATGCATATGACATCACAACCGGTAGTTGCTATCTCTTTTATACGACAGAGCGTAAAAGAGATATATTCTTGGCAGAACTCTGACAAGTTTACAGGTACTCATAAATCTCTGCTATATGGATTTATATATGAAAATATCAAATATTATTTACAGCTATTTCGTGGAACAATCAAATTTCAATATTATATCTGCCTTAGCAGGGTTAAATAAAATAAAAACTTATTATTCTTTGACTTGACTTGATTATTTCGACTACCAACAGCTATAAAATATTACCACAGCACTGACCTACTCAACAAATAACTGACATTAAAATGCATTTCACGTCATACAAATATGGCCGACCATTTCTAGCGCTGAAACTACAATTCAAATTTTTAATTGCTATATCTCCGTCAACATTTAGACATTTAATAAAATAGACACCCCAATACACATTTATTAACATCAATTTCAATCAACAATGGGCTTGTGTCCTATGTCTTAATTTCTATAAAAGTGTACTATATATTGATAAAGTGGGTTACTAGAACCTCAAATGTTCAATTATTTTTTAATAACTCCTTATATGTTAGGAGATATTAACAATTAAAAAAGTCATTTTGTCTCTTTAATTATTAAAGGGATTCAAAGTTGTACAAACTCCAAATGCATGTGACATCACAATCCTTGTGTAAAGTTACTGACCTTACAGATCATAAATCTCTGCTATATATATTTATATATCAAAATATCAAATATTATTTCCAGTTATTTCAAGGAACAATAAAATTTCAATATTATGTCTGCCTTAACAGGGTTAAATAAAGTAAAAACTTATTATTCTTTGACTTGACTGGATTGTTTGAGTACCAACAGCTACAAAACATTACCACAACACTGACCTACTCAACAAATAACTGACGTTAAAATGCATTTCATGTCATACAAATATGGGTGACCATTTCTAGTACTAAAACTACAATTCAAATTTTTAATTGCTATATCTCCGTCAATATTTAGATATTTAATAAAATAGACACGCCAATACACATTTATTAACATCAATTTCAATCAACAATTGAAAAATCGACCACTAAAAAATGAGGACAAAGCCCATTGAAAACTCGACCACTCGTACCATTCGTAAAATTTCTTAGCTGTTCTGTTCCAAACTTATAAATCTTTTAAATATTTCCTTCTCAAAATGCACAGTTGGGTACAGGATTTACCGTTATTATTATTGTTCATGAAAATTAAAAGCACTCGCGTTTCTCAACCAGTTCTATAATATTTGAAATCAAATAGATTTCCAATCCGTTAGATACAAGATGTGTTAGCTGATAGTGTTATCATAAATTTAATCAATTTGCAAATTACCACTACAGGCACTGAGCATAGAGTTCCGCGGTGTTCACCGTTCTCACCGGCTCGACGATACCGGCACAATCCCCCTCCCCTCACCCTGCATCCTAGCATACTGTGTAATCTGTTGCCCGGCTCGGCGAATTGTTAACATTGAATCAGTATGGTTCAAACCTCTATAAGTTGCGGGTGTGTTTAATTCGCTTTGCCACAATAATACACGTGAAAATTATAATAAAGTTCAAAACATAAATAAAAAGAAAAAACTATTACATATATATTTTTATTAAAAACTTTCTTAATATAAATGATAAAAATTACCTGTATTTAATTAAAATAAAATTTTATAATTTAAATATATATATTATTTAAGTGTTATTATTAATAATATATACAGTTTTTAATTTGTGTTTAATTTTAATAATGGCGTCAACTGGCAGAATTATCTCCATTACTCTGACTCTTATCTCGATGTTTGCTTTTAAAGGTATTTATGATATATGTTTATTGTTTTTATACTGTGCATGTATTTAATAACTTCTATTATATGTATATGTTTATTTATGTATTAGTATGATTTTTTTTAATTATTAATAGTCTGTTGTTTTCGTAAAAAAATATTTTATTATGTATAAAAATATATCGCTTACAACAGGTGGTTTTCATTTTTAATTATTTTTATTTAAATCTATTGTTTACAATATCGATAATTTTTTCAAATTAATACATAATGGTTTACCTATATATTAAACCTCTAATCGATCTCATATTTATTAAATCTATGAATCGGCGAAACCACTTCACCTGTCAGAATACAAACGAATAAATAGTTGAAATAAAAAAGTATTGTTTGTTATGCGTTTAATTTATTTATTTCTGTGCTAAAAAATATCTGTGATGTTTTTTCTTCACTTAATTTTGACAATTGCTCAATACTTTTGAAAAAATGATGAACGGAGAAGAAATTTAAAAGATTTGCTAGTTATTATTAAAAGTCTGTTTGAGGTGATAGTTTTTTGAGACTATTATTATAACCATATATGTTTTAAAAATAACGTGTTACAACTTGTTTTAGAATTGCATAATCAAATGCAACTTTGGCTAACTATTAAGAAATTATGCGTTGTGTTTGAAGAAAACTATCTCACAAATAGTGTAAATTTCACCCGTACAAATTAGTGCATTTTTTGTGTTAAATTAATGGTTAAAAGTTTTTGTGCTAAGTTATTAATATTTTTGCAAAACCTAACCTTAAAATGTAATACACTTTTATCAATTTTATTATTGTTTTATTTTATTACAATAATTATATATGTTTTAATTATCATTTTTACATATGTAATGATGCATTTATTAATTTAATACAATTAATTTTCTTTAGGCTAGATAATTTATTTAATTAAATAATTCATTGCATAATTTGTAATTATTTTTGTAATGAAATAAAATAAATAATGTTGACTAATTATTATTATGTTATAAATAATTAAACAATTTAATTATTTCACTAATAATAATTTTACTTTTAGAAATAATTTGAATCTTTCTAAAAAGGAGGTTCCTTCCCTACAAACAATTTTTCTAAATCTCGTACGAATCTTATACGATTCTAATACGATTCGCTTCAATCCGTTCGAATCATATACGATTCTAATACGAATCTTATACGAATCTTCGTCAACGTTGTTTGTAGGGTTAACATACAAAAATGACTGCACGAAACTAGTAAACACAAATGCACGATTTATGTAATATTTCTATACCAGATACGTTCAGATACGTACGATACCATACAAGCTAAACCTAGTTACGTGTATTTAAAAATTATTTAACTTAAAAAACGTTTTAACCTATTTTACTGCTTCGTGAAAAATAAGTCCATCTTTTGCGGACCTCTTTAAGGATTATACAATGTAAAAAGAATCAGGATTAAAGGTTCGTCCAATTTTTAGGAAAGCTTTGACTTTTTTAAATTAAATATGACTATAAGGTAACATAGATATGTACTTCTGCAACATACATTTAGAATAGAACTTTATTATAGAATGGTTATTGGAAGAAATTGTTAGTTGAGTAGCCATTGTAATGAATTGAAACGGTGTATAACAAATAGAAATCTATGGAAATAATCATTTAGAAAATAATAATGTGAAATTCAGATAATGAAAGACATTGCATGAATTTTTCTTTAAAAGTAATTTCTTTAATATGGCAACACTGTGGCATAATAAACGATTCAGTTTTATATATGTAGTGATGTGTGTTAGTGAAGATTCGAATGGTTCCCCTAATTGTCAAAGTTATATAAAAAATTCAAGTATTAAAAATTAAAAATTAAAAATTAAAAAAGAAGCTTAACACTATGCTAATTTAAGCAACAGCTGCTCTTCTTGTAAAAAAACCTTTACAATAAACTCAATAAAAAAGAAGAATATGTAATAAAAAATATGGTACGTACATGTAATATATACATAACCTTAAAAACCGTTGACATGTAAGAGTACAAACAAATCTAAAAACTTACAGTTACTGTCTTGAAATCAGTTGAATGCATTTGTTGAATATATGAATATGATTTGATTGTTAATATGCCAAACGAACTACTACTGTCAGCTGATCGAGGATATATTTAGACATGAAGTTTTTATTTTAATTGATTGAAATTTATTTTAAATATTATGTGTTGGACATTTATTGATTATAGTCGGTTCACAATGACATTGATTTTATAGAATATGTCTTATCAACTTTCTCATATTTTACAATTTGCATCATCGTAAATAGTTTCGATTGCAATGCTTTCACTGGCAGGCAGACCCATGCTGATTATTTTCATGAATCGTTGGAATTATGAGTCATATCTCATCAACTTTGCGTTTTTTTTTATATATTAGGTTCGTTCTGATGTTAGTTCATACGATTTGCAATCATTGGTTTCGTCACTTGTTATGGGAAAGATGTAGAAGATAATTTAACATAGCAATTATTAACACGGTGTACACAGAAGCTTTCCTGGAAGATGCGGGTGAGAAGAAGGTATTGTTCAAAAATTTCTTTATTTTAATTAGATTTTAAATTCGTCTGAGTGCATCATCTTACCTATAAATGTTCCAAGTTTACGCATCAGACCATACGCTTGGCTGAATTTGGTGGATCTTTTGTATTTTGTAGTTTGTAAAATACTATTTACATTGCCTTTATTTAATTTGTAATTAGAATTTTACGTTTCAATTACGTGCAAATTTTCCTAACCTCAAAATAATGACTTTATGTTCTGTTAAAAAAAAAAATTCATTATATTTTGGAGAATGGTACAGGGGAAATTAGGAAATTACCAGTTGTTGGCAGATATTTTCGATAGTTGAAAATTAGTGGACTTTACATATTTAATACGTTACATTGTATAACCTTGTATTAGTAGATTTATTAACGTCAGAAAATATAAATTTATTCTGAAAGGTAATTTTTGTTATATAACCTTACATTATAGATAAACTTTTTTATATGAAATAAACCTTAACTATGTTTAGCGAGTTTGGCGTTACGGGCTAATCTATATGAATTACACCGTTAGAGAATTGTGTCTTTTCGTAGTTTGTATTTGATCTTGAAGGGTAGGCTGTCGTGTGTGTATTGTCCCTTGTATTAGTGGATTATTGTTCTAGTGTTATTAAGACAAACTTAATTAAACGATACAGAAACGCTTGAACAGTCTCGGCTGCTCCGGCGAACATTCATAATTATGATTTAGAATAATTCTACTATTATTCTTGTTCCATATTCTACATCTAATCTTCTACAATCTTTGTAGGTGAATGTCACTATTTAATAAAATGTTTTACAACTTTTTATATGACTTGACATTAATAATAACAATTTTTTGAATATACCGGTTCTGTAATAACAAGGAACAAGTTTTTTTAAATTTTTAAATACAATTTACAACTTTATTTGTACTACAACATTGTTGTTTAATCTAAATCACGATTGTGGATTACACAATAGTTTTTTGGCCTCAGTGGCGCGGCAGTAGCGGCAGACGCAGTTTTCAGTTTTTGCTTTGGGGTTTTCGTATTTCACTGTTTGCTAAATCCTCATTACTGTGACAATGATTCATAAAATCTAGCGTATGACATATTATGTTTTGAATTATGTTTTTATTAAAAATAGTTGTTCTTTTTGTAATGTACAACATATGCTAATATGTAATCAAAAATATAAAATAAAGGAATATTTAATTGAAATAGCTAAACGAAATTATGCGAGGATAGTTTGATAATTCAGTGACTTTTTTTTTAAACACCTTATTTCTGAATAATAGATATTTTCTTCGGCAAAAAGCGTTTTATTTATCAACATAATCTTCTTCAAGCTCGATATGTTTAGTACAGCGTTGTTTCAAATAATAGGTTTTATCAAATCTGGCGAATATGCTGGATGGGGTAGCAGTTTGTAGCGCAATTTCGGCATCCATAACGCAGATAATTGCTTTTAATTGCTGTTAAACAAAAATTAAATGACGCAGTTTGCTCAAAATTTGACAGTAGTCTATTAATACATGGCAGTTGATGGAAGTTGCGCGGGAAATTAAAAAATTCACTGAATTATCTAACTACTCTCATATGTACTTGATAGTAAAGCTAATCGATTTACACATTTGGGAATAAATAATATTGTTTTTAGTTATTAAAGGATTTACTTCTTATTTTTATAGTTACTGAATGCGAGTATTATGTTGTCCAATGTATTAAAATAAATTTATTCCTTGACTGGCTAAGAAATAACACACCAAACGATAAGCAAATTATAAAATTTATGGACAAATTTTTGCAGAAATTAAAGAATAATAAAACGTTGTCATTGAGCTAAACAAATCTATTTAGAAAAACTTTTAATGTTTATTTATTTAACGTCGGTTTATTTTCGATGCTAAGTTCTTATTTTGGAAGACTTTGTACTTTGTTGACAGTTTTTAAGGTTTTGAATAACCACATACTCAATTTTAATTTGATAACAACCAAACTCAGAAAATATTGCACTGGTTTTTGAATCAAACCGAAAGACACAGCACTCTGGCGTCCAGTATAAATGCTCTCGACCACTCTGCCGTCTAATATCACTTCGTGCTATATATTTCAATTATAACCAGACAGATTTTGACATACCGTTTATTGTGACAATACCCTTTATTATATACGAGTATAACACCTGTACTTATTTAAAAACTGCTGTTAAAGTGACAAATGTGCATTCCTTAGGTTTGTGAACATATGATTATTTCTGATCATGATGCAAATTGAAAACCATTCAAGGAACAATGTTGTCAAATGCAGGCAATATCAAACAGCACTTGCACCTGCGTAAACAAACGAATAACGAATGAACAACAATATTGTCAGTCAATATTGTGAAGCATTCTGTGATAAGAATGTTTATAAACTTTTAAAATAGAATTCATACAATTTGTAGCTTTATTTAACGACTTTATAATAGTTTTAAGGTTCTCACAATTAAAAATTAACAATTTATAAAAATTGTTTTATTAATAATCAATTCCAATCGAATATATGATCGTATGTGTCCCAGGTAGAAAATTGTTTGCATTACAAGGTTCACATTTGTTACCTTCCTAAAAGTTAATTCTGAGGTTCATTTTCACTTCATGATGGCTGATAGCTGGTAAAAATGTATCTAAGCATATAGAAATTGTTTCAAACATTTTTCCAGTAACAATAAATTCTTAGAACAATTCGACACTCGCTTGAACGTTACTTGACTCTTATTTGTAAACATCTTACTTATAATATTTATAAAATAAATAACCTTTGAATCCATAAAATTTGGAGTCAGATTTCATTTGTGCCTCATGTTTGTTAGCCTGCGTTAATCTTGTTACTAAATCCCATAAACAATTTTATTACATTTTTAAAATGTGAATTCCATTCCATCTGTCCTCAAATTCCGTTTGTGATATTTTAATGTCGTTAAATGCAGCGAATATCTTATCACGACACATGGAATTGTAATAATCGTAAAAGTTATTAGATTACTCTTACAGTTTTGGTGTCAGATTAATCTTACACTGTTTTAATACAAACCTTTTCTCTTTAGTTTTACGGCGATTTTAATTAATTTTATCTCAGCTGTTACTGTTTTTTGACAGTGTCATGTATTGCACTGTAGTGTAGAAAAATGAATGTATATTTATTAGGCGCATAATTAATTGGATTAACAACCACTAAACCTTTAAAATATAGCGCTGGTCCTGGAATCTAATTAGAAAACAACGCACGCAACGTTAAAAATTTCGTTTCATGCTCTACATAAGAGCGCTAACAATTGCAAATGAAAATACGGTATAAAGCTTTTCCTAGATAGAAAATTGCATAACTTTTAACATTGCTAGTAGCTTGCTACAAGCTAATCTCAAGATTCATTTACTATGTCCCGCATAGTAAAGACTCAACTTGCTAGACTGCTACAAGCTACATTTCTACCATGTTAAACGTATAGCACTTTTACAGTACTATTTTGCACTATTTGCATCAAACGCATAGGCTGAACTGAACAAAATGTGTGAAGAGGGGAAAGTTGGGGGGAGGGGCAGGGGGGTCGTATGTAGGGACATTGCATGTGTGCACACAACTATGTATTTATACTTATATATTTATTGTTAAAAATGTTGTTAATATTTCTAAGAATATGGTGTTGCCTCATAATATTATTATTATATGAATTCGCATTGTAGGAACCTCGTGTTATAAAGTGTATATGCGCTTTGCACGAATCAGTTTGTTTCTTTCTGGTTTTTTTTAGCTCTTTTGTATATTTAACGCCTATTCATGATGTGCTCGAATACGTCATCCGCAATAGATGACGCTAACCCACTAATTTCACATTACCGTGTTTTTACATGTCTGTACGGTTATTACAGTTACGTTATATTCATATAATCTTACAAATAAACCTGTTATAAAATTTATACCAGGTATAAACTGATAATAAGCCTGTCCCGACGGGCTTTATACCTTGTATGAATTTTATATCAGGCTTATTTGTAAGGCGGATAGTTTAAGAACCGTTATTAGCAGCTATGTGCCGTGCAATACAACTGCATCACAGTTTGGTGTTTAATTTCATTGTGTCATGCATAAAATTTGTTTACTTTGCTACTAAAGTACACTCAGCTGAGAAAATAATATTTTTATACACACATACAAGTATTATCCAAAGGTAGTAGTTTTATATATTTGCAATAACATCAAAAAATATTCTAGTCATGATGATGTCATGATTTACAAAATTACGTTGTTATTACTTAATGTAATTTGCTTTTTATTAATATAGGAAATTAAGTTTAATATTTATGAGTTTCATTTTTATTTGATTGTATCAAACAGGATGTAAATTATAGGTTTATAAAGAACTAAGTAATGTAATCTAGATTAAAGTTATGATGTAAAAAAGCAAGCAATTAATATCAGCATATTACAATCTTAGCTTTAATCATTGATGGAAACTATTTATGAATCGAAAGTTCAAAGAACTTTAATAGTAGAATGCAAGAATCATTCTTGGTCCTAAGATTAGCAATTAAGAAATTGAAAAAACTTATAGCTACTTTATTAAAAAATCAAGATGATTTCATTAGTTGATAAGTTTCTGCAGGTCGATTTTTTAGAGCACTTAGAGGTCAAAAAACCGATTTTTTATGTAAAAAATCAGAAAGTTTGTTATTTTAACATACGTTAAAATTAAAAAATAAAACTCGACAGCGTTACCTCAGCATTTATGTAAAGAAAGAAAGGATTGGTGCAGTAGATTTTGAGCTAGAGAGGGCACCGACTTTGAAAAAGCTAAGTGTGACAAAAACGTGCTTAAAACTTTCAAAAAAAGACGAAACGAGAGAAGAGAGGTGAAGACTTAAAGCTCTATATCTCCGACAGTTTTACTCCAATCGACTTCAAATTTTCATACA
Organism: Panorpa germanica; assembly: GCA_963678705.1. Lineage (NCBI taxonomy): Eukaryota > Metazoa > Arthropoda > Insecta > Mecoptera > Panorpidae > Panorpa > Panorpa germanica. Next base: position 13,821,769 of record OY783211.1, on the reverse strand, counting down.
ATAAACTTAATATGTTGTACATTAATATAAATAAATACAAAAAAAAAATGAAACCTTAGAGATCTTCAAACGCGCATTCTGTTTTTTCTCGTGAAGCAGGAAATATAAATCAATATGATTTCTATCCATGCAATTTCCACCTCTAATTCCTTTAGTAGTTTCATCAATTTTTTTTTGGGTCATTTAAAGTTTAAAATAGCTTCTTCTAATGTGATGATATTTTACAATCCTTTTTATTACGTGATCTGATGATATTATGCCACGCCTATAATATGCATTATGCTTTACATGAAGAATTGTTTTTTTTCTGTGACACACCCATCCTAGTAATTAATCTCACATATGTAAATTATCTATAAAACATTTAAATTAATAATGTGTGTGAAATTTAATTGGTTTTGTAAATTGACGTCAGAAAAATTATTCAAAGGTCTTGAATGCACTTAATATTTTATAATTTCATGACAAATCTGTGAACACAATATTTTTCTTTCGATGCTGAGTCCTATCATCGACGATCTCTTACTATGTTTGGCAGTTTTTGTGGGCAATAAGTTTATGATTATGCTTGTATATAATCAATTTCATTTAATAACAATCAAACCCATAAAATATAACTCTGGTCCGTGGTCGAACCAAAAGACAAGCTTCAGTGTTCTCCCTCACTGTATCATCTCATATTGTCATTAGTAGTCAGTTATTTTATTTTGTAATTTCTAACTGACACAAAATAACATTTCTAAAGCATATTTTATAACCAGTGTATTGAAAAAGAATTCGGATCAGAATTGTTTTTGTAAAATCAATTAATTTGAATAAATTCAAAGAAAAATTCAATATAATGTATCTTATAAATAATGAATATACTCGGTTCTTAATATTAATATGTATTTGTCTATTAAATTTGTATTAAATTTAATAACATTTTTAACAGTGTACATTTAAATAATTTTTTACCATATTCTCACCGTTGGGCTATTTATATTTGTACAATAAACGTGCTTGGTTTTCCTCGAAAGGAAAAGATGTTGGTTTACCCAGATGACAATTTAGATGCCTTCCTCTTTCCTTTACATTATAAATACCTAATGTTAAATTATTACATTTTTATTTAAATATCATTAATCTTACCGCTTTTTAATGATTTGGCGACAATATTCTTAATATATCTTGTAAAAATGTTGTAAATATTTTAAAGAATACCAGTTGACGAAATGTTTTTGTCGTGTTACAAGAGTTTGCATTACAAGAACTCGTTCAATAGAAACTCAGGTTGCTTTAGTAATAACCTTAAATTTTATTTAAAGTACAGGAAATAAAATATTTACCTCTGAAAAAACGACTTGCGTAACGAGATAAAATGAGATATTTGGGAGAACTTATAAAATATCAATTTAACTGAGCTATAAGGAAATATAATATTATGCCGACGGTCGGATAATCCTTGTGATTACCCTGAGTAGTTCTCGCCTTACAGGGTCCTCATTGAGTACTAATAAGGTTTGCCCAATTGAGTTATATTTCTTATCAGAACGTGACACATACTTGATGAAAGCCTTGCCAAAGATCTAGTCCAAAATAGCAGAGATTATTTAAGGACAAAATAATAATTTTCACGTGAGTAGTATACCCATAAGAACCTTTGCCCAATCACGGAAACTATACACAACGTTTTATTAAAAAAACATTTATTAGTATCTATTAAAATGAACTTAATATTGATAAGATGGTTTCGTAAAACAGTCTTATGTCTTTATCAATGACGATGAAGTGATGATTTGCTTTTGATTGACCTTTATTAGTACTTTATGGCTTTGCAATATAATAAATCAATCGATTGAAATACAATTCAAAGTGTGCAATAAAATGCTAAAGATAGACTCTCGTAAAAATTTGCAGCATTCCTAATGAATGCTCTAATTTCGATTTTGTCTTAGGTTAGTAACGCTAGTTAAAATTAGTTTTTATTTCGTTGTGTTACTATAACAATTTAAGGATGATAGAAATTGATAAAAGCAAATTTAATGAGAGATATAAGAAGCTATGGGAGAGGGTGATACCAGAATTGCAATATATAGGAACGGAAATGAAGAGAATGGCAATAGGTATTGGAAAAATAGAGAGGAAAAGCCAATGAGGGGAGGTAACAAAGAGAAGAGGTGATTGGAGGAAGGAAATAGAGGAATGGAGAGAGTAGAAGCTTGGAGTAGCAAAAAAGAAAGTAAGTATGTAAGGAAATAACTGCTGAGAAGAGACTAGGATAGAAGGAGATGAATGGTAGACATAATAGAAGAGCAAGAGAAGAAAGAAGGTAGATGACAGAGATACAGAGAGGAATGATTAAGAGAGAGAGAAGATAAAGTGGGAGAGACATGGAGTTTAGAATCGTAAAGTAAGGCGGAGAGGACAGAGAAAGTGAAACAAGGAGAAAAAGGAAGAGATATACTTGTTTTTTTAAGTTTAATTAAGAGTTAATGAATTATAAATAATGCTTATATGGAAGAATGTAAAGCCTAGCGACATGCTATTATATTTCTTCATTGTTTAACTCATATCTACCAGAAAGTACCTGCCGGAATCCTACGAATATAACACCATCGTTTGTTTACTTGGTTCTAGCAAAATGTGTATTATATTTTAAATGTTGATTTACGAGTAATTATAATCTATTATGTAAAACAAATGACGTATATATATATATATGTACATGTATAAATGTGTGTGTATGTGCTAATTAGATCATGTATAAAATTAATTTGTACTTTTCATGAATGTTTTAAATTTAATTTAATAAACATATTGGCGCGTCATTATGTCTGGGCATTTGTAATCTTTAGAGATAAAAAAAATATGCTTGCTTATTGAAATATGTTAAGCGCTCGCATTCCAGTTGGAGCTAGCACGAGAATATGTGTTTTGTAATTGTGAGACTATAGAATTGTTTCATAAATCCTAAAACAATGTCAGAAGATAACAAATTTAATGAATTATGAAATAATAACTACATATATGTATAATTATTGCTAGAATACGCCTAATTTTTTTAATTAAGAAACAGAATGAAATTTGCTCCCCTATTTTGTAAGTTTTATAAGTGTCCGTTACTTTCAGACGATTTTTTAAATGCCTATGTTAGGGTTCTCTAGATTAAAAATCAATAATTATATAACATTCATTTATTCCAATCCGATCCGATTGTATGTATCGATTTTCCAATGCCAAATCCTAGTGTTGTGCGACCAATGTCCCGTGCAGAACTCTCAACTGGAAGTCTCCTTGTTCCCGTGTTTAAAAGTTGCGCGAACTACGTAAGTCTCAGACACGTGTCGTAGTCCATAAATACCAGAAAATGTTGCATCAGCTTCTCTGATGAATGGGCAACTTTGTATCTCTGCATGATGTCATCGTTGTGCATCGGTTGGAGTTATAACGATGTACTTGTATTGGGAGTATTAATAATGCCAAATAGCGCTATAGGCTACTTTACCCTCTCCAAGGTATGTGCCTTATTTTGTAATTTATTTAAGGTCGTATGATACCTTTTGAAAATATAGAAAAGTTAAAAAATAGGGTTAGTTTTTGTAATATTACTAGCATATAATAAAATATCTGGAGTGTATTTCAAAATTCCTCGTATATTATTATCAAAAGTTATTATCTTATTTTTGTGAATTCTAACTAAGAAACATTTTTTGGTAATCCGAAATTCATAGATAAATATTTTATGAAACATGTTTATCAAGAAATAGTTAATACGTTTTTAACACTTAGAAAAATGGTCACATAATTTTAATAACCGTTTAAATTTTTTAATAACATTTCAGCGAATTCAAAATTATTCTTATTAACAGTGCTGTGTTAAACTGTTAAACAATTTGGTGAAATTTCTCCTCTAAACAAGGTCAAGTCTTACATTAATTTTACATTTCGTTTATAAATTTTTAACATTTTTTAAATTCTCTTTTTCCTTTTCAATGTTCGTCTCTTTTGTTATTTTTCTCCTCTGTCCCCTCCTTACTTCCACTTCTTATCTACTGTCTTCTCTCCTCTTCCAATTGTTACTCCAGACTAACTCTGCTTACAAAGTTTCTCCTCCTTCTCCCTACTTACTTCCGCTATTCTTCATTGTCCCCGTTTCCTTCTTCCCCTTCCTTCTTGCCTTTACCTCCGTCCTCACCTCTTGCCTTCCTTAACTTTTCTCGACAGACTCTCAATTATTTTTCTCTATTCTTCCTACATAATATTTTCCTCTCATATACTCCAACCTCTCTTTGTGTGATTTTATGACTGAGTGCCTTTTCCATGTAAACATTTTTCTGTACGCTTCTCATACTGAGCGCTTCTTAAGAATACAAAATACGTATATTGAAATTTTAGTTGTGCTTTTCCTTGTCCTTCAAGTTCAATCATGGACAACCAAAATACATTATTGCATGTATATATATTTATTTATAAAGCAACTATACTTCATTCATTAAACATTTCGTTTATTCAAATATATTAATTAAATAAATATTAACACACTGTTAAAAATAAAATTAAAAAAAAAACAAAAACAAATAAAAAACACATTAAATCTGAGTACTTCGCTAACGATTTCAAATTGAGGTTAATTATAACATTTTAATGGCTATTAAATTGAAACTATGAACCCAGTCGCGGAGTGTCAAAGGTTAGAATAACATAAATTAATGTGCATATATAATTAAACTTAGCTGAGTTTAAATTCTAGAACAAATGTCGAGAAATTGTGAAATGTTATAGTTGATTATAATACAGTAAATCTCACATCGAAGCATAGAATAGTGCTGAACCTGGATTTAAGTTTGAGTTTTCGAAGTAGGGGGCACTCTCATAAGGCCATCTTCAAAATAAAGGTGTACTCAGTTTTTTTTTATTATCTTGAAAACTATAATTCGCTCAATGGTTTTATAAATAACTGTTTATGGATAATAATTTTATCCATAACTTTAATAAATAACTTTTTTAGTCACTTTTATAATAAAAGATTTATTAGCAAAAACAAATATAAAATTAATAGGTATATTGACAGAGTATAAAGTATTGATAAAGCATTGCTTTTTAATGGTAAAAAATACCGAGTCCGAATAACACTTGTCAAGCCATTGCTTTGATTTAAAATTTACAGTGCAATACAGTTTTCTATCTGGGGAACATGTTGGTTTACTCTTCGGTGTTAAATTTCTCGTTTCTCTGCATAGTAGAACTAAAACCTTATTCCCACTCATTGTTTTGATATTTAATTTACGTTTTAATTTAATATTTTAATCTAGCATTAGTAATATAAATTTTGACAGTGATTGAACTTCTTTTAAAGATAAATCCTACTGCATTTTGACAGATTATCACATTTTGGAGGTTATAATATAATACAGTTTTTTTAAATTTTGAAACATTGGAGCTTGTAAGGTTCTAAAAAAACAAAGATTATGCAATTTAAATTAAAAATAAAATTAAATCGATATAAAAAATGAGTGGGAATAACTCTAAATAAACTATTTTTTCTAGTTTTATTCCATTTACAAAATAATTTGAATTTGATTGCTAATGTCGTTCTTCTTATTAAATGTGTGTTCAAATTATTTTTATCAATAGAGATGTGTTTCACTGGAAAAACGTTTTAGATTAATCATTGGGATCAATGTACACATGACTTTCCAACAAGTTATAAAAGTGTCAATGTTTCAAAAATAACTAATATCTCACTGCGCAGTTACGTATGTAAATAAATAATTTTAAATTTAGCAGTGTAGGGTAAACACTGTGAATTTATTTTTGTCGATCAAGTAACACACTAACACTACCACAGGACTCTACCACTACATGAACAACGGTATCATCGGTATCGGTGTATGCAATTCAACAAAACAACAATCGGACACTTCGCTATCGTCAGCTGTTCTCGCTGTAAAGTATGTAATTGATTCTGCTAGTGTTATCTTGTTTTTCGATTAATAAATATTTCTACTTGTTTTTAGCTTTTGTTATCATTAAGAGACAGTTTACTATTTCCGGAATATTGATAAATTAAATTTGTGTTATTTGCGGAAACAGTAACATTGATTAAACATTAAGGTTAGCTAACATCCCGGTTTCACACCAGAGAGACAGTTCAATAAAACACGAACAAAAACACCAAAAGAGACAGTTCTTAAAACATTTTTGTCTTTAAAAACTGTTTTAGTAAACAAAACACATTCCCATCTGGAGTTGGTAAGGTCAAAGGAAAACACATTTGTTGTTGTTTTTTAGTCTGCTTGGTTTGAACACGCAGTTTTGTTTTTTGTGAACATTTGCGCTTGTCAGTTGTTGTTTATCATGTTTATAATTTTTATAAGACACACAGAAAAACACTAAAAACAAAACCAGTCTGTTCAGTGTCAACAGTCTGTTTTAAAATAAAACAAAACATGATTTTGTTTTGTTTTTTTGACAACAAAACTGTTTCAAAAACTGTCTCTGGTGTGTAACAGGCATAAAACTATTGTTAATTGTTATAGTCGTAGACACATTTCCTTGAAATCATTGCATTGTTTTAAATCAAATTTTTTAAACATGCACCAAATGTCAACGTCTGTCAATTGATGAATGACAATTTACTGCCACTAATTGATATGACTCCTGCGTTGGTTGTTAACGTGTCAGTAGCGTTTCGTGGGTTTCAATAGAACATAAACAAACACACTTTACTCAATTAGATGTCTGTCCGACCCATTGATTGATCTGTATTTGATTAGTAAGTAAACATCATTTTAATCCCGATAATGTGATTAGTGTTTTGTGGTATCGGAGATGGAATTTCTTTTTAATAAAAGTAAAAGGTTAGAAAAGTGTTATAAAAATATTTTATAAGTATTTTTAGCTACGTGCTTTCAACTGCGTATGTAGAATCGCTAAATTTATCCGAACTGAATGAGATACATGAACACACACACACACACACACACACACACACACACACACACACACACACACACACACACACACACACACACACACACACACATTTATACAGGACTGCTTGCAGCCAAGAAAAAAGTAACAGTTACAGTTGACACCTGTTTTCATAAAAAAACCTTGAAATAAAAATGTGAAAACATTTTTTTTTGCAATATGGTGGATCTATTTTGATTTTAAAAATATTGTGGTTGGTGTAGACTAATGCGACTCCAATATGCGACATCGAATATTCATATATTTTATTAAGTTCTAAATTTTTTCGTCCAAACTAGTGGGCCTTCAACATGCGACATTCATTTAACCGTAATAAACTTACAAAGCTATACTAGGTGTCGGAGTATTTTTTATTATTTTCTTTGTTATATACTTTTACCGATTCCGGCGCGGTGAAATGCAAAATCCTCTGTAGACGTAGACGAACGAAAATATTATTGGTGTTAGGCTTGAAAAAATTGTAAATATTAGAGAATAATGTGACTTTTGTTACTAAATGTATTACATAGATATAGCACTATATCTCGGAAACAGTTAATCCTGCGAAAAAATGTATAAAATAAAATTTGTAGAGAATTTTATGCTCTACAACTTTATTAATAACTTTAAATGTGATTTAGAGCATAGGAAAGAAGATATTTACAATAAACCGATTTTCGTGACCTTTTACCCTTGAAAGTCAAGACGAAATTTTTCAGCTAACTTATAAAATGTCAAAACAAAAATTTATACAAATTTTTGCTTATCATATTTTATTCTGACATTTTCCCTCTTTTTACCATAAATAATTTAGTTGTATTACTTTTTTTTTAAACATACAAAACTGGTTGAATAAATTTGTACGAACTTCAAAGGTTGCATCGGTGTTCTACAACTTGTTGCAACAAATGTTGAATATCGCATGTTGTAGTCGCACTAGTCTGTACTAAGCATTATATACATGTCCAACTATCCTTTGACATAAATTTACATTTTCTGGCGTACATAAATCTATGTAAGATTTTATATTGTTACATATTTAAAAGAAGAGCATATTTCGATTTGTTTTTAAAGTGATGTAAGAAGAATATTTGTTGCAAGATTTCAGGATTATGAAATCACTCAATAAGTTCGTAGGATGACATATAGGTGGCGCTATAGATAGTACCAATCTTTAAACTATATGTGCCAAAATTTCATGAGTCTCTGATCATTTGTTTACGAGAAACAGTGGTTTTAGTAAAGCTACTTTTGTCATTTTCAAAACAATGGAAAAATCTGACTGTCGTATGTTGATAAAGTTCAAGCAAATGAATAGCTTAACAAGTGTTATTATATTTTGAAAATTATAAATGCAGCTTCACTGAAACCACTGTAACTCTTACACGAATAGTCCGATTGTTATGAAATATTGACACATATCGTTTGAAGATTGATACTATTTAAAAATCATATAGTGGCGCCATTTGTACGTCATCCTACGAACTTATTGAGTGATGTGTTAATTCTAATATGTATGTTTCCATTTGAAAAATACAATTTATTGAAACGAACCAGATATAACGTTTTCGACATTATCCAATTAGCTTCTTACTCAATAAGGCAATTATACATTATCTAAAAATACAAATGGATTGTATCATGAGCTTAAAATATTTGTATTTAATTAAATAGAACTGACACTTCAAACACACATTTTTGCCATGCGGGGGCCCAGCGCAGTTCAATAGGAAATGAAACACAGAACATATGTTCAGCTGTACAGGAGGATATTGGAACTGAACTGCTACTACCGTTTGACATTTATTAGTTTAACAAAATCACATTATGTTTACCTAAGAAATGTAGTCAATAAATAGCGTTTGATTGATAGCAGTGGAAATCCGAAGGCATTAAGTTGGCACTAAAAGGGCCCGTGTTGTAATTTATCGCTATTTTAATTTTATGGGCACAGGTTCTACAACTTTTGGTAAAGTTAACTTTATTAATTAACGTAGGTATTATATTCTTGTTGCACTATATTTATTAGTTGAGTTTAATTCACTGGAAATACAATTATTTTCTTATCTCTAAACTTATTTTTATTTGTTTGAAAATAGACCACTAGCTTATATACTCTAAGCGTGGTTGTTTATAATTTGTCTGTGTCGTGAAGAAACTAAGTACGTTAGTCTTCAGAGAGGAGTACTTATTGTAATTTAGAGGTTCTTACTTACCTGTCTAGATTATATAAAAGAAAGATTGCAACTTATGCAGAGAATAAATATTATCTCTGGCCATAAATTGTACGCTTTTTATTATTTTGAAACTATTATAATCTAGTCTATTAAACTAAAGTATCATTCCCACTCACTGCTTTAATTTTTTTTTGTATTTTGTATTTCATTTAAATTGTTTAGCATATGGCAATACGCATAGTCATTCACAGTACCATTTTTAATTTAATTTATTTTTTAAGTTTTCTTAGTTTTTTTCGAACCTTACAAGGTCCAATGTTTAAATTAAAAATATTAAATTAAGAAAACCTATATTTTATTATAATCTCCTAAATGTGACAATCTGTCAAAATGAAGTAGGATTTATTTTTAAAAGAAGTTTAATGCAGTTTTTAAATAAATAAATGAAAACAATTTTTATTAGTAATTGTTATTCAAAATAACAATCTTAATTATTTCACGTACAATTTTGTCGAACAGTCGTTTTTGTAGCCAGATTTGTTTAAAAAAATTATTTTATTTATTTCATTTTTAATATATATTATTTCGTATTGTTGTGCAATAATTTAAAGGAACATGCATTATTATTATCTTGGTACCTTTAAGATTCTTTTCCTATTCGTCTTCCTGTTTAGATCCTCTTTCCATCCCTAGAAAATTTATTAGTGACTTATTAAAAACCGTTCAATATTCCAAGTTTAAGAACCACTGCGTTATAGCTATAGCATAGATTACGTCAATTTATTTAATAAATGGGGCTACCAGTAATGCATTACGATTATTCATGATTCGTTGGCAAACAATGTGGATTCTTTCGTAAAGTAGAACGCCAGGTACACACTAATGCTTACCAGCTTTATCGATTGAATCGGAAGCCAAAACATTCATGTTTAATTCTTATCGAAACATGTATTTAAATGAAATCTGTTTAACCATCAAAATGACAGCACTGTAATTAGATTCAAAATGTTTAATACTAATATGTCTTTAAATAAAATAATTACAGTATTTACTTTTTATGGATAACTTTTAACATTTTGCAATTCATTGGTTCGTAAGTCAGTTGTAGTGTAAACGTCAAAAAGTATCTGTAATAGCTGTGTTATTATCTTCACAGAACCATTAACGAATTCATTGTTGTAGCAATAGAGTTAATAGTTATAGTATTAAACACAATGTTTACTTACAAGACCCTTTTACTTTCCAATTTTGTTTCTAACAACATTTGAAAAACTAGCCAAAAAACTTGCAAATTCTCCCGAGAGGGGTGCTCTGTTACAAGCCCCAAAAACTCAGTCCAATCATGATTAGAAATATTTGATTTTGTGTGGTATCTAAAAAGAGTAAACGTTTGAGTAGATACAATCTAGTTTCAAAGGGATGTAAGTGACAAAAGTACAATTCTTCAGAAAACGAGTTTAAAGTTAAAAGATCGTATAGGCGTTTACGTTTCGTAGGTTTCACGCTATATAGTAAAATCTATCCAAGTTTTCGCTTATATCGTTTGCGCTGGTTATCTTAAATTTTCAAAATTTATTACTTGCATCCCTTTGCTTCTAGACGCCTCAATTGATTTTGTGTGAGCCCTTTACTCATAGCACGTCATTTGGCCCATTACTTTTTGTTTCCAATATCTCCATGATATAATCTACACGTAGCATAGTAACATTACTTTAATTCGTGATATTTCCTTTATTTCTAAATTAGTAAACTCAAATTATACTCCAGGTTTAAACCTTCTACAAAAAACAAGAAAGAATATTCAATTCGAACGGTTCAAGGTTCAACGTACGATTTACTCTTTCAAAATACGAGTTTGTTTCAGAAAACGTTTTAATCATAAAACAATAAAAGTTTCTGTAATGGAACTACTCTCTTGTAATAAACCGACATTGTAAGTTTCTCTATATTTTTCACAAGAGCAAACAAACCGTTTTAAAATAAAAGGTAATGTGAGTTTATCGACTCTGTAAGAGATTTCCTCTATCGACTATTAGAGAGATTATGATTATGTACCTATAACAGGGGTGGCCAAGAAGTTGATCGTGGCTCTTTTTCACTATAATTCGATTAATACAACACTTGGACCATATCAGTTCTGTCCACGTAACGTCATACAAACTTCATGCAAGCTGCAAATAGAGTCATTTCTCTGAAGTTTAGCATTGAGAAAGCACGTTTTTTCATTAGGAAAATGTCAAGTGATGAAGAAGATGTGATTATAGCATACGCTTTTATTAGAAGACGACGAATCAGACGCAGAATGATTTGGTTTCGTCGAAAATAACATCTAAAAGAACCTTAACCGCAGATTGTTTGTTGCTGCAACAGAGTTATCAGAAGATCATTAAGTATTTCAATCAGTATACCGAATGACTATTGTTCAACAATATGAACAAAATTGACTGCCGAGCTTGTCATTTATAAAAGAACATTTCAAAATCAAATACAGACTACCGAAAGACATAATTCTGTAGGCACATGCTGCACAACGCAGACAGATAGATATCTCTTATAGTGCAATTGTTTTCTAGTATCTAGTTCATATAAACTATTCCAACAGCCCTTACCTTAGAAAACTCTGCCCACTTCTGACTTGTAACCTGCAATCTTTGTAATCTTTGCATCCATATTCCTTAGTAAATCTGTTATCCATATAACGCTCGCTCCATTGCTGCACTGTATTGCACTGCGCTGCACGATGTATGGAACGGTACGGCTGATTGATTACCAGACCGCAGCGAACCAGGAAACGCAGTTCTTTATGATTTCCATTTCATGTTATTGTTAATATTTTGCCACACACGTCTCACGTTCTTCTACAATAGTGTTAGATTTATCACAGTGCTTATCAAAATGTGTTTTAGCATTTTTAAACGTTTTTTTTTTCAATGAAAGCTGTCGCTGCATACGTCTTCTCTTTAATATCTTGTTTGATACGATAAATACAATGAATCTGATGCGAATCGTACCGACATGTGGACGCTTACCACAATTGTTCTACAATAATCATTTGCTATAAATCGAACTTTCATTACTTTATTTAATTAACGATTTTTTCACTAAAATTAAAACAAATTTAATAGACAAAAGTACTTTATTCATTTTTAAGATACACTATTTTGAATTTATTAAAATCTACACAGTTTGAGATCCAGAGATCTGTTCTAAACAATAGATTTGACATGGACACGTAATAAAATTATAAGTTTTTGAATACAAGTAGTAAAAGTTTACGTAATATCCAGTGGCGTATTTAGGCATTCTGAGGCCCTCTAATTGATATCATAAAAGGTGACCTCTAGACGCCTTCCGAAAACCCTATGTGTGTACGTTATTCAATGTTTAGTTAGGTGGAATAAAGTCTAGAGCCGGTTGAAGAGACATTTTTAATACACGTGAGATGATAATTTAGCGTTGTCCTTCTTCTTTGGAATAGACTACTAAAAAAACGGGAATAATCATTTGTGAATCATAAACCAGTGCCTGGAATAGAAATACTTATTTGTTTAGGTACTAATCATTATATATACAGTACACAGTAAACATTTTGGATTAAGTAAGAAAAGATGGTTTAGAAATGAGTCCCGCAAAATTATATCAACTATAATCAGAATCAAAAGTATTCATTGCAAAACTCCAGCTCACCTGTACAAAATTAATATTAAATCTGACGATAGATGTCAATGTGGTGAAGAAGGAACTTTGGATCATATTATATTTGAATGCATAAATTATAGTTTAGAAAGATCAAAATTGAATAGTGATATATTAGATGTGATTAAAACTTTTCCTGTTAATACTAAATTTTTGTTAAGTGATTCAAAATTAATTAGTGAATTATTGAAATATTTAGAAATTTGTAAAATTGAATTATAAATTATAAAAGATGTATAAAAAATGTTTGATGGTGGCTATGACGAAGGCAAATAAGTAAATAAATATAAAAAAAAAACATTTTGGACATCATTTTGACATCATATTGACGAGACGTCTGATTTTTTTGTCAAGAAACAATTCAATTTGAGTCAGTGATTGAAATACAAATGGCAAAATCAGTTCACCCTTCAGAATCGAAGCGATATCACTTTATAATTTATTACCTGATATGCTATAATATAGTGTGCATTTAGTTGCAAATAAATTATTAAACACAGACAGATATATCTTGTTTCTTTTCTATGATATTCTATTCAAATGAATGTGGAATTTTATCTCTACTAAAATAAACAATTTCAAACGTAAAAGAGACAACAAATATATCTCCATTTAAATGTATAATGTTGGAAAGAGAAAGAATATTCTTATGAAAAAATTCATATGTGACATCTATCTGAAATCTGAGTGAAATAGAATTAATTTTTGACAGGAACTGCACCTAGCTATACCATTTCAACCAGGATTTTTTTACCAGGATTTATTACAAAATTTGGGTCATTTCAATTAAAAGAGTTCGCAAGAAAAATGCGTTTAAAAAGTACAAGAACCTTTGATAGTTAATTTTTACCCTTAATTTTGTTTTACTACCTACCACATATTCAGACGGCCCTGATCTTTGTCAATATGAACATCAACTATTATTTGAGTTATAAAATTCATTTTTTGTTGACCTCGTCTTACAGAAAAGTAATTTTAAGTGTTTCTTTTTATAGCGTTGCTTTATCCACCAAAAAGTTTTTCCACGAAATGCTTGTAAAGATATCTTTCCTGAAATTTTTTTCTCCAACAATAAATGCTTTAGTTTATTCGAGTTACGCCTTTGTTTGACTAACAAACAACTAATTCGAGTGTTAATTTAATTACTTTTTTAATAGGCTTCGTTACGCATATAACCTCATAACATCTACACGAAGACGAGAATTATTGTCGTGTTGTATGAATCCGCATTACAGAAAGTCGCGTTATAGAAGTATTTGTATTTGTGAATACACGGTTTTAAAGAAACAAAAACGCAGTGAATACCAATACGAACTTGAACAGATTTTAACCTATTTTCATTTTTGTTATTGCCAACTTTCAACTACGTTTCAGCTCCGCTAGGCTAAGCATTATAATGTGCCAATTCATACATAATATTCAGTTGCAGAATACGACTAACTAATTGCCATTCATTTAGCATAATAACTTAAATTTAATAAATCTAGCCGTACGTTTTATAATTATTATGCTGTCAGCGAAACCTTTTTAAATTCAATTAAAATACAAATTTAATTTGACGGCGTTGCTATTAACCTGTTTCAGACTTACATAGTGTGCATAGTCCAGTAAAACTATGACTTTAGCCAACAAATAGAAAATATTAACATTCATAACTTCAAACGGCTTGGCGATCTATTTTTTTTAAATATCTATTTGAGTGTATCAACTTTAATTAGTTATTAATACTTATAATCCAAATTATAAGAGTTCGGCGGTGACAAGAGCCATATTATTCGTGCCTATACACATTATGGAAAAATTAATGGGAAATTACTTAATCATTGTATCATAAATTTATGTGGCGCAGCTTGTTTTATGTATGAATTACCGCCGAACTCTTGTAATTTGAACTATATATACATTTTTCAAATAAGCATATATGTAGAATTAAAATATAACTTTACAAGTATCAATTAAAAGTGTATATATTATATTTCAATATTCAATAGCTACAAAAACAAGTCTTTTCTCTACAATAGATAAACTTATAAGAAGTCATCGATTTAAGAATCGTTATGCTTTTATACTCTATTGGAAATATACTACTGTTGAAGTATATTGAGATAGTTAATAAATAAATAAATCTAGTTAGCATATATTGATAGTAATTATCATTAAACAAATTATCAAAAACAATTACTTACTCTAATACAAAATTCTGTTATTCCGGTAATTTTTCTTTTCCGATTATTAATTCTAAATTATAAGTTTGCCTATGCATCAATATGTACTAAACAAGTAACATTAAACAAATAAATCCAATTGATTCTGTCCAATTTTAGTTTGACTCTCATAAACCCTGATATTTCTAATTACGGTTTAATGTTAGCTTAAAATACTAATTAGAAATTTTGTCTAACTTTTTTATAATACTTTGCAAGCCTTCTACAAGCTAAATATGCGCTGTTTAAGGGTTAATATCTCGCTTCAGAGCAGGTCAAAACATTTGAAATTTTCTAATTAAAGAAAGGACAAATTCTGTTAACTAAACCTTGAGTTTTTGCTTGTTTGAAAATTTTGCTTGTTTAAAATTGTTCATAATTTAAACTCCGTAGCCAGCATCTTCAGATCTAGATCTTTGGATCCGTCGACTGAATGACTATAAAGAACACATGTGACTAATTCCAAAACTTTAAAAATTTTTCCTACTAATTTTCTAATTAGCAGAGACTGCAAATTTCTGATATTTGTTTCTACACTTCGTAATCGTGACTCGTATCAAATACGTGAGCAACTTACATACTTACGTTATGTTTCTTTTAGTCTTTTTTTTTATTATCTCTTTTATTTCTTGCTCCGTGCATTTTACAACGCACAAACTTATATCGTTCAGTATGAATCACTAATATTTCACATCCAACTCTCAAAATAAAAGAGTTGTTGTTTTTATTACGTGTGTCAGATTTATAAGCAAGTACAAGTGTGTGCACACATTTACATATCATACTGTAAGTACAGATTACGGGTATGATTCATGCTTTAAGAAGAATTGCATAAAAATATGAAATACCAAGGAAATCATGTAATAAGCTGCAATATTTATAGTTATTTTATCTTAAAAATATCTTGATAATTTTATTAACTGCTAGTTGAGTCAGTGATAAATATTTGTTTTGTGAAATATTGGGTTATGAACCATGTTGAACAATGTGACAAAGTTGACTATCAGGACCACAAATGTCCAATTATTTTTTAATAAGTTACACCAATGTGCGACAGCATTTAGAAACCCTTCCTATAATTACTAACATAAATTTGATTCAAGATTTGTTCCTTTACTAATGAGTGATATTTCACACGAACACTGTAAATGATATTAATATGTTGTTTGTCATAAATAACCTGTTACTACGTAATTTAAACCATTAACTAGATTATCTAACATTTATGTGGTCATAATTTAAATAAACTCGTAAACAATGACTCACTTGGTGGTCAACAAAAGTCATATTTATTTAACACCGTGTAACTAATGTTGCAACAATTGTAAATGATATCAAAATCTAACAGATGATGCAGTGCCGTGGTGCGGTTGTCAGTTGCGTATCAAATGTCTTGCCTTGTTACCAATTCATGTCACGATTCACGTAGATCAATCTTCTCCTAAGACACGAGTCATCTCTGTCTCTGTTTCTGTTTTGTTGTATTATATACAGACGTGTCACTTTTTGAAATGTAGATCTAACTACAGGAATCATAATGCAGGGATGCTGAACGTTAGCTAATAAGAAACTTGCACACTTTGTGCGGTGAATTGGAATCTTGCTTCAACTGAGAAGAAGTCATTATTACTTTGAAAATAAAGCACCTTGGTTAAATCATTTTGTAATTCATACAAAAAGTCAATACCAGACATAATGTTACTATTTTATCCTGAATAGTAGAAGAGGTATGCAGGTTCTAGCCTACAATTGATGAATGTGTAGTGAGCACAACGCACTGGAAGCGTGCAAGTGTGAACGTGGTACCATTACTTAAACTATAACCACTCGTTATTACGTTTCCGTGTTTTTTATGTTTAATTTGACATCCAACAAATGTTGTTGAACTCCATACCTGCATAGGCTAGGTATCGTTGTATATTTGGGACTTGTTCCTAAAGTGTAATGGTAATAATAAAATTGAAGTGGAAGTGATTTTAGAAGTTGGAAAACGATACGAAAGGAGTTACAGATAGGAGAAGACGATAGGGGTGTGAATTAGTTCGGAGATTAAGATTCTTTCAACCAAAGAGGTCATATTAATCCACTTTGGATTAAAATTAAAATATCCCGGAAATATTGCGTTGTTCTCTTAATGTAAAATTATAGCTCTTGTTGAAACATCCATTAAAGGACTGCTCTCTGCTAAAAGGAAAATAGTCTTTGCCTTTCCAAATGGAGATAGTTCCATTAATTGTAACTCCCATTCCAGTGACTTTACATCCAAGGCACAAAGAGAGCACGCAAATAACCAGTTGGAGTTATTTATAACTTCCTTATCTTCTTTCTCATTAAAGCAATCTCTTCTTAAGTAAAGAAAGAAAGTTTTCCAAAGTGTTTTAGTAAACATTTTCTATTTACATTTACTGAAGCTCTATGCTAAGTTCAAGACCCCTTGAGTTGTACCA
Organism: Panorpa germanica; assembly: GCA_963678705.1. Taxonomy (NCBI): domain Eukaryota; kingdom Metazoa; phylum Arthropoda; class Insecta; order Mecoptera; family Panorpidae; genus Panorpa; species Panorpa germanica. The sequence goes on along the minus strand of OY783211.1, from coordinate 13,804,291 downwards.
GTATTTATTCGTTTTATGATACGCTTACGCTTTCGGAGCTAACATACCATAATAACTGTTATCAAATCGACGATCGCTGTAAGACATCAAAGGAATAAGATAAACTGCGCATCGTACAAGATCTTTAGATACTTTAAACACGGAAATAGTCGTAGTTTGATCTACATAAATACCTGTAGTTTTATTTCTACATGTTCTTATACAAGTTGGCAACAACTTCAGGGCATAGAATTTAACTTGAACTCAATTCGTCACATTTCTGGTTAGGATGAATACGGGAGTCGCTGCATGGATGTGTTCTGATGTCGAGCGGTTACCTAGGAAGTTAGACATCGCTGGTTGGTCTTTCTTTTGGTTTAGTCTTCTCTTGTTTTAGCTTGGTTCGTGAATGTTTTTTCTGCGCTAATGTTAAACTGTGGATGGTGAGTGTTGCCTCACCTAATCGCTTCACTGATCCAAATACAAGTTGTGTTTACTTCGTGCAGTGCATCATGTGCAATTATTTATGTATGCAAATAATGAAACACATGTTTGCTTAGGAATTTAGGTTACCTCTTATGTTTGTATTTATATAATAACTGTTCAGTACAAAATTAGTACAGAACATAAGAAGATGTCTCTGTTGGCATTCCAACATTATAATGTATTGTTGTCTCTAATAGAAGTAATGCGCATGACTACAATACGACGACTGCTGTACGCTACAGCGATATGGCATTCGTGTCAGTTGTGTTTTGGGCTTCTACACTGTCAAGATCATAATTCCCAACCATCTTGTTATTATAAGAATGTTGGTTCAAAGTAATTAAAAGGTGTAAAATTATTTTATCATTAAACAATTGAATAATTATTCAATCTACAAATACTCGCATGGTTTTATTTCGTACATGCGAAGCTGGTCCTTCGAGTCTTACAAAGCCGATCCTTCGAGTTTATTAACCGCGTGTGTTTTTCATTGTATTTTTGGCGTTTTATTACATTTGCCCCTTGGCGATTGCCATTGATTGGGTAAATGGGACGCTCTATTTTGGCGGATTCACGGAGGATTTGGATATTTTACAATTACATTTCCAGAAGCCTTACAAGCGAAGCTGGATATTTTACAATTACATTTCAAGAAGGTTTTAAATCCTACAAAAAAAAAAAAACTGGCCTTACAAGCCATTGGTACCCGCGTGTGATTTCGTGGTGTTTTGAGGTTACATCTGTATAGTAACCAGCACAAGTGCAACCTATTTTGTTACATTTACCCTATGGCGGCCTGGCAAGTCATCAATTGCCATTGATTGGGTAATGCAACGTTTGATTTAAGCGGATTCGCATATAATTTGGATTACTACACGTTTATATTTTAAGAAAAATTATTCATTACGGAAGAGGATACATGGATGCTGGAGGAGAGTAAAATACTTCTTTACTCATGAAGGTACAAAGTTATTATTACTATCTGCAAGTACCAATCTATTAAAAACTTCTCATGTTGCTGGATTAACCTGGATTAGTTTGTCATCCACGTTTCATCTATCATATAAGTACGAATCTATCACCTAAGCAAGATGGAGGGATTGAAAAGGCTTAGATCGGCGCGGACGGCTGCAAAAAGTGCAATATCACGGATGGACAATTACGTCAGCGACCCAAGGGCTCTCGACTCCGCTACAGTGGAGGTGCTGCAGGTGAAAAAAGAAAAGATGATGACTACATTCCAATCGTACGAGCTCACGCAGTACAGCATTTTAGAAATTGATGATCAAGATGAGGAAGACATTGAAGAAGTTGAAGAGAAGTATTTTAACATTATTGCAAAATTAAATGCTAGCATCAATAAGTTAAAAGAAGTTAATAGGCCTGAATTAGTTCCATTGAAGCTCCCAGCGGTGGAAATTCCAACCTTCGATGGCAAGGATATAACCAGGTTTAAGCCCTTTTATGAGCTCTTCCAAGCAGTGGTTCACAATAATGCATCATTGTCCGATGTTCAAAGACTTTTTTATTTGAGAAAGTATCTCGTTGATGAGGCTCTCTCAATAATTATAAATCTGCCGCTTGTGAACAGTTCATACAAAGAGGCTATTGATTTATTGTTAGCGCGGTATGAAAATAAGGCGAGATTAATCTTTTATCACATTAATATAATACTTGATATTCCCAACATGCAGAAAGGTACTGCAGTCGATATAAGGGCTTTTTTATGTCAAGTAAAACAGCAATTACAAGCGTTAAAAAATCTTGATGAGCCTGTAGACAAGTGGGATATGATTTTAATCTCGGCCTTAAGTAGAAAATTAGATATCGTTACTAACCGCACTTTCCACATGGAAAGAAATTTAGAAGAACTGCCTACTATGGCAGAATTTATTTTATTTTTAGAAAGACGTGCAATTGCAATTGAGTATAGTTTAGATTATAAAAATATGTCACATGACAATAATAATAATAAAGGAAATGTGGTTCCAAGAAAATTGTATAATAAAAATAAGTATTCACATAATAATATTGTATGTAATCTTGCTATTTGTGAATATACAAACCTTGAGAATGTTATGAAACAATCTTGGACAACTGAGAAAGTCCCAGAGGAATCAGATAAGTTTTCTGAGGATTACTTAAAGGCTGAACATAAATTTCAAAATTCAGTAGCACTTAAAAATAATTTAACTGTTGATTTGCCATTACTCAGCCTAGTAAATAAAATAGAATTGGAGGATTCTTTCTCAGTTGCCCCGCAAAGATTTAATGTGTTGGAAAAAAGATTTAGACACAATCCTTCATTATTGGAGGTTTATAAAACATTATTAAACAGATCAACCAGTATTATGACATTAGGTTTAAAACACAATATTATTTTTATAAATATTAAAATAAAAACAAATTTAATTTGCTACAAGTCCAGTGTAGCTCCATCAAGTAAGGTACTTACAATACCCCAGCTTGAGATTATTAGCGCAGTGTTGCTGGTGCGAATCAAACAAGCAACAAATAAAATTTTTGATTCAAATACAATACTTCCATCAGATATTAATTGCAATGTTTACAACATTGATGTAAAACAAACATCTGTACTGTTGGAATTGTTAAAAGATAATTGTTTCAATAACATTGTAACTATTGAGTTGATGATTGTTGTGTACATTATGCAAATGATAATGTATGCTACATTGATAATTATGGTTTCTGTTATATTTAGGATAGTAATTAATTTGTTTTATATTATTTTCACAAAATTATGTAGACTACCATAGAGTTAAGAAGTTTATGTTATTTTGTGTAATTTTGTTTATAATAGTTTTAAGAAGTTCACATTATTTTTTGTAAATTGGTTTATAATAATTTTATGTAACATTGTATAATTTGATATTAGTTGTGAGCTTATCTACTTCTGCTGGCTGGCAATTTATGTTCAGTACAAAATTAGTACAGAACATAAGAAGATGTCTCTGTTGGCATTCCAACATTATAATGTATTGTTGTCTCTAATAGAAGTAATGCGCATGACTACAATACGACGACTGCTGTACGCTACAGCGATATGGCATTCGTGTCAGTTGTGTTTTGGGCTTCTACACTGTCAAGATCATAATTCCCAACCATCTTGTTATTATAAGAATGTTGGTTCAAAGTAATTAAAAGGTGTAAAATTATTTTATCATTAAACAATTGAATAATTATTCAATCTACAAATACTCGCATGGTTTTATTTCGTACAATAACTATGTAACTTAAATACAGAGTGTTTACTATTGGAGAAATTATTTTTAAAGGGAGCAATCTTGGTCTAATTTCATCGACAAAAACATTTCCTATAGGCGGTCCTTCCGTACTCGCTTCGAAAAGTCAGATAACAGTGTAACATTTGCATAAAACATCTTTTTTTGGAGAGCTAAAGATATATTGTAATATATTACTCGATAAGTTCGTAGGATGACATACAAATGGTGCCACTATTCACAAATCCATGTGATATTTAGATATAGTTCAAATTACGAGAGTTCGGCGGCGACTCATACTTAAAACAAGTTGTGGGGTATAAACTGCCGATATAACTAAAAAGCACTGACTCACTTATCTTTCTATAATGTATATAGACACGAATAAGATAATATTCATTATCGTATTATAGATTTATACCGCTCTTATAACCTCTTTTAAGTAATAAAAGTCACCGCCAAACTATCGTGATTTGGACTATAGTACCAATCTTCAAACAATATGTGTCCAAATTTCATAACATTTCTACCATTAATTTAGAAGCAACTGCAGTGTTTATGACGTTACTTCATTAATTTTCAAAATAATGGAAAAATCTTAATTTCGTGTATTGATAAAACATTGCTTTTTAATGGGCTTTGCTAGAAACTTGCAGTGCAATATAGTTTTTCGCCTTGGGGATTTATCGCTTTACTTTTCGGCTTGAAATTTCTTGTTTCTCATGGCATAGTAACACCAAAGCTTCATTCACACTCATTGTTTTGATATTTAATTTACGTTTTTATTTAATATTTTAATCCAGGGTTAGTAATATAAATTTTGACAATTCAACAGTTGGACAAATAGAATCTGAAATAATTAAAATTACAAAATAACAATTAGTAATAGAAATTGTTTTTATTTCTTTATTTTTGACAAACCGATATTAAACTTTTTTTAAATATAAATTCTACTGCATTTTGACAGTGTCACATTTTTGAGGTTATAATATAATATAGTTTTTCTTAATTTAATATTTTTAATTTAAAAAAGTGAACCTTAAAGCCTAATTCCCAGTCACTGTTTTGATATTTAATTTACTGTTTTTATCTAATATTTTAATCAAGATTTCTGGTTTTAAGAATAGGCATTCCTAGTCACATTCGTGTTTTAATTTGAGTTTAATTAATTTAGGTGGTACGCATGCGTCGTTAGTAATATAAATTTTGACAGTTCGACAGTTGGACAAAATTGAATGTGGAATTATTAAAATAATAACAATTAGTAATAGAATTTGTTTTTATATCTTTATTTTTAACAAACTGACATTGAACTTCTTTTAAAAATAAATCCTACTGCATTTTGACTGATTGTCCAATTATTTAGTATTATTAATTTAGAAACATTGGACCTTGTAAGGTTCTAAAAAACAAAGAAAACGTAAAATAAATTCTAAATTAAAAATGGTGCCGGAAATGACAACGTCAATTATATATTTCCAGATGCTATACAATTTAAATTAAATAGTACATTAAAAATCAAATTAAAACAGTGAGTGGGAATGATACTTAACACTTCATATTTTTATTATTTTTTATTGTAATGTGTACGGTATTTTTCCGCATCATTTACACCAATACTTATACAATTCTTTATGTATGTATAGCATCACTACATAATTCAAGATCAACGTATACCTCAGCGCACGTAGAGCTATGCGAAAGACCATGTGAAAACCTTGAAATGAAAATATGTTGCGATATTTCTGGTTTATTTATTATTTTTTGTTATTTGCAATGTTATGCGAGTATTTCGGGCGCCCGCACATGCTCTCGTTGAATTAAGTACCAAGTAACGGCTCATAAACCTAATTGCAAACATATAATATAATACAACACACTGTGAGTGGTTTACTGCCTGTAAAATGTTGAATATGAAAACGATGTTGTCTAAGTAAATAAATAGTATGGAAGTGTGAATACTGAACACTGAATGGACACTGCTTTAGATGCCAGCGCTTAGACCAGTGGCTCTTAACATTTTCTGATTCAATTGTTTAAATCGTAGGAAAATTTGTAATCCCCCGCCTCCATGGTCAAGTTTTATCACTAATTGTTGGATTGTATTAAATACAAAACATATAAGGCCTTGATCACACTGCGATTTAAACCTCAGCGGTTTTTTCTGTGTGGCTTTGTAGCACTTGTAGAGAACTCGTAGTGTATAATAAGAAAAATCCGGACAGTATTAATATGTCGCCTTAATTGCAAGCTGCTAAACACAAAACATAAATATTAGCCAACCAAAGCAAAACTTTTTAATATTTAATCTAAAAGGATCTAATTGTATTATAGTATAGCTATTCTAAGAGCCTTTATGCCTTGAAAAGGTCTTCTTAATCTTTATTTTATTTTTAATTTTATATTCCTTAAAAAAAGGTGTTCTTAAGAGTTTCTTGGGTATGCTAATGCGTAACTGATTAGATTTACTTTTCTAAAAGCACTAAAATAAGTTTCGCAATGTTGTGCATTAGGTAAAACCGTTTAGATTACATGTAACTTGTTTTATGTAAGATAAATCCTAATCCTTAAATGTACTGTATTGCAAATTTGTAACAAACCATTTAAATGCTCATGAAGTTTCTCTAAAACACTAATCGCCTTACAAATAAATCTGTTATAAAATTTATACCAGGTATAAACTGATAATAAGCCTGTCCGGACGGGCTTTATACCTGGTATAAATTTTATAACAGGTTTATTTGTAAGGCGGTAAATGGATTAACTAAGTATTATGTTACATTGACAAAACAATTTATGCTAATCACATTTATGAATAATTTTGCGTGGTTTTTTCAATTGCTAGCTTACTGTTGACTTTTGCTATGTGAGAGTGAAAAGTCAGCACTTGCAATTTTCCTATTTCTGAAGCTATTTGTATTAATAAAAATATATTTCTATGTTCCAATATATTAAAATATATTTCAAGAAGGTTAATTTAATATTGCGACTAATTTAAAAATAATTGGACATTTGCGATCTTGATAGATAACTTTATTAATATATAGTACAATTTTATAGAAATTATTACATGGTTTATAATCCAATAAGCTGCGCGGAGCCTCGGTTGAGAGCCACTGGATTAAACGGAAATCACTGCCAAATGCGAAACCTGTCAAATAAGAACAAAGCTTGAATAGTATATAACCATGTCAGTAATATTTATTGAACTAAAACTGTTTGTTCCTGTACCTGTGTTTTGTTGTTTTGTGTGTCATCCTGTTTTGTGTTTGTTCGAGACAAACACAATTACCGTGTGTACTTAATGACTCGCTCTTTGTCTTACAGTTCTTGTTCATACCTTTGTTTAGTTCTAAAGTACAATCTGAAGTCATCACATCACATCTCATCTCATCACATCACATCACTGCTGTACGTTTTATTCAAATTTAAAAGCAACCTGAATTAACGGAATATTACTGAATTTTATAAACTTTTATTAACTCACTATGGTCCAAACTTTGCAATGGACTTTAAAACTATTATCTGATAAAGTATCGTGCTGTTGAAATTTTGCTCACACACTGTTTGCGGGATGACAACGCAGTTAGATTTTTTTAAGTTAAATATATCATTTGCGATTGGAAAATTATGAGAGTATACCTACAGATAATACTAGATAATTCAAATAATGTCGTATTTTTTATAACGCATATATATTTTTTTAAATTTACTTTAAATTATTAATTCGTTCTTGATGAATATGAATACATTTTGTGGGAGTTGTACAGTTATTTGGGATATATCTTATTTTGTATGTATGTATAACAATGAATTTTAGTGTTAACAAGGTGAATTCTTATACATTAGCATAATCATGACTAATATCTTCATTAAATTAGAGAACTACCTACTCAACTTTATTACCTTTTTTAAAATGAATTGTCTGTTCCACTTATTATAATGAATTTAACATTTTAGTAGGTGTGCTCTCCAAATACAATATTTCTGTATAAAATAATTTAAAGTCAAATTTCTATCAACTTAGTAGGTGTATTGAATTTGACCTATGAGTGTGAAGTGCTCATAACCTATAAAACTACACATTTTTATATCTTATACTCCTAAACACAATCGTTTTACATTTTTTATGTTAAAATCATGTAAGTTTACATAACAATAGTTATCTTTTGACATCAGCTTTTATTTTGAAATTAGTTTATTATTTTAAGATTTTAATGTCTCTTACATTTATTGAATGATATACAAAATTACGTTAAACTTCTTAAATAATAAAACGAAATGTTAATAACGTTCCAGCGAGGTATATTATAGTCAGAAAAGAAATTCTAAACCTCTGCACACGAATACCCTTCCATATGGTACTACACAAATAAAGATTGGAATTAAAAGAAAGATATTTTAAATTATCATAACTTGGATACAAAACGGTTCTTTAAACTAAATTATTTCAAACTTCTATCAAGAGATTTTTTGTGTATAATAGAAAATAGTTGGGCGGTCAGGAAGTTTTGCATACTTCAAATGGAAGGTGAGCCTGAAAATTGCTAGCTTTGTTATTAATTATCTCAAATTCTTAACGGTCAAGAATTCTGAAACTTCGGGATTATTAGTAAATTAGTTATTCTTAGCCTATAAACAAAAATTTTAATAATCTATCGAAAAGTAGTTGTCAACCACTTTAAGTAAAAATTCATTAAGAGAAATGTAACATGAATGTATTATTTGTGAGTAGCGGGATCATTTCACAATTCACAATTTCTCATTTTGTTCCAATTATTTCTATAGAAAGGTGCGTAATGCAATTAAAATAAATACTCGTATATAAGATTTAGTTAATTCCTTTTGAACCTTATAAGATATCAGTTAATTCATTTTGAAATTTTACGTTCTATAGTTCATTCTATATTTACATTTATCTTTCTCACTGGTAAAACTGTGTCTATTACTGTGACTTTTGTGCCTTCAGGTTCGTTCCCCGGACCAGAGTTATATTTTCTGGGTTTGGTTGTTATCAAATTAACTTGGTAATATACGAGTATGTAAATAATCATAAACTTAGAAGAGCAGCAGAGTAATACAAATATATAAGATTGCGACACCACAAAAACTGCTAACTTAGTACGAGATCATTTATAATAGGACTCTGCATCGGCAATAACGACGACGGTACATAAATTAATAAAAAGAAAATATTTAGAGAATTAAACATTCTCGAAATTGTAGTTATTCCTACAAAAATATTTCCTTTTAATAAACACCATAATAGCGTTATTTTAAACAAACATAACATTTATAATAGAATTTTTTCAAACTTTTGTTAACAATTAATTAAACAATAAATATTTCAATAACAAAGCAATGGGACACAATACCAAGTTGTTAAAACATATTGAATGGCACAATGGCACGTTGATAAGAAACGTATACAATATGACTGATTAATATACAAAAAAACAAACATACAAACAAATAGTTCTGCGAGAGGAAAAACAACAAGTAGTACGAGACGTATACAACGTGGATTATTTTTTATTTCTATTTTCCGTGGGACGGACGAACTTCGAACGAATATTCGTTTAATTTGAATGTTTGTTTTGTTTTAAAATGTTCGGACAGTTAACGGCTCAACTCTAATTAATAGGAATGGAACAGTAGGCTGGCAAACGAACGATTAGTTAATTAAAAAAAGTATAATTATGTTTGGCAGAGATAGACAACATGTTTTTTATTTAAGCTGATACAAGGTTTTCTATTACAGCGTTGTATTGGTTTGATTATGACATTTTCTCATATTGACACTCGCTTTAGGTTCACAACCACTGGCATACATAATGTGCTATATATTATGCAATTTTTGTGATATACAATGTCGTGTCAACACCTTTTACTAATGGAAACCATTAACTTCCATATTAAAATAATGGGCATGAATCAATCAGTTTGTTTTTGTATTTAGCGTTTGATTAGCGCCACTCTTTTTCACATAGATATATTCATTTTTAATCTTGTATATACGAGTATATAGGTTATCATTATTATATAACTCATATTTAATTAAAGTTATTTCTTATTTAGAACAATAACAATTTGATAACATTTTGTTTTATTTATTTTCTAACACATTAGATTTAATTTGAGTAAAAAGTTTTATGTGTTCAAGGTAATATTGATGTTTTGTGTTTATCGATTCTTTTTATAGCGTAATCAAAACTTGAGGAACATTAAAACAAAGTAAACAATTAAATAATTTTAATAGGTATATACATTTTTATGCCAGTATACACATGTTAAAATATTTGTATTATTCTTGTATACAAGTCATATGCATTTCGATTTAATTATTTTAAATAAACATAAAAGAAAAAAAATCTTTACGCAATTATAAATAATTACTCAAGCCGTGAAAAATAATTATCCAAATATAAATATGGCAACAAATCATTTGTATATGTATATAAATATAATAAATGAAAATGCAAATTTATGTTAATTAAGGTAATAAATACAACAAACAACCAGTGTAATTTGTTCTTTATACGACGCAGAATTACTCTGGCGAGATTCACCTAAAGGTCCCCACAGACATGTGAAGTTATCGCGCGATAACCGTACCAAGCACATTGCACAGTCGTTACGGCAACTGACTTAGTGTGTAGGGTGCTTTAGATTGTACAAAGATCGGCGTTCCTTTACAAAAGCTCGGACTTGATAAATAAATGACTTGATCGCAACACTTAGTTATTTTTTTTTATTGTCAAGAATAAAAAATGATTCACTTGAACAGAGATGAGATATTTTATGTGTTTGACATGCCCAAATATAGTTGTAACAATAAAATAAAAATTACTCATGTACACAGGCTCAAAGGTCAGGAGACTCAGTACAAAATCGTGAAATAACTTTTAAACATAAAAAGTATAACAAAAATATGTTAACTATGTAAAAAATCACAACCAAGTTTTAAAATCTTACAAACATGCGAAATAAACTAGCTCCAAAGTGTGAATATTTGGCACTAATGCTTATTTGTTTAGGTGCTAAATAAATATTACAAATTTTCTGTTATTTATAATTAAAATAGTTCGCAGGTAAGGTAACACTAAATTGTGTTTAAAAAGAATAATAATTTTGATAGTTAATTTTTTAATACTATTTTGTTTTATGTAAGCGATTACAAATAATAGAATGTTGCCTTAAAATTGTCCGAATTAATCGAAGTGTACTCTACCATAGCAAGAGTGTCGCAATGATTAAAACCTATTAATATGTTTTTCAATTGTCCTATAAATGCGTACACGTGGGGCCACGCAACATCCATATTAATGACGTATTATTATTACCATTAATAGATTACTTCACATTCCTTATTTCGTAAATGATAATAACAGAAAACGATTATTTTATAGGTATATTCTATATACTCAAGGTATATTGCATATCCTATGTATATGCACTTGTGATGTAATACCTACATTGTATGTCATATGTATGTGCAAATGCAAATGTATGTGCATATTTAAACATTACTTCATGTACATAGTATGTCCTTTCATGTATATTCATTTCATGTATATGCAATATATATACAGGATATTATTTTCACATTATGAAGCATATATGAATTTACAGGGAATATCTAATGTTATTCGCTTGAGGCTTTCCATGTGCTAATGTATTGAATTGAACATCACTAAATATTAAATAGAATAATTAGTTTCACTGTCAGTTTTGTGGTTATCTTTGGTACCACACCGCCGCCACCGTCGCGCCTCCCCGTCGTGTCGTTGCGGATCACGTCCGTAGGTTTAATTACTATTGTTGTAACACGTTCTGCACGTGTTGTGTAAGTAGTGCTGCAATTCTTTAAAGTTATTGCTATATTTGGGCATGCGCTTTGCTTTTGACGTGGAATGTTTAACCCATTGAAAGAAATTCTCGTAGTGTCAGATCACCATATGCTTCTACAGATATTTTTAAAGCTTAACGACACTAATGAGAATTTTGATATAGTGTCTTTCAAGAAGAGTGGTCGTTTTATGGATGTTTCAACAAGGACGGTCATTTTAAGTTAATAGAGAAACGCAATATTCTGATGATATTTAGCAGATATTATGTTTCATTACTAACCTCAGAGTTTGTACTTTAGTTTAAAATTAAAATATCACTACTTTTCACGGAAATGTTGCGTTTTTCTGTTGATTTAAAATGACACCTCTTGTTGAAAGACCCTATATTTTATTAGTGGCTATATATTCAAGATTTTAAGCTCTTGTTGCAATACTTAAATCATTTGATCAAAAATTAAAAGTCATTTTAAGGGTCTTGCAAGAAGAGGTGTCTTTTTAAATCAACAGAAAGACACAATTTTTATTATTTTACATTTTTGGGACATTCATATATTTATGCGGGACTTGGGACAAATCTCCGGTCTAATCTTTTAAATTTGAAAATCGCTATCTTGAAAATAAGTAAAACTTCCACAACATAATTGTATAGAGCTTCTTTGTAGATAAAAATAGATTTCCTGTGAATAAATACCGTTCAAGAAAAGCAATAACTGGACAAGTGTTATTGGGCCTTTGTATTTTGTACAATTAAAAAGCAATGCTTTATCAACACTATACTAAAATCATTATAACTCGCAAACTAATGGTTGGAATGTCATGAAATTTTAACACATTTCGTTTGAAGGTTGGTAGAATCTAAAAACCATATAGATCATATGATTTGGTAAATAGTAGCACCATTATACGTCATCCTACGAACTTATTGAGTGATGTGTTATATACCATGAGCTAATTAAACATTCGCTTATGAAAAAGTTGAGTAGAAATGTAATATTTACAAAATAAATAGAAAGTATCACTCATTAAAGTAACGTAATTGATATCGGTATTACTTCCAGTATTTAACTAAAGATACTTTTTCCATTGCACATTTTGAACTGCTACTCCGTTGTTTCATATTTATATAAACTACCATGCTAACGACTTTTTAACAAACAATGTCTAATTAATGTGTTTATTGTAAAATATTACATTACCTATGCGCGAGTAATTTCCTTAAGTGAGTCAACTCATTTACCTACGCATTTCTAAACTATTTTCACACATAATGAATGTGCACCGAGCTAACTCAACAAATAACAAAACATGACTTAACCAAACATTCCAGCGCCCATTGATAAATCGCTTTAATTTTAGCGTATTTCACATTTCTTGGAACCATTCCGTTCTCTTAATCACACTAGGTATTGTTTATTTCGCTATGTGACGTCATATTCTTTCTAAGATTTCTAGACATGGGCGTCGTAAACAAGGTTACTGTAGATTTATTAATAAAGCTGTAGAGATAGTAGAAATTTTGTTGATCACTGTTAAAAACATGTTGTAACCACTTAATAACTAAGCTTTTATAAAGAATATAAATCTGATAAAACAAAACTAGTCAACAAAAGTTACCGGTTAAACTAAATAGAAGGTTGAAAGTAGTAATATGTAGGCTCAATCTGTAAACAATATAATAGCCTAATTTTTTAATACTCCAAATGCTTATCAAAATGTAATACAAAGATTACAAGCAAATATTGGCAAGCAGAGAAAGTCTAAAAAACTTTATTAACTTTATCAATGAAATTAATTTAATCTTTATATTTTAAATAGCCATACTCGTGTCTATAAGTTGTAAATTATGTTTTGTAAATGTTTATAAATGTATATATTGTTTTAAATGCTAATAACTATCGAAAGTTGATGAACTTAAATAAATATTATGAAAAAACAGAATACCATTTCTATAAAACTGTGTCAAATGTCTAATTAGTTTTTAATAACTCCCTATATTTTAGGAGATATTAACAATTGAAACAATCATTTTTCCCTTAATAGTTATAGAAAAATAAAATTTACAAATTGCACATTTATCATAGAACAAATGACTGACCTATCCCTTAATAGTGAGACATGTTACGTCATAAATATGGCCGACATCTGTAGCGCTAAAACTACAATACAATTTTTTAATAGGTATATCTCCGTCAACATTTAGATATTTAATAAAATGAAAACGCCAATATTCATTTATTAACATCTATTTCAATCAACAATTAAAAAATCGACTTCTAAAAAATGAGTTCACAAGCCCATGACGTGAAAATATCCCCTACGCCTTTGTTTTCGATTATGGAAATGAACTAAAATACCAACTTCAGGTCTTCATTTGTGTTATTAAATATGACGTTGTGCAAAACGTTTATACTTCAAGAGCTGGAGCTAAAAATATTTACATTCGAAATAAAAATAGCATTGTACAACACAACGTATCAAAATAAAATACCAATGGTTTGCCAAACTCTGTGCTGATAACGTAATATTTTAAAATAAAGTTTCATTGCTGTACGAATGAGTACAAGTGAACGATAATATGTATACCTATGTACATAGGTATGTGCGAGTTTGCATATCATTTGGTCGTCGACTATAAACAGGTAGATTTACGTCTGATATTCCTCGTTTGAATATCTGCTGTTGGCCAAATTGTTTACTTCATTTTGTTTATGAAATATTTCGGACGAATATCATGTTATTATTTTTAGAAGTAATAAATTTTCAGAATTTCCTGACATTATTTGTATTACAGTTTAAGGAATCTGTACCCCCTTCCCCCCCTTACATAACATGCAAATATCCTTTCAGAGTTTCGAAAAAAGTAGTTAAAATTGATTTGCAAATGGTTGAATTTGATTCACAAAAAAATTGAATTATTTAGAAAAATTGAATTTGAAGAGCAAAAATTTGTACCCTAATTTCACAATTCACAATTATCCTCAATCTATATTAAAGTACTGTGCGCTTAATAATGAGTAAATTTATTTCAATGATCTTAACGTTGGCAAAGACTGTCTCTAATTCAAGCAAATAGATTTTCTTGCCAATTCACTTTTGATTGTTCGTGCAACGAGATGGACAAAGTTCAAGGCGACATAAAATTTATATTTAATTAAAGTTTGTTAGTTTATTGGTTGTTAGCTAATAAAGAAATAACAACCGAACGTTTATCTTCAAGTGAATCCAATTTATAGCGCAGTAAACATCTTTAAAGACGATGTTTCAATTTTAACAAACGTATAATAAATTTACTTGTGTGTACAGGGTATTCAATCTTGAAAAGCTAATTATTTTAATAATAGACATATGTTGTAATATTAATTTTCGAGGTTTTCGAGGTATCGGTTGTTTGCATATTGCCAGTTTCTCGCCAACGAAGGTGTGCGCATAGCTCAGTGATGCTGCTCTGAGTATGACACAAGTTTTTGATTGGGTTCGGAAGTTTCGAAATGATCGTGACAAGGTGAAAAATGAAAGCCAAATGAAAAGCGTCAATGAAAACAATATTCAGGCAGTGCGTGAACTTATGGAAGGCGGCGATCATCGTATTACTGTTACCCAGATTTTTTTTTTAATATATAATTTCTCGGGCTTCCTAGGCACGTAGACTTTTATCGCCCCTAATATTGTTCTGCTTCTTCTTATACTTTATATCCAGACAACAAGAATGATCTATTCATGGCTACTGCTGTTTATGTTACCCAGATTGCATCAGAGGCTGCTGGATAAAGCAAAGACTGCTTATCGCAATAAACGACGCTGACAATCAAGCTCTAACTCGTAATAAGTTGACTAAATTACACTGGCACTGACCTCTTGGGCATCTAGCTTACAGTCCAGATGTAACTACCATATATTTGGTTCACTAAACAAGGAATTAGAAGGAGTAAAAGATGAAGACGACGCTGCGGTTGAACATTATATGTGTGATTGGCTTCAGAAGGAGTCATATTTTTCCATGAATAGATAAAAAGCATAAATAGTATATTTCTATTAAAAGAAACTATGTATAAAAATAAGGCTCTTCATTTGTGTGTTTTTACATCACCGGAAATTGAAATTCGATTATTAATAATTTGTATATCTTTCATCAAAAGAAGATATTCAAAACGAGAACGTTAAAGCACTTATCTATTAATTCCACATTTGTATTTACTTTTCACATCCGATTCAACATTAAACAGTTAGTTATTAGAACTTCCGTTATTTAGAACTAGTAATAAATATTGCCGTCTCGCTCTACCACACCTACACAATTGAACTCGTGCTGCAATTCTATAAATAACGTTTACGCGAAAGTGAAGTATGCGAAGAGCAGCTGACTTCACACGGCAAACATTGAACACATGTTTCGTTGTATACGTCACACATCTACGTCATCAGTTGAGTATGGATCCGTCCGTTCGTTCGTCTGTCCGTCAGTACAGTAATAAATGAGTCTTTGAAAAGACAGTGCGATTGAGTCAATTTTTAAGATTTAATATTATACATTTTGCGAAATTTATGATGATTCCCTCTTCCCTTTTCTCTTTGTCAAACATTTTGGACGCGTTTCCCGTTGAAAGTCACTCATTTGAAAAAAATAATGTTTTTTGTTTTTTATTTTGGATTTAGAATTTTAGATCAGGGATCATCCATTAATAACGTTACATGCAAAGGGATTGTAAAACATTTGTGTGACAACACGTGAGAGGGGAGGGGGGAGCTACAAATTTTGTGACGTCGCATCTAATTTAAAATTTGACTTCTAAATATAAGAAGAAACAAGACCAAGGAAAAAATTAGGAATAAATAAAAATTATATATTTTTTCAAATGTGTGACGTCACAACATGGTGCCTCCCCCTTGGGGGTGGGAGGTTGTCTTACAATGTGGGGCACAAGACGTGAGAATGACAATGGAGGAGTTAAAAAATTTATGTAACGTAACGAAATTTATTTTTATAAATGTTTTCAGAGAGACAGTTTTGAAAACAGTTTTGTTGTCAAAAAACAAAACAAAAACATGTTCTGTTTTTCGATAACAAACTGGTTTTGTTTTTAGTGTTTTTCTGTGTGTCCCATAAAAATTATAAACAAGATAAATAACAACTAACAAGCGAAAATGTTCACAAAAAATAAAACTGCGTGTTTAAATCAAGCAGACTAAAAAACAACAACAAACGTGTTTTCCTTTGATCTTACCGACTTCAGGTTGAATTGCATTTTGTTTACTAAAACAGTTTTTAAAGACAAAAATGTTTTAAGAACTGCCTCTTTGGTGTAAACATTGGTGTTTTTGACCGTGTTTTATTGAACTGTCTCTCTGGTGTGAAACCAGCATTAGCTGCCTGTCCATGGATTGTTACACTGTTAAATCACACATTAAAATATCTTCATTACATATTTAGGAACAATGGTTCGAGTGGTGCTATATATTTGTGAGTGAATCATAACGCAGCAGCGAATAATCGTCGCGGTATATAAACATTTGGCAGATAATCAACACCACCGCGTCGCGTCGCTGGTCGGGAGGTCGCGATTTGACCCCTACGTCGACATCGACATCAACATGTTTACAAATAAGTGCCTATCATTATTTTATTTTTAATATTATTTATTTTTTATCTGCATTAATTTTTGTCATAATTTTAAGCACTTGTTTATTCAATGATGTCAAATGTCAATCGTAGTTTAAATTAATTATAGATTGTAAATTATTCTAGAACAACGTATTATCTACCTAAATGCAAATTTTTATTTTTATAACCTTTTGAACCTCGTTAACTTCCCTGATAAATTGTTTGCTATAAAATTTGTCTATCATAACTGAAACATGTTGAAATAGTTCATATCTTCATTAATGTTCTTTTCTATTCAGAAAAATGTTGTCTTCATTTTGCGCTTACATATTTTTAGGTTAATAATAAAATCATTGGCGGATGTTTGTCGGTTTTTTTTATATAATTCTATTATACTAAAAATATAGATATATTATTATTATATATATATTATATATAATTTCTTGGGCTTCTTAGGCACGTAGCCTTTTATATGTTTGTAGGTTGAGGCCCCTATACATCTTTTGCTAATTCTTTTATATTTTTAACCTATAGAATTAATTGATCACTTTTCTTGATTTATATATATCATGCTTACCTCAAGTTTGTCGTTGTCAAACAAATTGTCAAATAAAACAAAAAGTTCTTTAAAAACTAAATTCTCCTTGCCCATGTTCAATCGTATAAACATTTCTGACATTTCAGGTAATATATGTGCATGTAACTTAATATGCGCTTAAAGGATTAAGGTGGATTATTTATGCTAAGCAAAATTTCAGTATACTCGTACCAAATATTTTATTTGTAAATAAAAAATTCGTGACCCTGTTAAATTTACGTTATTTTAAAGAACATTTGAACTTTCCGGTTTTGAAACGGTGTAAGCTGTTACAATCCTGAACAGCTTTCGTACTAGATGACTCCTTAATATGTCATAGAACTTAAAAGTTATTCTCAATGATTTAACAGAGATTCTCAAACTGTAGAGTCGTGTCAAAACATGTTGATATGTTTACGAAATTTATTAATTAGTAAGCAAACTCGCAGTTACTCTGACATTTATTTTGAAATACACTTAAATATTGCTTTAAGAAAGAGGCGTCTAATTTTTATTTTTATAGTGTACATATAGTTTTATTTTGTTCTTGGATTTTATTCTTACTCATTGGACAAATAGCCTTTTATCATCTTAAAGAAGGTACAGGACGGTCTTGTGATAATTTTCTTTATTTCCTTAGTTAAATGTTTTGATATATAGTGAAATTGTGCTAAATGTTGCGATAGTCATGAAAATTGGCTATTTTTAATCATTAACAAAAGACTATGAACCATAGGTCACTAAAATTGTTTTAGTTATTTAAAGTTTTACTTATTAGAAAGGTTACCTAACTAAATTTTATTTCAGATTTATTTATAATAAGAAAAATTATCTTTACGTATAAACTTTTACCCATGTAATATACGTTGCTGTTTAAAAAATAAATCTACTTTCTTTGGATTCATAAAATCATAAAACTCCTTAAGGAGGTACAGGACGCACCGTCAATGCAAAAAGTTTATCTCTCGGTAATACGAAATGCAAAATACGAAGTAAAAAAAAATGAATTTTTCAATTCCCTATTGAACTGCTTTTTGCTTGTTAAAATGATTTTTTATGCATATAATAGTTTAATAAATTAAAAATTACCTATAATTAATATCAAATTTATATTAATTCAATTTAAATACAAATTAAATATTTTGAAAAAGAAATAATAAATTTTTTGACGCAAATTTGTTGACGCATGCGTGATTTGCGTCTTTGACCAATAAATTGTTATATTTTATATAATATTTATTCCGATTTTGAATTTCCCGCTCAAATTGGCATTGGCAACGTTGCCGGTTTATAACCTACATTTACTGTTTCTTAAAGGTTTTATTTAAATATTTTCGTAAATAGGTATCCTTTTGATTATTTTCTTTTTGCAATAGTTACAGAAAATATTATTTTATATACACCTAGTTTTTGAAAGCCGTGTCACCATTTTTTCATAGTTAAAAGTTATATTATGTGGTGAAATTGAGCTAAAAATTATGATTTGTATGGAAAATAACTATTTTTATTCATGAATAAATAGAAAACTATGAACCCTAGGTCTCTAAAATTTTGAGACAGCATGTATTTTAACTATTTGTATCGACCCTTCAAATTTCACAACGTTTTCATCATTTACGTTAACGTCCTGTACCTCCTTAAGAAGTATTTAAGATATTATTTACACTATTTATCGTTAACATGTAACACTTGAATTTTATATAAACCTTCATAAAAATAAACTAAACAATAAAAAAAAACCAGTCGCCATAATATTTTTGTGTCGTTGCATGTACGATTTGATTGTACGCATTGATTGAAATCACGCTCTACGGGTCCTCCTGAAAAAGAAATTATTTTTAAGGCTGTCATGCGCATTGATTCCTGGTTTAGATATAGTTCAGACCAATCTGTTATCTTGACATATTCATTTGCTCTTACTGCTGCAAAGTTAACTGCCTTATGCAAAACATTCTTGTCTCTGTTTTCATCCAGCTGAGCCACTATTTTATTCTAGTAGTCAGCAGAAACTCTATTACATTCTTACATGATGTACCTACGATATTCTATATCAGGAAGGTTTTTACATATCCTTATCTTCGTCTATGGTATGTCTCCATCTTTATTGTTGCTATCTCGTATAAATATTGTAGTCGTAAAGCCGTAAAGGTTTGTGAATCGTAAATCATCGGTAACAAAGATTTAGAACATCTGCCACGAGACCTGTGCTGTTCGGTACCTCTCCAATTAACGGTTACTTACTCCGTTCTCTGTACTCTGTAATGACCATCTCAGGTTTATGGCTTTCTTCATGAACCATCTTTTAACATAAGGATGATTTTAAAGCATTAAATGCTAAATACTTGAATACACATCGAAAATAAATATAGACGGCGACACAAATAATATTAAGTAGTTAAGTCAATGTTTAAGTACCGAGATTCTTCTTCTTTATTTAAAGAAATTAGTTAACTTAAGTTTGGTCAAAGTTTAAAATGAAAACATGTTACGTTGAGTGAATTTTTTACGAGTTGTGTTTGTGGTTGGTTTGTTAACATATGAGAGAGAGATGAAGGTCAGAATGTAAGACGTACCGGACAGGCACCAAGTCGCAGCACAATTCGCGAATCGCGACGCCAGTTGCGGGGCTCCACGAGGTCTCCCACACATTGTTGACATTACCACTTTAACGCATTATTAACTTCGACTTGACAAATCGACGAAATGTTTTTTTCTTTTTTATTATTATTTTTTGTGTATAAATTTTAATAATAAATTTTAGTAGGTTTTTTGTTTTTATTTTTTGGAGTAAGTCAATAATATTTTATAAATTCTATATTATAATGTTCCAGGTGTATATTTATGATCTTATGATCTTATATGTTTGGTAGTGAATTTTGTATGGCAGCGCGAAAACGGCTCCGTCAATGTTTTTGAAAATTGCCTATTTCGTAGAGACAAAAATTCTAAGACTTTTGGCGTCCCCGGATTTTCCCTGTATTTCCTGGAAACCCGTAATTTAGGAATAACTGGAAAAAAATGGGCACTTTTTACTATGTAACTTTTTATTCTTAAAAGATAGAAAGGTGAAATTTTGTATGTATATTACGCTCCTAAATATGTATATTTGAATATATGAAAATTTAGAAATTTAAAATTTTATAAAAGGACCCGGTAGAGAACTTTTGAGAAAGCTTAAATTTTGGATTTTGTAATAATTAATATCAAAATTAATAGAAAAATTCGAAATTTCATAATTTTATTTAAGGCACAAAGCCGGGTTTTGCAGAAGGTAAAAATTGTGCTAAACCTTGAAATTTTGTATATATATTTTTAAAAATATATTTTTTTAGTCAGTTTTATATGAAAAATTATTTGTTTTTATATGCAAAATTTATATAGAGCGAGTTAAATATTTCAATTTAAAAATGAAATGAAATTCAATTCACACAAAAAAGACAGTCGTCGCTTACGACGGGGGTAAACTCTAGTTAAAATTATAAAATGTTAAGAGACAGCTCAGTGACAAAGCTGGGAGCATCCCCCCGAACAAATGATTTATTTTCATCCTGCTTTAAGTTTTCTTAGTTTGAAATATAATTTTGATTGTTGTTGTAGTTGTTTTGGTTGTTTGCATTTCTTTTTATGTTAATTACCTTTTACTAATTGCTTTGTTTGTTTCATTTCAGATATCAAGGCAGCATCACTATGTCCCGAAAATTACACACTGAATGAAAGTGGGCTTTGTATAATAATTCCAACGCCAGAAGTTATCGAAGAAGACGACTGCACCGATATAGAATGTCCTCCGTCGCCAGTAAAGTGTCCCTCAGACAGTTACTTGGATCAAAAACAAGAACCGCCAAATGAAGACAACGTCTTGAACGGAACAGCAGCTTCCCCCACTGACGATCCTTTCATTAAATGCTGCAAGCCGGACCAGCAAGCCATCTGTCGCTGCCTTCCTTGTCCTCTGCAGATGTGTGACAAAGATTCCACGGTGAACATAGTAAGAACTGGACAAAAATCTCCAGGCCAATGCTGCGACTTGTACCAGTGTGTGAAGAAACAGTGCTTCTCCAACGGACTGCATCACGATCTGCACTCCACGTGGATGGTAGGCACGTGCTTGAACTGCACGTGCGTAGATGGAGCTTACCCGTTTTGTGACAACATCTGTAATGGATCCGAATCGGAAGAACTGTTAGGCAAAACAAGACGATTTTCTGACGATGACCTTTATCCGGAATCGGAATATGCCGGAGAACTGGATACAGCAGATGGACCTAGTGGCTGTATCGATAACAAAACGATCTACCGCAACGGTCATACCTGGAAGCCTGATGTTTGCACAGAATGTTTGTGTGAAAATGGTAAGAAACAATGCATTGTGTCACATTGCAAACTAAACTGTCTTAATCCAAGGAAAGTTGCTGATGAGTGTTGTCCAATATGTGACGATGATTGTCATTTGGTTCAATGCAACAACAACTGTGCGTTAGGTTATGTATTTGATGAAAATAATTGCCAAACATGTGAATGTATTTCAAATGTTGAAGGGGCTAAAGTAAATACTTCAACCAGTTCTAGTTCAGATACGAACCAAACTTACACAATGGTTGATGTCTTGAATGTATCAACGACTGAAAACACTGATAAAGAAATTTCAAATAAGGAGCAACAGAGTGGATCTGAATGTTTCATTTGGGTTATTGTGGTTGCATCTGTTCTAGTAGTTGTTGCTGCTGTAGGCGTTTTCATTTTGTATCGATATGTCAAGAAATGTAAAATCGCAACGAATGATAAGGTATTCCAACCGAAATACGAACAAGTAGCTGTATTCGATAATAATCCTGTTATTAGTAATAAAGAGAAAATATATCCTGACTTAGTAAATAAAATATAATTAATTTAAGTTTCTTCTTTGAATATCTTTTATGCCTATTAGTATTATCTATATTTATTTGTGATAAAGTGATTATTTCGTTTGTATAGAGGGGCCAAATTAAAGCATATATTTTGGTCTGCAATGATGTATCTGTCATTAGGACTTTTGTCTGTTTAGAATATACCAAAAGAAAAATTGATTTAACGAAACTGTGAAAAATTATGTTTTGTATTATAATAATAGGATTAATTTTACGTAGGTCATAATGTTATTACGAATTTTAAGAAAAAGCTTAAAACTCTCATTGTAAAATTACATTGAATGGTTCAAGATTTCAAAGAAGGTCATTGCTTAATTGTTTTCACAATTTTGAACTTTTCAATTAATAGTGATACTTTGTTTATTTTAAATCTTAATATATTGTTAAATGTACTACTGCATAATGAGAGCTTTTATTAGCGGTTCCTTTATTTAATACGTATTATTTATTGTTAATTATAGAATTACTAACATTATCAACATATTTATTGTTAACATGGAATACATATCATTAGTAAAACCAATAACAATGTTTTGTAACAAATTGAATAAATCATAGTTTACACAAAATAAAAAGCTAGTTATTATTTACACTTGTATTACATTATATTATCTGTAGAGTTATTTGTGTTGCCTATAACACAGGCGCTCCATTTCCATCCAAACAAATGATATTGATACCTTTAAATAAGTTATAAATAACAGGAAGTTAGTTTCTAAAATAAATATTGTATACAAATCAAATGTGTTTATTAAATAAATTGAATCTTATTTTTATTATTATTATTATTTTTGTGCATAAGCCATCACTTTTCTGTAAGGAACAGTTACTTTTATTCCATCGCGTCCTTCATTTACCATGTCAAACTCTGTCATTATTTGAAACATAGCTTCTAGTAATTCTTTATAGTATATATCTGGATTTCCTGCTTGCTATAAGTGAACTGCTTCTCCAACGATATTGCTCGAATGCTGTGGAAACCTGCTTCTTCCAGTACTGACCCTAACTCTAAGTGTGGAATTTTTGAAAACCGATAAGAAGATGCGTAACTTGATACGTCCAATTGATGTGGCCTCCAGTAAATATCTCTAATTTTAACAAAAATAAAATTTTCTGAGTTTCTCCAATGAAAGAAGACTATAATCTTGTTAAAAATGATGAAAAGGTTCACTTTTATGATTTTAAGAGCAATGCAATTTTCTCAGTCTCTGCATTGAAACAAGAGTATAACCTTCTTAAAATTTATAAAAAGTTAATATTTCTAATTTTAACAAAAATAAAATTTTATGAATTTCTCCAACGAAAGAAGACTATAATCTTGTTAAAAATGATGAAAAGGTTCACTTTTATGATTTTAAGAGCAATGCAATTTTCTCAGTCTCTGCATTGAAACAAGAGTATAACCTTCTTAAAATTTATAAAAAGTTAATATTTCTAATTTTAACAAAAATAAAATTTTATGAATTTCTCCAACGAAAGAAGACTATAATCTTGTTAAAAATGATGAAAAGGTTCACTTTTATGATTTTAAGAGCAATGCAATATTCTCAGTTTCTGTAATGAAACAAGAGTATAACCTTCTTAAAATTTATAAAAAGTTAATATTTCTAATTTTAACAAAAATAAAATTTTATGAATTTCTCCAACGAAAGAAGATTATAATCTTGTTAAAAATGATGAAAAGGTTCACTTTTATGATTTTAAGAGCAATGCAATTTTCTCAGTCTCTGCATTGAAACAAGAGTATAACCTTCTTAAAATTTATAAAAAGTTAATATTTCTAATTTTAACAAAAATAAAATTTTATGAATTTCTCCAACGAAAGAAGACTATAATCTTGTTAAAAATGATGAAAAGGTTCACTTTTATGATTTTAAGAGCAATGCAATATTCTCAGTTTCTGCAATGAAACAAGAGTATAACCTTCTTAAAATTTATAAAAAGTTAATATTTCTAATTTTAACAAAAATAAAATTTACTGAATTTCTCCAACGAAAGAAGACTATAATCTTGTTAAAAATGATGAAAAGGTTCACTTTTATGATTTTAAGAGCAATGCAATATTCTCAGTTTCTGCAATGAAACAAGAGTATAACCTTCTTAAAATTTATAAAAAGTTAATATTTTTAATTTTAACAAAAATAAAATTTTATGAATTTCTCCAGTGAAAGAAGACTATAATCTTGTTAAAAATGATGAAAAGGTTCACTTTTATGATTTTAAGAGCAATGCAATATTCTCAGTTTCTGCAATGAAACAAGAGTATAACCTTCTTAAAATTTATAAAAAGTTAATATTTCTAATTTTAACAAAAATAAAATTTACTGAATTTCTCCAACGAAAGAAGACTATAATCTTGTTAAAAATGATGAAAAGGTTCACTTTTATGATTTTAAGAGCAATGCAATATTCTCAGTTTCTGCAATGAAACAAGAGTATAACCTTCTTAAAATTTATAAAAAGTTAATATTTTTAATTTTAACAAAAATAAAATTTTATGAATTTCTCCAGTGAAAGAAGACTATAATCTTGTTAAAAATGATGAAAAGGTTCACTTTTATGATTTTAAGAGCAATGCAATTTTCTCAGTTTCTGCAATGATAGAAGTGTATAACCTTCTTAAAATTTATAAAAAGTTAATATTTTTAATTTTAACAAAAATAAAATTTTATGAATTTCTCCAGTGAAAGAAGACTATAATCTTGTTAAAAATGATGAAAAGGTTCACTTTTATGATTTTAAGAGCAATGCAATATTCTCAGTTTCTGCAATGAAAGAAGTGTATAACCTTCTTAAAATTTATAAAAAGTTAATATTTCTAATTTTAACAAAAATAAAATTTTATGAATTTCTCCAACGAAAGAAGACTATAATCTTGTTAAAAATGATGAAAAGGTTCACTTTTATGATTTTAAGAGCAATGCAATTTTCTCAGTCTCTGCATTGAAACAAGAGTATAACCTTCTTAAAATTTATAAAAAGTTAATATTTCTAATTTTAACAAAAATAAAATTTTATGAATTTCTCCAACGAAAGAATACTATAATCTTGTTAAAAATGATGAAAAGGTTCACTTTTATGATTTTAAGAGCAATGCAATATTCTCAGTTTCTGCAATGAAACAAGAGTATAACCTTCTTAAAATTTATAAAAAGTTAATATTTCTAATTTTAACAAAAATAAAATTTACTGAATTTCTCCAACGAAAGAAGACTATAATCTTGTTAAAAATGATGAAAAGGTTCACTTTTATGATTTTAAGAGCAATGCAATATTCTCAGTTTCTGCAATGAAACAAGAGTATAACCTTCTTAAAATTTATAAAAAGTTAATATTTCTAATTTTAACAAAAATAAAATTTACTGAATTTCTCCAACGAAAGAAGACTATAATCTTGTTAAAAATGATGAAAAGGTTCACTTTTATGATTTTAAGAGCAATGCAATATTCTCAGTTTCTGCAATGAAACAAGAGTATAACCTTCTTAAAATTTATAAAAAGTTAATATTTTTAATTTTAACAAAAATAAAATTTTATGAATTTCTCCAGTGAAAGAAGACTATAATCTTGTTAAAAATGATGAAAAGGTTCACTTTTATGATTTTAAGAGCAATGCAATTTTCTCAGTTTCTGCAATGATAGAAGTGTATAACCTTCTTAAAATTTATAAAAAGTTAATATTTTTAATTTTAACAAAAATAAAATTTTATGAATTTCTCCAGTGAAAGAAGACTATAATCTTGTTAAAAATGATGAAAAGGTTCACTTTTATGATTTTAAGAGCAATGCAATATTCTCAGTTTCTGCAATGAAAGAAGTGTATAACCTTCTTAAAATTTATAAAAAGTTAATATTTCTAATTTTAACAAAAATAAAATTTTATGAATTTCTCCAACGAAAGAAGACTATAATCTTGTTAAAAATGATGAAAAGGTTCACTTTTATGATTTTAAGAGCAATGCAATTTTCTCAGTCTCTGCATTGAAACAAGAGTATAACCTTCTTAAAATTTATAAAAAGTTAATATTTCTAATTTTAACAAAAATAAAATTTTATGAATTTCTCCAACGAAAGAAGACTATAATCTTGTTAAAAATGATGAAAAGGTTCACTTTTATGATTTTAAGAGCAATGCAATATTCTCAGTTTCTGCAATGAAAGAAGTGTATAACCTTCTTAAAATTTATAAAAAGTTAATATTTCTAATTTTAACAAAAATAAAATTTTATGAATTTCTCCAACGAAAGAAGACTATAATCTTGTTAAAAATGATGAAAAGGTTCACTTTTATGATTTTAAGAGCAATGCAATTTTCTCAGTCTCTGCATTGAAACAAGAGTATAACCTTCTTAAAATTTATAAAAAGTTAATATTTCTAATTTTAACAAAAATAAAATTTTATGAATTTCTCCAACGAAAGAAGACTATAATCTTGTTAAAAATGATGAAAAGGTTCACTTTTATGATTTTAAGAGCAATGCAATATTCTCAGTTTCTGCAATGAAACAAGAGTATAACCTTCTTAAAATTTATAAAAAGTTAATATTTTTAATTTTAACAAAAATAAAATTTTATGAATTTCTCCAGTGAAAGAAGACTATAATCTTGTTAAAAATGATGAAAAGGTTCACTTTTATGATTTTAAGAGCAATGCAATTTTCTCAGTTTCTGCAATGATAGAAGTGTATAACCTTCTTAAAATTTATAAAAAGTTAATATTTTTAATTTTAACAAAAATAAAATTTTATGAATTTCTCCAGTGAAAGAAGACTATAATCTTGTTAAAAATGATGAAAAGGTTCACTTTTATGATTTTAAGAGCAATGCAATATTCTCAGTTTCTGCAATGAAACAAGAGTATAACCTTCTTAAAATTTATAAAAAGTTAATATTTCTAATTTTAACAAAAATAAAATTTTCTGAATTTCTCCAATGAAAGAAGACTATAATCTTGTTAAAAATGATGAAAAGGTTCACTTTTATGATTTTAAGAGCAATGCAATATTCTCAGTTTCTGCAATGAAACAAGAGTATAACCTTCTTAAAATTTATAAAAAGTTAATATTTCTAATTTTAACAAAAATAAAATTTTATGAATTTCTCCAATGAAAGAAGACTATAATCTTGTTAAAAATGATGAAAAGGTTCACTTTTATGATTTTAAGAGCAATGCAATATTCTCAGTTTCTGCAATGAAACAAGAGTATAACCTTCTTAAAATTTATAAAAAATTAATATTTCTAATTTTAACAAAAATAAAATTTTCTGAATTTCTCCAATGAAAGAAGACTATAATCTTGTTAAAAATGATGAAAAGGTTCACTCTTATGATTTTAAGAGACATGCTATATTCCCAGTTTCTGCAATGATAGTCGAACCGTAATAGATACTCGTACTTACGAATAATTTTCATTTTTTAAAGCAGAATAAAAAGTATGTTAGAAAACACAAATTATTTTTAAAAAATACATAAATCTTTGGTAAGATACACTCCACCTTACATAAATCTTAGATTTAGAAAAAAATGTCCATAGATTTAAAAAAGTTCGGATAAAAACCAGACGGGCGTGATTATTTAAAATGTAATGAAGCAGTTACTTAGTTTAGAGCATAACGAATATAACTGCATCAAAATATTTCCAAGAATAAAAAAAAAAAATTAGAAAAATAGTCCATTAATTTAAAAAAGGTTGCATAAAAGCCAGACACGCGCAGTTATTTAAAATATAAGGAAGCAGTTCTTTATTTTAGGGCATAAGGAACATAACTGCATCTAAATTTTTCAAAGAATTCAAAAAAAGGATAAGAAATAAAGTCCATGAATTTAAAAAAGGTCGCATAAAAATCAGACAAAATACCAGAAAAGCTTAGATATTGAAAAATTAATTAAACAATTTATCAATTTAACGTACAACGAGTATAGTTTAATTAAAGAATTACACACATTTGAAATTTAATTATTAAAAAAAAAACACTCATTTGCAAAGGGCGGAGATAGAGTGTATATATAGTTGCATGCTGATCCGGCGTTGTAAGTTATAAAGTTTTATTGCCATCTATGAAACAAATCATTAACTTTATCCTTATCTTTTTATCTACTATTTAATAGATGGCGCTTTGCATATTATGTTTAAATTATTGCTAAAAAATTACTATTAGAAAATTATTTAATATCTGTAACTACTTTTTAGAGATTTTATATGATAAAATAATTTATTTATTATAATTGATTTTATATTACAATATTTTTTTTTGAGCATAAGCCATCATATTCGTGTATGAGACAGTCACTTTTGTTCCCTCAGAATCTTCTTTCACCATATCAAAGTTAGCCATTACTTGCAACATGGCATCTAGTAATTCATTGTAATATTTTTCTGGAGTTCCTGGCTTGAATTGATCCCAACTTTTCAAGAATCCTGAAAATAATTACATAGTTGTTGAAAACCCATATCTACATTTAAGTGGAAAATTTGTAATGATTAAAACTGAACAATGTCTTACTGTTAAATTGCTCCTTTTCATAAGTGAACTGCTTCTTTAAGGACACGGTTTGAATGTTGTGGAAACCTGATTGTTCCAGAACCATCTTCAAATCATTGGCTGGATCGTTCGAAAACCGATACGGAGAGGCATGGCTCGATACTTCCCGCAGATGTGGACCCCATTTTGGATTAGTAGCTAGTAGATCAAGCATGGAAATCACGTGAAAGTGTGCAATGAGTAGAACCATGATATCACCTCCCGGTTTTACGAGATCGTAAACATTGTTGAAGACCTGCCTAAGAGAATTAACAATGATGTTAAAGAACCTTCCAATTCAAGAAAATGTTTAACGCATAGTAGAGTAAATTTGTGTAACAAAATTACAATATTAAAATGTGGAAGTAACATCAATAGTTATACAGATTTTATAGTTTACTTACTTTTGATTTTGTAGAAAATTTAAACAATAGAAAGATGTAACATGATCAAATTGTTCCGTTGTCTTTAAATTTTCACTTGAGATATCCAAAGTTTTGAATTCAACTCGTGGGTAGTCCGTTTTGTATCTATCTCTAGAGAAATTAATCATTTCCTCCGAAACATCACTTCCGACAACTTTGGCATAATTTTCTGATAACTTAGGCACAACAAAATCAATCAACACGTCACCGGATCCGGTTCCTATATCTAGTAGAGTACTGTTGCTTTCGTTCTTCCACGTTTTGATGTTGGGAGACAATATTTTTACTACTTCCTTGGCGTCGCGACGTTGGAGGATGTTAGCGATGGAGTACATCTTGGGTTGCGTGAATAATCGCTGCATCGTTTAGTTCCTTTGGTGTTCTTGGATCTAGTTTATGAACTACTTAAATCTAAACGCTTTGCACGTTGTTAGACTCACACGGACTGCGCTGTACTGGATCTCAATATTCAATGCCAATGCCTCCAATAACAGTAAGGTCGGGGCAACAGTTTATTTTTAATTATTTATTACACTATGTTACTAAGATAACGAAGCATCTTAGCTGTTATCAGCAATGCGATTTCATGCAACTGATAAAATAATGACTGTAAGTATGGTTCCCGTAAATAAGTGATATAGATGGTATCATACTTCCGTTTTAAATAGGAAGTGGATATAACATACATTAGTGTAGACTGCATTTTTCGATAATGTAATAATCCAAAACAAAGAAAAATTTACAAAGTAACAAATAAATAAGATAATGTGTACAAGTTTTAATTCGTTACATTACGTGATTAAATAGTAGGATAATGCGAGCCTATTCAAAATACAAAATATTTATCAATTTTAACAAGAGTATAACCTTGTTTCATTTCAAGAAATGGAGAAAATCTTATTTTTGTTAAAATTCAAAACACAATTTATTTATTAGTTTTAACAAGAGTATAACCTTCATTCATCTCAAGAAATTGAGAAAATCTTAATTTTGTTAAAATTCAAAATACAACGTTTTTATCAATTTTAACAAGATTATAACCTTCTATCGTCTCAAAAAATGGAGAAAATCTTACTTTTGCTAAATTATTATTAAGAAATTTTTAATTGATTTGTACTAATTAACAAATTAAATTAATTACTATAATAGTATTAATTATATAAATAGTTTCATTAAGAATAAATAATTTGAATACTTTCGTTGTGAGCTAATGAAGTGTCATCCTTTTTAAAAAATAGTTCATCTAACAATCAATAAAGAGATAAGAGTTATATCGAAAAACAAACAAGCCCCTAATTTGTATGCAACTATAGTATCAACATTTAATACCTCTTACTAATAGTATTACCATTTATTTTATGATTAGTTTCATAATCATTTAAAATATGTATGATTATCTTAAAATTACTTATGCAAGTCAATTTTATGAAGTCTTTTGTAAAATTTTGATTAAAGTTAGCTGTGTTCCCCACAGCATAAGTGAATTGAAATTATCTGCTCCTCTTATCACACACAATTAGTAACTAGAAATAGTATAAACCCTGTTGATAATTGCAAAAAATTAATTTATTCCCTTCTAAGTAAATCGTTTACATACAGGTATTAATAAGCTAATAATAATTTATTTAAAGCATCATGAAGAATAGATGAAAATATGTAATAATTGTGTGTATCTAAATAATAATTCATTCATCTGTGCATTCATCTTTGAAAAATGGTTCTTGATGGATGCAACACTTCTTGTTCATTACTTTGTTAACTTGAAATCCGATGTAGTTTAACATTTCTTTGTCAAATATTCGTCTGCTAGTGTCAAATTTACCAAACAGAAATTTAGAAGGATCTTCTTCGTTAATGTTACGATGGGGATCCTCGTAAGGGCCTGTTCGGGTTGCCAGCCTTACGTATTTTTTGTCCTTCGTGTGTGTAGATAGATCAAAAGGAAATTTGTGCAAGTCGGTGGGAAACTTCAAAGGTATCTCTTTGCTGTCTCCCTTCGCGTAGACGTTCCTGTGTCGATAGACGGTCTCGATGTATTGACACTTTTTGTGGCATTGCATTTTGAACTTTGTTAAGTCTCCTTTTTGATTATTTATTGTCTGTTTGTATTTCTTATGCAAAACATCCATGTAACGTTTGAATTTGATTGATTTCAATATTTTTTCAAATTGTGATAACTCTCTGAAAAGAAAAAAAATCTATTTATCATTCAGATAAACAAGAATTCAAATTGACGTAGATCAGTGATAAAACGAGTTCGCTCCGACGTCTCTGCTTCAAACGAAATGTCTCGGTGGCCATATATATATATATATGTAGAACAATTATTGATTAATAATCAATTGGGTATAAGTATTATATAATTGTCATTGTCAATTAACGTTATACAATTATTTCCCCTAATTTAACTTTATTAAATCCGGAAAATTTGATTTCAAAATTACTTACATGGTGTAATTTAAGGAATATATCCCAGAACAAGTTTGAGTTCGTAGAAGATGATGCAATTTGAAGGCAATAAACAGGACCCATTTTTGTGCTTCTTCCTCCATTGCATCGAGCATTTCAGTTTCGTCATCTTTCTGTTGGTTTGCACAAGTATCCATGAAGTTTTCAGTTTTTACTTTAACCTCGGCGATCCATTTCTTCAGCCTATAGTAGTCAAAGACATGTTTCCTTGTAAGCCAACCTCGCCATAGTGCTTGCAGCCGCATTGCCATCTTCTTGTAGGTTTGTTCGCACATTTCATAAACAGCTTGTTCAAGAAATTTTCTATAAAGTAGTCTTCCAAGATAACCCCTCCATATTTTTTGAATTAAGGTGGCCATTTCATGCCAGTAGGCTACCCTTTGCCTGATGTTGTGCCCCCTCCATATCGCTTGTATTAGACGCGCTGCTAGAAACTCCTCTCGGGCTACAACTTCTCTGTATCTATATTCGATTATTTTATTTAGAAATCATATATACTAAAACCGTCTGCGATTACAAATAAATTATTTGGGTTTGGTGAGGATTACACCATTCGTATAAACCCCACAAATAAGAGAAACCTCAAAAGAGGAAATGAGACACAGGGTTTCAGCGCCAAAGAGGAAGAGGATGATAGACAGTAACCAGGTGAAACAAATTTATTTATTCATTGTATTCCTAAATTAGATAAAAAGAAATAAGAGTTTTTTTTAAAATAGCATACCTATTTCTCGATTCAACTTCTGTCATCAACGGAGGAATTTCTTGTACTAAATGGACGACGGAAGCCATTTTTAATTACGATTTTAAAATAAATAATCTACTAAAAATATATTTTTCTTGCAATAGAAATATAAGAGCATAAAATTTTAAATAAAAAATAAAACCATTAAAACCATAAAATCATAAATGTCTTTTGTTTCGAAACATTAATTAGGAAATATCAACTGTCAATATTTAAAAAAAAACGTTCCAATCAGAGCTCCAAATCAAATGTACTATGCGATAGGTTCTAGTGGTAAATATTTCTGTAAAACTCTAAAATAATAACGTGTTTCCACATTAGTTGCATTAACCTGAAAGTATTCCACCAAAATTTTGTATTTTACTCCCATTACTGCATAAGTATTAGATTTCATAAATACAACTACGCTCCCACTAAATTTCAAAAGTACGGCTAAATGCCAAACCCGCATCAGTACATGGCACAGTTTTACATTATTCATTTATTGACTTAACTTTTCTTAACAATGACACATTTATTTTCATTAAATAAATGAACCCAGTAAACATTTTGGAGTAAATTCTACTTAATTTCTATTACGTATCATGAATTTTTTGTCTGGAACGTGTTCGTTTTCTATTCAGTCGTTCAAAGGAAAGGTCCTTTTTATGAGCTACAGACATTGCAACGACGGTTCACTGCTGAATTAAAAGCGGAGTAGGTTTATGATTTATGACCGGATAATAAAAATATACCCATGTGGGAAAGAAACAGAAATACTTAATGAATGATGTTGGAAAAAGAAAGAATATTATTATGAAAAACTAACACAAAATCTGTGACAGGTAGAGAACTTGTAAAGCGTTAGAATAGAATTGTACGAGTGACTCGAACTTCACCAAATAGGACACTTCACCAAATTGTTTACTGGGAAGGTTCAAATTTGATTTGTCCTAATAAATGCCATCTACTATACAGATCACAAACTAATTTAATTAGTGAAGAATCCAATGGCGGACCAACCTTTTTTGTATTTTATTTTTCTATTAAAATTTTTCTAAATCCAAAGCGGATACTTAACGCGCTCCGTCGATGGGAGAAGAGATAATGTGACTCCATTCTATCTCGTCTCCATTTGTAACAGATCCCATCCTATCTATCATCGATTACACCGTCAATTTCAATCTAATTACATTCTATCAATGTATATTAATTGTATTGTATTATATAATTGTATTATGTGTATTATATGTAAATTAATAGCAGATTTTATTCCATATAGTGTAAGCTTTTAATAGATGCCATTATATCACGACTGAAATTGGCACAGAATCTATTTTATTGAGTGCAACTGTTCTGGGCCCTACACTAGAGGTTCTTCATGGCCTCCGCCATACATTTAAAAATAGTTCAAGGCGATGGTTTTATAAATACAAACAATAGTGTATGTAATATCACTTAAATCAAGTATAACAAAGTTGAAAAAGTTCCGCCAAAGTAGAAAGTCGTACTTACAATATTTTGCGATTTTTTGGCCCTCGGTTCCATAAGTATTTGTCATTATTTTATGCCACTACTAACGGAATAATGTAAAGAATAGAAACATTTTTTTAAATACAGGTATAATTATTTTCCGGTGGTAATAATACAAAACTTTGTTATAAGATCTCTAATTATTAAACTACATTTAATGTACATTAGAAAAAATGAGTAAAATTAAAAATTCATTCTTTTTTAATCAACTTTACATCTTTTTCCTTCGTTTTTTTATAGTATTTATTTAATGATATGAAAATAATTTCGAAATATACAAAGCACTCATTTTTAGCATTTAAAAATATTTGGTAATTTTTAAATATATTATGTTTAAAGGTTAAATTTTATACAAGTTTTAATTTTATACAACAAAACAATAATAAATACAAATCCTTCTATTTGTAAATAGCATATACGATACCTTACAATAATTGGACTTTTTCTTTATCAAATCTAGTATTGTCAAGATTCTAATCATTTAAAAATCTAGCTATTAGTCTCAAAAATCACCAAAATATTTTTAAATATATTTTTATGCAGAGTCAATAAAATACAACTTTATTTATTCTTTTTTGAACAAATGGCTTCTCGTTTCTAATGTTATCTTCACAGAAGACATAATATATATTCATTTAGATTTGTGCCAGTGCTTTTACTTTCTGTTAATTTCAAGTATAATTAATAGATCACTCTGTTTTTTTTTATAATTTCACCTTTTATATATGTTAAAATAAGTTTATATTTTCTTAAATTCACTCTTATTTTTTTTATTATCTATTTATAAAAAAAACTGAAGCTACCAAAAACTACAAACAATTATTCATAAAGATAGATTAATCTCGTAATTAATTTGTATTATCTGTTCATGCACTTAAAATAAAGCAAACCAGTTTAATAATAATGATTGACTAAAAAAAAAAGAGATCAAAAGAACAATTGCCTTATTTTTAATGTTATACGATTTTTAAAGTGCATAAAATAAATAAATTTTTTATTTTGACATGCGGCTAATGAAGCAATTTGGATATCTCTTATTATATTAATTTACAATACATAATCTCAATTTTAAAATAGTACAGTAAAAATTATTTTCTACTTTAAATCAGAAATTACTTACTGTAATTTCTTCGAACTTACTTAAAAATTATCTGAACAATAACATTAGCAATTGCAAATTGCTTTATTGTCTTCATTGAAAAATACATGTCTAAAAAGATAAGTCCTCTATCATTAAATTGATGAAAGCTTGTTTTCTATTAGGTTTACAGGAAAGGAATTTCGATTTTACAAATAGACTAAGAACACGTGATATACATCCCCCATAAACCGGTGACTTGCACCATCAGATTACCTCATTTATTTTGAAGTTTGTAATATCTTTAATTTGAAATAAAACTAGTGATGATGACCTAGAATCATATCATACTTGGTTTAGTTTTTTGCTGATGCTGAGAGGAAGATGGCACTATTTCACCTTTCACCAAAATTTCTTTCCTACCAACCCAGTATATTTGATTACGCAAAAATATAATTTTAATGTAAATTATATTTAACAAATAATTGTAATAAATAAATAATGTTTACGACATTTAAATATATAATTTATTTATAAAAATACTAATATAGATCTTATGCCATAAATAAAAAATTAACTTATTTTTAAGAATTTTAAATAAAAATGGATGGAATAGAAGTACGATTTTTAAAACATTTTTAATATATATTAAAATTCTACTACTAAAATGAAAATATATAAATGATATTTTTCATTATTAAAAATTTATTAATAGAATTTA
This sequence comes from Panorpa germanica, assembly GCA_963678705.1. Classification (NCBI taxonomy): domain Eukaryota; kingdom Metazoa; phylum Arthropoda; class Insecta; order Mecoptera; family Panorpidae; genus Panorpa; species Panorpa germanica. The sequence goes on along the minus strand of OY783211.1, from coordinate 13,768,179 downwards.
GATTTAAATAATATTTTTTTAATTTTATATATATAATATACGTTTATTTTATTTTTTATTCCACTTATCCCAATTTTTAAGTTAAAAATGTTTTAAAAATGTGCTTAATTATAAGAGTAATTAAATAAGCCCAAGAAAAATACTAAATACGGCAGACAAAGTTTAACGTCTCAATTTCTAAGTAATTCTATTAGGTTTATTTTCTTTTGTATATTTATCTACTCATCCATTTTTAAAATAATTACGAGATAAATCTTAAAAAATACTGGGGCATTATAAACTAAAAAACTTCTGTATTTCTATATTTAAAAAAACAATAATAATTAATTGATCACATATATAAAAACTATGTAAAAATTATCAGTAAAAAATTACTATAGCTTGGAAATATATGCTTTATATTTGAAACATCAACTATACGGAAATCTAACATACCAATGTTTTAAATATTCAAAATATATTTTTAATCTATAAGTATTATAATACATACTATATATTTGTCTTAATAAAAAAAAATCGTTTATGGACAGAATAACTTTAAGAAAACTTATAGTAGGTACATACTTATATATTTTTTTTATATAAAAAAGTGTATTTTAATAACAATTACATTAATAATAATAATTACAATTTTAAAGTTTATTTAAATAATATATCTTATTCTTTATAAGATTCATAACGAATCTCATTATAAAAAAATGGCAAAATTTATTTTATTTTTTTAAACATCATTCATTTTCTTCTATTAATTTTAGGTTGCATTACCTAAAATTATTTATTTAAAAAAACAAATTAACGTTTTATTGGTTTTAAATAGAAAAAAAACATAATACGTGAAGAAACACATCAGTCTAAATTTAGAGGCAAATTATTGTTTTTATTATTATAAAAAAAATATCAGTTTAAAAAAAAAAAGAGTTCTGATTTTGCTGTTTCTATAAATCATATTTTCAGATAATTACACCTGCAAATCTATTACTCCCTTCTCTTAAATTGTCCATGCGTCGAATTCAACATTTATATGAAATGTTATTTTCTATATACACTTATAATAATAAAAACAATAAACATTTTTACAATTGAATATAAAATGTATATTCTTGTATAATCATTATGTGCTGCATTACCGTTGTCAACATATTAACAATTATTTAGATTGCAGTATGAACGCAATGTTATACTTTACTTTTTCATATAAAATTGTAATTTAATAGCTACCGCCTCACAAATCTTACTTATAATAATTAGTAGCTTCTTATATATAATTATTTAATTAATAAAATCTAATAATACTAATAATTCTAGTATTGTGTTGGCGTAGGCACTGAGGGAAAGTTGTGTAGTAGCGTATTTTTTAAAAAATTTTAAACATAATATTCAATTGTTGTTTCTCATATTCGTTTTTCTTTATTTATTATTCCACATAATTTATTTATTTTAAGAATATTGACGGGCCCCGCTAATCTTTTACGAGTCTATAAATATGATGTTGGGCCCCATGTTCTGATGTTGATACTTCGAATACATACGCCGTGCACAACAACGTCTCTTGTGTGTCTCTATTAGATACCACCTAAAACATAATGAAATCAGTTAATAAAATACTATGAGGTTCAAGTATGGAAACAAGCTACAACACTTTACGAACACAGTTTTAGTGAATAAGTCGTTGCAAACAATGCTACCAATTTTATTAAAACAGTTTGCTCGAAAGTAAAGTTAATAATGGTCAAAGAGCCAGTGACACATTTCAATTAAGTGTTTCATTTCAGCTAAAATTTTGACGGCGATACCATAAGAATAGAAAAATAGGGAATCGCATGACTGCCTGACCTTCCTTAGTACAGGAGGTACTGTGCATGGTGCAAAGTTGACAAATGTGTTAAATATTATAAAAGCTAGAGCGAGAAGCACTACGAACAGCAATAAGTGCGAATGAGAGAGTGCGTTTTACACTCTCGCGTTTTTTAAACACACACCCTCTCACTTGCACTTATTGCTGCTCGTACACCGCCCTATTTATCTACCCTTGACGTATCACCGTGCAAAATTTCAGCTGAAATTAAACACTGAATTAAATTGTCACTAGCTTTGAGCCATAAAATTATTCATTGAGGAATGATGCTGTATAACAAAAGTCAATAATAATCACAGAGCTGAATACTGAAGTAAGGATAGAAAATGGATATTGGATATCCAATCATTTCAGACTTAGTTTACGTATCTATTTATTGAAACTCAAGAAAATACTCTACCTGTAATATTGTGAAATTTTCCAAAACACTATTCATCATATACTTTTCAGGTAGATGTTTTAATTTATGTATAAAGTTTATCATATATTCGCACATAGGTGAACGATGAATCCTATAGATAAATCGTCCATTTTCAAATCTCGCGTACTCTGTTTCAACTTTCTCTACTACTTGTTTTCCAAACGAACACACTTTTGTCGAGCATGTTATTGTCATGTTTTCATTGCTCTCATATCTGTAAATATAATTTAAATTAATTTGAAATTAAAGCAGAAATATTTTTAGACCAGAATAGTTATACATACTGGCTAGTTACTCCATAAAACGCTCCTGCTTCGTCTTGGATGTTTGTATTGAGATCTGCCCAGAATTTAACGAGGAAGAATGCATTTTGTGGCCCTTTGTCGTATAGTTCTTTTAGGCCACCTTTCTTTTCAGGGAATTTATCGTAAATTTGTCGAACATCAACAGCCTATAAAATATAAATTATAGTAAGAAATAATAATCTGTTAATAATGGGGAGGAGGGGTGGTGATAAGGTTTTAACTTAATTTTAATATTTTTATATTATTGTACAACAAATTAAGTTTATTGTGTAAAAATTTGTAGTCAATAAAGGAGTAAAACTGTCGAAGATATAGAGTTTTAAGTCTTCATCTCTCTGGTCGGCTTTCGTGTTACTTTAAAACTTTTAAATGCGGTTTCTCACACTTAGCTTTTTCAGAGTCGGTACCCTCTCTAGCTCAAAGTCTACTGGACCGATTCTTTTGAAATTTTGCACACTTCTTCTTTACATAAATTCCGAGGTAACGCAGTCGAATTTCTTTTTATTTTTTAATTTTAACGTATTTTAAAATAACAAAGTTTCTGATTTTCTTCATGAAAAATCGGTATTTTGACTTTTAAGTGCTGTAAGAAATGAAAAATCAATAAAAAAAAAAAGAAAAACTCGACAGCGTTACCTGCAGAAACTTATCAACTAATGAAATAATTTTGGATTTTCGATTTCAGAAAATCCAGTGATAAGTTATGAGTGGCACCGCAATGTTACTTTTATTTGTGACGTTTGCAGACATTTCTTGATATTTATTTATGAAAATTTCACAAAGTATTCTTCAAATGCCATTTTATCATGTAGTATGGTTATGGAAATAATTATATATTAACTGTGTCGTCAAAAACCATTATCGAAAATATGCTTCCTTTTTATATACAGAGTATATACAGAGTGCAGGATACTACCCAATGAATCAGATTTTAATACAAGCAAAAGATATAAAGCGTTCGAAGTGTGTCTTTGTGTTTTACGATTCTGTTAATTATATATTACCTCTAATACAGGATCCGCGTATGTAATTGACCCTCCTATGTGTACAAATAAATGTTTGTGGTACTGAAACAAAAATAAAAATAAAATTAATAATCACAAATCCATGATTTCCAATATAATAATAAAAAGAATATACTCGTACTGTGTCTGGATCCCTTTGTTGTTCCATGAATGCGGAGAATTCTACAAGACGTAATTTATGTGTTGCGATAGCTCTGCCTTCCCAAGGAGGTGGTGGTACAGGCTGTAAACTACCGTCGACACCAGATGACACTGCCGTTGCTGGTTTTCCCGATGAATAAGCAGGCTGAGGAAAAGGCTTAACACTGGAAGAGAAACTGAACAGATTAAAAATGTCTTAATAACTTATCATATATATGTGATCTTCTTCCAGGTTATAACACTAGAAGAATTACATGTTTAATATTAAATTCAGTAATTACGAAAATTATATTATAAATAACTTTATTAAATTCAACATAACCTAAAAATGTATTTTAATCATGATAACCTACTTTATGTACCCTTATTTTATTTATCCGTAAGTATACTAAATGAAATGTTGTAATAGAAACCAAAACACTAAATTCTCGTGATTAATTAAGATTAAAAATAAGATTTGAGCATTTCATTTCTAATATTTATGCACACCAAATAAAACTATAGTACATATAACTTAATTTAATAAATGAAATTTCTCAGGACCGCGTGTTATTTTCATAATGTAGGTGTATTACATTATTTTACGATAAATAATACAGTTTTTATATTGGCTTAAATTTTTTTTTTAAATAACGTAAATGTCAAACGGGGATGATTAAGGATGGTATTACACGCGTCTGTTCTATTCTAATCTAGATCTTAAGAAAATTATTTAAACCAAAATTTTACAAGCTGAACATTTTGTTTTAAACGTGTGTTTTAAACTTATGAGAAATAATTTCTCTTCTAGCTTTCTACTACTCTAAAACTATGTAATTAGATATAGAATTATAATTAAAGGAAAAAATTAAGAAACTTACTCTTGCGATGTTCCAGGTTGGAGTCCGGGTTGCCAGAACTGCTGAAAAAAATGCGAGCAACCAATTAAATCAATTTCAAAATTTAAATCAATAAATACATTTTTTTTATCAGTTCATTTACAAATGAACCCAACTCGAATTTTATACAATTTTACATAGATTACAATAATACATTAAGAATTGGGTTGCGAACTAATTTTTTAGAAACTGGATTTTACATTTATAATTGAGGTATATGCTATTAGCGTTTTTATTTTATTAAATATTCAAAAATTGACATTGTAGCCATATTTTTGATATCTCTAGATCGCATGAGTCTATAAGTAATCGAATTTATTTCTTGCTGTATACCACGTCGTAATATGAAAGCTTTATCCGTTTTAATGGACGTTTGATTCTGTATCTCCTTTACACTCATTTGTTTAATAACGATGGCAATTGTATAAGGGGTAAGAGGGAAAGGAAGGGAAGCGTGTGACGTCAAAAGATTTTGAAGTTTTTTGTAAGAATCAAAATGACTTGGTCATTTGAGGTTCTGCAGTTTTATATGCAATATAATATCTTTCTTAATTATATTAATATATTTACTAAATTTATAATTATCTTTGTCACACTCTAAATACATTAGTTATTACAAAATTCCGTTTCGTTACATAACAATAATAATTTATATTTAATTCATGAAGTAAATTTTAAAAAATCATAACAACCGGTCTTGCATTTCCGAAATGGATACCAACACAATTGAAAAATCCTTAAACAATTATTAAATTGTACGTTAATTAAATAAATATTTATAGAATTTTGCAACAAGAAAAGAATTTCAAATATGTTCAAGTAGAAAAAATAAATAAATAAAACAAAACAAATACAAAATACTAAATGAAGGTAATAATTAAAAATGGAATTTATATTAATTTTTAATAATAGAATGATGATAAAATATTTTAAAATGAAATTATTATTGTAAATGACGTATTTAACCGCATAAATACAAGGGAATTAACTGATATTTATTTACTAAGGCTCATTCCATTTTTATTAAATGGCGGTCCCATTTTAAATTATAACCTCAAATATTATATGAATGACAAAAAAACATTTATTTAAATATATAATAAATGTTACGTAAATGAACGATTGTTTTGAAGGGTAATAATAATTCGAAGTAGGGTTAAGCCATTTCGCGAATAGTCTCTTATTTTCATTGCATTATACATTATTTCTGTTAAGACAATCAAATGTACGAGTGTCTATAAGGGGATATGGCAAAAATAGATTTGTAATTATTGTTCGCAGTACGTTGTAAAATGAAACGAAACTGAAGTTTCTCGATAAATCCTTGCCCGCTAGACCCAAAATGTAATATTTTTTACCTAACGTTACGTTTTATTATTTACCGAAGTTTAACATGAATGTTACATTGCCGTTAAATAAATCAAAAAAATCATCGGGAGAACTCTACGTGAATTTGCTTTAGTTAAATATGTAGACTGCTTTCGCTAAAATTGGGATAGGATACTTTTGAATTCGGCGAAGCCAAAGAGAAAAAGGTCACTCTCTGAATACAATTGAGCTTTTACATTTTTGAGAGAATTCAAAAACATCCGATTTTCACATATTATCCTGATTATTACAGGTAGGTCCATTAGAAAATTCAATGGAAATTTTACAAATTGCAATTGCAAGAATATTGTGAGTTCATGGTTACGGAGTTTAAGACAGCTATAAAATTCATGAAAATTATTTCCAGAAAAAGAGCGTTTTATAGAAAAAATTGTAGGTTATACTATGTCATGAAATTCGTATTATTTTGGGTAGCTCTTTGAGGTTTCATTATACATTGTGAATTGCACCTAAAAACACAATGTAATAAGGTTTAATTTCCAATGTAATAACTTTTGATATATCTTCCATTTGATAGTATTAAAAAGGTTATAAAAATTTGTCTATGTAAGAATCCTTCAAATTAATCTCACACAAACATATTAGAAAAAAATTTAGCAGCAGTTAAATATAAGGTGAAGCATGAATGTTGCTACAAAGTAAACCTTATGACATTCGTTCTACACCTTATAATTTGCAAAAATGTTTATTATAGTTAAAACTCTTTTACAACACGAATTAATATTATTTGCTGATAAGCGCATTTATGTGTTATATGTATGGAATAATGTAATGTGTAAATTGGTTAAGAAGGGATAAAAACAGGATAGCTAGGATAATAAGTACAGCCAAGCGCAGCCAGCACACTTTAAACAGGATCTATATGGAACAATATCCACATAAAGCTTCTTCTAATGCAGGTTATTAGAATTTTGACACGTATAAATAAGTTGTGTATATTAAACTTAACCTTAAAGTTTACACAATAGTAAAAATTTTGATATTTTGTTAATTTAAAACATGTACATGTAGAAGCACATTCAAACAAACCTGCAATTAGATTGATTTTAGTGAATAAATATTCAATTGAACCAATACTGTTAATTTAAAATAGCAAAAAATTATGAAAATTTAACAAATATTATATTATTGACATATGTCAAAATATATTTTTGTTTTGACAGCATTGGTTTAGATCCCGGCTAGCAGCACTTACCACCGCAGGATAGGAACTCATGGCGGACATCGCTGATACTGGCATCGGAATCGAAGAAGATGGTAAACCTAGTCCACTTATACTTGTTTTTCCATGATGCTGATGAACTGATGCTGATACTATTTGTGCACTTGACATGTTTGACATTGATTGTAGTGCTTTTTCTTTTGATCCATTGTCCTAAGATTCATAGTAAAATATTAAAAAACTGTTGGCAACACTATTTCAATAAGAGAATTCGCCTCATTTAGATATGTTATGACGTCACAAAAAAGTAAAGGAAGACGTATGCATAGAGATATACATAATATCTTTATTTTAACGCAGTACTTCTATATGTTTTTTCTCTTTTTAGCACCAGTTAATAATTAGGTTTAGTTAGTGATTTAAAATTTAATTTTGAAATAAGAAGATTGACAACGATATTCAGGTTCTCGGTGAATATATACTTTGGAATATATCCTCCCATATTATAATGTTCCAGGTGTATATTTATATTCTTAATTATGTTTGGTACTGAATTTTGTATGGTAGCTCGAAAACGGTTTGGAAAGTTTCCTATTTCGTAGAGAAAAAAATTGTAAGACTTTTGGCGTCTCTAGATTTTTCCCTGAATATCCTGGGAACCCGTAATTTTGGAAAAACTATAAAAATAGTCTGTGGCCTTTTTTGCTGTATAATTTTGTATTCGTAAAAGATGGAAAGGTGAAATTTTGCATGTGTATTACGCTATTGAATGCGAACATACTTCAAAATTTAGATTTTCAAAATTTTATAAAACGGGCGCCGTGAAAATTAGGGGGCCCAGTAGGAAACTTTGGAGAAAGCTCAAATATTGGATTTTGTAATAATTGTAGTTTTAATATCATATTAAAAAAAAAAATTAAAAATTTCAAAATTTTATTTGGGGGCACGGGGGCGGCTTTGCCAAGTGTAAAAAATGTGCTAGAAAGTTGAAATTTTGTATATAGACTAACTTTGGTACTTAATTTACAAATCAAAAAAAAATCACAATTTTGAAAAGAAAGTTGATCAAAGAATGAATAAATTGAAAATATTTTATATTTTAAATAGTTGTTTTTTTCGTGGAATAAACTTCCTTTCCCCACATTAAAAAATAAATGTATTTAAAAATTAATTAAATAGTTTATATTATTTAAATAAACTATCATAAATTAATAAAAAGGTGTAAGAATTTGATTTGAATAAAAAAAATGGAAAATAATAACAGAAAAAATACGTTAAGTGTAGACTTCGTCGAAGTAACTTATAGAATGACGTTTACAGAATTGCACTTATTTTTAAAAAACGAATTGAAATTATCAGTGGAAGATGTGATGGCTATTCAAGTGAACGGAAACAAGATGATCGTGAAAATTGCAGAACATTTACTAATTGATAACTTTATTGAAATGACAAATGGGAAAATAATTTACAAAGGTACGGATGACAATAATTATAATGTTTATATAGAAAGAGCAGATAAATTCACAATTGTAAGAATGCACAATATAGAATATGAAATTCAAGACATAACGATTCAACACGCACTACAAGGATATGGTACAGTTATTAGCATCAAAAAAGAAACATGGGGTAAAGATATGCCTTTCCCAGTTTATAACGGAACAAGATCAATAAAGATGATTTTGAAGAAAGAAATCCCATCGTATATACCAATGATTGGCAGAAAGGTTTGGGTTAGCTATGCTACCCAAAAGAAAACTTGTAGGTTTTGTGATAAAGAAGACCATTTAGGACAAGATTGCCCTACTAAAATAAGCAACAGAATAAATTCAAATGGTTTCGCACGCAGCTATGCAGCCATTGCGGGGAATACAATGAATGACAAAGCGGTAACTGATTGTGTTGTTCCAACTGAATCAAAAAATGAAGAATTAAGTTTTGTCAATAATTTAATTTTTCCACCCTTAATGCCAAAGAATACGCAAAATGAAACAAAAATCATTTCAACAGCTATTAATGATGATACTATTGCGATTGTAAATAATAATGACAATTTGTCCAAAATTCCTACAGCACTCAAGGATATTAAAAGAAAAATTGTAGAATCATCGTCAAATGAAGATACTTTGGCAAATTCTGAAATTGAAGATTGCTCAGATAATTCCGCTGCATCCAAAATGGAAAGAGGATTGGAAAAAAAAGATAAGAAAAATAGCAAACGACCAAAGAAACAAAAAAAAGTGACAGGAAAAGCACTAGATGTAAAAGATAAAACAATTGAATAACCTTTATCTATTGAATATCTTAATAATATGACCACGATTTGGACATAATTTTATTACAAGAAGTTAATATAGAAAATTTAAGTTTTTTCAAACCTTATTCCTATATCTCGAACATTGGCATAAATAATAAAGGAACTGCAATTTTGTTGAGGCCTGAAATAGAAGCTACATATAGTACTACCTGAATGCAGCCTACCTCCTATGAATGAAGACTCCTACGCCTACCCTAATTTATCGATACTTAATACATCGATATTATCTTTGAAGAAGCACTACTTAAGATCACCGCTATTAAACTGTACCGATCCAGTTATAGCTTTATGTATTAAAAAGAAAAAAAGGGATACAAAAATAAATGTAGTTGACTTATAAATTAGTTATCGTGGCGTCGTTTTAAAATATTGAAATATGTATAAATACATTGTTATGTTGTTGAAAATGTATGAATTATATCTGGAATGAATTAAAATTTGAACAATTGTATAAAAAAAAAAAAAAAAATAGTTTATTATATGAAAAATTATTTGTTCTTATATATAAAATTAATATAGAACGAGTTAAATATATCAATTAAAAAATGGAATTAAAATTTGAAATGAAATTCAATTCACACACAAAAGACAATCGTCGCTTGCGACGGGGGTAGATTCTAGTATAATATATATTATTACAAAAACATATATTATATATTTCTCCAGTGTATAACACACTTCTTGCAAATTACAGCAAAAAATATTAACATTTGGAACGCTTGTGGTTTCGAACCCAATTCAAAATAACCGCCCAACATGTTTAGGTCAATTCTTAGAAAAACCAAATAGAGGACAAACACTTTTATATAAAACATTAAGAATATCAAAAACCTTCGACGAATCGATCATGTGGTTATTTTTAAATTATCTCTTTCGGTAAGATTTGATGAGTATTATTTAATTACTGAATTTCTGCTGATTCGGTTTCTTTAGTAATTATTCTTTCTATTTAAACGCCAACATGAATTCAATTTTTTTTGAATTAGTAAATTAACATTTATTTAAGCTGATGCTGATACAGCCAGTGATTCTTTAAAGGATGCGTTATCAAGTTAGGCTTGTATATCCGTGTATACCTTTCCTACGATAAAAATAACATTAAGCAAAGGACAAAGAAACTTGTTAAATACTTACTACCTTGAGTTTAGCCTGGATTTCTCTAAGTTTTCTACGTGCCAAGACTTGTATGTGCGAACTGACTTGCTTTCGTGTTCGTGTTTTTCCGGTGCGAAGTTTGATATATCTGGCGATTAATTCATTGCGTCCTGCAAATAAAAAACAAACAGATAATTTAATCAGTTTTTCATCATCATAATTATTTCAATAAAAACAAATAATTATGTAATAAATAACTTTTGCTTAGAGATTATTATCGGACATTTGAGATATAGGGTTTTTCAACAAGAACTTTGTTTTTTAAAACAAGGAATTTAGATGAAAATGATTCAAATTTGATTGTATTAGAAAGAGTAAGGTTTGGCAATTATGAATGAAAAATGATATCGGACAATTGTCCACCACGACCACGCTGACAAATGTCGATTCTTTTTCAAAATTTTCAATCACTTTTTGGCAAAATGGCGGATCTATTTCGTAAATCGCGTCATGGATCGCTGTGAGACTTGTGTCACCGTCCTGTTGAAACCACATGTCAGTGATATCCATATCATCAATAATAAACCAAAATTGAGTTGTTAACATCTTTTGATAGCCTCGAATTTATTGTAACAATTTCCAAAGCATCTACTACTGATATGTCAAAAAACTAAATGTCAAAACTGTCATCTTGTTAGTGTTGCCTCTATTTAAAAAACAAAGTTCTTGTTGAAAAATCCTATACATGGTTTTCCTGTTAGATTTGGTGTTGCCGCAGTCTCAAAAGATGTAAAGCGAGATTTTTCAAGGCACTAACATTTACATTAAAATTATTGCTTACACAAGTACCTAACCTAAAAAAAATATCTTAATGTAAATACTAGCGCCTAAATTATTTGCTATGATTTCTGGGTTTTGTTGTAATCAAATTTAATTGATTATGTGTTTACATAATTATAAATTTAATAGGCAGCGTAATTGAGTCCTCCAACGCTATAAAAACATAGTAGAATTAGAGACGATAAATAAATTAAATTAAAAAAAATATTAAAGAAGAGTTAAGCCGTAGATTTAAAAAGCAAAAGATTAACAAGTGGATATTGTTAATGAACTATAACTGTAAAATAAATTAGATATTGATACATATGTTAAAATACGTTTTAACAAACCATCCTGATAATTATGACTTCTTAGAATACACATCGATGGTAACATAGGAACATTCAATAATAAAAGGGCAAATAATAATGTTTACAATTTGTCGTTCAGATAATCCATACGTCCAAATTTAATCTTTTTTCTAAAAATACCTGTAAAAGGTTTTACCTTTTCATTGTTATAAATAGTAAAGATATTTTCTTAAAAATAAAAATATATTAAAATAAAATATAAATTGTATATACGAATTATTTATTTTAATCCGGTGTCAACAGGTCCGCTAAACATATAAAATATAACATCTATAAATCCATAAATCAATAATTCCATTTGCGAAATCTATTCCGATCCAAGGTTGTAAAATGCAGTCCCGAATTTGAGGGAGGGCAGGCGGGGCTGCTGCCCCGGGGCCTCCACGATAGAGATCAAAGCACTAAATTTTTGAATGACTTGATAGAATAAATTATTCCTTTTATTCGGAAAATAATTAGGAGCCTCCACTCCTTCGTTGCCCTAGAGCCTCCACACCTCTAACTCTGGCCCTGATAAAATGTCTCCAAGTAAAGAGACAATAAATCAATGAAAATAAATATGTACCTGAATATATTTCATAATTAGTTTTTATGATGAAAAGATCTCCCTGGTTTATTTTAGTGAATGAAGCTGTAAAAGCATATAACTTCGAAAATAAAAGATTTTAAAAGTTGGCAAATTTTCAGTATAAAAATCAATTTGAAAGAAATTTTATTACAAAATTTATGAATTTTTCATTTGAAAATCACCGCAAGCCATCACCAGGCGACGGTCTGACTGAGGAATAATTCTGCGCAAAAAAAGGCGAATTGCACACCGGCAATAACATATAGATGAATATGGACACACGCACTTCGGAATTAATTCCGCAAAATGTCGGCGCATCTGTTGAACATTCATTAATATGACAAGATATATATAACAACAGTATAAAAACAGTTCTTGGTCGAGACATATAAACTCAGTAGGTATATAAGCTAGGTAAGTTTTAGTATACAGAATTAAAACGCTGTGCAATTATTGCTCAATCGGGTAATGGGTCTTATATTTTTACAAATATTTTGTATTTTATTTTATTATTATAAATAAATTAATAATATATAAATAATAAAAATAAAATTAATAAACTATATATAAATTACAGATTTTACAGAATTTTAGAAATCTGAGAACTAACGGTCGGGTCGGTTAATATAACTTCTATTTTAAACAAAATAATCACTTACATCTATATTATTTCTATTATTCTTATCTAGTCACTTAATCTTAGTTTACGAGGAAAAATGTACCTAGCAACTCAATTAACAAAAAGAAATTTTAAAAGAACCATGCAAGAAACCATAATTCTTTTAAAAATTATCTATTTTTATTTATTTATGATAATTTACAATGACAGATTCGCCAAATTTAAGTGCAGGTGCAAGTTGTAAATGCAAATCAGTTATGAGCAGAGGCGAACTAGGGTATGGTATTTAATAATATCAAAAGTAATACTTTCAATTCCTCAATGCAAGAACTCTCATCTTGAATTTGATTTTTCTTTTGAGATTTATATTATTTAAATAAAAATAAATTTTTACATTTAATAAATAATAGTATTATCCCGCGCTACAATGCAGTATAAAACGTATATTTATCTATTGATTGTAGAAATAGAGTACTAATTATAAACGCGTTCATTTCAATTACAAATTAAATATTATGTAAAAAATACTGAAAGTTATACATGGTTTCCGCGCCTTTGCGCAAATTGCGGAAGACTCAGAGTGTGCTAGGCTGGTCATAATATTAGCAAGGAGACACCGAACCTAAGCTCGCATGAGTATGAGTCAATGAGTACCGGGAACCGATTTAAAGTTCATTCACAATGAAGAAGATTTCTAATTTAGTGTTACAAGGTGTTGGTTTTTACTTTGCCGAGATTTCGTACTGATAAAGTAATTGCTATGAAATATCAATAGCAGTGATTTTCAATCGGTGAACTGTGAACTTATTCTTCTTTTTTACCGTTTACTTTTTACGAATTTTTACATATAACTTCATACTCAAATGAAATTTTGATTGTTCTGAGTTGTCTCACTAATGAATTGTAAGATCAATATATATGTTACTTGATGCTAAAAAGACCAATGTAATTTTCTCTCCTCAAAATATTATATTTTTCAAAACATAAAATACCTAATTAGATTTTAGAATATATCTATCTATATCTACAGAAAATCTACTTTATGTCAATTGAAATTAAAATAATTTTAAGAAAGAATTTTTAATGTCATTCTTTCAACTTTTATCTCAGTCTCAAATTACGAATCTGAAGAATGAGGGGCCATTCTCTTCCTCACTTCTTTCCACTTGTTTTATCCTTTTTTCTTCAGCTTTCTCTTTTAACGTCTTAATTGATTCAATACAAAATTAAGTAAGATCTATACCTTACTTTTTCCACCAAACTATTTTTTATTTATTGTTAGTTATATATTATTAATTATTATTATTAGTTATTTGCGATCAGATAATTCAAAGAATATTGTGAAACATTTCTTTGCCCAATAGAGTACCTGTTTGCTTTTTAATTAAAGTAATTAAAGATTATTTTGTTTCGAAAATGCAAAAAATGTTTGCCATAATGAAGATCTATTATATACAGTCCAAATAGAACGATGAAACATGTTATATAAGTTGTAACACATCTTCAACATTGCAAAATCCATCTTCAGACCTTTTTTAAAAGAAGTCACATAGAGTTAGTTTCTTCGTAGGTCTATTATAAAATATTTTAAATTACATATCAAAATTGTGAACACATCTTTATTACGTAAATCTGTGCTAAATTGTATATTAGCCAATAAATTGAATAATAAATAATATTTCACATTAAAATGATGAACAAATACCAATAAAATGTAGCCTGCCTCAGCCAAGCAGCTAAGCCAGTTACTCATACAATGTACGTGTTAGTTTAATTTGTCGGGAATATCTAATACGTACTGGCAAATGAAACATTACATTAGATCGTAGAATTCTACTTTCAAATTTTCTAATATTCATAAGTTTTTCAACATAATTGCAATAAATGAAGTTACTATTGAAAACGTTCTTATGTTAACTTTATGAGAGTATGTCGGCACAGGGTTTTGTGTCTTGGGGTTCGATTCCCGATATCGATAGAACTTTGCGAGGCCTCGGGGTGGCAGATCTTTGAACTTGTTCTTTGTATAGTTTATGTAAATTGTAAGTAAGTATTTTTGATGATAATTGACAAGCAAAAAAATTTATATTGGAAGATTTATAAAAGTTAACAAGCACAAAGACGATAAATATTAATGCCTTCAAAGGCATTTTACAAGTCCCCAATACTTATGAGGGCTTGAAGCTAAAACGCGCCCGAGCCAAGTCTTTGATATTCTAATTAAACTGGTAAAGTTACAGGTATAATAATAAATTTTCACAAAATTATTAATTGTTTTACTAAGAGGTGTTATAAAGCAATAACGTTCAAAAATATATTGTTTAAAACTAAAGTTTTGTTAAAACGATGTATTCAGAAAATCTGAAGGAAGGTACGAACAAGAGGGATCTGCAAAGGACAAGGACTACATATTAAATAAGTTTGTACTTAGGTACACAAATTAATCAGTGAAAAGGGTCACCTCGTAATAATATTCAACGCCCCCATGTTCGAGTAGATAATACAGGGTGTTATGCGAGTTTCAATATGTAGCCCGTAGCGTACAAGAAATTTCAATATATTTTGGGGGCATAAACATTATTTAAATCATTATTGGAGTATAAATATCATAAAACTCAGTGATTGCTTATTAGGATAGCTTTACAAAATAGCGACCGATCTAAAATGGCGACGAGGTATGCTTAGTAGTTTGTTATATTACTATGTTAACATTTACTCAATTTTTCTTTTTTTGTTATTGCACTTTTAATAATAGTTTTACCAATAAATAAAAATCTAGAGAAGTCGAATATTTTAAACTAATGTTCTATAATAGTAAATACATACAGAATGAAAATACTTTCTGAAATGTAAGAAACTAGTAAACTCAAAAAGAATGCTCAAAGGTCTGTATTTAACCACAAATCGCTATTTTCTGAGACAATCTTAAGGAGTATTTTATATTTTAATTGAAATTGTATAGCATTTGCCAAGCGTAGTCGTTTCCTGCACCATTTTTATTTAGAATTTAATATAAGTTTTCTTTGTTTTTTTAGAACCTGACAAGTTCCATCTGTCCAAATTAGAAATACTAAATTTAAAAACAAACATATTATATTATAACCTCCAAAATAGGACAATTTAAACTCAAATTAGAACACGAATGTGACAAGCAATGCATATTCTAAAAACCTGAAATCTAGATTAAAATATTAAGTAAAAACGTAAGTTAAATATCAAAACAGCGAATAAAAATGATGCTTTACACACAGAAATCAACACTTTCAAATTATGTTATTACATTTTTATGATCGATGTTTGAATAAAACTTTGTTTACACCCTTTAAATCCTTATCGCGCGCTTATAAAAGCTATGTGGAAGGGTGAATTCAGCTACACAGATGGTCCCTTGTCCCAGCAGCCTGTACTTTCACGATCCTATTTTCCGTACTGTCAATTTTTCTCCAGGACAGTGTTTCTCATAACAAAGGTCTACCTTTTGTACTTTTCGCTTTGTCTTCTAAAGGTAGTTACCTGGAGGAGGCGTTCTACACAGAGAATTGATAATATAAACCGGGTATATACAACTAACTTATTACATACACATTGTCTATATTGCAACGAAATATATACCTTTTAAACAAATTGCTTCATTTTTACACAATTCTTTATTCATTACCAGAAAACATTTGGATATACATACTATATTCTGGGTAAATACATTCATATGCCGTGATGTACCTACGATGTATGTCCTACGTATGTGCAAATGCAAAGCTATGTGCATATTTAAACAGTGCTGCATGTACATAGTATGTACTGTCATGTTTATTCATTTGATGTATATACATAGAATATCCAATGTTATATGGGTTTACATGTTTTTTTCACATTGACTTTAAAGATAATGTAGTTAGTTCCTATTATTAGCAGTACGTTTTATTACGATTTCTATTTACACAAAGTGAATCTCACGGATGTTGGTTCTTGAACTACTGATAGACTTTTGAGAGAGGTAACATCAACATGTAAGTTGGGGCAGCAGCAAAGGTTTATATATTAATGCATAATAAATTTACAGCGGTATTTAATAGGACGACATTTAGAAAAAGGATGTTGTGAATAATAAAGGCAAGGACAAAAGTTACCCGCTAAAAGATATATTACTTTAGTTGTAAAGAATAGATGGGAGTTAAGAACTATGAAAGAAGGACGAAAGGACGAAGGGCTAAGAGATACGATAGGAAATGTAATATGTTTTTAAGGTTAGGATACGATGGCATACTCTATGTATATCTACAGGAATAGAGTCATAAATAATATGACTTTGTAACAGGAAGCACTAATGAGTGCAAGGTTATAGAGATTTTTAATTAGTTTATGGTATGGAAATATATTTATAGTTTCGTTATGAATCGTTCCGCCTAATTCAAGATTCTAAATCAACATTTTGTGTCTATTTTACGTCCAGGAGCTTGGAAACTAAAGTCAATTATGGCTAATAGTATAGAATTTAGCATGAGATTTAAATGAGACCCAGTGATTTAAAAAGTCTTTATTTGATTCTATACATAAAAAAGGCAAATTTGCTTGCTACATCAACCAACGGATATATCCTTCATTTCGTGCAATGATCTTTTAATAATAGCTTTTTGTAAGTTAAACAGACGTATGTACACAGCAAGCAAAAATTGCTATTTATCTTACTACAGTTAATACTCAAGTTTAATTCTGTATCTGAAAAATCTGATAAAGTAATATCGCAGTAAACATTTTGGAGTTACTTTGCCATAATATTGAAGATGGTTATGATTTTTTTGTAACGTACATTTCAGTTTCTCGCAGTCGTTCATATGAAATGTCTATTTTGTCGTCTACAAATGGCGAAACCACTCCATCTGTCGGAATACAAATGAAGATAAAGTTAATGCGAACTATAATTGAAGTGCAATAGTGATAGAAACGTCACAAAACAAGACACTTCACTAAATTGTTTACTAGAAATGTAATAATTTCGATCAATCGGTTAAATTATGTTTAAGTGTAAGAATGCGTCTTTATCTTGTCAGATAGTTGAGCAATATTTTGTTGGTAGAGCAAACACCAAACTGTCTAAGTTGGCTGAAATGTGTAATAAGGTTACAAGGTCATATGTTAAACTTAATGCAATTATTTGTTGAACTAGTAGAACGTGCTTAAACATATAATGAATGGAATAGAACTTGAATTTTAGCAAAACCGTTATTAGTTATTGAATTTTTACAAATTGACCTAAGTTATTATTATTTATATATTAATTGTGTATGCCTTTCGGCTTTACAATCTACAGTATTATATTTCTAATACATTTCATTCCTATATACATTCCAAACTTAAAAACTAAACTTAAAATAAACTTAAAATCTTCTCGACTTTTACTACTTCCAAAAGTGCTTTCTGCTTCTTCTTCTTTTGACCCTCTCTATTATTCTCCACCAGATTATTTATTCTCCTGTTTTTCCTTTTCTTCTTACTATTTCCGCCATCCACCTCTTTCCTTCACTGCCTCCCTTTAATAGCTGTCCAATATTCCTTTCGCTTGCTACTTTTTCCTTACACTCAAACTTAATGTGCTCCAGTGTTTCGTCCTCCGCTCCACACATTCTACACTTTCTTTCCTCACTCTTTTCCCAGTATCTGTATCCTTTTTCCTCATTTCCCAATCTAAACCTTGCTGTTCTTCTTATGTGTTTTATGTCCTTTTCTATAAGGTACTGAGGCACATTATTTTCCCATAACCTCTTATATCTTTTATTGTAGTTACTTTTTTCTATTTTTCCCATTCTCTCCTGCTGTTGTGTCTCCTTATCCCTTCTCCTTAGCTCCTCTGCCACACTTGCGCCACCTTCTCTTCTCCTCTCTGCCTCCTCGATCGCCATTCCATTCCTTTCAAAGTATTCTTTTCTCTTTTTTGGACCTCCTTTCCCCCCATTCTTTATGTAATCCTCTCTTATTTTCTTTAAGATTTTGCTTTCCGCTCTGTTCAATTTCTCCTCGTATTTTACCGCTCTTTCCCCTGTTTTAATTCGTATCTTGTCCCTCTTTAGCTCCTCCATCACCATGTATCCTGGCGTGCACCTGTCCAGCCCTAGAACCCATTTCATATATCTTACCTGTATTCTTTCCAACTTTTCTTGTTCCTTCCACCCCCAAACCTCTGCTCCATACGACATCATACTGGCTATCAGTCTCTCGTATATCCATATTCTCTTTTGTATGTCCCCCCCAAATACCTTTTCCCCTAGTCACCATACCCGTCGCATTGCTTGCTCTGCCTTCTTTGCCACCTCCCTTATATGCGCCTCTTCTCCATTATTCTTTTTAAAAGTGTAGCCCAGATATTTAAATTCTTCAACTTCCTCAATGTCCTCTGTCTTGTATTTCCACCTTTTAAGTCTCCTTTTTCCACCCCCTTTTTTAAATACCATAATTTTTGTCTTTTCCACGTTTAACTCTAGTCCTTTCCTGTCTATATACCTCCCTAGCCGGTGTGCCATCTCCTGCAGCTCTCCTTCCCTTTTTGCCAACAGGACTATATCGTCAGCGTATGCTAAAGTCCATATCTTGTAGTGCCTTCCTATTAGCACCCCCCCGTCTTGTCCTCTTTCCATTACCCCCTCCAAGTCTGCTGTATATATCGCAAATAAAATGGGGCTCAGAGGACAACCTTGCCTCAACCCCTTGTCTGTCCAGAATTCTTCTGATTCTTCACCCCCAACTCTTATTCTCATTCTTGTTTCTTCGTAAATTTCTTCAATACATTTCATTATGTCCTCATCTATTTTTTTCTTTCTCATGTACTTCCACAATTTCTGTCTGTCGACCATGTCAAACGCCGCTTTAAGGTCGATGAACATTGCATATATCTGTCCTCCTTTTTCACTTAGCTCTTTTTCAACTAAATGGTTCAGTGCGTATATATTGTCTAAAGTCCCTCGTCCCTTTCTAAAGCCTGCTTGTGTCTCGGGAAGTATCTCTTTTACTTTTACCTCTTCTTCCAGTCTTTCTCTAACAATCCCTGCATAAATCCTGTACCCTGTGTTCAGTAGTGTGATACCCCTGTAATTTTTGGCTTCATGTCTATTTCCCTTTTTATATATCGGCGTTATTACCCCTTCTCTCCAGCTGTCCGGCAGGTTTCCTCCTTTCCATATCTTGTTCATCGCTGTCAGTAATCCTTTCTCTATCCTTTCTTGCCCAGCTTTCCACGCCTCGTTCTTTAGTCCATCTCTACCTGGTGCTTTCTTTTCCTTGAGTTTTTGAATCTGTGTTTTTATTTCACCTACTTTTATATCGTTTACTTTCTCCTTCTCTTTTATCCCCTTCTTTGTTTTCTCGTTTCTTTTCTTTCCTCCTAGTACTCCCATAAAGTGTTTCGTCCACTCTTCCATTTTTATTTCCTTGCTTGGCTCTTTCCTTCGCTTTTTCTCCCTATTTATGTAATCCCATGCCTGCCTCTCCGTTGTTATATCTCTAATTTCTTTTTCTATTCCTATTTTGAACTCATTCTTTTTATCTTTTATCCTTTCGTTATACTCCCTTTGCTTCCTCTTGAAGTCTTCTTTACTTGATTCTCCTTTCTTCCATCTCTTTAGTTCCCGTTTTACCTCTTTTTTCCATTCTTTACATTCTTTATCCCACCATTTGTTTTCTCCCGTTCTATCAGATATTCTCCACCTTTTACTTTGGGTGGCTTCCTTCATCCTCTCTTCAATTTCCTCCATCTCCTCCGTTTCTCCTTCTTCCTCGTATCTCCGTTCCAATTCCTCCATAAACTTCTTCCTTCCTTCCTCTGTCCAATCGCTGCCCTCTTTCCATTCGTTTCCTTTTCTTTCACCTCTCCTCGCTTCCAACTCCACCACTAGCGGTAGGTGATCCGAGTCCACCCTCTCTTCCACTTTCATTCTTTCTACCTTCTGTCCTCCTCCCAGCGTTGTCACCACGTAGTCGATTACTGTCTCCCCTCTGCTTCCCACATAGGTATATTCTCCTTCTTCATCTCCTTCTTTGTTCCCATTTAGTACTATCCATCCTTGTTCTTCTAGCATTTCCATTAGTTCTTTTCCCTCGGCGTTTATTGTTTTGTCTTTCGTTGTTCTTTTCTTTTTTCTATTCCCCCATATTTCGTCCACCTCTCCCAACTCCCCAATTCTCGCGTTGAAATCCCCTCCAATTAATAGGTTTTCCTGTTTCTCATCCTTAATTATTTCTTTCATTGTTTCTTTTATATTGCCTTTACTGTATATTGTTACAATACCTAAGTTATTATATGTTATGCAAATAGAATTAAATATTTATTACGAACATTAGAAAGATAGACAAAATTTCG
Source organism: Panorpa germanica (assembly GCA_963678705.1). NCBI lineage: Eukaryota > Metazoa > Arthropoda > Insecta > Mecoptera > Panorpidae > Panorpa > Panorpa germanica. Next base: position 13,746,867 of record OY783211.1, on the reverse strand, counting down.
ATTCGATTCTTTATCTCGAAAAATCTTTCCTCCTGTTTTCATACACCATAATAGACAACCGATTAAAAGCGTTTCTTATGCGTTGTTTATATGTATAAAGTTAAACATCATTCTATTCAGAGGCATTTTTTTAAAAAGCGGTTCTTTACCGATTTTCAGTTATTCCAAATAAAGAAAAAATATATATTACGATCTCGCTATGGAAACATTTATATCAAAATTTGTGTTTCAAACCTTTTTTGGAAACCGTTTAACAAGTGTAAAAGTGTCGAATTACATTCGGTATTTTGTTCGAACTACCATGATCCAGTGTTTGAATATTCGAGTACCATTTTGAAAACTAGCATATAATATTTTTTATGATATATTTACTAAACAATTACGCTATAAAAATATTGCAAATTGTCTTTCGAGTATAGAGTGCTTCGAGAGGAGAGCATAAGCTAAGCTGGTAGCTCTTCATTCCCGTAACTCGTGGTATCTCCCACCCCATATCCCCGCGGGCACTAGTCATCCTCCTACACCCCTCTCTCAGCCCTGTCTACTCTGACGCCCTGCCTCAGCCTTTAAACCGGCAAGCAACAACCCTACTACTAACGTAACAGCAAAGAAGGATGAGTTTTTGGGGTCTTAGAGCGATTCAGTATTTTCGACAACAGGGTTTACGGTATTACCTTCTGTGCTCTTCTCTTGTCTTCTTTTGTTTTATCTCAAAAATAATATATTATTGGAATATAGGTAAGACTTGCGTGGTGGAATATACTCAAATTGGTAAAGACGGCGTGCTACATTTCAGGCGAAATTATTTGAATAGTCTTATGCCAAAATATGGTAAAGCAGACTTGTTGTTTTTATTCATGTGATTATATATATTAAAATAAAATCATACTTTGCAGTGATTTAAGGATTCAAGGAGAAAGTTTCGTTGATTACGTATTCTTTCCTTTCAATCATAACATTTCTGACAACTTAAATCCAATTTTGGTCAACTCAACGCTGGTCGTAACCTTGCTTCCCAAGAACATCAAAAAAAGGTATATCGACCTTGCTTCCCACGCAGAAATCAATTACCCTGTATATCAAAAACTACATCTGCTACGGAATTAGCCAGGTATTTTTGGAAGTAGTGTATAAAAATATCCAAAATCTTTCCTTGTAAAAAAAAAAATTGTATATCAATAGATGTTTATCAAAACATATTTATCATGTAGTAAATAATCAATAATAGATTTTACAACGATTTACTTTTCTAACTCGCACTCGCACGTTTGACAAGGCAGACGAGACGGAGTGTGTATAGTAGCTCTCGCCTTGTGTTGGCTTGCCTCGGTTCATGAGTGATATTTTGCCACAAGTCAAAGGAAACAAGAGACAAAACGCAAGAGTGTACATCGAACCACTCAGTTACTTGTTCCCTCGACAAATGTATAGCCCGAGTGACATTGGGTAAGCGAAAGTCGAGAGTGAACTTGTCCAATCGTGGTCTCGGCATATCGACAAACGTCTTGACAAATGTCTCGTGGAGAGTCAACAGACGGCATTACGTGTATATTTAAATGAACCTGAAGACACAGCAACCTTATCAAGCTTCCGTATTTATTTAAATGACAAAATGCTCTAATAAATAAATCCATTATGTTTTCCCAAATGCAATACGAGCCCAAGACATGTATAGACTAAACAATTACATCAAACTACTTAATACCCGTGCACATCTCAGGTTCTCGTAGTACTCCCACAATCGTCACAGTCAAGAAGGGGAGCAACATCATTTTAACTCCGTATATAATCCTAAACTCTATTCTTTTACTATTTGTAATACTAGTACTAGTACTAAACCTATATACGTCCTCATCTTTATATTTTCTTCCTTCTTACACAACTTCTTCCACTTCTCATACCACATTTAACAACCACCGCAATCTCCCGCTTCCACCCTACCAACGAACCCAACACACTCATAGTATTTCTCGTAAGACCCCCACCTCCGTTTGCCCTAAAACACGCTCGCTTCGTTCGCTAATTGCACATTCTTGGCATAGTTTCTATTCACCCTCTTTTACCCCTTCTCCTATATATTTCTCATACTCTCCTTTATAACTTTTAACCTCGTACCATCCGTTAGGAAAGCGCCTTAAGGGGTGGTTTTTGTGAAACATACCCCCTTTCTTTTCCCTTTATACCCCTTGTCTATTACTTTAACTCCCATACCGTATTCCTTAACAATCGTATTACACTTGCAAACACTGCTCTTACTTTTTTATGGGGTTTATACTACTTTTTTCTGTTATCTCAATTTTTGCTTTTTACAATTCAATATACTCGGAGCAAGGCAGACGGCTCCTCCTCGCTATTGTGAGGCGTTCTGTACGCTATATCCTACATTTATTTCTTGAATAGGTTACTATGGATTTATTATAATACAATCTATGATGATTTTTATGCATACCTGTCATAAGAGTCATGTGACGTCACATTTAGTGATGAAATTAGATCACCCGATCATTTTTCGCCCTTCTTACTTCATTTTATTTACCAATTCATAATATCATATAAAACGTATTTATCATATAAAAAGTCTGTTGTATAACAGAGACAGCAATTGATTAGAAAGGTAAAGGTTAGGTAAGCATATGACGTCAATAATCGAAATGATTTTTTATAAACTTTTGTCCATTTAATAATTAACGGAACAAAACAACTTTTTCAGAAAAATATTACACCTTTGAAAATCTTCCAGTTTAATATAGTACAATTTTATAGAAATTTGTTGCACTCAATATATGAATTTTTTGGAAAAGGAATAATTCTATTAGCATTTATAAACAAAGTTAAACTACAAGTTAATGGTATATAACATAGTTAATAACTTATAATATATGAAAAAAATGTATGCCTTTAAAACTTGAGTCTGTCTAGAATTTTAAAATCGGAGCCTGTTTTTCCATGCGGTAACTATTTACCGAAGACATTTCGTACAGTGTAATATTCATAAAATTAAATTCTCAATTTCTTCATATAAAATTAAATAAATATATTCTGTGTAAAATACAATATTTTATTTTAATCACAAATTGTCAATTCCCGTTGGATACCCTATACAAGTATCAGGAAATGATTAAAGTAATCTTTATACACTTCTGTACAAATTTCGTTTTGGTTATTAACTTCACTAATGAAAACTTAACGCAATCGGTTGCTATTAAACCCGACAATTTAATATTTGTACCACATAAATGTGATTAATTAGTACACCTACATAATAATAGCAGCTCCGATTCCCCCCTCTACCATTCCCCCTTCCTAAAGAAACAATAAGTGTAACAATAAATAAGTGCGTAACCCCTGAGCGTGTTTTACGAGTCAATGCTTTAGGAAAATATGAATGGTGATGCTTAATGCTAATCATGTGCAATGCAGAGTTTCTCAATCTGTAAAAGAGTAAGAGTCGGGTCGAAAGTTGTTTTTTAAGAATATCGGAAAACCCAGGGGACTGCATAAACAAAGAACAAAGAGAACGCACGTGTATACAAGTTAGAGAACACACACGGCATGAATGAAAGGAAACTGATTTCAAATTGGTTTTGAGCACGTTTTGGGCGACTGTTTCTATATGGCAGGGCATGCTTGCTTGCATGCTATTGATGGTGACATCACGAGCAGAGATATGCACAAATACTATTCAAAAGTATTTAAATACATATATAAACCCAATGAAATCACCTATTATGCTATTGTTAAAAATTCTATAGTCACGAAACACGGTCCGTCGACTCACGACGAAGTGTTTTAAACTTCCCGCGTAGTGTTACGTTATCATGTCACAATGTTCTAGTCGAAAACGATCAAAAGTAGCTCACTTTCAATATATTTTAGAAGGAAACGAATACCGCTAGATATTTGTCATATTTTCAATCTTAATTTTGGAAAAGATCTAAATTTTCAAATTGTCAATTTCCTTTATTGGATATTTTAACATTGAATAATTTGAAATACATTAAAATATTTGTGATTTCAAAGAAAACGTAATTAAAGACTAAAATGTTGGAAAAGGTTAAGAACCGCTGCACTATCATAAAAAACATATATTTATTCAAGCTTTATTAAACTTTAAGAATCATAGAAAAATTGAATTTCATAAGAAAAAAATAACAAAAAAAAATACCGACTTTTTATGTCACAGTCTAATAAACCTGTAATTAAGTTTTTATTGAATATTTATTAATTGCTTTTGTTGTATTAATTTGAACATCGAATTAACATTCAATGAATTATTTTGAATGTTATTAGGACATTAAATATTGTATCGGAACAAAACGGCGCTAACCACAAGGCACGACTCCAATCGAATCGACTCGACTCGACTGGTTTCAATTTTTTTTATTTTGATAAAATTGTTTATGGTTTCGATAAAAACTAGACTTTCAATTTTTATTTTCTTTAATGGCATTATTCTTGAGGTGATTGAACAGGCTACGGTAATACGTACAAGAAAAACAGTGGCGCTACCTTTTCGCGGTTTGTAAGGAGCATAATGTGTATATTTACTACGTCTTTACTCAGAAAATTCACTTTTTACTTACATCATTTCTTTTTCAATTTAGTTGTGCACTTTTGCTATTACAAAAACTGTTGTACCTGCAACAGCGCCAGAAGCGAATTAGTGCTTACAAAGCAAGAATAAATTTCCAAATTCATATAGGCACAAAAAGAAAAATAATTATCAACTGCAAACGCGAGCCCCGAATCTGCCCGAACCGAATGAGAATGCAACTGTGTAGAACACACACGGCTCGAATGAAACTAAATTGATTTGAAATTGGTTTTGAGCGACTGTGTTTCTAGGTCGCAGACAATTACGTTGCATGCTTTTGATGGTGGACATCATGAGCAAAGATGTGCAGAAATACTTTTCATAAGTATTTAAATACATACAAATACCTCACAATACGACACAATAAAATGCTCTATGTTATGCTATTGTTAAAAGTTCTATAGAGTCACGAAACACGTTTTTCGTTTTCGTTGGAAACTTCGTTGCACGGCTAGTTTGGAATCAGTCGACCAAATAAATAAGAACCATTCTAATAAAGATTGTTCTCAAAAGATAGTAATCAAAATCAGTAAAAGATATCGACCACTTTCTTTTATTCTCTTTCGATGTTTTATATAAATTATTTCGGCAAAAATTTTATATTGACTATACGTTCTATAAGTTTAAAACGGGTTCACTGACAACTTAATATCAAAAAACCAATTCGACTCTGTCATAATCTTGTCGTACATGATTAAAAAAAAAAAAAATAAGATTGAAGAGACTATTTATTTTTTAATATAAAATGTAATAAAATTAAATTGAAAATTAAAATGATTGACAGGGCTAAATATAAAAAGGGTATAGTATATATAGAAAAGTTATTTAAAATATATTTACTAGCGTAGAAAAGGGGTGGTAATAATGTTGAAGACAGGGACGCTGTAGAGGGGGATGAACATTTTAATAATGTCAACTCTAGTAATTAAATATTGTGGTACGATGTCCCGGAGCTATGAGTATCATTAAACCATTATGACTGAATTAAATTGACGAGTATCATATGCTCTTACAAACTTTTATAAGGTTTTATATGTTGGACGCGGCATATTACATTTACGGGAAGAAATTTTAGGTTTGGTAGGATGACATATTTGCATAGTATATGCACTCTTTAAAAATTGCGGGACTTTTTTTTTAATTATAATGCTACAACTATAAGTATAGATATACTTATCTAGTGGCTTACATTTCTATAATTACACGGTGTGGTAGAGATTGTTCCAATGATCAATTCTACATGATTAGGTTACTATATCCTAGGGTTTAATCCTGCGAAGTCATTCATCATTACAAGAATCATTACCATCAAGCAACATTGGCAAGACTGATACCTAGTAAATTATTTGGTGAAATACGAGGCGTGTTTTTTAAGTGAGTACCGTTTTGGAATTAAAAAAAGACGTGCAAAGATATCGCAATAATTTTATTTTTACATTAAAGCCTGTACCTTAATCTACTTTTCTACATAATTTCCGTGAATATTGAGGCACTTGTCATAACGTGGCACCAGTTTTTGAATACCCTCCTCATAAAATTCTGCCGCCTGACTTGTTAACCACTGTATCCGATTCGCCACATGTGGACGGGCATTGTCATGCAGCAAAACGATACCCTTACTGCTCTCACCCATTTCCTTACCATTCCATCACTCATAATGTTTTGTCCGTAAACTTCAAAGATCTCACGATGAATATCGATCGGTTTTACGCCTTTAGCACTAAGAAATCGTATAACAGCCCGTACTTCACAGTCGGCGGGACTCACGATTGTCGGAGGCATCTTAAACACTCAGTAAACAACGTATACAATGAAGAATCAGACTGTAATGGCTGTAGAAAAGTAGATTAAGGTACAGGCTTTCATGTAAAAATAAAATTATTGCGATATCTTTGCACGTCTTTTTTTAATTCCAAAACGGTACTTACTTAAAAAACACGCCTCGTAGTTTGACTTAAGGTTAGTTATTCGATATAGCTACACCTTTTATTTTGAATCTTATAAAAAAAAGTATTGCACTTTCGCATATTTTCCGGCGCTATTAATATAGTGAAAACATGTACAAATCACTGCGTGATATACATTATACCATTTATTATTAAGAAATAGACAGTATTTATGATTAAAGTTGACCAATAAATGTGAAATATGACGCCATATTTATTTATATATGGAACAATGTCATTATTTCTAACCTCAAATTTGAAATTTTAAATTTAGGCATCAATATTGTTTTTTCCTAAATAAGAAATGGTATAATGTATATTGCGTAAGATTTGTACATATTTTGAGTATACAACAAACTCCATAAAACATACAAAAATGTAGTAGTTTTTTTTATAAGATTCAAAACAAAAGGTGTAGGTATATCAAATAATTACCGACTTAAGTTCACTCATGAAAGAATACATTGTAGTAGTTCAATGAATTAAGTCACACAAATTTCACGCTATTCTGCACCCACACCCCCAAATCCTCTTTTGGTGTGACGTCGTACATATACAATTAATCCAAAAATTTTGTGTTACTTTTTCAGAGTACGTAGTGCCGAAAGTAATATTTTAACAAGTTTAAATATTGAACTTTCTCGGTGGTCACCCTATTTACATGTAAATACAAACACATTATTATTATGAATTGCAATTATGCGGTAGATTAAAAAATAATTGTAGTTTATTTTATTAAAAAAGACTCGTCGGTATATTAATAAATAAAGTGATAAATTTTAAAAGCTTTTAGAGCTTTTAAAAGCTCTCCGTTATTAGTAATAAACAATTTTATATCTATATTTTATTTGCTATTCTTTGCTTACAATAGGTAAATAAACTCTAAACCATATAAATTTTATGATGTCTCGTTTTTAATGCACAACTGATAAATAAAAAAACGAGTATGATGAACTAAAAACCAACCATTACGGTACGACTTAACTAACTATGGGTTTAAAATGGGACAGTTATTTTAAACTGTTAATTATATTCGATGTAAAATGAATAATGTGTGATAATAAATTAAAGAAATGAGTTAAGATGTCATCCAGAAATTATGTCACACTAATTTCATGAGTTTTAACCTCCCGCCCCCATTTCCACACATTGTAAACCTCCTCCTCATGTAGTGAAACACATTTGAAAGGAATCAGTTCTTTTTAGTCTTATTTTGTCCTTTGGTCGTGGTTATCTCTTTTTTAGAAAGACAAATCTTGTATCAGATGTGTTGTCACGAAGCACATGGCTCATTTGTCACATTTTAGGACTCTTCTCCTTCTTTTAAGTGTGACGTAATTATGAATGGGAATAAATAATCCTTTAAAAATATCAACTTTACCTGGATTCAATGTAATTGCTCAAATTTGAAATAAAACTTATTTCTATTCGGAAAAATGTTACTATTATTGAAGAATTTATAAAGAGGTCGAGATTTATTTATTTAAACTTTTACATAAGAATAAAAAATATATATTTATAAACTTGTAAATTTTTTTACTTGTAACGTTTTTTTTCCTAATGTAATGCCGGCTTTCTGTTTGTTCTTTTTTATCATCTTTTCACTAGATATTTTATGCTCTTACAGGTGGTCGGATCGATTTATTTAGGATGTTAGATAAAAATATATGAGTGTAACAGTAAAAAAGAAAATAAAAGTGGATCTTAGTATTCTATTATGTTTTATTCTATTAACTTTACTTATTTAATAAGAAATGTACTGTATGCATATTATATAATGTGACATTTCTTTAAAAGCTTTGATTCAACATTCGTAAAACATGATCAAATGATAAACACTATTGGAAAACTATAACATCATATTAACAGAGGCGGCCTTGGACGGAAAATATTATTCTTTTCGCGGCGGAAATAGTATTTAGTATTGGTCGTCCAGTCCACGTGAAAACGTCATAAAAATAACTGTACCAGCTCTGGAGCCATCCGTTTTATAATTGTTTCCAGTATGTTCAGTATTGCAGTTCTTTTTCCGTATAATTTGAGATAAAATTCCAAGTGATGCAATGATTGCTCCTTTAAAAATACCTTCTAAAGTCAGATATACTTGTCTGCACAATTCTAGCAACATATTAGATAATTTTGAACAAAAGTAAAATATAATCTTGTAAACTGTTCCTCCACCAACTTACAAAGAATGGGACATATACGAAGATCTGAGTGTCGACATCAGAGACTTAAACATGGCGCCGGTCAATAACTGGACAGTCTCCCTTCCTACTTTACCCTTCACTTACCTTGTCCATGTTGTTCACTGCTCTACTTCACGTTTTCCTCAAGCTACCTTTTTCTACCCCTCCATTTTGCTCTAAGTCTGAGGATGAGGGGATGAGGAACTCTGAGACTTGCCTGTTACTTCATCTGGTACCTTTAACTGACCTGACGACCACTGCGTACATTGATAACTCCCTCTCTCTCGTCCCCCTGACATGGTTTACCTTCATTCTTCCGACCCATACCTCCGCCGTCATCAAACCATTGTTCTGCTTGAGTCAACTATAAACGTAGATCATCGACGAGGAGTCTTCCGTTCCCTCTCTTACTCCTTCCCTATCCCTTTCGTCCCATTAGGTGTACAACTTCTTTTGTATTCCTCCAGGATTTTGAATATTGTTTGGAAAGAGATTTATTGGGAGCACTGAATTATTAAAATAAATTTCTCTAACAAGAATATTTTGCTGAAAATGTTTAGTGAATAAGTTTACTTTAAAATTACTTACCGTACATCCGCTGTGTGCCAGTAATACGCTTTATTTAATATTAATCAGTAGCTTCAATTTAAACAATTATTCCAACAAAAATAGTGCCGATCCAAGTACCGAAACTAAAATCTCTTCAGTTCGAAATACACTTGGTCACCGCGCTGTCAAAATATAAGTTAAATTCTAATAATTATAATAATCCCTTCGTCGCGATCAGATATGACTCCGATTCTGAATCGAAAATGATGAGAAAAATTTAGTATTCCTTAAATATGTGTTTGTGCACACATACAGTGTGCGACTGCAAAACTGGCTCATGTAATCAGTGCCAGATTTAGAGCTGTGCAGGCACTGGGGCAACGAGGAGTGGAGGCTCCTAATTTTTTTCCGTTAAGTCTTTCGAAAATTTATTGCTTTTATCTCTATTGTGAAGGCCCCGGGGCAGCAGCCCCGCCTGTCCTCCCTCAAATCCGGGCCTGCATGTAATAATGAAGTTTTCTTAAACAAGTTATTTATCTGAACTGAAATTGTAATAGACTTTGTAAGCGTTTCTTTTAAGCGCATAAAGATGTTCTCTCTTAATATGGACTATACGACAAATAAAACTGTCTCACGACAAAATGTAACAGCGGCACGTTACTACTATTCAGACAAAACTGTCTTAAAAAAGCCGCGTCTGTAGTGTAATAATAAAAACAAACAAAATCATTGCAATTATTTGTTTTTTTTTTTTCATTAAAAATATGTATAGTTAAAATTATGAGAGTGGCAGTAACACATGTTTAAATACTACGTTACGATGGTGAATTTTATCTTATTCGTTTCTGTATACATTATAAGAAAATTAATGAAACAGTGATTTTTCATTCTAACGTAGATTTATACGGAACAACTTGTTTTAAGTATTAGTCAATTAGAAATTTGAGCTATAGAAACTTTTCTTTAAATCTTATTGCTTTCGTAATTTTTTGTAATCTTTGCATATGTGTAAACTAGACTATTGTTGAAGTAACAGGTCTGGTAGTCAGTACACACCCCTCCCCTCCGCCCATTAACTTAATTCAACAGTGCGTGCAAGTGTCTTTAGTTCTTTGTAGTAATGTATAATAAATAAAAATAACTTATGACTAATCCAAAGAGATAATTGAATTTAGTTGCAGACGACGTTATCTTGAGTTCACTAATTACGTCTATGGCTGTGTACAATATGTAATTGCAATGCACACACACACACACACACAGACGTCAAGAGATACAATTACATAGTCAACGATTACAAAAATGGCGCCAAAATATGTATGTAAAATATATATACTGTACTTTTTAGGAATTTATTTATACTGGTTGCATATATATTTTTAAAAATTAGAAAATCCTTTATTTATCTTTGTTTAAAATTTTTCACAAAAAAAATATTTTCTAAAGAGTAAATGTTTGATAGAAAATCCATAATACGGAGACACCTATGATACAATTTCGATTTTTTTTTTAAATTTAATACCGGTCAATTTCGGATGCTATGTTGGCAGTTTTTGTTGTGTAGTGAACAACACCGCTGCCTAATAACTTTATGCTTATATGTATGTACATAATCAATTTAACTTGATAACAACCAAACCCAGATATAGATAAATCTTTTTATGATATAGATAAAATAATATAAGGGGAGATACATTTATTAGATAAATTTTAAGATTTAAATCATTTGTAACTATTTAAACAAAAATCCTCGACTCACCGTACATCTTTCCCTCATCAGATAAAATAATTTTTCTTCTCCCACAGGGTGGGTATATTGCCAATGCCTCCTGAAAGCTTTGTTCAATATCAGGACTCCATACCCCCTCCGCATCCGCTGACATTTCTTTTTCATCCTGTAAAAAGAAAATCAAAATTTAGATATTTATTATAGATAATAAAGCAGAAAGAAAAGTAAAGGTGAAATAGCATTTCACCTCATTATTAAATTATCCTATATTATAATGTTCCAAGTGTATATTTATATATTTGGTTCGAATTTTGTATAGTAGATCAAAAACGGCCCCAGAGAAATTTTTAAAAAATTTCTATTTCGTAGAGAAATTTTTTTTAAATTATTAAAAAAGAGACTTTTGGCGTCCATTTTTCCATGAAAACCCGTAATTTTGGAAAAACTGAAAAAAAAAAAAGTGAGCGCTTTTTTGCTGTATAACTTTGTATTTGTAAAAGGTAGAAAGGTGAAATTCTGCATGTGTATTACGCTATTGAATGTGAACATTTTTCAAAACTTAGACATTCAATATTTTATAAAAGGGACGCCCGGTAGGAACCTCTGCAGAAAGCTCAAATTTTGAATTGTGTAATAATGTAATATCATATTAAAAAAAAAAAATTCAAAATTTTATTTGGGGGCACGGGGCAGCACACTGGTGTTTTAAGCCCCTGTTTGCATGTATTGCTTCAGATTTGTGCTGTGTAAATATAAATTAAAACTTGATTGCTACGTACAAAGAGCACGAGCGCTATTCTAATCTCAAACTTTTTATGAATGTTTACCTATATTTGTATTTATATTGTGTCACTAAAAAAAACTCTAGCGATAACCTCGAAAATGCCCATAAACGCATTTAGCCATTAGCAAGTCCCGATAAAAGCTCACAATACGAAAAGCACAGTCGTAAAAACTACTAATCAATATTAAATATAATAATACAAATACAGGAGTATGGTATAATAAATCTGCAATTACCATATTACTAATAGTACTATTACTATTTGCAAATGCGTGTCATATAAAATATGAGTATTACAATCAACATTTATACAGATTTTATCGTCCGTAGTCATTATTATTTATTATATAATATATAAACAAATAAAATGAATGGGTACCAAATTACAAAAAAATGATTTGTAGTAAATTATTAATTTAAGATAAAAGATTGCTATTACTGTAGTAGCTGTTATGTTATTTTATAAACGAATACGATTAGAAACAATAAACTAACAATGAATACTACATGTATGTGTATAAATTATATTCTAATACATCTTATTATAATGTATGCAGTGTCACGCTTACCACAAGCTAATTCCAAGGTTCATTTTTCACTTATCATATAGAAATTGTCTTGCAGTGCAAGATTCATAGTTACTAGCTTACCATAAACTAATTAAAGTGTCACATAGCGTTATATCTTCTACTTCGGTGTAACTGGGTACAATTGAAATTGGTGTGAGTTGTAAAAGTACAAATTTACAAGAAATCGAAATTGGAAGAATGGGAAGTGTATGCTTCGAACAATACTTGATTAAGGCCTCGCGTTTGCAATCAGTCGACCCATGTGCAGACGGCCTTAATGTTTGTTGTCTTTATTGCGTTGTCACACAAGTGTGGACACTACGTTACCCGGTTTTTGAGCTGAAATTCTCTCAACTAAACAGGAGCAAAGTTTTGATTACGTTAATATACGCGTATTTATGCAAATATTAAGTACATAATGAGCTGATTATGGAATAAATCCTTCCACTACAATCTGCAACGACGAGCGTAGTTACGTGAACATAGTTATGTGAGTGCATCGCTTTATCAGTTGATAAATATTCAAATGACCTGACTTACCTCTCCTCCAACCAACGAACCAGCCAACTAGCGTTGATTATCGTGAACGTTTACGCGGAAATTTCATAGGCAGCAGGAGTACATATATACAAATGTTTATTTTTAGTTTAGATTACTATTAAGTATTCACGCGATGGGTTTGTTTTGTTTGAATAATGAACATAATTTTATTCGTATATCAATTTACATGCGATATACTTTTAAACAAAACATTGCATTAACAAAAATAATTGAAAGAGAAATGGATACAACTATGGATACTGATAGCTTTTCCTGTCCCATAGAAGTGTTTAGATAATTTTTTATCAGTTTAAATTTCGAAAAACGTTTTTCAGCTGTTGCACTTGTAACCGGAAGGTTCAAGAATAGAAAGCATGCTGTTATTACCTCCGGAAAACTGAATTTAATTTTATCAGCAATAATTCCATGACTTCCTTAATGGAATGAATTTTCTGAATTTTAGATTTTAAGCATGATTTAAAAGCAATTAATTGTTTATAGAGATCAACTGACATGTTTTACTGTATTTAGCTCATCAAAAAAATGCTTCGTTATCTTCTTTCTTTTATTTTTGAAAACAGTTGTTACTCCCCACTCTTTTGCTAGATCTCTCGACTCGTTCAGCAAACCATGGAATGAATTTTAATTTCTTATTTCAGATTCTTTAAGATTACTTGGTAAAATGCTAGCTTTCTGTATGTCATGCTGCAGAGCTTTAGAAACAGGATTAATGATTTCAAATAATGAAGAAAACAAAAAAACAATTTTTGTTTATACACCCTATAGCCCGGGGGGCCGTAGCTACGCCCCTGATCAGAGAATTACAATCAAAATATTAAAATAGATGTATTATTCTAGAACTAAACAAAAATAAATAATTGAATATAATCATAAAATCTAAAATTGAAAATAAGTAAAAGAATTTGTTTAAAATAATTTACAATTATTTACGTTCATTTAAAAGGATAGTCCAACAACAATAGAATAAAAACGATAGTGTGTTTCAAAATAAGTACTTACAATTTTTAAAATAGTTTATAATTAAAAAAACAGGCTGTTATACACACGCGTAATACACGCGAACTGAATAGAAATAATATAAACCATAAACAATTCATTTAAACTATACCGCAACGCAGATATACTCGTACTCATAGCAGTAGTATAACAAAATCATATATTCATAATACATCTGGATTGTTTTGTATACATTTTTGATATTATTATTTTATATTTATTATATTTATTTAAAAAATAATATAGTTCATAAAAATGATGTTAAAATAAAATAATAAATAGAAATTTATTATATATTTTATAATTCAAAATATGTTATGTTTTTATAAAATATGAAAATTCAATTTACATTTTTATATAAATATCTTTTACCAAAACAAAAATCAATTTGCTATTTAATATAAATATGACTGCATGGTATAATGTTTTATGTGTATTACAAAAATATGGCATTTCATTATTACAATATGTTTGTACTTAATATGCATTTATAAATAAATTACATTTATAAAATATAACATTAGGCATTATATTTTGAAAATTCAAACAATGGCGGTTAATACGTAAATCTGTATAGAGGATGTCACATCGGGCGGGAATTCCCGGGAAAGCACATTGATTTTTAATTCATATTTCCTTTGGAAAAATTCAAAAATTTACAGGTACAAACTGATTTTATCATTATTATCGTTAAATAAGATAATCAATCAATCAAATTATATACTATATCAAGGATCGCTATTTACATTAAATAAGCAAATTAGTCTTTGACTTTTTACTTCACTATAGAAGCTGTGTATATGAAACAATTTCATTTTAGTTAGAGAAAGATGATCCCATATAAAAACATTGAACGAACAGAGACGAACTATTTCTTTTATCACTATTTAATAAAAAAATATACATAATAATCGGTACCTATCTCAACTAAGAGTTAGCTCAGGCGCTTGTGCAAAAAGATTATATTGTTTTGACTCAATCTTCAAAAAATATATCAGATATTTTATTATAATTAAATGATATATATATTTGTGAATATATTTGTATAAAAATTTATTAGAAAATATTAGAAGTGGTGGAGGTATAAACTGTTCCGCGAAACACGTTTGCCGGGATGCTCACCGATGCTCATGTTTATGAAAATCTCAAGATTTGCGCGTCATATATAGTTTAAAAACAGAAAGTTTGGCGGTGAGGTTTCCTGGTGGTGACTCATGTTTAAAAAAGGATATAAGAGTCGTATAAATCTAAGATGCGATGATGTATTTTATCTTATTCATTCATTATAACAAAAATGAGTGAGACAATGCTTTTTCCTTTTTATCGTGAATTTAGTACAACTTGTTTTCAGCATGAGTCACTGACGATGTTTCAGTATTTGAACTATATCTGTCTCATTTGCTCTTATGCTATGCACACGTAAGTGCTTCTCGCTTACTCCATGATAGATGCTAACCAAAAAAATGTCTTTACAATAGTGTGCGCTATATACAAGTTCTAATTATTACAACAGAAATTAGGTTGGCTATTAAATCAATATTTCGTCAATTATAATTAAGTATTATAACAAATAATTAATACTAATTACTATTTAGGAATCATCAATAAAATACGTCACACTAATTTAAAACTTTTTTAAGCCCCCCGTCCTCATTGTCACAAATTGTGGACCAACTCTTCTTTCCAATTGTGATGTCACAAATATGTTTTTAGTCCTATTTTGTTTTGTTTAGTCTTTGCAAGTCGTATAACCCCCCCTATCACCTCTTGTCACACCGTTCTCCACCCCTTTTGCGCGAACGTAATTACTGGATGACCCCTTGGTACTAACAGTATTATTATTGAAATAAATGATTATAATGCATTTCTCTTGCTATAGAATATTTTATAATATATTATTACGCAATATATATTTAAAAGAAATGTATTGTACAGCGAAATATAGGCAAAATTATATATGAAAACTAGCTTGGTAAATTCTTGCAACATTTCCATGACACGATTGAAGTAAAAACAAGTCCGTTTTATGTTTTCCTACTAAATAATTCAAACAGGATTTTTACTGACCACTTCAAATACCTGGGAACAGCGTCAGATGGTTTTCATGGTTATTTAATGACACAATGAGGAATCCTTAACAACTGTCATTTCAAAAGTTAGATATCTATCCTTTGTTCTAAAATATATATGCTAAATCAATAAATTGATCTTTTTTATTTTAATAATAAATTATTATTCTAAAACTTGTTAAATTGTTTTCGTTATTTCATTTTTAAAAGGTGGCAAACCTAGTTACTAGTTAGCAGTGACGTCCATCACCTGCTCTGTCACATGTCATTTATCTTATCAATTAAATGATTATTTTTGCTGAAACTGATACGACTGTATTGCAGATGATTAGTATATATACTCACTTGTCTAAGTATGTGTGTATGCAATATCTACTGCAGTGTATAAAACGAAATATGATATGTTTTGTAATGAGATATATTTATGTATCACAAACCTTTCATCGTAAATTGTAATTAAATACCATTTTTTAATATCATAACAGCCACTAAATAATGGGTTGGATGCAATTTAGAACAAATCAAAAAGATCTTTTGAAATTGAATATTTAAGATGATGGAAACATTAAGTAAAGCACATCTGCTGGTATAAGATGTAGATATCACAACTGAATAAAAGTGAATTCGAGAGAAAACAATTATGCATAATCTTAAGACTAATATATCAGCAAGAATTGAATTCGAGAAGAGAAAAATTGTATGTGAGATTGTTACTGCGAAAAATATTTGGCTATTCCAGTACATCACCGAATTCTACTCAGGCCTGACCAAGACATCTTATAGGGGAACAGTATTCTCAGAATGCTGATGCACTTTATATATAAAAATTCTGTCTGCGTATGTTGTGTTTGCGTAAATTGGAAAAGTAGTCGGTCGGTCGATTAACTTGAAATTTTGTTTTCGAAAATCAAATACATTTTTTTTCGTTTCTTACCAGTTGATCGTCGTCTGAATTTGTACATCTTTTATTTACTTTCTCAGTCATTTCATATCAGATTGAGCCACAGCGAAGTGTGGCCGAATTTAGCTAGTGTTATATAATTATTAACTTTTATTATAGTTAATATTAACATTTAGTAGAAAGAATTTTATGATTGGGAAGATATTTTATCATCGAAGAAAATTTTCTGTAAAATTACTAATAAAAAATATTATTTATTTGATTTAACGTCGAACTATTTCCGATATTGAGTTTAAGCAGTTTTTATGGTATCGTAGCCTTCTATATGTGAGCTACATCACTGCCGAACACATTATAAATATACGATACATATAATTGAAACATATGAAACAGTAAAATAGTTTAACAATTTTGTAATATTAAATTTTCAACGAATGACAAAATACCGAATTTAGTATAAAACTCACAACATATTTTCTGATTCATTTCAAGAGGCTTTTTCCTTTTATTCTAACTTGACGTAATTATAGTTTAACATGAAATCTTGATTAATTTTTAATTGGCGTAAAAGATACTTGACAATGTGTACTTACATCACTAATATCGCCGACGTCAAGGTGTTTGGAGTCCGAGCCGGAGCCATTGGTGTCAGGCGGCGGCCCGGCGCTCACAGGGGTCCACGGCGACGAAATGGTGCCGGCTGCCACCACACTGTCTGCAAAAGAAAACAAACAAACATTACCTAATGCCATTTACCATTTTAGGGACACTGTTAATAAAGTAAGTGAAGATATTATCATTAAATTATTGGTTATAAAAATGCACACTGATTACTCATGTAAGTTATGCATATTAATGTAACCATCTTTTTCGACTCTTCAAATGTCGACTCATTCGACCATAAAACTACCTGTCTCGCTCACTTTTCGTAAAACGACTATCTCTATCTCTGTTACGTTAGTTTCAATAACTGTCTCCCTCATAGTTTGAAAAACGACTCTCTCGGTCTAGACTCGGACTCACTCAAACTAGAATCATAAAGTTACGATCTTTAGAAAGCTTTGAGTACACTATAATCATTTTTAAGTTGGTAAGAAAAATTGAATCAAATCTGAGTTACTTTGCAAAAGAAGAAATTGTCCAAAATTTAAGAAATATTCTAGCAAGTGTCATACCAGTTTGGAATCCTTATGAAATGCGCCAACTTTTAATGTTACTTGCCAAACTCGCACAGTACATTTTTTTCAGTAGTCACTCTAAGTTGGGTGAAGAATTAATCTTGAATATTTAGTTGGAGTTGGCAGTTGGCTTTACATTTTAAGCTAGAGTTTACATTATTCAGGATCACAAAACAAAAATTTTATTTTTAAAAGTTAAGATTTGTAGCAACATGAATGAAAAGTTTAGTACATCTTATATCGTTTGCGCTGATCATCTCAAATTTTTCAAAATTTGTCATTTACGACGCTTTGCTACTAGACGCCTCATTTGAAGTTCTGATAGTCAACTTTATTGCACCATGTGAGATGAGAATTGTGAGTGAGAATTTTACTCTAACCAATAAATTCTTTTAGGTCCAAGTGAATAGAAAGATATACATATCTCTTGTTGTATTCCACTACATTTAATCAAGGATAGTAATTACACAGGAAAATAAAATTCTAAATTTGTCATTTTTATTTTTAGTATGTATTTGTCTAACAAACTATCTCAACCTGCCATCTACAAAACTGCGAATCCATTTTGACGTGTTACAAGTAAAACCATTTGACAACAACTCCCCTTCCTTCACGTTAGTAAAGATAAAATCACGTTTAATTTGGTGCTAATGAACATACGAGTATGAATCACATTTACGTATCAAAATCTTTTAGTCATAACAAAATAAAAGCAACATTTTCAATGTTAATTTTGTTATTTTATTAAGTGTAATTCAGATCATGGACAGTTTCATTTTTCATCAGACTAAAGGACACGTTTAATGACGATAAATCAAGGTGTTGGATAAAAAATAAATTTGAACATTTGCCAATGACCTGAATCGATGCCAACTTCTGTCTTGATTAAGATTTATACGACCAAGTGATTAAGTAAATATAGCTTGCGTACACGCTTGTTCATTTAAAAAGAAAAACTAATAAAAGAAAGACGAATATATATTTCTAGCACCGTGTACTTCATGTTTGATTTGATTAAAAATTATTATTCAACTTAGTCATTATACTGTCTAATTTAATTTAAAAAAAAAAATGTTATTCACTGGGCATTCTAATTTCACCAAATCACTTCTTTCCTATCACCCCCGCCACTGGATGTAATTTTATTATTTTAGATATAAAGATTTATTTTCTTCATCTTCAAGATTCTACACCAAAACTAGTTTCAATACAATGCAATTTCTTCATACAAGTTTTCCAATTGGAAATATTTCTCAAAGAATGACCAATTATTTTTAAATAATGATGGAGATGTTTTCGAGTAATTGTAAAATTTAAATGATAAACAAATTTTAGATTGCAAAAAATTACAGTATATGCATACAAAAATATAATAGTAATATATATATAATATAAATATAATAAACTCACCAAAATTAAAATTCATTATTATTATTAATATAATATTTAATAATTTATTAATATTTTAATTATAATATTTATAATATTAATTTAATTAATATTTAATTAATTAATATAATATTAATGATAATTATTATTAATATTATACACAGTTGAAGATAGAAGTTAAAATAAGACTACTATAAAACTATGAAATCCTTTGAATTACGAAATTCTTATTGCTTAATGAATGAATTAATTATTGAAAGGTTTTGTTCTTTCGCTTTATACAACTAAAACTCCATTGAATTTATCGTTTGCAGCGATAGGGTTCGGCTTTTAGTAAGATCAGGTTAAATTCCTTGCGACCTGAGCAAGAACAAATCACACTGAATGGAATGGCATCTGTGACAAATTTACACTGCAATTTGAAAATTTTGTGGGCGACTCACTAAACATATTTCATATTTTCGATAATGTTTTTTGGTGACACAGTTAATATATAATTATTTCTATAATTACTGCATGATAAAATGACATTTGAAGAATACTTTGTGAAATTTTCATAAATAAATATAAAGAAATGAGGCATTGACAGCGAATCTCCGCAGACGTCACAAAAAAAAGTAACATTGCGGTGCCACTTATAACTCATTACTGGGTTTTCTGAAATCGAAAAACCAAAATGGTTTCATTAGTTGATAAGTTTCTGCAGATAACGCTGTCGAGTTTTTCTTATTTTATTGATTTTTCAATTTTTTACAGCACTTAAAGGTCAAAATACCGATTTGTCATGAAAAAAATCATAAACTTTGTTATTTTAAAATAAGTTATAATTAAAAAATAATAAAAAAAAACTCTACAGCGTTACCTCGGCATTTATGTAAAGAAAAAGTGAGCAAAATTCCAAAAGAATCGGTCCAGTAGATTTTGTGTTAGAGAGGGCACCGACTATGAAAAAGCTGTGTGAGAAACCGCATTTAAAAATTTCAAAGTGACACGAAAGTAGACCAGAGAGGTGAAGACTTAAAACTCTATATCTCCGACAGTTTTACTCCAATCGACTTCAAATATTTACACAATAAACTTAATATGTTGTAGAACAATAAAAAAAACTGAAAAAGATGAAAAAAAAAGTTGAAACCTTACCCTCCCCCTTAAAATACTATATCATTTTCATATACCAGTTATGAAATAAATATATACCGGGTCTAGCAATCAAGGTAGATCTAAAACAGTCGTAGATAGCTCCAAATCACCTTGGTGACGCACGGTAAGGACCTTTTGTTTAGTATTAAATAATTGAACTATGTCAAAGATATATTTTCGATGAAAAGGGAGGATGAAGTTGAAAGCACTTTAGTGGTTTCCCTCCTCAAAGGAAAATTCAGATGAACACTAAAAATCATTAATTATGAACTGGAAAAGATATATATTTAACAAAGCTTTATTGAATAGAAATTTGTCACAAGCAGACAACGCCACTTGCAAATAAATGAACATATTTATCTAGAATGAAGAGCACTCAAATCCATCTGTATCTACATAGGGTATGCTCGCATTTCTAGAAAAATATTTAACCAATCTGAGATCCTCACAAAGTTATTAGACCGCTACAATTCGGCTGGACTTTCAAGAATCTCTTAAAATATCTCAAGCGTTCTGTTCTACCTAAAAGCTCTCTTGGTATCGATCTGGAGTGAGAGAGTGAGTGAGTGAGGGAGTTCCCTTGCCTTGCCTTGACTTACCATGGTAGATGAATATACTACAAGTATCTCCCTATTATTACATCCATTGTCCACCTCGAATTATACATACTACATTTAATTTAATTATTTCTCATTTTCATCCCTCCTGGAGACTGCTAAAGGTTTTAGTCATCGCAGTAGGGCTCTTCAATACAACCGCCAAGTAATTTTCAGCCCATTTTGGACTTGGGGTTACAAATTTAACTATTACTGAGTTTCATGCATGAGTTTATTCATTCTAGGGTACAATTATATGACCTATATACTATACTATTGTTGTATATGGTATAAACAAGTTTACGACCCTTCCTCGGACTTTAAATTATTACAATAAAGTGGTAAATTATCATTAAATGTTCTGGAAATTATTACTCACGACAACTTGAATGTTTTATTCAATTTTTAAACGCAAAAGTTTACTTTTATGGTACACGAACATTAACTAACATTCTAGGTTGGATTTTTAAGTCCATTATACATACTACTCGTAAAAAATTAATTAGAAATATGTTTGTGTTTATATTTTAATAATCCCAATAAAAAACCCGCAATACATGCGTTTAGTATTATTGAAAATAATATTCTTTATCTAACATTACGTTTTATTATTTACAGAAGTTTAACATAATAATATAAAATTGTCAGTAAATAAATGTAAGACATTAAAAATGTTAAAAAAAACTTTTAAATTAGATATGACATCACAAATCCAACAATTCCTCCTCCTCCTTGTCATATGTTGTCACACTTTGGGGACCTTCTCCCCCCTGGTATATCTGTGACGCAGATTGCTCCTTATATAAACTTGCATACTCGTAATATGCATTATTTACATTCGAAAATATAAATTTATATATTTAAGTATAACTTTTGTTATGTATTCTTACATTATATTAATCTAAACAATGTTAAAAATTAAAAGTAAAATTTTTATGTTAACTGTGTTTAGCAGTAATATATTTTAACAAAAGTTATAAAAAAAAAATAATTAGAATTTAAATAATATTTATTGTGTATTTTCTGCAATTAAATAAATTCATCGAATTTGGTTTAATTTTATTTACAACGCATGATCGGAGGTTATCAATACTTGATAATATGTAATATGACATTTATATTTATTTTGATAATATATTGTTAATTTATGTTACTTTAAGGTTAGATTTTATATTTTTAATATCTTTATCAAAAAAGTGTAAGCTATTCTGGAATTGTAAGGCGGAGAAAATAATGTGCAGTAAAATAAGAACAAATAAAGTACCACATCACTCAATAAGTTCGTAGGATGACATATAAACAAATTCATATGATTTTTAGATAGTACCAACCTTCAAGCTATATGTGTCAAAATTTCATGATATTCCGACCATTAGTTTACGAGTTATAGTGGGTATAGTAACGGTTCTTTTCTAACTTTCAAAACAATGGAAAAATCTACATTTCGTGTGTGTTGATAATACAATGCTTTTTAATGGGGAAAAATACAGAGGCCGATAACACTTGTCAAGCCATTGATTTGCTGGAAAAGTATATCATCATAATAAAAATGCATTAGACCAGAGTTATATTTTCTGGATTTGATTGTTATTATATTAAATTGATAATGTAAATACAATTCATAAACTCATCAAGCAGCAATGTAGAGAATATATATGTGAGGAGGTAACTAAGGAGGTCGTCGGTGATAGACAAAGGCCGACGTTAAATAAATTTAAAAAAAATGTTAATACGAAATAATCTTCTGAAAATAATCATCTATAGTATGCGATTTTACGTAATTTATCTCAAGAAATCTACTTAATCCTCGAACTTTACAATTCATTGAATATCATTTTTATAATTAGCGCATATTAAATTATTTTTACGACAACCATCCCCCCACCCTTAATAAAGGTAAAAGTTCTCACACACATTTTCAATATGAATATTATAAAACTTTAGAACATCAATTAATAACACATAATGAGTATCAAAACATTAATTAATAACATATTACATAATTACAACACTTACGTTGTGACTAATATATTCAATCTGTCACACCTCGATTGTTTAAACACATTATAGCACATACATACATACATACTAGTATGCTTGTACATATGTCAATACGTACATAGATTGTGTGCATGTATTTTGATATAAATTATTAATAATAGTCCAAAACTAATATTACCGAACACACATACATAGGTACAATAGATATGTTAGCATGTGTGTGTGACTGTAGCTGATATATGTGATATTGTAAGGCAAAGGCAGGCGTTACACTATTATTATTGAGGAAATTCTTGAATAAAGCCTCTTCAATAGAAAGTTTCACTGGTTAGCGAATATCTCATACCGCGCCAGTGGTGACGAACCTTTCTCCCGAATCTCTTTTTAACATATAACAATTTTAAACTACAGTAAATTAATAACTTATGCTATTAATTTGTTTCAGTGATTTCCGCGCTAGTTGAAAAACCGCGTAAGTTGAATAGTACCTGAGCACAACCATAGAAAGTTTATTTATATATCCTATACATACATTATCCATTATATGAATCAGCGTTTTTATGAATCCCTGTAACACGAATCCGCGTAAGTCAATACAAAACAAATTTAAAAAACGCCCTGCTACATCGCTTATAGATTTTAATAATTTTACATAAAATAACAGCTGATAAACACGAGTTTTGGGTATTTAAAATAAAGATATTAAATTTGTTTCATTTATAAAGTCAATAAAGTCAAATCTTGGTTGTGGCTCTCTTTTGAATAAGTAGGTATGAGTAAGATTTATATGATCTATCATGAGTCCATATATTACTACTTCCAATTTTCTATTTATTCCAACCAATAACTCTTGTTTGCAAATTGATGGATTTACTTCGCTTAGTTTATTATCAGCTTTTTTGTTCCATTCCTTCTGCCATGAACAATTATTCAATTATTACTTTACGATATTAATAAAAAGGATTTGTAAAATGTTGCATTTTAAGTAGGCTTTGATAAAGAGAATCCTAATCATACAATCCTAAATTTAAAGGCCATTTTTTCAGGAGGATGTAGTCGCATAAGCACACTTTATCTTGAGATAAAGTTTCTATTTTATTGTTTATTAATAAACCACTGTATGTATTTCATACGTCCGTGGTTTATAATATGGTTCATACATCTTGAGAGTCAACTGATCACAAAAGAATCTGCCTCATGACCCACAGATCTGAACAATCTTTGAAGAAACTTTAATATACCCTACTCAAAAACTAGTCATTGCATGTAGTAGGCTGCGTTAGAAGAGCACCCTAATTCTGCTTTGTCAAATTAAATTTAAATTTAAATAGTGAGAAATAAACACAAAGACGCATAGACAGTAGAAATTTGGACAATGTAATTTTCAAAAAATTAAACTGGAATTATATCTTTTAAATATAAAATACAGAATAAAACCATTTTATATAAATACTTTTTTGTTTTAAATCAAATTTCTTAAAAAATTAATAAATAAAAATAGTATATTTGTAGAGGTTTCTATTCTAAGAAATATGCATCATGAAATGCATATGGTTAAATATGGTATATCCCGGAAGTAATGTATTTACTTTTCAACTTAATAAACTAGGTAAAAGTTCTAAAATATTTTTATCGACGCATCGGTTAACGATTATTATATTAAGATTTGTTATAAAATAATTTGTAAGTAAATTTGATTAATTTGAACTACGTAATATAAAATACAAAATCATGTTGAGCCCGCATACAACAGCCTCCCCAACCCTACACTATATGCTACATGCTTGACATGATACTACACATAATACGTCGGTATAACGAACGCTTACGGCTATTATTATGCTAACCCCAATATTGGTTAAATATATTACATAGTGAAATAATCGGTCCTGTAGATTGTGTTGAATATTAGATTTATATTATAACAGAAAGCAGCTCAAGTAGTGGCATAAGTATGTAGAAGCATGATATTCCACGAGTCTGCGCTTGTCGTTGTACCCTTTTTCTATTGCTACGAATCTGGTATAGGATGAATGGGGAAGTTGTCACTGTAGCAGGGAGCAGTGACGTAGATGGACTCTTAAAACCTTGACAGCCTCAATTATCCGGAATTGCGAATTTTTTAGTCTAAGCACTCACACACACACAAATAGATTTCGCAAGTAGGAGATGGCGATGTTTCCTTTGTATTGTCGTGTAGAATTTCGCCTGACAATTAAATGGCGGCAAACATTTGAATCCTAATTTATTTCGCGAACATGCATGGTCAAAAATTGACGTGATGCTATTGATTTGTTATTTCTATCCTTTGCTCTACCAATAATTTTGAAACCAATGTCTTCTATATATTACATTGTCTTAAACTTGCCAAAAATTACTCTAAAATATAATTCAAAGCAAAATTATCCTCTACAATTGAAAATGAATTTCTTTACGTAATCTACAGAATTTTCAAAAAAAAAAAAAATCTAGAGTATTCATGAGAATGCAGTCATAAAATGAAAAGTATGTAAGATATACGAATATACTCCTTAAACATTAAACAGTAGATCATAAATAATAGATATAAATTAAATAAATCAGACCAGTATTTAATTGCAATAAGATATTTTATTAATTTTACTTACTATCTATTATTTTTTAATTTTAATTATCAAATATAATTACTTATTTATGACTATATTCGATAAACTGTTTTAAATTTATATAGTTTTCAGTTTGGATTCAGCAGAACTTAAGCATATACATTTTAAACGCATATATTTTGGAAAATGCGTTATTTAAGATATGTAATTTGAGGTAATATCCAATGTTAACCGATGTTGCTCTACCACATTCCATTTTCATATGCATTGATATTTGGTAACACTCTGTGTCGCGTGTAGAACCCCTTTCAACCCCCTCCAACAATTCATCTCTATAAACCATATAATAGAAAATTATCAAAGAGGGTGGAGGGTTTAAACCGTACACAGAACTCACATAAAAATGATGCAAAATGAACAGACAAACATTTTAGTAGCAAAGGGTGGTTTGTAAATACGAGTTACACGAGTGACGTACGTGAAGGGCGGGATGGGACAGGGGTCTATAAATAAAACATCAAAAAATAAATGATTTACAATTCCCCAGAGATATTAAATTTTAATATTGTTGGCACTGTTTTACTGTCCGTAAATATTATGATTTAGCGCCAGGTTTTTACTTACTTTTAGGTGCGGTTATTAAAATGTTAGGTTGGTTTGTGTTTTATGTTTATATCAACCAATTCACATGGAAAAACAATTTATTAAAAAAAAATATAAAAAACAAGTAAATTTTATACTTTGATTGCGAAAAATTGAATTTATATACATGTGGAAGGATGATTATTAATTAATTATGCTTTTAACAATTCGTTCTGTAAATATAAATCTATGTTAATTTAAGGATTTTTAAAAATATTAAACCGTTATAAGAAGTACCAGAGTTTATGAGGGTCAGACTAAAATTGACAATTTTTATTTGTTTAGGATAAGGTTTTTTAAGTGTAAGTTTATCTAAGACGTGTTTTTGTAACTATTGAATATTATCATTTGATAAATAAATTTATGTCTATATTTTTATCAAAATTTCAGTTAATAAGGTTTTTTGGAAACTCGTTTTTTGTCGCTGAATTTAGCTGTTTCTTTATAAGCTTATAACGATAAATACAACTATTCTATTAATAATAAATTACTATGAATTAATCCACTTAGATTTAACCGCACTTTTAATGGCATTAGACTAGCATTGGGCCTAACATTGGGCGAGCGGTGCACGCGAGCGCTGTCATTTCAGAGCGTTACATGATTTAGCCCACCGCACTGCGGGACTCCGGGTCATACTTTTCTTTGATATTTTGGGATGGTCTCTACACATGCACACACACCATGTTATCTACATATATCTATACACATCTGTTCACACACACTAACATATGTATGCAGCGATGATATTAAATGCCACATTCCACTGAGACGACAGCACTACATACTATCATTATATAGTAAATTTACAGCCCTTACTATGTTCTACCCCTACAGGGGTTGCATATTCTCTTGTATACATACTATACCTATATCTATATATATACAAATCAGTGACGTAGTGCCATTGTTAGGCAAATTATTTGCTCCCCTAAAAATTAAATTTATTAGCAAATTTTATATGTTTTTATTCAATAGATTTTTTTATAGAGCTCAGCTGCATTCCAGTCTTTATTAGAAAATAAAATTTGGAGAGAAAAAAACTAGAAATATGTTAATTCTTTTACGCTCGGTAAAGACTGTATCAATAGAAGTTGACAAATTCAAATTTGCCAAAAACAAAAGCGTTGTTTTAAATTTGACATATTTAATTAACAGGCGAGAAAATTAGTCATGACACAGTTTCTACAAAACCAAAAACAAAATGATGAACAAGATGATTACTCATGCTTAAAAGAGGTTATAAAACCTGTATAAATCTACGATACAATGGTGAATTTTATTTTATTCGTTCCTATACATTCTATAAAAACAATAGTGAGACAGTGATATTTTTAAGGCACAACTTGTTTAAGCATGAGTCGCCGCTAAATTCTGAATCCATATATTAATGGTTTACTTAATATAACAACTTTTATCTTTTACATAAAAGTTATTTAAAGATTTATATAACGTATACGTATAATACATATAATTTCTGCACAAACTGAACGTTTTCTGACTTCAATAAAAAAAATTGTGCAAAAATATATAAATAATGATATATTAATAAATGAACATAATTATGAAACAAGACTATGTAAAATTTCGGTACATAGGAAAACGTAATGTTATGTAAAATATATTACGAGTATATTAAATTTGAATGTTTGATGAACGAGTATGTTAATGAATTATGTATTTCAACACGGTTGAAAATATCCGTTTTTAAAAATAACAGTTTTATCAAAAAACAACTATAATTAACTAAAGAAAAGTGTAATCGAGGTATATAGCTTGATAAGTTATAGTTCGGTTCCAAAATATCAAAAATGATGTTAATAATAAATATAATGTAACTGAGAATGCAAATATCGGCTCTGGGTGACTCACAAAATACAAAACAACCAAACAAAAGTGTCTTGTGGTTAAAATGAAGATACATTTACAAAAATATTTTATGTAAAGGAATTTGTGGTTAGAGTTCCGGTTAATGATATATTTGCACAAAAAGGTTATTAACCATCAAAAATACTAATAAAATATATTACACAATAGATGCGTATGACTATGATGCGGTTGTACAAATATCTAATTAAAATATCAATCAAGTAATAAAATATTATAAAAATATCGAACGGTAACCAAAACCGGATTAATTATTCATGATTAATTATTTTTCTAATCTAAATGTGATAATTATTTAACACAATATAGCATGAAACTTTCCAAAGGAAAGGAAAGACATAAGACAACGTTAAATTAAGATGATACGCTGCGAACTTTCTTATTTAAGTCCTTTAAACATTTAATCCTCCGAAAACAATGACGTTTTTTATCATTGGCGTCGACGAAGAGCAGAGCAGAATTTAATAATTTGAAAGAAGTTTAAGTTTTTAATATTTGTACTATATTATATGCTTAGACCATTAGTTAAATACAATAACATATTAACTCTTTTAATTCACTTGTAATAATGAATTTCAAAAATTGTATTTAAACTATAGAAAAAAAGGTTTCGAAATGTAAAAACCGATTATTAATCGTACCAAACATATAAGTATAAATGTATTTTTACGCTGACAAACCGGTTTTTTAATTTAAAACCTTCTTTTTGAGTTCTACAAGTATGTCTTATAGAATCAGTTTCTAAAGTTTAGCCCATTAGCTAAATACAATAAAATATTAACTCTTATAATTCATTTGTAATAATGAATTTCAAAAATTGTATTTACACTATAAAAAAAAGGTTTCTAAATATAAAAACCGGTTATTAATTGTACCAAAAATTTAAATATAAATATATTTTTACGCTGACAAACCGGTTCTTAAATTTAAAACCTTTTATTTTAATTCTACAAGTATATCTTATAGAATCGGTTTCAAAAACGGTTTATAAATATCGACAAGCTTATACATATAAATAAATACACATGCATCTTTAATAATTCATTTCAAATCAATTTAACTAGTTAAAAATAAAATTAAAAAGTTAAAGTTATAAATAAAAATTGAACTTAGTGCAGAAACAGAGTTCCTCTAGTGCCTTTTTTTCGCGGACTGCACTGATATTCTCGTGCGGAATTCTATTCGGAATAAGTTTAACAGTGAAGGGTGCAATTGGGACACAGGAGCAGTAAAACCTGCAGCGTAGCAGCATAGCATTGTACTCGTAGTGAGCTACAGTAGCACGAAGCGTGGGCATGAGGAACGTAGAAGAGGAAAATATACAATATGTACATTTAATAATAAAACTACAAGCATGGGACACCGAGGCCGTAACGTTTTTATAGTTTTATATAAAATTAATAAAACTAAAATTTCTTCATTTTGACGTATTCACTTACATAAACATATATAAAAGTTTTCAAATTTAATATACCGCTTGGTGATTCAAAGTTATTTCGTTAGAATAAATAACAGATTTACTGCATATAGTGTCTCTTACTGAGAAAAACGAAATATAAGGAAATACAGTTATACAATAACAGGGGGGACGAACCTATGACACGGTTAATTAAGATTAAAACCGGATTAACTAAGTAAGACAAAAGTTCAAGGCTACTAAGGCAGGGGCAATTTTGTACAACAACGGTTTGAACGAGATGACATAAACAGTTATTGGCATGCCGAGAACAGTAACAATTTTACTAGATACATCAGTTGATTCAAGTAGGTTTGGCACCCCTGCAACTTCAAAAATATTAATTATACATTTCACTGTATTAGCACTTAAATACATCAAGCGTTGATGCACCTATGCTTTAGGCCTGTCACACACTGCATATTTAAGCGACGGTGAATTCGGGCGTAAATCGGCGGCTTGGTTGACACCTAGAACTCTCAAAGCAAGTATTTTTGACTGGATTCAAAATGAAATTGGGCTGCGTGATTACGTACTACGTACATTATTTTTTAATCAAAATACAATTTTTATAAATAATTATTAATTGAGAAATATGATTCTACCGGCTGGTCTATCAAAATAAATATTAATTAATTTTTTTTAAACAATTTCCTTCACTTGTTTTGAAGATAAAATATAATCAAATAGTTCTAGTCCCAAACAGACCACTTGTTGAAAAACATTAAAGAAATAAAAATAAATTTAATTAATGTAAAAAATAATAATAAACGTTGAATAATAAAATAAGAAAAAAGAAAAATCAGATTTAAGTGCGAAAAATGTCTCTTATTGAAATATTAAATATTCATATACAAAGACCTATAAAAAAACTAATGATATCTAAATTTGCATTTTATTAGAATTTTTAACGCATAGCTTATTGAAGGTTATGGTTTTATGGTTAGTTTTATTACGTAATATATTTATTTATTGTTCTAAACACTTTTTAAAGTAAATATAAACAAATTTACTACATTTTAATTTAAAAACAGAACGAATATTTTAATAATTAAATTTAAAAATTAAGTACACTGTAAAAATATTGATCGAAAAGATTAATAGCGCGGAAATAAATCCGTAATTCTGTAATACATTGAATTAAATAAATGTGCATGCACTCCATTGATTTAAAAGTTGCAAGGAAATTATTATTTATATTTTTATTACTATTATCTCCGCGGTATTCTTCCCGTAGTGCAGATTTAACCTAAACAGGAGGCGTCTAAGGAGTTTTTAAAATTAATTTGTTTTATAGTGTTACCTTATGAACAAGTTATAGAATGACAACGATCGGCGAATATGACCTTATAGTTAAAATCGCCGTAAAATAACAAAGAAAAAAAATGGAAAAAATTAAGTAGGTACTTATAGAGTTACAATTAAATCAGCTTAAAATCAGATTAAAAATATAAGTATTAATGTTAATAGCTAGAATCGCCAAATAAAAAGATTAGCGATGAAAATAATCTTTGTCATTAGACAGTCTGACGGTTAATGAGTTAACGTCTGCAATCTGGTAACTAGCAATAATAATAATGGCACTGAGCTGCAGGTATCTTATAGGAGTACAATAAGATGTTATCAATATTGGCAAGGAGCCTGAGAGCCAGTTGCCGACTGTAGCAGGTAGAGAATTTGCCTAACTGAATGGGTTAACTTTGGCAATAACTATGTTTTTAGCAACCGGTTCTAAATATACTAAAGCAAAAAATTATGAATTATTTAATTATGAAATAATTTTCATAAAATTATGACCTTTTTAAAATACATCTCAACGGAGCAAACATTTGCCGCTTTGTAAAGATAACACACCTGTATTTTATTATTACAGGTACAGACAGGTATAAACTACAGGTGTTTCTGTAAATAGGGGTTCCATAAAAGTGTCGCAGAATTCGATACATCCTCCATAAAGTTCTGTATCTTTCAAGTGATGACCGTTTTGCACATTTTCAAATTTCACTCTATTGTTATGAATTTAGTAACAGTCTGTTATTAAATAATATAATATTCTCTCTGAACCGAATTCGAACACAGATCTCCCATTTACTACATAATTGCACTTACAATTAAACAATCCTGCTTGATATTTAATACTCTGTTCTAATCAAAGACGTGAACAGAGGAGGTGTTTGTATTAGGACCACAGCACTATCTAATAAAAATTTTAGTTGTTACAGGTTAGTTTGACCCACAGAATAACGCGCATCGCGTAAGGGAACATTAATTAAGCAAATAACGCATTTAGAGGTACGGGGAATATAATTTTAGTACCACAATATCTAACTTCATTTCGAACAAGTCTGAACCTACATCCGCTGACGCTGTTCGCGATTCCCAGGTATCTAATGCCGGTTTCACACCAGTTCTGTTGTGTAAAAAACAAAACAAAAACAAAAACATGTTTTATTTTATTTTAAAATAGTTCTGTTTTCCGAAAACAGTCTGTTCACACTGAACAGGCCGGTTTTGTTTTTAGTGTTTTTCTGTGTGTCCCATAAAAATTATAAATATGATAAACAACTGACAGGCGCAAATGTTCACAAAAAACAAAACTACGTGCTCAAACCAAGCAGATTAAAAATCAACAACAAACGTGTTTTTCTTTGATCTTACTGACTCCAGATGGGAATGTGTTTTGTTTACTAAAACAGTTTTTAAAGACAAAAATGTTTTAAGAACTGTCTCTTTGGTGTTTTTGTTCAGAAAAACAGTTTTTGTTCGTTTTTTATTGAACTATCTCTCTGGTGTGAAACCGGCATTAGGCAAGTGAATCACTGATTTATATGTAATGTATGACTCATTTCTCCTACTGAGTGATTTGTTTATTTACTATATTATTAATTATCTTACTTTGCAATGTAAATAAAATGTTTCAAAGAATCTTAAAAATTTACTTTATCATAAAACATAACAGGAAAGATATCGCTAATTAAAATTAGCAAAGATTATGAGAAGTTAAAGTTAGAAATTACAATTGCCATTTCTTAGAAACAAAACACTTTGGTTGCATTGATAGGTAATATATAATTAATAACCAATTATTATTTCCTTCTTTATTAGCGTTTTTAAACGCTGTAGCTCTATAAGATTGACAAAAAAATGTTATAGACAAAAGTTATAGGAAAATGAGTCCTGTACCCGATTGATAAGAACTATTTATGTATATGTTGGGATCACGTGCTAATAAAGTCATTTTAAAAAAACGCAATGTTGACCGAGAAGGTTCTTCGGCATTAAAATTTAAAACATATCTAAAAATTAGAATTACAATGCACGATGCCTATTTTTGCTACCGCTTTGTAAAGGCTCTTTACTTTGGAACTTCTATAGGACCATTTGTTATATCAGCCTATTTATAATGACCTGGCAAATTATATTTTACAAATAAAGCGCCGGATACTATATTAGCGCCATAGAATCAGAGCGAGTGTCAGCGAAGATTTTATACTTAAGAAAACCAAGACATTTTCACGACTTGTACACCTTAGCATGTACCATAACGAATTCCCCATGTCTCTAAAATACATATAACAAATTTCAACTGTAAAAGAAATACTTGTGCAAAATAGCTGCAAATTTAAAACCATCACCTCTTACTGATACACCACTTTAATAATCTCTTCCGGTCACTTGTTATCAAATTGAAATATTATCAAGCAGATACACCTGTTATCAGTAATAAATGAACCTTTGATAAACTGCTGGATGAATTATTAACTGTCTTCACATTACATAAGGAATTATCAGTAAAAACGATCGTCTTTAATCAATGATAGTAGTTATCAATAAACTGCACCTTAATATATTCAAGTAAAATACAAATATTGATCCAAATATTGAAAATTTGTTTATTTATTTCATTTATTGTGTTATTTACGAATTGTTTATCTTGTACAAGTGCCAATAATGTGTATTTTTGATTTGATTTATAAGTAATATCTATATTTTAGGTCGTGGTGGCAGAAAGTAACACACAGATCTATTATATCTACAGATTATTACAATCTGTTCTGTTTAGACGGCATTCAATGATAGGTATTTAAAAATATAGTGTCTTACGCGGGGTGTGCTATCGACTCATCCCTTAATTTCAATAGATCCTAGATTCTGATTAGTTGGTTAATAGGTCCTGAGGTACTTTCTTTTTTAGTTTGCGTACTACCGAATTATTGGACATTGGATAGTTGGCCAAATTGTTTGGATGTTCAAGTATTCTCTCTTTGTATGCTTTGATTCTAAGCACTATTTCTTCATTAACCGTAGGTATATCCAGATCCCATGATGCACTTTTGACAATCCTTAGTATTTTAATTTGGAGTCTTTGGATTATTTCAATGTTAGAGGTAGATTATTACTCCCTATATCTAGCCCGATTAAAATTTTACTCCAGATAGTGATAATGATAAGGTTGTAGTATGAAAAAAGCGGATGCCTCACGAGGGCCTAGTCAGGCCATGTTTGTTGGCTTCAAATTTATTAATACAATGGATACGGTGGATTTGAACCGATCCTATTTTGCATATACATACTACAATATTAGCGTTATGTACCTTGTGGCTATGGAGAAACGTAATAAATCATATTTTAAAGGTGTAAAAGGAACATATTAAAGGTCATAATTAAATAAAATCGCACATTACATAAAAACACATTGATTCTTTATTGCCTTGGTTCTCCTTGTTTGTAAAAGAATAGTTTTGATTTTAAGCAATAGATTAGATATGCCAAATTTTTTTTTTCATTAACTGCACGATTTTTTTTAAATTTTTATGATTCATTCTATTTTGAATTGTAAATGAAATATAATATACAATATATGAAATAGTTGCTGCAATCCGAGAATGAAATTCCCTGATATTTCCAGGTTACATTAAATTCCCTAATAATTCCAGAAATTCCAGATTTTCCAGGTCTGTGGCCACCATGTTTTAAATAGTAGCTTTCAGAAAATTCATCAATAAATTGTGCAATTGGATTCTGCAAGAACTATTTATCTAAACAGAACCGCAAAACATTTTGAACTAGTAACCCATATTATCGATCTTCAAACACAAATAAACTCACGACATTTTTCTATTAAATTTTTTCTTATCTCTTTTTTTATACAATGCTACATTTTTATCATTACTTAATTTATTTATATAGTATTATAGTTGTATTTGTATACACGTAACGTTGGTATATAAGCATACTTCCATTATATTCAGTTCTTGTTTGCATACTTTTTAAGTCATCGTACTTGACTTGTTGCCATATTACGACGGGGCGGAGAAGGGGACGGGGGCGAGTGCGGGACTACGAGAATATGTTTTGTTTGTATAATAAGTGTCGCAAGTATATTCAATGTTTCGGTCATGGCCAAATCGAATACTAAATGATTCATATGTCTGTTGACATTACAATCATATTTAAGACTGCATTTATATTAGCAACTTTGCACGCCGGAAAATTGGCACCAGTCGTGAATCATTCGAAGATGCAACCAAATTGCTCGGTCGTTATATATACCTCTGTATTTATTGTGCTATTTTGTGAAACACGTTTTTAAGAACAGAATCAAAAATTTACTTGCAATAATAATTATTAATATTATGGTATTTTGTTAGCATAGGGGATAAATTTACCGTACAAGGCAGTACGCCAAATAAAATATCTACATATATATTTTCTGTGTTTAGACAATGCCAGACTTATTTAAAGAGCTATAAATTTTAATCAATTTAGTAACCACCTAGACATCTTATAATGTAATAAAAAGTTTGATTAACTACTATAAGACTATAAAAATGAAAGTAATAATAAAAAGAGTAATTGAAAGGAAAGCTTTCGCCTTTAAATAATAATTACTTATAATAAACCAGTCCAGTCTCTGCACTCATACTCGTATATATATACCATATATTAATAATGCACTCTAATAATGGTGTATTATTGTCAGTATTAATATTCTTCAAGTCACTTGTGCATTCAGAACGACTTAAGGCAATAAACCAACAAAATGATTGTGTAGTAAGAAGGGGGGTGGGAGAAGGGGGTTATCTTAACGATGAACTGGTGGGGCTAGCATAAGACCATAAGACGAAGTCGTCGTGAAGACGCCACAGCTGTGCATAAAGTGTGAGTTTAATGTCATACGGTTGACAATCCATGTGTATGGACAGAGGCGGCCTTGGGGGGTGGCACTTTTTCGCGGCGGAAATATTAAAAGATCTGCTCCCCGGGACCTCATAAAGGCTAAGGCCGCCCCTGTGTATGGATTTCAACTGGTCTGGTACTACTCAGAAGTACAGTAAGTACTGACTAGAGAGTATCGCTTCAGTTAGATGTTTGTCTGCTGTCACTGACTCGTCTGTCCAAAACAACACGCTTGCTAAAAGGGTATACTCGAATACAAGGTTCTATTAACTTGTTTTACTAAATGTAATATCATTTTGAAGTGATTAAAATATTTTGTAACTTGAGAAATGAGCACGTGAATCAAAGCTTCCTATATTATAATGTCCCAGGTGTATATTTAGGATCTTATAATCTTATGATCTTATATGTTTAGTAGTGAATTTTGTATGGCAGCGCGAAAACGGCTCTGTCAATGTTTTTGAAAATTGCCTATTTCGTAGAGAAAAAAATTCTAAGACTCTTGGCGTTCCCGGATTTTGCCTTGAATTTCCTGGAAATTCGTAATTTTGGAAAAACTGGAAAAAAGGGCACTTTTTGCTGTATAACTTTGAGTTGGTAAGAGATAAAAAGATGAAGTTTTGCATGTGTACTAAGGTATTCAATACTGACATTTCTCAAAAAGGGGGGGTTCAAGAAATTCGGGAGCCCGGTAGGGAACTTTGGAGAAAGTTCATATTCTGGATTCTAGAATAATTAAGTATATTATTAATAAAAAAAAAGCCTATAATTAATACGCCAAAAAATCCCAAATTTTGAAAAAAAGTCAAATAATGCATAAATTGAAAATATTTTTTATTTTGATAAAAAAAATATATTTTTTTAGTCAATTTATATGTGTGAATGTATATGTGTGCGAGTTTATTTATTATTTCAATTTAAAAAAAGAGTTAAATATGAAATGTAATTACGAATTATAATATTGGATTCAAATCATACACGCCAAAAAAAACGTCGCTTTGCTACGGGGGTAAACTCTAGTAATTTCTATAAAATTGTACTATTGATAAAGTTGCCATGATCGCGTCGCGTGTAATTCCCAGACACCTCAACTCGCGCGTAAAACGTGAACACGTCGGCGTGCGTAAATAATACCGCGAAATAACAATAGACGCATTGTCTACACCTGTAGAATGCAGTTGCTTTACGATGTCTTTATTCTTCTTCAACCGTATTTTTTATTTACTTTATACGCGTTTTTTCATAGACAAGAACATATTACATCATCATAAAACAAATTAAATAGAAATCAACGTAATATCTACTATAATTTATGTAATAATAAAGTATATAAATAAAAGGTTAACGTGCGACTGGAATACAAATGTATAACAAGTTTGAACGAGTTGTATTGTACTATGTACGAGTATACCAGTACGAAAGCAAAGGCAAAAGTAACCAATATGCATAATATCTGTACTTCATGAATGCATGATTCAACTAAAACTAAGTAGATGGGATTTTAGCATGCGATCGTGCATGCAGAAATTGTAACATTTCTTGTTCCTACTTTATAGATAAATAAATTAATATTAAATACAGTGTAAGTTTGTTCACAAGAGGAAGGGATTTAAATACTTCTAAGAAAAAATAACCCTTGCCGTTCAGAACCGTAGAATATATTGGAATCATTTCAAACAAAACTTAAAAATGCATACGGAAATTTAAAAATATAATTCATAATATTATAACGTAGAGGTATCGAAATTTGATGCACCAACCTGTTTCATCCAGCCCGTGGAATCGCAAGAAATTGTACACTCATTTTTTTTTCATGATTTAAAAAAAAAATGAACAAACAGAAATTACACGTGCACGTTAACTGTTTTCTCCTTAGTGTGCGTCCAGCCTTACTTGATTTTATTATGCGGGTTAGCAAACCAATCTTTATCAATACGTAAGATTTAGGTTAAACTTGTTCCGGTTTTATTACTGATTATTATTTAAATTATGGAAGGCTATATTTATGACTCCTTTGAAAAAAAAACATAGTTGAAACAATAGGTTATTAAATATTATCATCACTTACAAAAAACACGTAATTTAATTAACAAAATGTAATTTATTACGTACTATGTACAGGTGCGTATAAACCGAACCATTTCGTTTTTGTTACTTTTGTTATTGGAAATCAGTGTTCTTGGAAAAGAAATAAATTGGTTTGCAAGATATTTTATATATAAACTACTGCAAAGTAGATTCAATGTACAAGGTGTCTCGTAAATATCGTACTGTTCTATTTAGAATGGAGCTCCTAGATTGGGCTCCTAAAAGTCTATAACAAGTATGATTTAATATTTAGTATCTATATAGATACTAAATAGATAAAATCTATATTTTCAATTTTATAAAAGACTACATATTTGCGAGATTGCTGTGTCTTCGTGCTCAATCCCCGAATCATATTTTCTGGGTTTGATTGTTATATTGATTAAATACATATATAATCGTACACTTATTATGCAGCATTGCTGGTCGGTGATAAATTAAATTAAAAAAAATATATTTTTAAAAAATTACGCTATTATTCTAAAATCCAATAAGACTTGTATTGTTGTTTATAAAAAGGATGTATGCAAAATTTGAGCTCAATACCTTATCAGGTGTTACTTTAAAAATCGATTGCAATGTTTCGACCCTACCGAAAAACAAACACTATGAGCGAGATTTCAACAATTTATTTTTCCAAATAGCGTATTTATTTCTCAATGGATTCGTACTGTTTTCGCGTGACAGTAAATAAAATTAGCATAACATTAAAAGCACATAAAATATTATCTATACATATTACGAAGAAAACGTAAAAAAGTCAATTTACATATCAAATAAAAGTACAGAGGAATTCCCGTAAGAATCCATTAAAATTAAAATCTTATAGAGAATAATAAAATGACCGTCCGACTGACCACTGTTTACGAGTGCCACCACTACCGTCATGGCCATCATAGCCGAGTACCGCCTTCTAATCGGTCAGTAGCATAGGCGTCCGCAGAAAATACTGTAGTAGTTTGAAAGAAGCATCAATTCTAATATGTATACAACCTTTCTGATAAATATCAGATTTCATTCTATCCGGTATAAGTTTAAGCACTTTACGCTCCCCCTGCGGACGCCCATGGCTTATAGTATTGATTCCTAAATACGATATGGTCACTAATAGACATTTCCATCACATTTTGTTGTGACGACTTGAATATATTATTCATATTTTTTCAATTGGTTTATAACATCCGCTAAAAACCTCATTTAATTATATTATAATAATATATTAATTTGTCCATTAAAAGCAATACACTTAACACATTTAAATTGTTTCCCGTGAAATTTGATTTTAAATTTCTCGTTCCCAAAAAATCGAGAAAACAGTACCCCAGTATATTGAGACAATGGAACTGTATATTGATAAAATTGACTACCAGAACCTCAAATGTCCAATTATTTTTTAATAACTCCTTATATATTTTAGGAGATATTAACAATTAAAAAAGTCATGTTATCTCTTTAATTATTAAAGAGACTGCTGGATTGTGTATCCCATTAAGTAATATATTGCGAAGGCTGTGAAAAAGAAAAAATATTTTCGATTGGTTACTTCATCTATGACGTAAATAAATTTAAATTTGATAAAGCTATAGCCTCATTTCTACTCACTGTTTTGATATTTAATTTACTGTTTTTATTTAATATTGTAATCTAGATTTCAGGTTTTCGTTTAAGCATTCCTATTCATATTTGTGTTTTAATTTAAGTTTAGTTAATTTAGTTGGAGCGTATGCATCGTTAGTAATATAAATTTAGACAGTTCGACAAAATTGAAGATGAAATAATTAAAATTGCAATTTTTAATAACAATTAGTAATATAAATTGTTTTCATTTCTATATTTTTCAAAAACTGACATTAAAGTACTTTTAAAAGTAAATCCTGCTGCATTTTGTAGTACATAATATAGTTTTTCTTAATTTGATATTTTTAATTTAAGACATTGGACCTTGTAAGGTTTTAAAAAAACTAAGAAAACTTAAAAAATAAATTAAATTAAAAATGATACTGTGAATGACTACGCGTATTGCCATATGCTAAACAATTTAAATTAAATACAAAACAAAATTAAAGCTGTTTAAGTTTAAAAAAAAATATACGTCAATATACATATACTAAAATTTATTTCAAACGAAAATTAAAGAAACGATCACTAAAAAAAATAGTTTACAAGCCCATTTTGTGGAATCTAATACTAAGGATATTAAATTAGGTCAAAAATTAGCATGATGTAAAAAATGTAATAACTGTAGTGATTTCACTATAGAGATAACAGGTTTAACGCTATAAATTTTGGATGCTCCTGTTTATAAAACCACACACATCTAATTCTTTCTCAATATATAAAAGTATCGGCTATTTTTAGAACTAGACACAACTTGGTTCTAGCATAACGCAGCGTCGCTTGGGAAGAACAGACTCAGACTCACTCACTTGCAGTTATAACGATATTGAGTTTCCAAGAATCATTTGGACTCTGGGCATGACATTTCAATTCTGTACAACTAAACAGAAAAGGTAAGTTCTCTTTCTTTTCTTAAGTAAAAATGAAATTTAATGGAATAAAAAAAAACATTTAAACCGGATATTCCTCAAAAGCAAATGAAAACATTTTTGTAAATAAAAGATTACAAGATGATAATGTAACAAACAAAATATATAAGGTATATACGCTTCACTGCAGTCGTAAGTATTGGTTGGGCTTGAGAATGAATCATTCATAATACAATGAATAAAAAATGTACGCAGAGACGCTCAATATCGAATTTATAAAACATTACTAGAGTAGAAATTCATTCACTGTCATAGACTTTATAAATAACAAGTGTATTTCAATTTCAAATATTTTTGAAACACATACCATTGCATTTGTATGAATTACTTTTTCTGAATCATACACCGATACAGATGCTTATAGATATTTCTTTGTTGCGAAATTTGCAACGCTTTCAATTATATGTCTTATTAAAAAAAACAAATTACTCTACTATATTCTAGCTGTGTTAGAATACATGTATAGAAGATCATAGATAAAAAGATAATGGATGTTATAAAAATAGTGTATTTTTGCATTATTAGAAATGTAAATTGTATTTAACTACAAAAATATATTCCTCTTTATGTGTTACAGGTATTAAATTATGCATATCTACTTAGGGCGGTCGCAAACAGAACACACAATTATTTGCAAAACGTTTTCCTATTTCGTACAGGTAAAAAACCTTGCAAAACACCAAGAAAGTTGAAATTTTGTCATTTAGATTCCACCCTATGTTGTTAAAGAAGAATAGAAAATAAATAGAAAAAAGTTATAAATATATTTATAACCCGTTTTTAAAATATAATAAAAATCTTTTTCTTCTCAGTTAAGTGCTCATATATTTGTCTCTTTTGCTTTCTTTACTCATCGATAGATGTTAATCAATGTGAGATATGTACCTGAAAAGTGTCCTAAGACGAAATGCTTCTAGATTATATAGTGTGCCAGCGCTCTTACTAAAAAAATGTGGTCTTGGTTCTGCACATCCTATATATTCAAGGCCCAAATGACCGTAAGAAATAAAAGAAAATTGGCGAGATATTTAAATTTCTTAATTATGCTTTTGAAGTGAAACTTTTGTAAGCCACGCTACGGAAAATTAGGTTGACAGTAAATTTTCAAGCCTAGCACAATAAAATAATGAAAGAGACGAAAAATTAACTGATCCAATAAATTTAAATGAAGTTACTTTGAATGGATTCAGACCAAATTGTCACAATGTAATTCAACGTGAATATAGAATAAGAAACAGTTAGAAAAGTGAAATAGGAGGATTAGGAAGAGGAAAAGAAATAAATGACGAAAACAATCTTAATTTTAAAAGTTGGATTATATAGGTCATAAATTTTATATTAATATTTGATTGACTAATTGGTAATTGCAAATCAAGACTTTAAAATAAATAACGCAATAATTTGCTTAAACTTGATGTATTGTACGTGCGAAAAAGTTGTCTAACATACTCATATATATTTTTTCTAAAAACATGTTACAATT
This sequence comes from Panorpa germanica, assembly GCA_963678705.1. NCBI lineage: Eukaryota > Metazoa > Arthropoda > Insecta > Mecoptera > Panorpidae > Panorpa > Panorpa germanica. The sequence continues at coordinate 13,704,809 of OY783211.1, read as the reverse complement.
AAAAATTTCAAATAAATTCTAAATTTCTTAACAATTTCCGAGTAACTTGAATTCTCAGTATCTAAATATCTAAAAAAAAGCTGTACAACTCAAAAAGAAAAAAAACAATATAATATATTAATATACATCATATATAAATATACTGATCAGATAAGTTAGAAAGAGCAAACAATATTGTTGAAATGATAAAGAAAGGTGTAACATTAAAGGTAAAAGAATGAACGAGATAGATTACATTAGTAAGACCAGGACAGATAGAAACATAAAGTTACGAACAAAAAGTACATACAGTAATAATGGGTAAATGAAACAAGTTTTGTGAGTCACTGAAAAACATAGATGTATAAGTATACGTGTGTACGTGTTTATCTGTGTATAGGCATTAACAGGGTATTTCGAAATGTAGTACACATAATGAACTAAATGGAATATTATTGTATTTAACGTCTGATGAGATGATGTACCTCGTATATGTGGGTCGACCAACTGATCAAGTGATATCAGTGAATAGAATATCATTAATTGCAATTTAAATACGCTGGTCCAATTTGTAAATCACAAATTTTTAAATGTTACAAAAAGCGTTTAAAACGAAAATGTTACGGACATAAAAACATATTCAACAAAATGATTTAAACAAGATGGTCGGGAACATTAACTGCAAGCTGCTATGCTTTTAGGTTCAATTCCCGTATCAACGCTATATTTCCTGGGTTTGATCGTTGTTTCATTTATCTAATAAACCTAATTTAAAAATTTAATTATTATATAATTTACAGCAATAATGTAGTAAACTTAAGGATGAAGTTTATCGTTACACAGTTAGGAAATTGGACTATAGCACCTTCTCCTAAGAAATGTCAATGTCAATTCAATATGTTCATTCAAGTTTGTCATTTGCCATCAAACTATGTATTATAACACACCCTGTTCTTATTTATATATATAGCCAATACATAACAACACTCATGTATATGTGTATATAACAGACAATATTAATTGCGCTTACAGCAGTCAGTTAGGTTAAATGGCAAAAGTGGCAACAACGCATCATTGTGTGGAAACAAAAAAAAAACAATGAAGAGTCTACACGCGAACAAAATTTATAATTTGAAATTGAAAATTTTATTGTTTATGTTATATTAAATAATATTTAAGGAAAAGCCTATTTGTAAACCATGAGTTAGAATCAAGTCATGCATAGCATAGCACCTTTAGATACGTGAAGAATAGGGTATTAATGATAATATTTATCATGATTACCCCCACCATATTAGGAGTATTATAATTACTTTATAATCACTGTAAAAATTGATAATGTCAGGGAAACAGAATAAAGATAGTAAATGTGATGTTAGAACAGTGACAAATTGAAAACTAACAGTGTAAAACTCAAATTTATGATGTATTTTTATACTGTTTGTTGCCATAGCAATGTATAATATTTATAAAGAGTAATGACTATGCTTCATCAATCTGTAAATATGAAATAGTATTGTATTCCAGAATGTTTCCACAAATAAGTCACTTTTTGTTCAAATAAAAAATGTTTAAAAGAAAGGTAAATTATTATTAGCAATATTACCTATCAATACAGAGTATGTAAAAAGGAAACAATAATCAACGAATAACTAGCAAGAATAAAATTTGAATAAACTTAATTTTCAGATAAGAAGCGTATAATTATTTCATGTTTAAACATAGATGGATTGTTGTAAAAATTTAATATTTAAAACAAAGTACATTTTTATGATAATGTAAGAAAAACTATTTGCAATTTAAAACAAAGTAATCCGAAACTGATACAGTGGTTGTAAAGAATTTATAAATAAACAATAAATTGTAGTTAAATTAATTAAAAACATTGTTAATTTTGTTAACAACACATTTCTTTCAATGAATGTTTTATTTTTTTATCAAATTATTGTTTATATTTTTTATTCAAGAGTATTGTTTGCTTATAATATGTAACTAATCTAATTGGACTCATAGGAAAAATATTTTGTTTATATTTAGTGCATACGTAACGGCATAGGTATAATTGTCTTATTAGATAAATTATTTCAAGAAGCAAATGAACATTATAAGCCAAATCAATTTATCTAGTGTCACATAAAGCTTTTTTTAAATTTTCAAATAAAAGAATGTGGTTATATTGTGGTTTTGAAAAAGTATACTAAAACGTACCTGGAATATAGTAATTTATGGAATTCAGATTTCCTAGTTTATGTAACCACACTTATATTTTACAAATTCATCACAACTTAATTTTAATATCACAAATACACACAATTTAATACACAAATTCTAATATCAACACTCACACAATATTTATATTAATTTCAATTTAATTTTCAATAAATACTAAATAAATAAATAAATAAATAAATAAATAGTATACAAATTAATAGACTGTTTCAAAAAGTTCACTATGTTTTATATAAATCCATTTGAAATATAGGTTATGTTTCATTTCATATTACACAAATCAAACATTTTAAACAACTATTTTCACTTAAAAATCACTTTAAATATTGTTTAAAGTATATAAACAATAATATATTATATATAAAGAAGTATATATATGTATAAACCAGTTTTAAGTTACACTGTTATATTTTTGAAACGATTTTAATAATCTATCACAGCAAGCACCCGTGTTGTTGAACAGCTTGCTATGTACTGACAGTGTGATGTATTCTGTGGCGCTGCCTCCACCTTTCGCTAGAACCTATTCTATCCACGCTGTGTGTAATATTACAGAAGAGTTTTGTTGCTGTAAGCAGTGTAAAGCAGTAATATACAGTAATATAGTAACGTATTATAAGATAGAGATATAAAGTCCTATAATATACAAATATACGTGTGTTATATTCACATAAATAAAAGTTAACCTGTAGATAATGCACATTTATTACTTTGCTAATAGGCAATGCTTCTAAAGATTGTACATATAAATTTGGTAGCATCTAAGTGACATTTAATTTGAATCAATTAAATAACGAATTAAATGTGTTAATTTATAAATACTGTGACTAATATATGACACTGAAAGTATAATTTGATATAATACAATAGACTTGGCAACATTCAATATCTAAGAGATTCTATTTTATAGCAGATTAGTTTTTTCAGCTAGTTTTATGCGAGGGGTTTGACCATTTAACTGTGGACAAGCTACCTGTCTCAATTTATATATGAAGGCGCCTTGAGGTTTAAGTCAAACCGGTAATAAAATTGATGACGTAAATGAAACGAAACGAAACTATTAAATTTAGATTTTAGATAAGAGTAGTAGGACAAAAATAAATATAACTTTGTTCGAGAAGTGAGTTAGGAAATAATATAACGGCTATTTAGACTGTAAAAGTTAAATATTGCTTATTTTCTCAATCGACATTAATATATCTTACAAAATTCAGCAGTACTTTATTTAATCAAACGACATCTACTAAAATTCAGACAAACCAAGTGCTTTATAATTGTATAAGGCAACACTAATTTTCACTGTTAAGAATTAAATTTGGAACAAGATTAAAATAAAAGATCATTGGAAGACCACTAAAGGATGAAAGGTAAAAACTGTGAGAGATATAGATTTAATGCGTCCATCCAGGGGCTGCCTTAGCCATTGCGAGCCCCCCGGGCGGCAGATCTTTGCGAGACACTTGTTCTTTATATAATTTAAGTAAATTGTAAGTAAGTATTTATGATGATAATTGGCGAGAAATAAAATTTTATATTGGAAGATGTATAAAAGTTAACAAACATAAAGACCACTAATATTAATGATGATAAACTAAGGCACATGAATGCCTTAAAAAATATACGCAGTGATTCTAGTGGGCTTTCTAAAGAGCGAGGCGCGAGATTCAAATACATATACAGTAATTAATTTTTCTACTTGGGTTGTTGCGCGAGAATGCGAAGCCCGGGTGGTTGCCCTGCTTGCCATCCGCCTCTGCATCCTACATCAACCAATTATAGCACACTTTGCTGGTTGCTGAAGCAGAACATTATTTTTGAACTGAACAAAAACATGCATCAAAATGAAATTATAACATAACTTAATTTTCTATGTTCTTAAAGACAAAAGTGTAAATGTACTTTAGTGAGAGTTGCTTGAACATTTCAAGTTTAAATCTGCAATTATTATGCAATTATTTGTGGCATTACCAATAATTTCACTACCAATTTCTGTACAGCTGTGCCAACAATGTGTACTATGGGATCATCTCTTCTCCTTTTTAATTTTAAATACTAAATATTTTATAGTAAAATACTTTCCTTCTTAACCCAGCTTGTAACGAAACAACAAGTGTTTTACAACAGTGCAATTTACTATTAAAAACATTACATAAAGACATTTATTATTATTAAATATTAGGATAAGTGTTTAATTGTATATAATTAACCTGGGCAGCCCATACCGCCCAAACAGCAACAGTCATTTTACAACAGAAATAAAATTAACTTTACAAATTTAACGTTTAGAAAAAGTGGAAAAGGAGAGATACATTTATTCTTGAATATAAACCAACATAAATATCTTTAAAAGTTAATATGGTCAATGAAAGGAAAATAACAGTAAAGCGTTTGGCCCATGACTGCACCAAGGTCGACAAAACGCTTACTGTTATGTCTCTTTAAGTAACGCTGTCTCTGGTCAATCCGCTACTGATTTCATTATTCAGTTATAAAAACTGAATACTACACTTCTGTTTGTGTCACAACAATATCCTTCATATTAATGCTCAGTTATACGTTCATGTTTCCGTTCGTGAAAGCAGAGTTCTTCCATACAACATGCCATCGGCATTGGCGCACATCCTTACGAAACTAGAATTAACTGCACGGCTGATACTAGCAATTGGCAGATACTGGCACACACTAAACAAATGATAAACTTATAAATGATTTTATACAATTTTAAATCAATTCCCATTAGTTTATAAGTTGAATCTTGGTTTGAGAATCTTTTGCTCATCTCAAAGTAATATAATTTACAGTACACTCCTGTATTTAAACATTTACCAATAGGCAATAACCAATGGTTTTTCTAATCATCAAGAATCTTCTCAAATATTTGTAAATGTTGTCAGATGTTAATTACTGAAGCCGCCAATTGAATGAATGTGTTTGTTTGATTCTTTTAAATGTTTGTTTCACCAACAAGTTCTTTTAATTTTTTGGTTCATTGCTTCGCTCAAAACAAAGGCTCTGTACCAACTGAGAACTGGATTACTAAATAAAATGAAATGTTACGAATGCGGATTTTTTCCCTAGGGGTATAATAAAAAAAGTATTATAATAGGTATACTGTGTACATTGCTTATATTATTTTGTGTGTTTTACATTCGTTCTTTTTGAAGATACTACCGGGTGTTTTGGAATTAAAACACTTTTAGAATTTCAATAAAACATTATCGTTATGAATGATTGAATGGGAACCATTAATCGAATCAATTAATGCAGTTGCCAAAGGCAGTGCTATAACCAAATAAATTATTTATATTGTAGCACAAGTTCGCTTAAGAATGACATATAGATGGCGCCACTATTGAAAAACCCATATTACTTTTAAATAGTACCAACATTTATACGATACGTCATTAAATTTCATGACATTCCAACCATTACTTTCCGAGTTACAATGGAGTAATTATTAGTGGGTTTATTTCTAAAGTATATGATGTCTACTTTTTGCCTATCTACATTGTCGATGTTCTTAGTTGTTAAATCAACTCACAATAGCCTGATCAATGATAAAACAAAATACTTCAATATTCCTTAGGTCTAGTGTACTTTCCTTCAGGTTGAAATTTTGAACTATTGCATTTGTTTTAAACCATTTTTTAAGTTGAAATGAGATTCTCTATTTACATTTCAATTCAACTTCTTATTTTGACATTAAGTCGACATATAGAACAGCCATAGTCCCAGAACTGATTGTCTGCTTTTACTTTTTATAAAATAACTACAGATTGAACTAGCCCACACTTTGTGAATACCTTGTATTTTTCAAAAGGTAGACAAATACTGTTTACAAAATGTTTGCTGTCATGCGAAGCATCGCTGAAGAGCGGAGAGCTACTATTTTAAAAGTAGTACTACATACAACCACTACCAGTTACAATGTCTGGTCTAGTGGTCTGGTTCTTACTCCTATTTGCAGAGACCGTTCCAGAATTACAAATGAACTACTACTAGCATCTATTCCTCGGGGGCCTGGCGACCTGACGTAACAAATGGTTGCTAGTACATAATTGCAATCGAACGTCAAATTTATATAGCGTGATATATTATTAATTAAATGATTTAGATTTAAGATTAAATAGGTAAACACAAAGTACGAGTATAGTTAATTTAAAATCAGCACAACTTCATAATACAAAGCAAAAATTCGACTATACAAATTTTTGAAATAGGACGAGGTAAAAATATCAGAGAAATTTACAATAACATATTTCTAAAAAGAGAGATTTTGAACATGTGTTTTTTTATTATAATGGGCCGCACCCGACGGCACTGCAATGCCAGGGCAACCCGCGGTGAAATATGGAGCAAGCCCCAACATTCACCTAATTCCAAAAATCAACTTAATATATTCAGGCCCTTGTTATACAAGAACTATCAGATATTAAACTGATAAGAACAGATACTACACTTGATCTTAGCCAAAAGGCCGAGAAGCGATACTAAATTTTAAAAAAAATCGACTCCTATGAACGAGTCGCCATCCAACGCTCTTGAGATGCATTGGCAAAATCTACCGAGCCCTACATCTATTGAATATCGTACGAATTACTTATAATTAAAATTTGTTTCTGGTTGAGAATAATTATAAAAAACGTTGAAATTTGAAATAAAAAATTTAATATTTTGGCAAAAATAAAGTTTGTTAAAATAAAAAAAAGTTTTTATTACCTTGAATGATTGCATTAATCCGAAAAATAGTTATTTTACAATTATAACTTGGTATAAAACATTTCTACGTAACAAGTAACATGTTTTATGTAAAATAAACATTAAATACACGGTTTATAAATATGTTTTCAACCAGTATGACATTGTCCAAATCTATATTTATATTTATATATTAATACTAATTCCATGAGAATCTTATAGAGACAGTTTAAAATTAACAATAAATTAAAATATACAGAAAGTAACAATAATTGTAACAGATACGTTTAGACATGTATATAACGTAAATGCTATATAAATGTGGGATAAGTATAGTTAATATAATAAAATAACAAAATATATATGTGTTTATTATTTGTCATCAAGTATATTTAATTGTTTTAAGAACTGCAGGATATCGTAATCTAAAATGTAAATTATAAAGTGACAGTACAGACGTCGGGCATCGCCATTATCTAAAATAAGATAGCAGGTTAATCGGGATTTCCGAGAAGAGTGACTGTGTGACACACGATTCGTGGATCGTGTCCCGATGATCGACGAACAAAGACGATGCTTAACCTTCGGCTAACAGAGTCTTGAAGCGGTCGCAGAGGGTTTATTTTGATGGTCACACTTGGATTCAATACTTTTTGAACCAACGTATTGCAGCGTTTAGGCACGCTTTTAATAATGTAGTTTTAATAATGGACTACTAGTATTACGAACACATTATTAATTCGTTGTTTGTAAAATATAAGTATGTATATGAGGAGCGGAGAGGATGAAGAACACAGATGACTCAAGTTTGTTGCGGCATTTTTAAAATTTCACTGATTTCTTGGTACCTCACTTCATATCAGCTTTTAAATTATCTTATGTATAAACAAGCATGTCATAGCAACTGTTACATTTATTATAAAAATAGTTATATTTCTATAACGGAAAAATTAAGTTTTAAGTTTTGCGAAACAAAAAACAATACCTTTCGGAACTAATTAATTTATGTCGAACTCCATTTTTTCACTCTGTTAATAAATCAGATAAATTTTAAGATTAAAACTGAAAATACAGAAATTGAAAAGAAACTGCATTAAATAATATGATAGCAGATTCCAAATATTGAATTTAATGTAATTTCTTTATACGTTTAGTTCTTATTGTTTATTACCTATAGGCCGTCTGCACACGAGTCGACTGATTGCAAACTAGCCGCGAACGAAGTTTCCAACAAAAACGAAATACGAGCCGTGTTTTGTGACTCTATAGAATTTTAAACAATAGCATAATAAGGGATTTTATAGTGTCGTATTTGTATGTATGCATGTATTTAAATACTTTTGAATAGTATTTGTGCACATCTCTGCTCATGATGTCATCATCAAAAGCATGCAACGTAATTGCCCTGCGACCAAGAAACATAGTCGCTCAAAATGTGCTCAAAACCAATATCAAATCAGTTTAGTTTCGCTCGTGGCGTGTGCGTTCTCTCACTAACAACACAGTTGTATTCTCATTCAGTTCGGACAGATTCGGCACTCGCGTTTGCCTTAGAATTTCGAATTTATTCCATTCCCGAAAATTTATCGCGTCTTTTTCAATCAATACCATCATAATATGTAAATGTTGTTAACACGGCGTAGTATCTGAGAGCGTTGGTGCTTGATATCATACAACTATGCCCTTGGTTTCGATTCTCGGACCAGCTCAATACGTTTGGTTATACATTACCCTATACTGATCTCCGGTACCGAAACTTAATTCATGACCATTCACTTACGGTTTAAAGGGGCTTCATCAAAGGCAACACATTTCTGATATTAAAAAATGGCAGGTGGGGCAAATATTACACGTTTGGAGGTCCACAATGTCAATGGACATTTATTTGGGCAGTATAAAAGAAATGGAATGGTTTTTTTTCTCATAAATATTGTCAATGATAATCTATCTAAATTATAAATCCGTCACCATCATTAAAATGATAACTACTATCACATATTCAATTTAGTATTACCCGTATAATCAAATCAAATAATTTAATGCATATAATGCAGACTTGATAATAGTAATTCACTAGCTTCATTTTCGATAGTAGCAATTATGTAATCGATTGGTTCGACTCTCGAGTAACACAGACGTCAGAGATTCAGATTTAATGGTTTATCAGAATGTGAGTGCAAGATGTTTACGTGAGTCGACCCGACCTATGTGTTTACTGAGTCATATCGTCAGCGTATGGTATGGTATACTCGCAGCGTACGTCTGAATATATCACACATGATAAACACACGTGTGTATTTTTCTTTATGCTACAACAAATGCAGGTAATGCGTTATACCATCCGTAGTGCAATATGACACAGTGGTGTTACATAATCTATTTATATAAGTTACATTAATTTGCAAGGAATTATGAACAGTTGTACAAGATTAACAATGTATTTAAAAGTAATCTAAGATGTAACTGATTTAATTTTTAGATATACGAAATAGAATTCGGAGGAGTAAGAATTTTTGACAGGAAAGTGCAAAACTTGCTCCAATCAACTGTAAATTTGTCAAAGATTCCATATTATCCACTGCAACTGCAAAGATTTCTTTATGTTTGTTGCTGAAATTCGTATGGTAGAATGAAAACGCCTCCGTCAATGTTTTTGAAAGTTTGCTATTTCGTAGAGAAAAAAATTCACCGAATTTTTCCCTGAATTTCCTGGAAACCCGTAATTTTGGGAAAACTAAAAAATTTTTTTTACTTTTTGCTCTATAACTTTTAATTCGTAAAAGATAGAAAGTTGAAATTTTGCATGTGTATTAAGGTATTCAATGCTGACATTTCTCAAAAATTTGAAATTCAAAAATTGAAAAAGAGGGGGTTCAAGAAATTCGGTGGCTCGGTAGGGAACTTTGAAGAAAGTTCATATTCTGGATTCTAGATTAATTAAGTATATTATTATTAAAAAAAAATTCAAAATTTCAAAAATTTATTTGGGGGCACGGGGGCAGTATTTGCCGAGAGTAAAAATTGTGCTAGAAAGTTGAAATTTTGTATATAGGCTAACCTTGGTAACTTATTTACGAATCGAAAAAAAAAATCCAAAATTTTGAAAAAAAATCTATATACAAAATTTCAACGTTATAGCACAATTTTTACTCGCGGCTGAAACCGCCCCCGTGCCCCCAAATAAATTTTTTTATTTTTTGAACATGATATTCAATTATTACACAATCCTAAATTTCTAGCTAGGAAAGCTGGGAAGCAATTCAATCAAATCACTTAACAAAAAATACATTGAATGTAATTAGAAACAATTACGTTCTAAAATGATTTTGCTGTTTTATTGTGACTAAGAAAATAAAAGTATTAAATTACATCTACTTGTATATGCTTGCTTGTATGAACATTTAATCAAAGTATTTTTAATCTACATACACATTTGCACACACATAAATACTCGTGTGCTTTTACTGCGTAACAAAGTGTTACACATAGTACGTTAAGAGTTATGTAGTTGAATTAAATTAGATAATGCACGTAATCGATGTGAAAAGCAACTGTTTTAGTTTAGTGCAAGTTGCAATTCTTGCAATGCGTTCACCAGCTTTAGAGCAGTTAAACGCTACCGACATACATTGTATATACATTGCCTACAGGCTACAGCTAGATAAAACACACACACACACACAAACATACACATGCATATGTCTGCACAAAACATGTTTTTAATTTTATAACCGTATTCCACTGCACCCGTATATACTTCTATGAAAGGCAAGTCTAACAACTTAAAAAAAAAATAACAATTTTGTATTACAAATAAAAATGTTTTTATTTTATCATATTGTAATACATGCTCGTCCCAGAACAAACTTTGTTTTGTTTATAATATTTTTGTTATTTTAGAAAATAAGAAAAAGTTTTTCTATAAAATAAAGTTTCTTTTACAAAATAATGGGAAAATGAAGTTTCCTTTTTAATTACAAATTGTGATGCATTTATAAAATAAAGTGAAGTCTGAGTTGTGGTAAGCATCCACTTATCAGCATGGAAAATAGTCAGTGCATTGGATTTAATGAATGAAAAGCGTCTTGTTGAACGCTTACATAGAGCAGGAAGCCGTGGATTTGACCAGAACTTAAAAAGAATCACAGGAGAAGCACAAGCACGGTTACCAGATTTGAAAAAAATATATAAGATAGATAAAATAATTTTTTGAATTTGGCATTTTGTCTCGGAATAAGAAAATGAAATCTCTGACAGCTAGCAAAACTAGATGTAAGATTATCATTATTTTTTTCTGTAAACTTTAACTGAATATATTTGAATTTGACGTGATACTATCTATAGTAAATTTATTTGGATTTAATTAGGTTTGTTGACTTTTAATATTTAAGTGAGATCAAAAAAATAATAGCGGCGGAGATGGTTTTTTACCGTGCAACTAATTTTATATCACTCACTCGCGAAAAAGATTTCAGGAATAAAAATTTAAACTTTTAAGGTATATTTTGAGTAAATTTCAAGGTCATATAATATTTGCAGGAGTTTTATTTCTTATGGTATAATTTTTAAATAAATATTTAAAAGTTTGAGAGCCACTGCTCAAATATAATAAATATTCATAACCGTGACTTACACATTTTGAAGTGTTTGTCGTTTAAACCTGTGTTTCCGGAAGTGTTATAGGACTGGTCCATTTTAAATCATTCTGTAGGAGTTATCTGAACCATGGCCTTTCCATAAGAACATAAACATAAGATTTATACTATAGCCGCGAGTTTAAGGGCATACATCCATGACAATTTTCTTAAAGTTTTATTTCAAAATAAGATCAAACTTGTAACGTGTTATATTTTGGCATCATGTAAAATATTATTAGTTCAGTGATCCTGGTCATAAGCAAGAACACTTAAGGTGCCTCGAAAAGCTTACTCAATATAGAAAGCTGTATGCGACAAACGGGTAGTCGTAATCAGAGATCCCTTAGCATTCTTAGTCTAAATCTTTGATTGGTGAACTCTCTTAATACACAAAGTCATTCAACCTGCACAGTCTTGTCTTCATAAATACATATTGAACGAACCCGTAAATCGTTATGATTTAGTATTAGTATAATTATAGTGATAAGTAAATTAACTTCTCACAATTATTGATGGATAAATAGAAACGAAATCTTTGTCTAAGCTGAATGATTCCAACTGGGGCGCGCGTCCATTGCTTAGTACGAAAAGCATTCAACACATTGGATTTAAAAGATGAAACGTTGGAGAGAAGGGAAGCGAGAAGAAAGCGTATGTAGCGGTATCTTGTATAAATACCGCACTCGTAACCGGCCCTGCACTCGTAAAACTTTCCTAAATATTTAATTAGATTCATGCGCTGCATTAAATTTGTCTTACAATATAATACTGTACGAGTTATTAGATAGAGGCATTATATTGCTCTTATCATTTAAAGAACATTTGTGATATTTTAACAAAAGTCTCGTTTTATCTCTTTGCTTCATGGAAACAGTTCATCAAGATCAGACAAAATAAGGCGTTGCATTATCAGCTGTGTGTAGTTATTGTAATAAAATTGCAATCGATTTAATTGTTGTAAAATACATTTTTAAAACACAACGTTTCGTACCAATTCTACAGTTTTTTGAAAAATAAATGCATCCCTTTAGAATACTTAAAATTAAGACAAAAAAATTAAGATTAAAATAAGACTGTTTTAATTTTAAAACTAGCACATAACTCAATAAGTTCATTCAATGACAAATCCATATTATTTTTATATTGTGCCAACCTACAAACGATGTGTTAAAATTTCATGATATTAAAACCATTAGTCTACGAGTTACAGTAGTTTTAGTGGCGCTACTTTTGTAATTTTTAAAACACTTGTTTAGAAATAATGGTTAGGTTTTACTTTATCCATGTTTAAGAACGGCGTTGCAATTCATTGAAATAATGAAGATAAATATATTTTAGAGAAGTCTTGAAGTTCATTTAAATATTAGTATTATGACGTCATACAACATCACGTACTGATTTTGTAACAATAACAATATTGACAAATTAAATGGAATTCCAGGTAAGAATGTAAAAAGATTACAATTGTACATATGTTATGTACGTCATTATTCTATAATAAAAATAAATTATAATAATTAAACACCTGGATAATTAAATGCACATTGCTGATAAGATGACATTTTCAGTTAAAGACGTCATTGGCGATAGTTACAGAATCTTATTGCCATGATGTCAACATAACACCGTATGTTCCCTGTTGTACCAATAATCACGTAGATTGTGACGCTATCTATAGTTACATCATCCCGGTGTTCTTACCAATGTTCCTCCATATTTTAGACCTATTTCTTTTACTATTTGAGTAACCATTGCATTAACAGTGTGTTTAAATTACTACTAATTTTCTACTACCACCAAGATCTGCATCTGTGGTGGCTCTAGGTAGTCTCAAGACCGGACCATTTTGTGCACACAACCTTTTTTCTGTTGTGCTTGCGAGTCTTAATCGGGCTTGTGTCCTATGTCTTAATTTCTATAAAATTGTACTATATATTGATAAAGTGGGTTACTAGAACTTCAAATGTTCAATTATAATTTAATAACTCCTTATATTTCAAGAGATATTAACAATTAAAAAAGGCATTTTGTCTCTTTAATTATTAAAGGGATTCAACGTTGTATAACATTCCAAGTGCATGTGACATCACAACCGCTGCCGACCTTACAACTCATAAATCTCTGCTATATGTATTTATATATCAAAATATCAAATATGATTTACAGTTATTTCAAGGAAAAATAAAATTCCAATATTATGTCTGCCATAACAGGGTTAAATAAAATAAAAAGTTATTATTCTTTTACTTGTCTTGATTATTTCGACTACCAACATCTACAAAACATTACCACAGCACTGACCTACTCAACAAATAACTGACGTTAAAATGCATTTCACGTCATACAAATATGGCCGACCATTTCTAGCGCTAAAACTACAATTCAAACTTTTAATTGTTATATCTCCGTCAATATTTAGATATTTAATAAAATAGACACGCCAATACACATTTATTAACATCAATTTCAATCAACAATTGAAAAATCGACCGCTAATAAATGAGGACACAAGCCCATTGAGGATGAATTTGACTATCATCAAGTGCATCTAACACTCCAGTCCGAGATGGTAACGCAGAGCAGGTGTAACCCAAAGACAAAGCTGCACACAGAAGGAAATGAAAATAAATTATTTAAATTCTTTATTATATTAATGGTTTATCTAAGAAACTTAATCGGTCTTTATTAACTTATGATATTGATAATTCTATTACATTGTGTTTTTAGGTTTTATAACCGGGTGGTCTAATGGATGGAACTATTGTTTTTTTTTTTTTTAGTTTTTAGTTTTTAGTTTTATGTGTTTCTTAATTATTGTTATTTACATAAATTCATTGTTAACATCAAGCGACATTTTAGAAAAACGACTATAAAAATTATATTTAATTGATTCATTATCTTATTATTTTTAAGCGTTTAATTATTTAATGTAATTATTGTTTAAAAAGAAAACATTATTGTAATTGACAGGTGTTAACAAATTATTTAAAAAAATTGATGGGAGAATGTTGGATTTTAGAATACAACCCAGTAAACATTTTGGAGTCACTTTGACATCATATTGAAGATGCGTCATGATTTTTTTGTCCAGAAAGAGTTCATTTATAGTTCAGTTTCTCACATTTTTTCATATAAAATGTCTACTTTATCGCCTACAGATGACGAAATTACTCCACCTGTCGGAATACAAATGAAGATAAAGTTGATGCAAACTATAATTGAATTGAAATAGTGATAGAAACGTCACTAAATAGGGCACTTCACCAAATTGTTTACTGGGAAGTCATATACAGTGCTTACAATTGTGAATAAAATTTAATGGCGTAATTAGAGGTCGTCCATAAATTACGTCACACAAATTTCATAGTTTTTTAACTCCCTGTCCACTTTGCCACACGCCCCTCACATTTGAAGAAGAATAATTTTTATTTAATCTTATTTGGTTTTTCTATTATGGCGAATTTTGCAAAGTCGATTAGATGTGACGTCACGAAGTTTACGACTAAATCACTCGCCCCCTCCCCCTTCTATCCCTTTCGTGTAACGCAATTGATGTGTAACGCTTAAATTCTATATGTAGAAATACAAATTTATAACGAAATATTATTCTAATAAAGATTTGTAGTGATTCTTCAAATTACGAGAGTTCGGCTGCGACTCATACTTAAAACAAGTTGTGGGGTATAAACTGCCGATACAACTAAAAAGTACTGACTCACTCATTTTTCTATAACGTATATAGAAACGAATTAGATAAAATTCATTACCGTATTATAGATTTATACCGCTCTTATAACCTCTTTTAAGTATAAGTCTCCGCCGAAGTCTCGCAATTTGAACTATACCTATTTCTTGACAGAATTGACTGACTTACTGGGTCCTGGTTGTATGGGGAACTACAAGCTATGACTTTGACTGCAACACTTACCTAGAACAAAAGAAAGGTGGTATGTTAATTATAATAATACATATTTTAATTAATAACATATTTATATGAATTCTTTTATTGTCTAAAACAAATGCATTACATTCACTATCAATTTAATAAATGTAATATTATGTAATATATAAATAAAAACAATAATATGCATTTGTTGCTTGTCATACGAAGGAGTATTTGATACAATAGCGCATAGAAAAACACCTGTTGTTTACTTATTTACATATTTCAGTACAATTATTTAAGTGCTTCTAAGGAATATTTATTTTTTAAACATATCTCAAGGACTTACGTCACATAATGTAGTACGAGATGCTCTTTATGTAAGAAGACTATTTTGTTTCTGTCTAAGGCCCGTCGCACACTGCAAGGTATTTACGCTTCTTTGTATGTGTTCTGTCACAATACATACATACCACGTAACGTATCAATACGACAGTACGCCAAGTCAAACTTGTGTACTGTAGGGTGTATTGGAGTTGTTTTGCACTAACATAATTTGTCATAAGAGCAAACTTTTACTTTAATTGTTATCGATACACCACTGTTATGAAAGAGACTACTGTATTCCCTTCTACAGAGGCGGCCTTAAAGTGTGGGAAGGAGCGAAACCGCCCGGGGCCTCGCATTCTCGCGCAACAACCCAAGTAGAAAAATTCATTACAATATATGTATTTGAATCTCGCGCCTCGCTCTTTAGAAATTCCACTAGAATCACTGCGTATATCTTTTAAGCCATTCATGTGACTTAGTTTATCATCATTAATATTTGTGGTCGTTGTGTTTGTTAACTTTTATAAATCTTTCAATATAAAAATTTTTTTCTCGTCAATTATCATCAAAAATACTTACTTACAATTTACATAAATTATACAAAGAACAAGTGCCTTGCAAAGTTCTGCCGCCCGGGACCTCGCAAAGATCTGCTGCACAGGGCCTCGCAATGGCTAAGGCCGCTCCTGCCCTTCCATATCGCTTCCAATCTGAGACAGCTGATTGCATTTACAAGGGTTTAGCGTTGTAGCATATATACGCTTGGTTAAAATTCGCTGATATTCGCTTCCAGTATGAGAGCTACGTCACGCCCGTATTCGGCAGCTTTGTCGCTTGCAGTGTGCGTGGATCTCCTTAAGACTGTTTTACACAATCAGATCAGATTCAGATACAGACAAACTGTCCGTTTATCGTATGTGTAAAAACAATTACAATCAGATCTTAGATATTGTGTATATAATAAAATATCTGATGTGTAATAAGCTTCAACATAGCTGACGACAAGGTTAGAAATAATAGCGCATATATTATAGAATCCGATAATCAAATCATAACCGACAGTGAAAAATGATGTTTTTTCATAAAACAAACCATCCTAAAGGTATTTAATTTTTATAAATTTCCAGAATAAGATTGAATAATATAGATAACTATTTGTTTGTAATTTAATTATAACATATTATTAATAACTCTCTCGCTAGATTACATATGAAAGTATAACATTTGTATTTAATATAATCTTTACAAAAATGAATAATAATAATAATGAAAAAAAACTTGTTTAACATAATAATAGCAAAGGATAATATAGAACATTTTTGTAAAACAAAGCCAAGCCGGTAAAAAGTGTGGGAAGAAAGTTAGCAGAATCACAGCCTGAGCAGACTGCGGATGACTAATAGCACTGAAGGAAAAAAAATAAAGAAAAAACGAAATAAAAAAAAACCGCGCAATGAAACGAAACAACTTATGAAGGATAGAAAGAGATAGAAATAGAAGATGGAAGATGAAAGAAAGAATCACAAATTAACAGAACGGTACCTGTCTGAAAGTGTGCGGATGCGCTTTATCGATATTTAGTGGTGTCAATATAATGCGAATGGGCTTGTGTCCTATGTCTTAATTTCCAATAAAGTGTACTATATATTGATAAAGTGGGTTACTAGAACCTCCAATGTCCCATTATTTTTTAATAACTTTTTGTATGTTAGGAGACATTAACAATAAAAAAAGTCATTTTGTCTCTTTAATTATTAAAGGGATTCAACGTTGTACAACATTCCAAACGCATGTGACCTTCGGTAGTTGCTATCTCTTTTATACAACAGAACGTAAAAGAGATATATTCTTGACAGAACTTTGACAAGTTTACAAGTTACCAACCTTACAGCTCATAAATCTCTGCTATATGTATTTATATATCAAAATATCAAATATTATTTACAGCTATTTCAAAGAACAATAAAATTTCAATATTTTGTCTGCCGTCTTTGACTTGACTTGATTATTTCGACTACCAACAGCTACAAAACATTACTACAGCATTGACCTAATCAACAAATAACTGAAGTATAAAATGCATTTCACGTCATACAAATGGCCGACCATCTCTACTGCTAAAACTACAATTCAAATTTTTAATTGCTATATCTCCGTCAATATTTAGATATTTATTAAAATAGACACGCGAATACACTTTTTTTAACATTTTAATCCACAATTGAAAAATCGACCATTAAAAAATGAGGACACAAACCCACTATATCGAAGATAATAACTAGCAAAACAATCTCACTTTGGGGAAATATAGATGCCAGGATTATTTAGCTTCAATTAGGCATAGACACGAACTTGTCTTTAAAAACTATAATTTTTGGCCAACTTATTGAAGAAAAAATTTGTACAAAAATAATAAAAATATTCCCAAAATTTTTAGTTACAAATAGCAGACTCAGTGTTACTTTTGAATTAATGATTCATCTAAATATGTAAGTAAAATAGCTAAACGTTTTTTAATAATATATGACAATTGACTACACTTTAATTTTGCGAAGCTGCCGTCAAATGATGCATCGGAAGATACTCGTATGCATGTATTTACACACACACATACTTGAAACAAAGTTCATGGTTACGTGTGGGCGAAAGTTGTGAAAAAAGTACCGCGAACGCGAAGAGCCTCCCATCGAAGATCCCGACGATATGCTTCCCCTCGTCTTTCCCTCCCCCGCTGTCCCACGAATCACCGGAACGAAGAAGCAGGCTAACGGACATCAAATCGACATCAACAACATCGTCTGTAGGAATACAGAATACGTAATACTGAACAATCAAAAGATCAAGCAAGGTATAAAAAGTATAGGCTGGCTGAATGGATTGGTCGGTAGTTGGTCGAAGGTTCATTCATAAATGCTCAACAGAAATTGTTTGGATGTGCTTGTAGTTGTAACATACGGAGATATTGTTTCGTTGTAAGAAATATCTAAAATTGTTGTTTTTCTGTTTCAGATTTGTATTTTTATTATTAAGTAGTATAGGAAAGAAAGTGGGTGGCATGGGCGTCCGCGAAATATTTAATAAAGTGAAGCAAAAATGCAATAAACTTTATATTTTATCTAGTGCAAATTATCATAGATTTCATTTTATTTATTGTGCAATTATTATAGATTTCATTCCATCCGCTATTTTAAAATAAATATGAATAATATGCTATTGATGCCCTACATTTCAGATACGTCATCAATTTTGCGACGCTAGACTGTCAATTGCGACATTTGAAACGCTATTGATATCCTAAAATCTTAGACTTAGATGTTTGCTATTGAGCTATTGTTCTATTTCAAACTGTCAAAATAGTAGCAGGTCCTTGGTGACAACACTCATAGGAAATAGGTCGACGTTAATAAATTAAAGAAAATACAATTTCTGTTTAATTTATTGAATAAAAATATCATAATATATAAAAGTATCATTGCCACTCACTGCTTTAATTTAATTTGTATTTTGTATTTAATTTAAATTGTTTAGCATATAACAATACGCGTAGTCATTGACAGTACCATTTTTAATTTAATTTATTTTTTAAGTTTTTTTTAGATTTTTAAAACCTTACAAGGTCCAGTGTTTTAAATTAAAAATATTAAATTAAGAAAAACTATATTACATTATAACCTCCAAAATGTGACAATCTCTCAAAATGCAGTAGAATTTATATTTAAAAGAAGTTTAATGTCAGTTTTTGAAAAATATAGAAGTGAAAACAATTTCTATTACTAATTGTTATTAAAAATTGCAATTTTAATTATTTCACATTCAAATTTGTCGAACTGTCAAAATTTATATTACTAACGTTGCATACGCACCAACTAAATTAACTAAACTTAAATTAAAACACGAATGTGAAAAGGAATAATAATTAAACGAAAAGCTGAAATCTAGATTACAATATTAAATAAAAACAGTAAATTAAATATCAAAACTGTGAGTGGGAATGAAGAACCTGCTAATAATTAGGAACTCTATATCAGTGTGCCACAAATAAAATTGCCTCCCTCTGATGATGCCGTCTGCGAACTGGCAAGCCTTTTTTTTATATTTTCTAGGCACGTCTCTTTAAGACAATTATTGTAATGCTTCACGGCATTTTCAACATAAATCATAATTATAAACCCGTGATGAGATCTGTACGTCGCGTGACAGTTTGAGAGTTGATATATTATTCGTCGGCGCCACTGACTTAAGTGCGATGATTTTATAAAAGTATATTTTATTGTTTAAAACTTGAAATAAACACAAACATATATAAATATAAATTATGTATACATAAAAGACTTCTTAACGAGATGACATACAAAAAGGAAAAAATAGAGAACATAAAAAATTCAAACAAACAAAAAAAAAGTAGGGAGAAAAAGTTATTCATCATGATATCAGAAAATGTACTAGCAACAACCAAAGCCAGCCAAAGCCAAGCCTTAAAAAATAAACTAGTATTAACATAATAATAATAATAAGTTGGATTTAAAGTTATGATTGAAAAGAACTTTGTAAACATTATAAAATATATAGGATTGTAAAGGTTTGGGGATTTCACTGAATTTGTAAGGATTAAAACCCTACAGGATATAGAAAGACGGTTTTGTTTCCAAGTTCTACCATTAAGTATCATTTCCACTCATTGTTTTAATTTTGTTTTTAATTTTGTATTTAATTTAAATTGCCTTGCATATGTGCCTTGTCATCAGAGGCGGCCTTAGGGAGTATCAAGCAGGGCAACCGTCCGGGGCCTCGCATTCTCGCGCAACAACCCAAGTAGAAAAATTCATTACAATTTATCTATTAGTACCACGCGCCTCGCTCTTTAGAAATCTTGGTATTCTTGTACCTTAGTTTATCAGCATTAATATTTGTCATCTTTGTGCTTGTTAACTTTTATAAAACTTCCAATATAAAATTTTATTTCTCGTCAATTATCATCAAAAATGCTTACTTATAATTTACATTAATTAAATGGCTTAGGCCGCCCCTGCTTGTCATTCCTTATATCATTTCTAATTTAGAATTTAATTTACGGATTCTTTGTTTACGTTCTTTGAATCTTACAAGGTCCAATCTTTATTATAACCTCCAAAATGTGACAATCTGTCAAAATGTCGTATGATTTATTTTTAAAAGAAGTTCAATGCCATTTTGTTAAAAATAATGAAGTAAAAACAATTTCTATTATTAATTGTTAAAACTGCACGATGCATGCGCACCAACTAAATTAACTAAATTCAAATTAAAATACGAATGTGACAAGGAAATCTTATTCTGAAAACCTGAAATCTAAATTAAAATATTAAATAAAAATGTAAATTAAATATCAAAACAGTGAGTAGGGAGGACGCTTTATACTTCATGCCCCTTTATTTAGATTTTAGAGACAGAAGATGAAGATTACAGAGCTTTTTACATTTCACTATTATCAGTTTAAAGTCTCGTAAATAGTAATTTATAATACAAATATGTCAGACGCAAATTTATACCTTTTTAAATAAACATTATAAATACAAGTAGTCGAGAAGTTTTGTGTATTTCGGTTTTGTTTTTGCAGGAATTGAAAATTTTAACACGTTTTTAAAAGGAATAGTACATTGACACGAACCATTACAACTGAAATAAACCAAAAATAAACACAACATGAACGTACGCCGTCTCGTCATGCCAGGAGCAAACTAAGAGGGGCTCTACGATAAATTTAATATCAGTATTGTAGTTTTAACATTTTCTTTTATTAATATAGGTTATAGAAAGGGCATTTTCTACATACCATATATCAACGTTTGTATACTTTTCTTATTTATTCATAAGCATTATCGTAAATGAAACAGAAACGTTGACACAGACTGCTATTATCATCGAGTTTCATTCTCGGATCAAAGTTAAATTAATTACATGCTCACATCATATTGTTAAAAAACAAATGTGGCAATCATATGTAACGATGACACTGCTAATACTGTAACAGGTCGATGTATTTTGAAAATATTTCGTTAACCACTGGATAGAAAATTTGTAATCATTATGCTAATTTATGCCGCCATCAAAAGTATACAAAGCACAAACATGTTTGTACAACCAGAAGTTTAATTATTTCTGAACGTATACAATTATTTATTAATTTTATCTCTGTATACGTTAGTATACGTTATATCGAAATGCAGCGAGTTCAAGGCTCCATAAAACCAGCCCTGGTTATATATAGGGGTATAACGGCAAAAAGCACGCAATATCAAAACATGATCCCATAAGGTTAGTTTGTTTTGACACGTGCCTTTACAACCATTTAAAAATGACTAAATACTTCTTTAAAAAACACTCAACATAGGTCGATGTGTGATTAAAACTTTTAACTAATTTGGTTGGGATTTTTCAGTATGAAATTTCATAAAACTCTGTTATATTTAACTTGACCATAAATGTTTGCAAAGACCCATGTCAGGCACTATTCACTTCATATACTGGTAGGATTTTACCGGGAAAACCTTACAGGTTTCTAGTTGGGCCAACTTTGTATAATTCAATAGTACAATTAAAAAGAAAATTCAATAATTTCAAATCAATATAAAAACGCAATATTTTCGAGAAAAGAGGTGATATTTTTATTTTAATTCAAAGTAGAAACTCTGAGGTTAATAATGGAACACACAATTAGCGTATTAGTTCGCCTCTGCGTTGTCTTCTTGGTTGTTTCAACACGAAACAGTTACAGTTGTAGATCGTAGTAGAGGCTACAGATACAGACTACGGTTTCTGTATTTGAGTGTCTATTTTGTAGTATTTTTATTTTACAGAAAACTAAAATAAACTCATGTCTGTGTGTTTCAGCGTAGATGTACGAATGCGAGGATAGCTGGCCTGGCCTGGCATGGCCCACTGGTGGCTTACGACCCAACTTACCGTGCGAGGACCTCCGCTTCGAATGGAAGATCGATCTCTCGTAAATTAGAAAGTGGAGATTTAGAAAATAATATTATTTTAAAATGTGAAAAATAAACGAGTCCTAACACAGGATCCTTAACTAGACAAATAAATAATAAAATTATATTGCGAAAATACAAATTAATTATTATAATTTTATACCATTTTTACTTTATTATCTACTATTTGACAAGACAGTGGGTGAGGGCATTGAGAGAATGCTTAAAGCTGACTACTGTGTCTTCGGGTTCGATCAAGTTTTGGTTGTTATCAAGTTAAGTTTATGATGTATATGTAATGAAATTATATTTCTTTAGTTGATAAATATAGTTATGGTAAATAATATGGTAAATAATAAACTTTAAATGTCGTTTCTTTAAATTTCAGGTATGATTTAAGTTAACAATGTAATTATTAAAATATGTATGTAAATTACCAAAATAAACTTAAGTTTCAGAAGCAACTAAATAAAACTGGAGATATTGTCTTATATATATTTATACAAAATTATAAATTTATTAGGTAGTGGTGTAGAAATCATATATGAGGCCACGACATCACAAAAACTGTTAGACAAAGCAGAAGGCAATCGGTGATGGGACATAATTCCAAAAATAATTTTTTACCAATTTCTACTACTACTAATTTCAACTGAATATTTGTTTCTGTTTTGTCCATTTTAGTAATTTTACGCGTAATGTTGCTGGTTTATGTTTGGACATGCGTTTAATTTGTTTTGTTACTAAGCCGGTTGCTAGCTTTTCATGTTGAACCAAAGCACCCAAAAATTATTTGTCAAACTAAATAAAAAAAACCCGTACGTGCCTAGTCAATAACATTTACACTTATTTTCAAAATTTAAACGTAGTCATTTTACAATAATAGTATTTTCATGTAAATTAAGATGAAACATATTTTTATATTCCTGGTGTATTTAAGTCGCTTTCGAAAATTAAAATTTTACCTGTAAACCTTTAAAATAAAGTTTTAAAAGGGAATCGTTTTATTGCCCCAATGATAGAGTAGAGATTGTTAAATTAGTAACAGTTCATAAATTATGACAATACGACCCAACCATGCTCACAAAAGACGTTTTAAGCGAATTTCAATTTTAAGCGATTGTGAGATACTAGAGTTTCATATTCCGGTTATATAACTAGTATGATATTCTTTTCGAGCGTGAATCGCGTACATTAATTACACCGGTGCTTCGAATAGCGCGTAGAGCACTATTTAGGCACGAGGCGAGATACTAGTGATACCGTTATTGCGTGCACGAATGACGTGTCAAGCAGCAGCGGGAGGAGAGGAGTAAAGTGCACTGCTAACTTATGTCGGTTTCACAGCAGAGAGAAAGTTCAATAAAACACGAACAAAAGCTTGTTTTTCTGAACAAAAACACCTAAGTCTTTTTGTCTTTTGTTGCTGTTTTAGTAAACAAAACACAATTCCATCTGGAGTCCGTAAAATCAAAGGAAAACACGTTTGTTGTTGTTTTTTAGTCTGTTTCGTTCGAACACGCAGTTTTGCTTTGTAAGAAAATAACGCTTGTCAGTTGTTGTTTATCATGTTTATAATTTTTATGGGACACACAGAAAAACACTAAAACCAAAACCAGTCTGTCCAGTGTGAACAGTCTGTTTTCGGAAAACAGAACTTTTTTAAAATATAACAAAACGATTTTCTTTTGTTTTTTGATAACAAAATTGTCTCTCTGGTGTGAAACTGACATTAATTAACACGCGCGAAAAAAACCTGCGTTATAAAAGCACACGACAATCCCACTCACGATAGCCTACCTTTCAAAATAAAATACAGACTAGCAAAAGACAGAATCTTCTAGGCGCATGCTACACAACATAGACAGATACATATTTCATTTTATCTAAAATATCACCACAACAAAGTAGGGTTGTTAAACCACGTTTCCCTACACAAAAACACAAGACACAATACAATACAGAGACAAAACTAAACACATCGACAATGTGGATATAGGCGAAAGCTATGCATTATACAATTACGAAATAACCTGATAAGAACTAATTTTTGCTTTACGGACACAGCCTAAGTTTAAGTCATTATCTACACAAATATATTTTACATTTTATTAAAGTGAAAATTACTATTTACGCACCTAATAATTCATATAAGTATATATGAAATGTTTATTAAATATAGATACCGCATACATCTACAAATATCAAACCATAAAGGCAATTGTCTGTAATTATTTCAAATAATTCATTACACTCCATTTGAATACAAGGACTGTGATTTAAGTTATGTTCTGGTGTTGGTGAAACTACCTTATTGCTTATTGGACAGTGACACAAGGTTCATTTTGTTTGATATATGTATTACAATTTGACTGTAACGAAATTACATTCGAAACATACTACATACATATACTCGTATATCTGCGAATATAACGCTAACGTCAACGTACTAAATACCCATAGAGTTGAGGTGAGGTATAACTTGCATATTACATCAAACACATACGATTTCATGCAACGTTTCAATGCATCAGTTATATCCAAAGTGTGGTTCATAGTTGATATAATAAAACATTGTCTAAACTGTTCTTAAAAAAGCTGTGTTTTGCGGGATATGTGAATAAACTGCTGCCTTATATTTCTGTGTAAAATAATTTGTATTTTATATATGGTGCGATACTCTACTTATACTCAATTGAGATTATTTTGGAATGCAATTTCAGAATCGCACTTAAAAATAATAAAATGAACTTTAAATACATCTGTTATAAGAGTCATAAGTATAGCAATAATTTTGTTAAAAATTCAAGAGCAGAATAAGTAGGACTGAATCGTTTCAACTAATGCACGTAGTTTTGTATTTACTCTCTTGTTAACGCGACTGAAAACTGAAAAGGTCTGAAAAATAACCGTTCCTAACAAAACGCAAAATTGGAAAATTCTGACCACAAAAAAACTAATATTTTTAACAACAAATTTTATTACAAACAAGATCGTGGCCTCGTCCAAACTGATGTTCCGTTCGCCATTTTTTGTGATTTCTGTACGTCGTTCGTTTCTAAGAAGTTTCACTTCAATAATGCATGGGAGCTACACACTCGTTTTACACTCTTTCAATTCACAAGAAACATTACATAATAGATTGCTACGTTATTAATAATTTCAAGAATTCAATTATATTTAATAAATTTCAGTAATTTTTATTTTATCCTCTCACTTTATGAAATTCTATTCCATCTGATTTTTTCTCTAGCTCAAAATTCAGTTCTATATGCAAAATTCTAAAGGACAATCTTTTAAGCTATGTAGTAAATACCAATCTTAATAAATATAATTTAAAAGTTTAACTTTTGAATTAAAAAAAATATTCTGTTGTAAAACTAGCAGTGGTACATTTTCTAAAGTATTTGTTAAACACTGCTATAATCTGAATGTTTCATAATAATCATTATAGTAAAATATAGGTGCACGTGCACTTTGTACATGTTTCACTTCAACATCTGTTGACGATGGCAGACGCTAGATGGCATGGCAGTGCAATTCACTGGTCATTGATCATATTGAACTGCATTCAATTCGACATACGTGACTGTCAAATAAACGGGATGATATTTGTGGTTTATTGATAATTACAGTCTATCATATTCTAGACTATTCTAGAATTTAGAGGCTGCGTCTGTTTTAGACCGTTATAACATTTGAATGATATTATTAAATTCCTCTTGTTATATTTATGTTAGTTATTCGATGAATTATGGAATTTCAATCAATTAATGTTATAATTGAGACAGTCGCTGTCAAATGAATGTTCTGCATTTTAAATTTCAATTAATAATAGTTATTATATCTCTCATTTTATGAAAATACGTTTGAGTTACGAAATATTATTGTACTCTCTGCAAGTATATGAACTAAAATGAAATATGTCCTTTTTATTAAGGGAAAATTACTGACAGTTTAGACACATAACGTAACATTTATGTAGTAGATATATTTAGAAATAAATTATATAGAAACACTACGAAAATGTGTTTTAATATGTAAATTCTACACTACGATTATTGTGTCGTTCAATCTATCAGTAATTTTTGCATAAGGAAAGGAAACGAAAAGGTAAGGAATATCATTCGGTGAGCTGATGTTATTGCCAGTCGTGGAATAAAATTTATTGCATCTCAGGTATTAAACCTTTATTTTGTAATTGTTTAATGACACCCTTCAATACAACACGATTTTTAAAATACCTGTTGAGAAATTTCTCAATTTCATGCTATAAGTGTGAGAATACTTATAATCTTGTCAACTCTTATCAACTTATTGGTTTTATATTTTTAAATTACTTAATATCGGCTGATAACTATTTATGATTTATGAGTTTTTATGAGTAGTCTATGTAGTCTATTGTTAAACGGCGCCCTTAAATTTTATTTTATAATTTCCAGTTATATAGGATGCTACTTATAAATTACAAAATCTACCTTTATGAATAAAATCTAGAGTTTATGGCCGAATTACCTACGTCAGATTGATATTTTTAGATTTGAAATCATTAAATATAATCAGCGTTGAAAAAAGCGGCGCCATTTACTATAGCAGTAGACACTGTAACAACAAACTCCGGCTCCATCCCTAAACGCAAGTAAGCTCCATCCCTAAATTGTAAGTAAGTATTTTTGATGATAATTGACGAGAAATAAAATTTTATATTGAAAAATTTATAAAAGTTAACAAGCACAAAGACGACAAATATTAATGATGATAAACTAAGGTACATGAATGCCATAACATATATACGTAGTGATTCTATTGGGATTTCTGAAGAGCGAGACGCGAGATTCAAATGCATATATAGTAATAAATTTTTGTACTTGGGTTGTTAGAATGCGAGGCCCCTACAAGAGCGAGGCTCCGGACGGTTGCCCTGCTTGCCACCCCCTAAGGCCGCCTCTACACATACGTGAAGTATTGAAATAAAATATTTGAAAATAAAATAAAAATTTACTAATTTAAAAATAGATATTTGTTTTTATTTTTGTCTGTACACTGTATCAAAATCAGCAAATAGGTTTTTGTATTAATTTTAAAACACATATGATTTTGTGTATTTTGTGGATTTTGTGTAAAATTAATTGAAAATTAGAAGAATATCGATGAAGCAAAATGAGGAAAACAATATTAACCTGCTTTTAAAACGAAATGGTAGAAAATGTTAAACAAACATAAATTTGGTTTAATAAACAAATATTAATTAAGTTATCCCAATAATTGTGGCCACGCTAGAAATACGCAATGCGAGTTTAGACCTATTATGTTCATCGTCCATCACCACCATCCGGTATCCAACGTGGCTACGGTCATCAGCAGCACCATACATAAATACAGAAAGGTTTATAATACGTAACGTTGCGAATGGCGAATGGCGAATGGTGGTGAATCATAAACATAAAGCATAAGCCATTGGGTTAGTATATCGCATACTGTTGATGGGTGACGGGAAGGGCGGGCGGCGGTGCAGTGTGGTATGGGTCAGAGCTGGTTTAGCCGCGAATGTGGAATGGGTTGGTATACCGTGTACCCCCACAGCGTGTGGGATGAAGGGAACGGGGTTCTAGGTATATATTGACTTATAGAGAGATATGATACGAATGTGGGGATATGCGGAACAGTTAAACATACCAAAATCATGAGAGATATCTATGATAACCAAAACCATTGGAATACCAAAACGGTAACTGGTATTGTTGAAGTATTCAAGCAGGCAGATAACAATACTCTAGCTCGTACCTTTCCCTCTTCTGGTTCTGGTACAGAGTGACTCGCAAATATCTAACCGTAAGAAATTAGCCTTTTCAGATTGATCTACAGGTGTAGCGGTAAGAATACTTATGCCATTTGCTATTGGCACCATCAACCTGTTACTTGTCAAATAACTAAGATTTGTATGTATTTTTATTGTAAAAGATAGAGTAGATGATTATTTTTTATTTAGCTACTATCAGTAGACAATGAATGCATTGACAAGATTTTGCATAAATGTGGACTACAATCTAGACACCTTCGGTTTTTGTTCACTGTGACATTAATAATAAAAATTTTATTTCTTAATCTTTTTCTTTCACGGTAGGTGGAACCAAGTGCACCCTCTTGAACGCTTCTCCAATGCTCATGATTGAGTCTATGAACAATTTCAGTACAACTCTGTGACTTTAGGCTAGGTTAGTGATAACTGGGGCTTCACACGAGACTAGATAAGGCGAGAGTTTCAAAAATCTCGCCTTGTTTTCGTTAGTTTAGAAAAAAATCTCGATATTGTGAGAATTTACTCCTAAGATAGTCTTAAACAAAGTAATTCATTATATTATTTCGGCTAATTATTTTCTTTATTTTAAATTTTTCACATACTAAGCATATCGCTTTTTTCTCACCATTAATTGTATCAAATTTAAAAGAAAATTTAAATTTTGAAGAATTTTTTGTTATACAATGTTGATGAATTGGTTCAATTTCACTTAATGCATCATCACTTTCATCTAATCTCGGCCTTGTTTTCAGGTTGACACTACTAACACCTACGCTCAACGACATTTTTGTCTTCAAACAATCGCATTGTAAATAATTTATATTCACATTTATTTTCCCTTAAAACATTCGTTTCCGTTCGGCTACAAAATGTTGTAAAAGACAAAATTATAAAATAAAATATTTAACAGATGTTTGTTTACCAGATTTTATATTTCGTAAATGTACGACCTAACCTTTTTTGTAATAAAAAAAGGTTGAACGTTTATGTTGCTGTTAGTTTATTTTTACCGGAATTTTTTTTTTTAAAATAGCGCCAACGAGACCTTAAACGAGATTCAGGTCTCGCCGTGGTCTCGATACCGTCTCAATAGTTTTCAGAAATGTCTCGCTTTTATGAGACGTGAAGCGAGACGAGACGAGATCGCCTCAAATTTTAAAATAAAAAAAATGTTTTATGAATTTGCTAGCGTTATTTTAGTAATATAGCCCTATTAACCTACTACTAATATATTAAAAAAAGCTAACAATTAAGTTGACTAACTTTCTCAGTGCATCCACATGGCTCGCATCAAACGTGCTACAGAAAAGGAAGGCGTATGTAGAGGTTTTTAATGATATCTGCATAGATGTGTCGTATAAACAGGTTTTAGACAGCCGATCGGAAGCAGGTCTCAGTTGTTGTGCAATAATAAGACAATGTAACTACTTATTGGGAAGATTGGGATGCAGTTTTTACAGAATCTTATTAAAGTAATTGTCTCTCTATGAAGTGAGTAACACCAGATAAATATCATAGCAGAATCTTATCTCTAACGATTCGAGCAGCAAATATGGAACACCTTATGTGACACACGGCGAAGGAACAACACATCCACGTAATGCAATGCGATGCCATGCCATGCGAGGGATGTGTGTAAACATGGTTGACGTTGGTGCTGACTGCCATGACTGCCATGCCGCGCTACGTCAGTAGATGGTACTGCAGATGTTGAAGTCGATGTGAATCTGAAGTCAAATCTCCGTAGGCCATGTAAATCCAACCGCTACCGCTACCGCCAGCGCCAACCGGAGTAACGGTATTTATTTATGCATATATTTATTTTTATATTATTGTTTATTTTATTTTATTTGTTCTATACTGATTGCTTTTAATTACGTAATTATATATGGTTTAAAATATGAACGATTAAATTATATTGACAGTTATTATGTTCTTGAAAGGATCATTTACTGAGAAAGTATTTGCAGTTAGACATCTATATAAATAAATAAATATATGCACCTATAAGAAAATAATATAATAGAATATATATTTGTAAGCGTTTGTGTGTGTTTTACTTAGAATTATTATATAAAAATCTAATCGTGACTAGTTTAGCACTGATTTTTAACACTTATTCAAAAAACTAGGTAAGTTTACCTTGACTTTTGCACTTTTAGTGAATTTTATTATTACATCACTTTGTGTATTACAATTTAAAACTTGTTAGTGAAATGAGCGTAGGTTTATGAAACTAGTAGAAAAACTTCATTTATTTCAAATTCATTTCAGGATAACATACATTCATTTCATGTTAATATAAACTCAGATTACATTAAAATTATATTTCTTCAAGAAATAAAACATTTTATGCAAGATTATATAATGTATGTAACATTATTAAACAAAATCAAAAATAATTTATGTTTATGGAAACAATAAAACGTAATGTTTGATAAAAAATACATTGAATATTAGCAAATGTTGTTTACACAGAATGTTACTAGTATTTAAGGTATCCATGTTTTGTGTTTAGTGAAAATATTTTTAATTTGCTTGCAAAAAACACCTTCATGGGTCATTTTGGTTTATCTCTCTGATCGATACAAAAATAACAGCAATTATACTCGATGTTTCGATATAGTTAGTGATTCAAGCTAAAAGTTAAGCTCTTTTCGATTTTCGATCGATTTTAGTTACATATTATTACTATTCATAATTACGGAGTTCTGAGTTTTCTTTACAGGATAGAATTCAATTTCAAAGTGTTGCTTCTTTCTTTTCTTGGCTTTCCCATTTTGTATATATGAATAGATGGATGAAAACTATCTCATTGCAATATCATTAAACCGGCAGTTTACTTTCGGCGAGACATTTGTCATAACATTTGCCGATGTGCCGGAAATGAACATGGGTCTCACCTCTTGTTTCAAACTTGACTAGTGTCTAAAGACCGCTCATCAATCGAAGCAAGTCAACGCGAGGCGAGAGCACTGGCGAAAACGGGCGAGCCGAGGCGAGGCACCCAAGACCACGCGAGGCTACAGTATACACTCGACCTCGCCTGTCTTGGCGTGAGTGAACTGCCGGCAATAGGTATACAATTGTACATTGCCTCCGTTCAGATGTCAGAACGGACAGTTCGGTTGAATCTGAAACTAATTGAAGATCTGATGTGATCGTTGAAAAATTCCTTTATTGAGACCTATATATAAATAAATAATGAAATAAACCACAACAAATAAAAAGTATATTCCAATTTAAATAAAGTACAATTCTTTATTAAACGTCTATCTCAGCAACTCATTTTCGTCTCTTCTCCCAAAATGTCGTTATAATAATTACTACAAAACATTATACAAAAAATATAAAATTGCATAAACATTTCTGCACGTTGTCCTCACAAAACATTTTTATAATATTATTTGTAGTAATGGCTTTGACTCTTCCTGTATTTGACTCAAGAAATCTTTCTTCCTTTCGCATTCAAATAGGTAACGGTTTACGGGGTGGTTAGTATGTTTATAAGTACTTTTACTCACACCTACAAGAACATAGGTGCATGTATTTATACGACATTAGTCGTCCGGTATAGTAATGGCACTACTTGGAGCTTGGTTGGTTGTTGGTTGTTGCTTGGTGCTTAGTGCTTGTGTACTGTGCTTGGTGAATGTTGCTCGGGGCCATTAATTATATAATGCAATTTAAATGTACTGTTATATCACAAGCATATATACATTATTAGTATACTAATACATAGATGGCTATTAATACTCGTAAATCACTGGGTAGGGAAGGTTTCATATTATTTATTGTCCCTTAACACTTAAATATACCCACAGATCTAGAATGGAGTTACTATGGTTCGTTTATTTATACACTCACCGTGTATTATACGCACCGTGGACTGTGAAAACGTTTATTAAAAGAAATAGATTCATTTTATTTTTACAGACTTTGTTAATGATTCAAGGACTTATTTAGTTTCTTCCATTACACGTTCTTACGGCAACGGCTATAGCCATTAGAATTAATTCCAGTAATGTTTGAGACGGCACAGTAGACGAGAGCATTTCTGCTTGATGAATGAAAACAACTGTGTCTTCATGTTCGATCGCCGGACCAGCGCTATATTTTCGTTGTTTGAATGTGATTGAATTTGCTTATGTACTAATAATATATATGAGGCAACGACACTAAAAATACAGTCAACATTGTAAAGAGGTCAGAGGTGATACGATACAGTCTCCGAAAATATAGTACTTTGAAAAATCGTCTGAAGTTAATAAACACTAGTTAAATAGTTACAAAATAAGGTTTTAAAATTCTATTTAATGAAAAAAGACCAAAAATATTTTTCTTCAAATGTGTGACGTCAATTTCGGAGTGAAATTTGTCTGATGTAATTATTGATAAGGTTTTAATTCATAAAAATGTGTTCTTCAGGTTTTTCTAAAAGCGTCTTCAAAGGTTTATGATTACAATATATACAAATAATAATATATATATATATATATATATATATACAAATATCGCCAGTACACTATCGCCATCTATATCTAACTATATAACCATGAAGTAATGTTTCACCTTAATAGGGAAAAAGGCAGAGAGGTTCCAAAACACCTATTTTGTCTATAGTAAGTAACGTTGTTTAGCTAGCAGATAAATTTTCTTATGTTTACTTTACGTAAACCTTAAATACATATATGTATATATAAATAAAAATTAAATGCTAGATCGTTGGTAAGCACATCCCTTGAAAACGGCTGAAGCAATTTGGTTCATTCTTTTCTAAAATGTTCGTAATGGTTAGACCATAAGGTTTTTAGAAAAGAAAAATTGGAAAATATGCCCTGACTTATTTCTAATGAATTTTTAATACTTTGTTCGCTAATCGAGCTAATAGTGGCAAACAAATTAATTCAGTAGATTATTTTCTGTTGAATTGTGAAAATATTCATTAAAATTTGGACAGGACAACGTTTACAACGTCTATTAAATTACGCGTTAACGACCATCTGATTAAATGTAAATAAAATGCAATTTATTTGCTAATAACATTAATATACTTATATCTTTTAATTTGATATCACGATAAGAGTTTCATTATAGCAAACCTCTCCACAATCAATCTACTTTGCATAACAAATGATTTTCCTACGAATTCAGATGTACTCGTACAACAAATATTTAATGACACTTAAGTCGTCTTTTGAGAACCATTGGAATGGAAAATACCCGTGTATTGCTATTGGCAGTGTTTGTTGCATGGTTCACTGTTTCATCCCTTATTTTCGGGTGATTGTGTCATGGACCAGAGACCATGGCCAGGGTAAGCGGTAAGGTTTATAATAAAGAGGGGTGGCGTACCGTACCGTCCCGTTCCGTTCTGCATCATTCCACGCGTTCCGCGGCTGGCAGCAGCTGCGGACATTTAGAACCGCGTTATGCTGTTTACAGCTTATATCGCTATTTATGTATGGTATATCATATGCCCTTCCCAGGCCCGTGCTCCCGTGCCCCCCGTGCCCACATACGACAAACCCCATAGCCCATTGTATGGTGTAATATGTTATAAGGACTACATTTAATATTGCGAAAATGACAATAGACTAAATGTTTTATTACTTTCTTGTATTGACCAGATCAAGATTATTATTTTTGTGGGTTGATAAATATGTTTTATACTACTAACAGGGGCGAATGAATTAAGTTAGATGACACCCTGGCCCATTCCGATGTGACATGTTTTTAATTTTATACAAATAAACCTGTTATAAAATTTATACCAGGTATAAAGCCCATCCGGACAGGCTTATACAGACAGACTCAGTTTATTTGTAACAAGTGTATTTGGAAAGCAGTATATATATACGAGTATATTCTTATATCCACTACAATTTTCCTTCATGTCAACACTGATGACCTTTGTCAATCCTTCCTGTGAAAAATCAATTGTATCCAATCACAATTTCTTTTTGAAAAACTCGTTTGTCTTCAATGGTAAGTCTATTTCAAAGATAGGCTTTAAAATAATTCTGGCTTATGCAAAGAACCCGTTATTGATTTAAAGTGAGATGATATGCCAATTAAACAGGAACTATTTTTCAAGCGTATGGTACAGTAGCATTTTTTGGTAAATGAAAAGAGTTCTTTAATCTTAATAAAAAAGACGTTTACTTGATTCATTTCATGACGTGTAGGTCAAATCTTATGACTACGTGGAGAAACCGCAATAAAACTACAAACAGAAAAATTTTGTAGTACTAAAAAAGCATTGTGACAGTACACACACCGCCTATCCTTCATATGAAATATAGACTACCGAAAGACACAATGCTCTTCTGTTTATACAAACACAAAAGACAAAATATAACACACGACATCAACTACCAACATCGACAATGTGGATTTAGACGAAAGCTAGGCACCATACCATTAAGCAAATAATACTGTAACTTTTTATGCGCTAGTAGTGACTGTCAGCAGTGACATTACGCAGTTTGCGAATTTTACGTAGTAAATGTGTACTACACGCGTGATATAAATTATAAAGAAATATAAAAACAAAGTCAATTCTATAACACAAAGAAACGTGCATAAATCTGTTCGCAGCAGTTTCAGGCGCAGATTTTTTTTACCATCTGTATTACGATAAAATTATACATATTTAGTAAACAACAAAACCAATATTTCCTTAACTGCATTTGGTTAATATATGTACAATTATTATGCAATATTTAAACGCAAATATTTGTGGCTAAATGGTTATAAAATAAAATTCTATTTAAACAGATTCTTTTAACGATTATTACATATTTTATACAATAATAAACAAAAATCCCACGTATAAAATATAATGGTTTGATGAGGCTTTCCACCTGTTTTCATTTATTTTTTAACCGCTGCTTTTATCCATACGCTACACCATTTGTTTGGGGTTGTATATTTAGCTAACACCATCACCATCACCATAAACAGTCACTGGGATTCCCCGAGTTCCGAATCCACCCACAGCACACGTTCAAGAGCTATCTCGTTAGCTCTATGTTAAAATGGATTAACAAGTACACTTGGATAAATAAAATATTATAAAAACAGCGAGCTCAAAAAAAAAAAAATTAAATAAAAACTTGCATATGAATTCGCAATAAAAGAAAAAGTTATTTATATTTTTAATTCACTGAGCCGTTATACATCAAGATGAAAAATTTATAACGAAATTACACAATTTGTAATCTTATATTTTGAAATGTACATTTGCGACATTTTACGTTTTGTAGTGTTGGAAATACATAATCATTAGAACGCGTCTTGAAATTCTTATTATTCGTTTTACATTTGGTATAGTCTCCAAGAGGTGACTTTTATTAGAGGTCAGACGTTCGATTGTAGTCAGGGTACATTTGCCCTGCTTTTCGAGTCGATATATAAAGAGCCGATTCCAGAGTCAAGCCGGTTTAGGTTTAGACGCACACTTGTACATCGTAATATTTGCTGTATTTCGTTTCTACTATCGTTTCTTAATGTGAAACGATACTTCGCCATTTATGCCAAACCCTTAGAAATGTTACCAGTCATATAAAAATTGGAATTTAATTTAGAAAATATAGCATTATTCATTTTCAAAACTTATTTCCAGCGGTTCCAACTCATTAAAAGTTAGTGGAAGAAAGCTTAAAATGTAGATACGTTATTCATCTAACTAATTGCAGTCTTAGATTTTGATTCGCGTTTATAGTTACTTACATAAAACGATTTAAACATAAAAAACATGTTTTTTTTTTAAATAATATTTAACCTGCTGTATAGTATCGCCATCTATATTTCGTGAATCAAAAATGGCAAAGTATCGTTTCACCTTAAGGGCAGAGATGGAGTAACAAACTGGGGTAAAAATGTAAAATAGGGGCGCCTACTGTACTGTCCTTCGAAAGAAAGGGAACAGTGCCGCAAATCTTTAAAAGAGAGTGAAAGGGGCGCCAAATTATCATCTCGCATCTACAATAAATTTCTCTCGATCTGACCTTAAATATAAAGGACTGGTTCGTGAATCAAATTAGAAGACACAGCAGTATGGCATCGATATTTAAGATTAAGTGGGGTACTCTACTGTCTTATAAGTTTATGATTAAGTAAAGACAAAGAAGTTTGAGATTAGGCATCATATATCTTGGTCACTCTGTACAATGAACAAATTCAATACACACAATTATTATACTGCAATTAATGTGAGACATAACCTAGCAGTGTAATGCAAGTAATATGGCGGACAAAAAGTGTTTTCAAAAAATCTATTTGCACTGTAGCTTCTCAGAGTGATGAAGCTCTTCAAATACAACCAACACAAATGCATACAGCAGCATCAAATGGGATGGGGGTTTTAATAAAAATAATTCTATTGCAACCCATTTTCATAAACAAAAATAAAATCAAATTAGTCTATGTAATTGAATATTGAACAATATTTTTACTAATATTAATTATTGTAAAAATAAATATGTTTGTACGAGTATATGCAGTGGCGGATTGGGACTAAAAATATTAATTGGTAGCAGATAGAGATTAAAAAAACAAACAAACTTAAAGGACCCTAACTCATACGCACTCGAATATGTGTGTTCAACTGGCTCGGTTTACGTGCTCAGCTTGACGATAACTGCCAATACGATGCGATCGCCAACATGCTCGCTAAGAGTAGAGCAATAAACATATAAAAAGAGAGAGTCGAAGTTCTTCTAAAAAAGCTTAAAGAAATTAATTCCTTCAATTGAAAAATGCATTAAAGCTAAAATAGATTTCTTATTTTCACTATTTTAATAATAACAATCAGTTTTATGTTAAAACAAAATATTATGTTATTTTTTCAAACAAATATTATTATTACTTTTATTATTTTGACCAAGATTTGTTCCTTACATTTGTTTGTTAACTAATGGTGGTTATGGTGGCATGGTTCGGTTATGCGTTGAAAACGACAAACATATGCTCAGTTCGAGGGCCTTATTTCTAACTTTCGCTCTCTAGTTACGTGATTGAAACTCTTCCCTTTCTTTAAAAAAAAAAAATCATATAGAATTTGGAGAAAAGAAGAGGAGATTTGTCCTCTGACTGCTGGATTCGATTCCCGGATATGAAATAAATATATTTCATGACTGGCAAAGAACTAACTCAAATATAAACAAATAAAAAATTAATAAATATACCAAGCATATAAATACACAAATCTACAAAAACACACAATTATTATATTAAAATTAATGTGAGATATAATCTAGCTGTTGAAATTGATTTTCGTCACATTACTGAATTCGAGCCGAATATATTTAAGTGTGTATGGGGCTTATTATTTCATCAGTGAATCAAATGATAGGGCAAGTTTACACACCCACCAGTCCGTCACTGGGTCGACATACGAATAAAATAAAATATAATATTTTAATTAAAAACAAATGATTTATAAAAACTATTTTGAATGCAGTAGTGTGTTTATTTAAATTACTTATGTGTGTGTGAACATATAGCATTTATTAATTTATAAATATTTTTATTAAAATTATATCAAATCCCATATTTAATTAAAAATATGTATTAAATAACAAAAATATACGATTTAAACAATGTATGTGTGTATTCTAATAACCACATGTACGAGTATATGTAACATAATATATAATGCAAATGTTCGAATAAATTTATACTACGTACAATAGATTGGAATATGACGTACATAAATGTATAGGGTGGGTGCAAATTGTATGGACCTGTGGTTATGTTTTAAGGGTGTGATGTAAATCAAGGAAATGCATCATATTTGATTCCAGAAGGCATTAAGCTTCCAAGCGTCCCACAAAACCTCAACTAACTTTACATTTTTTTCTAATGACATCAAGCTTGGTTTGTTATACAATTTTCATTATGTACAAATTTAAAAAAGCTGCAGAAGATGTTCAAATTACGAGAGTTCAGCAATATATCATGTTAGAAATGTCGGTATAAAGCTCGTCTGTCGGTAAAACGCCATTGATGACGTTGTAGGAATAACGCCCAACATAGTTGATATTTGGAGTCGACAGAACTCGCTGTGCATATTGTTAGGTTATAATAAAATTAGATTAAAAGGAATTGACAATTTAAGTAATAAACTTTAAATGTCGTTTTTTTTTTATTTCAGGTATGTTAGTATGATATAAGTTAAACAGTGTAATTATTATAATATGTATGTAAATTACTAAAATAATCTTTAATTTCAGAAGCAACACATGAGTTTGATTTAAAATGTATAATTCCTAATAAAATTGGAGTCTTATACCTATATGAATTTACCTATATACAATATAAAAAAAATTGTGAGACTAATTCTTCTCAGTTATATAATATCATCTATGTAGAATTTATTTGTAAACAATTCTGGAAAAGTTTTAATAAGGGAAGGTGCAATATGACGTATTAAGGGGCAATAATAAGGACACACTTTGCAGAATAAACTATCTTTTTACGTTTAAATTCAAATAAAACAACATTAATTTAAAGACGCACCAAGGGGATGAGAAGGCGGTCCGGTTCTAGTTCCGCTCACCCAAAAAGTCAAGTTAAAAAAATATAATTTCAAATAGACTAGGAAGAAATTTTGATTAGATATAATTGATTTTGCGTGGAAGCTCACTAAAACCCCCAAATTAAGTACCGCACCATTCCCTTGTTAGTTAGAGTATCACGAAATTATCATCAATTGTGTCGGTGAAAACAAAACCTAAATGTTTTTTTATTACGATAGTCCACAGGTCAAATAGAAACGATAAAATATTAGATTGAAATGAAAAACTGTTAGGCAAAAAACTTGAATTTGAGTGAAGAATATGGAATGTTTAAATACTAAAAAAGGAAATGAGTAATATTATTATATGGTAATCAAAATTTGCCGGAAAACACCAGTTCCGAAATGATCGTAATCGTGGATTACGAGAACTTTACTTCTTCCTCTAGTTCCAGAAAGAGATTTCAAGAATTTCACAAACGTTTCTATTCTTTTTGTTGTTTGGTGTGTTAGAAAATTTCCACGTTTCTTTGATTTGGAACATAAAAAAACATAACAACCGCAGCCGCAACCTTTTATGTGAATTCCTGGTTTTATCGGCATACTGACATAAGGCAACTACCATGGACCAGGAGCACCAGGAGCTGGAGCAAGAGCATCACCAACACGAGAAATAAAGCAGTGAACTGGGCACATACCCTGTTTTAGTGCAATAACACACGAAACAGTAGATATGAATAACTACCGCGCACGGAATTGTTAAACCGACATGTTAATTAACAATTCATTTGAATTCCAATGTGTTAACTCGGGGGTTGGTAACTGGAATCGCATGCTGGGTGGAGAGTATGAGGAGGAGGATGAAACTCCTCTGGTGTGGTCAGGGTGGATTGAACGATAGGAGCATGGGATGATTTGTGCATGGTCCTATTCTGTGGGAGTCATGGGGGAGCGGGGGATGAAACTTACTGAGTTGGAACGGTTTATTATGTGGAAACGGGAAATGATATAACTGGATGCATATTTTGAATCTATATTGGATATTAAAGATATTTTTGATATTTGACTTGGGTTGTTCAATCGTATGCAGAAGGAGTATATTATTAATTGCGGAAACCACTCAAATTATTTTGATAAACATATTTATAATAGTTCGAAGCCGATGAAAATTAAGTATGTAACCAGTAACGTAGCGTGCCTCAGACGGGCCCCGTATCAAAATTAGTTGGAGGCCCAAATGATGGGTAAAGATTTTTCACAAAAAGAACAAAAACGCTCGCATTGAATTAAAATAATTATATATTGATTATACGTTATTACTTAAATTAATAGTCTTAGGAACTAAGCTTAGTTTGGCCTAAGAGTTTAAGTGAGATTGTGGATAACATTGGACGAATTTTTGCTTACATACGTTTAAAGCCCCTGTAGCCCGTGGGCCCCGTATCACTGATACGGTAGATACGGCAGTAGCTACGCCACTGTATGAAACATACAACGTGTAATGAAAAAACAACTTCTTTGCATTTCGTTGCAACTAAAAAGACTTATGAAAACATAATAACATGAGGCTGGGTAATTATGCAGAAATATGTCTCTAATTCACTTAATGCGGCAAATTGGTGCAAATACACTTTTCTGACTAGTGTGGAGATTTCGTTATATAGAATACTTTTACGCATTAATAATATCAATGAATTGCTTAACAAAATATTGATACTTCATTAATTTCCTTGATACGCCAACAAATGGAAGAACAACATTTTAAGAAACATTCCCTCTGGTTTTACTTAATTGTTTTGTTTCTAATTCATCTCATTCAAGTTCCAGCGAACCGTGGAATGGAATATTCTATACAACAATTTATAAGTATTTACATTTATCTATCTCGAAATGATGATTCTACAAGTATGTTTTATAATTGAAACAAAATATGCAATAAACTAATCACTTAATACACAAACATTATTCTATTTATTTAATCAACGAATTTTAATTAATAATAAACTTGTAACCAATCACAGTTGTTTTAATAAATAATATTCAATGAATTTATAAAACAAATAATTTTGTTTTACTAAATGTTTACATTCAATATTGTTACAATAATAAACCAGATAGGATGTGTTCTGTACGATGTATGAAATTCGTTTGATTCAATAATTTGTATTTGTATTTGTTTTGTAGAGATCGACTTTTAATTTGCGTTTAACATGACAGACATTCATTGATGAAGTTCATTCACGATCTGCAACTCCACAAACTGCACAACTAGAAAATTTGCATTCATAAGTGACTCCTCTTATTTCAATATGTGATTAACTCATATAGATATAGTACTATGGACAATTTAAAAAGTATTGGGAATGCCACTTCATTTTAAGGGGCCATTTTTTACATTTTTGATGGAAATATAGGTTAGTATATGCATATTGGCGTTGTTATTTTTTGAAATATCCAAAGCGACGACTGTCATTTGTGTGTGAATTGAATTTCTTCTCAAATTTTAATTCTATTTTTAAATTAATATATTTAAATCGTATAATTATTTTACATATAACAACAAATAATTTGTTGACTGACTAAAAAAATGTTTTTTTTTCAACAAAATATAAAATATTTTCAATTTAATTGTTAGGTGACCAATTTTTTTTCAAAAGTTGGGATTTTTTTTCGATTTGTAAATTAGATATCAAAATCAGCACATATACAAAATTTTAACTTTCTAGCTCAATTTTTAACCGCCCCCGTGCCTCCAAATAAAATTTTTGAATTTTGAATTATTTTTTTAATAACATACTTTATTATTAAGTAATTCAAAATTTGAATATGAGCAAAGTTTCCTACCGGGCTCCCTAATTTTCTCAACGCCCCCTTTTCCAATTTTTTAATTTCTAATTTTCAAAAAATGTTACCATTGATCAACGTAATACATATCCAAAATTTCAACTTTCTATCTTTTACGGATTAAAAGTTATAAAGCAAAAATATTTTTTTCAGTCTTTCCAAAATAGAGGACGCTAAAAGTCTTACAATTTTTTTCTCTTTGAAATAGGAAATTTTCATAAACATATCGTTTGAAAGTTGGTACTGTCTAAAAATCATAAGGATTTGTCAATAGTGGCGCCATCTATATATCCTTCTACGAACTTATTAAGTCTTGTGTTATCTAATATGCCGCCCTAATATATTCTATTCAAGACTTAGTTAGAGGATAGTGCATTGTCAATCTTTAGTTAACTTGCCTAAAATAGAGGCAAAGAACACTTTATGACGGAACATTACTAAGACATTATCCGTTGCACCCAAAAGGATGCATTACACAACATCCGTCATCTACGTCAATATATTATTAATTCAAAACATGGATTAAAACATGTTCTACAAATTAATTTCACGATACGATACATTTTAATGGTGTATTATCACGTTTTTTAAAATGGTTTATTTATTCGTTTATAGTGCAGTGTAGTGTATTCATTTTGTATTCAATGACTCCATAGAGAGAACATTAAAATGTACTGTGTAGCATCTATATGCAACGTTACTAATACTTATATACTGAGCAATATGTATATTATTTGTGTGTGTATGAATTCGCACACACTGAAGCGTGCCTACAAAACATTAAAACATTATTTCACTAATTAAAACATCGGTACTTGTTATATATTGTATTTGAACAATTGCATTTTACTCTAACATTACCGCACAAAGTCAGTGCATCTGTGATGAATGCATAAATGGAGATATCAGTAATGGCCAACGCGTTGTTCATGAGAGCTAATTTGATTATTAAGTTGATTACGTTTTTAGCATTATTAATATACTAAAATGTTTTAATAAGAATTTCTTCTATTCAAATAGTTCATATTTCGTTAAAAATCATTTTATGTACTTACAGTTAAGGTTGTTATTTATGCAAAATAAAATATGAAGTAAAGGACTCACCTGAAACAAACAAAAAAACATTAATCTTGAATCAAATTTGTATTACGACTTATTAGATAATCGTAGAGCTAGTAAAAATTTTATTTACTAGCTAATTAGTAGATATTTAGTTAATGACATAACAATGAAATTATGAAAGGAATATATCCAATAATATATCTTTATAAGGTAGTACTCCTTCTAAGTGCACATGAGAATGTACACTTGAATATTTTGGTCTGCTGGGCACTTAGTAAATTTTAGTCGCCGACTAAATCGCTTTGCTGGTTTTCTTTTTTAACTTACGCTGTCTTC
The DNA here is from genome assembly GCA_963678705.1 of Panorpa germanica. NCBI lineage: Eukaryota > Metazoa > Arthropoda > Insecta > Mecoptera > Panorpidae > Panorpa > Panorpa germanica. Next base: position 13,661,527 of record OY783211.1, on the reverse strand, counting down.
TGTTCTTGCTTTCATTAGATTTATCGCGAGGGTGTGTGGATGGTCATCCAGTCATTCTCTGTACTTTATAAATAAAGTATAGGGTCTTTTAACAAGAGATTTTATGGTTATTTCAACAAAAGCGGTTATTTTAATTCAATAGAAAGGCGTAATATTTCGGTGACAATTGGCAGATATTGTGTTTTATTACTAACTTCAGAGTTTGTACTTCAAATTAAAATAAAAATATCACCACTTTTCACGGAAATAATGCGTTTAGCTCTTGATTTAAAATGACAGCTCTTGTTGAAAAATCTTATACTAAAAAATATTTAAAAAAAAGTTTTCAGTAAGCAGTAATTTGGACTTCATTCGAAATAATATTTATAAAAATCTATGAATTTTTGTCATGAAAGAGGTTGATGACAATTCAGTCGTTCATGTAAAATATCACTACTATAAACTACAAATGATGAAATTATTTCACCTTTCAGAATCCAAGCGACGAAAGCGATTGCGACCTACAATAGAATGCTTATGATGTTGTTTTACTCGTAAGGTTGGAAGCATACTGGAATACTATATACGTGTGTCTATTTCTCATTTATATCGGTCCTTTTCGGATTCACAAGGTCAGAAAAGCACAGACATAGTCGTGCGACAAAGATACGCCAATGTGAATCCATCCTAAAGTAGTAGAATTAAAGTTAAACGTACATAACTTCAAATGGAGAAAAATAAAACAGATAAAGCAGATATAACTTTAAAAAAAAGTTACATAGATTGAAGAAGAGAATGATCGAAGTCTTCAATCTTTCAATATTTTTCGATGTTAACTTTAGGTTGGCACCACTATAAAACTAACTCATATGGCTCCTAAATCTTATATAATACTAGTTTCTCTAGCATTCGCTTAACTCAATACCATGATTAATTAAATATATTCATTAGTGCATTAGACACACAAAATGTAGCAGCCTCATCCGAATGTCTTACAATGTTTTGTTTTTGTATTACACACACTACCATACGTAGCTATCTATCTCTATTCACATTTACATGTGTTCGTGTGAAATATACAACAGTGTGTGGTTTGCTAAGTTTTCTGCCCGCGAATTATATCTGTAATTCAGCTCGAGTGCAACTGTTTTTATTTGGATCAGTCTCTCTGCAACTATGGTACGAAATGCACACTGTCTTCATGTATTCCACACTCCTGGTGATTCTGACTGCATTTAAACGTTTTTATGGGCGTGAAATAGAGAAAGATCATTGTATACACAGATACTAACGCTCAAGGTATCGTGTTTTAACTTCTTTGATAGGAAAACATAAATTAATGTACTTCCTTAATTAATTTTTTAAAATAATGTATTTTTCTCTACTCTATTGAGTTTGTTTATGATGATTAAACAGGGAGTTTTTTTTTCTAGAAACGCAAAAATAATACTCAATAATTGTGTGCTGTTGGTTATGGTGGCCGCACATATTGGAGACATGACTGTCTAAAAACAATTTTTTATATGCTGTAGAAAGCTAGAGAGAACACAATGTGAATACAGACTTGTCACAAATGTATGTGGTACTATAAGATATTAAACAAATGTGAATAACAACCCAGACACCTCAAGTTTTTATTAAAATCTTCAATAACAAAAATTTAATTGCTTAATATTTTTCCGTGTATTTGCTTTCATAAAGGGGGGGGGGGGGGGCAAGTGTACCCGCTGTAACTACGCCCATGCTATCTATACATTATAATACTTTATAAATTATAATTATGGATACCGAATATTAATTACTTTTGCGAATCTTTTTATAAGAAAAGGAGTGATCGATCAAAGGATTAATTTAATTAGGACATCTCTTAGCCTTAAGGTGATCAGGTTCTAAACCGTAGATAAGATGCTTTTAGAAGCTCAGAAAATATTATTTCTAAAATAGAGTCATCAAAGTAAAAGATTATTATCGCTTAATTATTAAAAAATAAATGAAAAGAAAATAACTTATAACAAGAAAATGAAAATATATCAAATAATGTATTCATGTATAAATTTTGCTTAAAATAAACCTTATCTTTTTTTAAATAATACAAAATTCTTAATGAAGATGTAAAAATGCTTAAAAATATATATTAAAACTTAAAAAAATATTTATTTTAATTTAAATGTACCAAGTATTATTGATCAAGCTTTGAAAAGAACACTATTAAAATATAATGGCAGTAGGAGTGTGAAAGAAACAAGAGAAAAAAAAATAAGGTTAAGTTGCTTCAACAAGAAAAATTAGAATTGAAGATTTGACTTATTAAGTGATGCATAATAAGCAAAATAAAGATATAGTTTATAGAAATCATAACTATTTTAAGAAGACAGTTTTTTTACATGTTCAAAGCGATCAGTTTGCATAAAAACATTTAAAACATTTCAAGGTTGACAAACTGATCATGTTAAATATAAATGACCAGCTCAAGCGCTAGACAGATGATTAGTATGAGAACGAGTGTCATTAGTTAGAACTAAATGATATTATAAAGTGTTTTGTTGTAAACGCTGAATCCACACCACAACACAGCAGAATACACCCACTGAACACTGAACACTTTCGTGTGAACTGTGAAGCCTTACATCGCACTTCACTTATGTTTTGTGGCTGCCTTAACTCTTGGCAGCTGCAACACTGTTGAAATAGAATTAGCCACAAGTTGTAAAAGTGTAATATAAGTGACTTGTATTATACCAGTATGTACTATGTTGTATAACAAAAAACTTTATTAATAAATTATTCAAGTTAAATACCATAAAAACTTATATTATATAAAGATTTATTAGGAAGAAAGGTGATTGTTGCAAGTTCAATGAATGCTTCTATGACAAAGAGTACTTGTCCTATGTACTTGGTCGCTTACGCTTACGGACTCATATTTCGCTACTGAGTGCGAGTTAGTTAGACTAAACGTCCTCACGAGAGCGTTACTAAGGTTAACCTAATAGTGTTCTAGTCTGATAGGGTATCAGTCAGATTAGCCTGATAGGGTTCTAGTCGGGTTCGGTAAAGGCAGAGTGGAACGAGCCTAAAATTAATTGTAGTTTCGTTCAGCTATATTTGTGTATGAAACCAAGGTACCACGTCTGTAAACTGCCTTATAGCTTTATTTTCTAGACTATTACAAAAGTTAATACTTTTAAAATAGGCCCCGATAATAATTTCAATTCTATTTACAGTAAGTTTTAAGTCTAAATTTGTTTATATTTGACAATACATATATTAAAATTTAATTAATTTTGTAATGGTGTATGTAATAATATGTGGATACCAGGACATTGTGGAATAAGAGGATCTATTAATTTGGAAATTGAGATGAAAGTGAAATTACCTACATATGAAATTTTTAATATAATAAAATCAAGAAGAGAAATCAAGATTTCATTAACAAAAGTCAGCTAAAAGGAAGAGAATGTTTGTTTCATCAAAATTTAAGTAAGAAAAGATGGTTTAGAAATGAGTCCCGCAAAATTATATCAACTATAAGCAGAATCAAAGTAATCATTGTAAAACTCCAGCTCACCTGTACAAAATTAATATTAAATCCGACTATAGATGTCAATGTGGTAAAGAAGGAACTTTAGATCATATTATATTTAATAAATTATAGTTTACAAAGATCAGAATTCAATAGTGAAATATTAGATGTGAATAAAACCTGTCCTGTTAATGCAAAATTTTTGTTAAATGATTCAAAATTAATTATAAAACGTTAAATATATATAAAAAATGTTTGATGGTGTCAAGGCAAATAAATAAATTAATAATAAAAAAAAATATTTGTAATAGTTGGAGTGCTAATAACTTTAATAATTATTCCATACCCGTATATTAGAAAAGGTAAATTAATTTAATTTTTATTCATATTTTATGAGTTTCTTTTAAACAACATTGCTAATGTTCTTTATATTAAAGAAAATAAACACAGTTGCGTATTGAATACCTTACGAAGAACAGAATGTTTATATAAAAAGGGTTTAAGTGGGACTTGCTTGTTAAATGTTCAATTTTATTAGTTGGGAATTTTAACATATAACAAGGTCTGTTTTTTGTCTGAGAAAAAAACCAGTGCTTTGGCAAACATAACCCAGTTTCAATCTCTTGAATGGAATGATAGTGCCATAAGAGATAACATTATGTGTGAAATTTTATCCCTACCATTACATTGTCATTTCTATACGCACATACGATGCCTCTGATTATTTCTGTGCGTTGGCGCTCTTTAATATGCGCATTTAGACTGTCAATCCGGCGATATTTGACGGACGACTATTTATTTATCATAGTTATTTGATTGGCAACACCGGCAACATCGCTTTTAGCAAACAATATCACTTTTTAGAGCGAGAGACCTTCTCTGATGTCAAATATTTGTCTATTTAATGTTATACACCGTTACGTAAAAAATTACTTGCCTTAAATTGTAACTTTAAACTGTAAAACCCTGTTATTTTAGCGTAAGGATAACAAAATTAATTTTTTCTCTTATTTTTAGAAGTCGATTACATTTGACGTTACGAAGCGTATGATCCCCTCCCCCAGTAAACTAAAATTTTATCTCATAATAAATTCTCAAAAATATAATGGGCTTGTGTCCTATGTCTTAATTTGTATAAAAGTATACTATATATTGATAAAGTGGGTTACTAGAACCTCAAATGTTCAATTATTTTTTAATACTATTTTTAACTCCTTATATGTTAAGAGATATTAACAATTAAAAAAGTCATTTTGTCTCTTTAATTATTAAAGGGATTCAACGTTGTACACATTCCAAATGCATGTAACATCACAATCCTTGTGTAAGGTTACCAACCTTACAGATCATAAATCTCTGCTATATGTATTTATATATCAAATATTATTTACAGCTATTTCAAGGAACAATCAAATTTCAATATTATGTCTGCCTTAGCAGGGTTAAATAAACTAAAAACTTATTATTCTTTGATTTGACTGGATTATTTGATTACCAACACCTACAAAACATTACCACAGCACTGACCTCATTCAACAAATAACTGACGTTAAAATGCATTACACGTCATACAAATATGGCCGACCATTTCTAGCGCTAAAACTACAATACAAACTTTTAATTGCTATATCTCCGTCAATATTTAGATACTTAATAAAATAGACACGCCAATACACATTTATTAACATCAATTTCAATCAACAATTGAAAAATTGACCAAAAAAAAATGAGGACACAACAAGCCCATTTCAATTAATTCCAAGCCAAATAAAGTATGTAAATTTACAACGAGATTATCTATTATTTTGCTGTACAAAACATAAACTACTCGTATATTTTCATTTTCATTTTTCATATAATATTCAATAAAAATAAATGTTGCCTGAACTTATACATAAAGTTTTTAAAGTGAATTTTTAAACTATACAACTATATTTAAATTCTGTATACTCAATTACGGGCTTACGAAGTTAAAGAGTTGAGTTGCGCTCGCTACGCTACTGAAGAAGATTATGTACTATGTACTAGAATTGTACAGCAGGTACTACTCGTACTACATGATGAACGATGGTACTCCTAGTAGGGTTGCCAGAGCAACAGTATACTGAGGTAGAGCGAGCAAAGCTGTATATAGAACTATTTAAATATTTATAAATTTAAATAAAAATGAAAAATTTCCATACGATTTATTTAACAACTGAAAGTGTAATCTGCTTTTAAATTTTTATGAAAAGTTTCCAGCAAAATAATAAATTTGTCACAATAATAAATGAACTGTTTTTAGGTGAGAGCACAATTCTCTTTTTTACAATAAAAAAAGACCAAAGACTATACTTGAGCACATTATTGAATAGGGAGAGAAGGCGTATGCAGCGACAACTGCGCCTTTTAGTATCGTAGATCAAATTACGAGAGTTTGACGGTGACTCATGCTTGAAACAAGTTGAGTCGTATAAATCTACGATATAATGAAAAAGGATTGTCTTACATATTGTATCGTAAATTTATACAGCTTTCAAAATCTCTTTTGAACTCTCGTAATTTGAACTAAATCGATATGGCTTAACCCTCCGTGTGAACACTATATTATTCGAGACGTGCTGTGTACACTGGGTCTTTGACGGAACAGTTTTTCGAGTTTTCTAAGCTTTCAAAAAATCTGGATTACTTCTGGAAGTCTCTTCTACATGATCCAGAAGTTTCCAAAGTCCAAAGTTTAAAACCGCTGTAAATAAAAATTGACAAATAGTAAAAAACGGAATATTGTTAAAAAATTGCTAAAATTGCTAAAAAATTGCTATTTGTTAAAAAAAAAGCTTTTGAAAGAATGCAGTGTCTTTGGACCTGAAAGTGGGGAATATTCTACGGATTCAGGCATGTCATAATAAACGGAACGGTGATTATTCGACACAAAATAAGTTTTTATTGTTGAAAATTCAAAAATTATGAAATAATAATTAATAACAGATAATAATAATTAGTGTCAAAAAGAGAATTTACGGTACGCAACTAGGACAAAAGCTGGAACCTTAAGTCCCTACCACTACCTAGGATTTTTAGGGGGCATAAGTAAAGCGCACTCTGTACTCATAAGAGAGGAATAGCAGTTTGAAATTTTAACTGTTCCTTTAAAGACCCAGTATACACACGCAGGGTTAATTATACAAATGTCCTATCGTCAATATTGCATGCATTCAGATCTTAGTTGTTGTCACAGGAGAGCTGTAGCTGTCGTTGCATTTGTTTTCTCTCTTTTTTTTCATATTTCATTCATAAAATATAATGCGTTGAATGTTTTACAAACTGATATACTGGGCGCATACAATCTGTTCACATTTAAACATATTCCCACAGTCGGTATGCAGATATTTATTGCGAGACCGGAAATACTAGCCGTATCTTATTCGAACGAACCAATTAAATTGATATACTATATATTAATAAAGTTGGCTATCAGTAACATAAATATGTAATACTTCTTTTTAAATAGACGCAATTTTATTAAAAATATTAAACAATTAAAATATTTATTTTGTGCTTTGGAATCATTCTGACGATTATTTATTTATTACTGACTGGCTGGAATCCATATTTAATAACTTTTTCCTTTTTAAAAAATATCTTTTACACATTATACACGGTCAAAATAAACATTTAATTAGCTATAATTCGCATAGAGCTGAAAGTTGGTACAGACCTTAAGGACATTATTACAAATAATGTGAAGGTATGATGATTCTTAGAAAAAAAGTACAAAAACAATTTTTGTAGATAATTTCATGATGTACAACTTTTATCTAATGTATTTTTATGATAAAACTTACCGTTTACCGAAGAAATTGGAAAAACCATTTCTATTGACCTGTGACCTTGAATAACTTTTTATGTAGATGTGCGATCGGTGAGGACTTTTAGTATTTTATTTGTAATAATGTCCCCAAGGTCTACCAACTTTCAGCACTATGCGGATTATAGCTAATCTACCCTTATTATATCGTTTAACACTGACAGCACCACCTTCGGCACTCATGTACAGTTCCTATAAAGAATACCAATTTTTATGAGATTATTTTGTTTAAATTTCAAATGAAATGTAACAATTTTTCCAACTGGGACTAACCGTTTCGGCTATCTTATATACTAAGCCTTAATATACCTTAAATGTGTCATACTTTAAAATAAGAAGTTGAATATTCTAATTTAATATTTTTCCATTTTTAACATATGTAAATATATACATCCATGTATATAGTTTATCTGAAAATTGTAGGCATGTCATGTATGTAAATGTAAATTGATGTAAAATTTAAAATAAACCAAATACCTCAGTAAATGTATTTGTAGGTAACTAATTATATTTTGACGAAGTGTAAAACAAAATAAAAGAATAAACATTTGAATACATAAAAAAATTATGAATTAGCATTGGATCACGTCCTCAGAGGAAGTACCCGATCGTATAAATTATAATTAGAAATTGTTTGTAATTCGAAGCATGTTTCAACACGTGTTAATGATTTAATTACTGTTGAAACAAGTAACGAGCAATAACTGTCGTTCAATGATTATGAAATATAAATATTGTTAATTGATAATATCGCACGTAGATGGCAGTGGCTAGCAAGTCTTATTAAATTCATGTGGAAGAGACTATTTGCGACGTCTGACCTTTTCAGTAGGGGATATTGAAGTTGTTTCGCGTAAATACACTTTATCATGAAAGGAAGGTCATAGTTAATGTTTATCAATATACCACTGTATCGTTCTACGTGCAACCGAATATTGCGCAACTCTCTGGGATAGTATTAACTTCGTACAGAACGACTGCGAACTTCTTTTATTTTATTGTTTTTTTTTCTTTTAACCACTGTAAGCTGAAAGCACGCAAGTCTTTATGTCATACCTAAAATTAAGTATTGGTAGGTTTATACTTAAAGATGAGTTCCTCCATCGCACTGGGGCTCGTTATGGAGTGCCCGCTATGGCATTTACACTTTATATTTATGTCCAACCTCAAGGGTAAGCTTCTTTACTTTTACAATGTCATGGACTATATATCGCTGAGGGGGAAAAGTATTTAGTACGTTCGATGCAGTGGTGTATTGATAAACATTAACGTAGAAGCTTCACCTCATGATAAAATGTGCTTATGCACGAAACACCCTACATAAAACGTTGCCGTCGTGCAGCGGTTTAAAACATGAAAAATTAATTTTTTTTATACTTTTAAAATAGTTTTAAAAGGCCTAATTGTGACAGTGTATATTTACTTGATAAAATAATGAAATTGTTATCAACTTCTAATTGTTTTTTCAGTGTATTATAAGATGTGTTTTCCAAAAAACTTAATCAATTACAAAAAATATTTAATTTTAAGTTTTACCTGGTAAAATTCAGGTATGTCACAATAAAGTTTTTTTTTTTCAAAAAGAAATGATCTTTTTTTTGTCATTTTTAAATAATGGTGAACTACAAGGCTATAGTTATGAAATTTGGGAAAAAATTTGAAACAACTTATTAAGATTTTGTTATAAATTGAAAAAACAAAAATGAACTAAATTCTATTTTGAGTTATTTCACTGCCATAAGCGCTGGCTGGCTAGAGCGTAAAACAATTTTTGTTTCGTCTAGCTACATTCGTATTTTATCCTACTGTTCGTCCACAAGTAGTCTGTTCCAGAGTGAGAGAGCATCAAAAACTTGTACTTATGCCAGAGCTGAATTTAGAGGTCTGGAGGCCCTGGGACAACGACGGAGCGGAGGCCCCTAATTATTTTCCGAATAAAAGGAACAATTTTTTTTCGTCGTCTTTAAAAAATGCAGTGCTTTGATCTCTATTGTGGCAGTAGCCCCGCCTGTCCTCCCTCAAATCAGGGCCTGACTTATGCAGAATGTAAACTAATCACGACACAAATCAATCCAAACATATGTAATAAACAAGCATTTATCTTATTCTTATTCAGAAAATGGTCTACCTTCGCATTTATATTTAATCGTATAATTCCAAAGAAAAGAAAACCTTATATTTCCTATATCATGTAAGAAATGTGTGTTCAAACCATAAATAAAACACATAAACAAATCATATAAAGACAAAATACGAGTGTGTGTATGCAATGTACTATGCTCTTACTCACACACACAGCCATACATACAAGCATAACGTTTATTAAATAACCGAAGGCTTTTGACTCATATATAGGTTTATGTAAATCAGCCGCAAAATGCACGTGTTCGACAAAGATCGCTGGTGACGTCACCATACCATCACCATCGCCATCATCGCTCCATATGCCACACTGTAATAAATACTAAATGTCTTACACCTGGTTGTGGAAGTATCTGCTGTAAAATAAGTCAGGAACTACCAACCTGTACTAATATCAGTGAAATTTATTTATTCCATGACTGGTAAAGAATAACTTATGAAATGATAAATAAACTAGCATTTACCCTGTCCCAAAGCGACGTCTATTCCATCGTTAATTGTTAATTTTGATTTGTTTTATTTAAAAACTTCAGCATATTGTAAAAGATTTCAGATAAAAAAAATATTATTGTTCAACGTAGCCATCTTTAGCGCGGATGATTGCATAGACTCTGTCCTACAAAGCTTCACACGCTTTACGTGTGAGATGTTTTAGGCCGTCCGCACATGGGTCTACTGATTGCAAACTCGAGCCCCGAAACTGCCCGAACCGAATGGAATTGTGTTGTGAGTGAGAGAACGCACGTGTATACGAGTGAAAGAACGCACACGGCTCGAACGAAACTAAACTGATTTGAAATTGATTTTGAGAGACTGTGTTTCTAGGTCGCAGGCAATTATGTTGCATGCCTTTGATGGTGAACATCATGAGCAGAGATGTGCACAAATACCTTTCAAAAGTATTTAAATACACACATATATATATATATATATATATATATATATATATATATATATATATATATATATATATATATATATATATATACCAATACATGACAATACGACACAATAAGATCACCTATTATGCTATTGTTAAAAATTACTACATATATATATAGAGTCACAGAGTTTTTTGTTTTCGTTGGAAACTTCGAGTTTGCAATCAGTCGACCCGTGTGGGGACGGCCTTATACTGCTTACTTCTCCTAATAGTTGTATTGTGGCATCAAAAAATTCTATAATGCAGTACAAAAAATTGTTTCGTTATCGATTTATCCCCCTGTAGCTCACCTCGCTCAACATCTCCCAGATTTCCGTTTCCACTAGATAAACCATCAATGTACCAGTAATAGAAGGACGTGCCTTAAAGGAAAAAGTTTAGAAATTGGGTCCGATGAAAACACAGAATCGAAAAGGTTGGTGCCTACTGCACGGGACTATCTATGACTTCTCCGTATAAATATAATGTAAAAGTGTAAATATATTCACATAAACTGTTCCTTGAATGAACATATGCGTTTTTATAGAATGTGGTTACGCATGTATAAGTAATAACCAGAAGAATTGAAGGTTTTTGTCTAGCAAAAACAATTCGAGGCCTTAATTAGTCTCCAGGTGAGTTTTACGTAATGTGCACATATGTTAATGCTGTTGACGATACAGGTACACACGTTTAAGAAAAAATGGTCATGTTAGAAATATTTTGCGAATCGTGTCTTGTAAAATATAGAATCAAGAAATGCCTGAACACAGCAGTGATTTAAGTTTGCATGTTAAGGGTCCAGGGTTCAATACGCGTGAGAATTATCAATTTCGAACTGGGTGTTATTATTTATATGCGGCAATAGGAGACTGACTGGACCACTAGTTGAACCCGTGGCGCTACATCTAGTCATAAATTTGACTTCCATTTGATAGCAATACAATGCTGGTTTCATACTAGAGAGGCAGTTCAATAAAACACGAACAAAATCTTGTTTTTCTGAACAAAAACACCAATGTTTACACCAAAGAGACAGTTCTTAAAACATTTTTGTCTTTTGTTGTTGTTTTAGTAAATAAAACACATTCCCATCTGGAGTCTGTAAGATCGAAGAAAAACACGTTTGTTGTTATTTTTAAGTCTACTTGGTTTGAACATGCAGTTTTGTTTCTTGTGAACATTTGCGCTTGTCAGTTGTTGTTTATCATGTTTATAATTTTTATGGGACACACAGAAAAACACTAAAAACAAAACCAGACTGTTCAGTGTAAACAGTCTGTTTTCGAAATAAAACAAAACATGTTTTAGTTTCGTTTTTTGAAAACAAAACTGTTTTCAAAACAGTCTCTCTGGTGTGAAACCGGCATAAGACTAATTTGTTTCTTTTTTTTTTGTTTTCAAATGTATGACAAGCTATTACAATGGCGTCTGAAGGGGTTAAAACGAAGTGAAATTAATGTAACATAATTTATGAATAATCGCTAAGTACATGCAAAATAAAAACTTAAATTAAAACGCATTCTCTGTTTTGTGAATACAACATACACAACATTCATACAGGTTAAAATATAAAATTGAATCTAATTGAAAATTTAAAATTAAAACCGTCCTTAAGCTAAAAATACTTTGTAATCAATTTAAACTCATTATACTCATATAAAAGTCGCTGTCCGTCGGGACGAAGCGTTAGTCTTCTCTAATGTAACTAACTAACATAAACGTCTTTAGTAATGAATTTAATTTAGATAAATCGTTTGTTGTCTGTAGCCTGTACGCATGTAAAACTGATGTTAGTTAGTCCATTGAACATCTGTTCATCGATGTAAGATGTAACCAGCCAGCTAGCCCAGTGCCCACCGGTTCTCGAGGTGTTTGTCCGATTCACCAACCTCTGGATACTCGGAACATAGTATCGTATCGAGGTGGGGTGGGAGACGCCCACCTACATATAGTACAAGATGGTCTTAGGATTAGAATGACGAGTAAGTTTATCTGAAGACCACCGCGTGTAGTTAACACGTTAATTGATACTTTCAATATTGAGCAGACAATTTATAATGAAACTGTGTTAGGAAATTATCTAATGGGCGTAGATGCTAATTAGCTTTAGATGTTGAAGAATTGGTGTATTGTTAGAAACAGGATTTATTACTTGAATAATGAAAGATTGAAACGCAGAAAAATGCAACAGTTTTATATGTTGTTTTGTTACATTTAAGCCGTCCGCACACATCTCGACTGATTGCAAATTAGCTGCGCAACGAAGTTTCCAACGAAAACGAAAAACGAGCCATGTCGAGCCCTGTTTCATGACTCTATAGAATTTTTAAGAATAGCATAATTGGGGATTTTATTGAGTCGTATTTGTACGTATGTATTTAAATACCTTGTGAAAAGTATTTGTGCACATCTCTGCTCATGATGTCACCATCAAAAGCATGCAACGTAATTGCTCTGCGACCTAGAAACACAGTCGCTCAAAACCAATTTGAAATCAGTTTAGTTTCGTTCGTGCCGTGTGTGTTCTCTCATTCGGTTCGAGCAGATTCGGGGCTCTCGTTTGCAATCAGTCGACCCATGTGCGGACGGCCTTAATGTCTACTTTTTTTTGTGTCGGCCACACTAGATCGATTTCAACATGAGATGTTTTGTATTTCACTCACTCTCACTGTAATAAAATGAGTGTAAGTGAAATGTAAAATGTGTCACTTGTTAAATTGGCGCTGCTCTAACCCGAACCTTACATAATCTTGTTGGAAACTGCCAATCAACAGCGCCGTAGTTAAATTTGACGCGTACACGTTTGATACAACAAATGTAATGCGTTTAGCGTGAACCATGCGGATCTGTGGATGCTTACCGTTACCATATACAATACCACTCTTAACATATTTTGCATATTAAACAATAAATAACCGCAGTATTAAATTATTTATAAGGCAAATAATTGCCACGCCAAACAAATTAAAAAAAATATTTAAAAAAAAATATTAAAAGATACCCAGCAATTATTGTTGGTCGTGTTGTTGATTTAACCACAGGAAATATTTATTCGCGCGGTTCATTTAAATTTTAAATACTGTTTTCGTCCTTCAAGCTAACAATGTTGATTTGTATTGCAATTGTAATTTCGCAATTATTAATTAAAAAAGATATTAAATTAATATTAGAAAAAATTTGTAAATATTAATGGCCATCGATGGAGGTTTTGTTATACGTCATATTGTCAATCAAGTCTTGCTGTTAAAGGTGCCATACACGCGAGCTTCACATGTTAGTAAAAATAATTTATAAATAAAAATAATAAAAGTAATTTTTATACTTATGTTGAAAAATAATTTAATAATATTTGGTTTGAATGCAAAACGTATTGTTATTATTAAATCATTGAAAACAGGGCTTCTATTTCAGCTTTAACGTATTTTTCAACCGCCGAAGAATAATTTGCTTAACCTTTTTCACAACTACATCATAACTCTCTTTGTTTTTATACACTTGTTGTTTCTTATGCCTGAAAGTGGTCTTAGTTCCCTTTACAGACTTATAAATTCGCTAAAACTGCTTACTGTCTCCAAACGGCATTATTATTAAATTCATAGTCAACTAATATAGAATTATACAAATTGAGATACGTTTGAACCACGTTAAAACTGAACTAAACTGAATGATTATAATGCTTGCCGTTTTGTCAGACATGTATATGTTTCTTAGCAAATGCTGAACTTCGAGCTGAGCACACCAACGACCTGTTAGCGCTATTTGGCCCTGTAAATACTCCAAGTGTGACAGCTGTGTCTTCAACCCAGACCTGGCCATGACATATGCAGAGGAACAGAAGTACCTATTTATCAGGAATACTGATTTGGGATTTCTGAACCAGAAAATACGTTCTTGTACGTATCTGACATTGTACACACATCCTTTAGAGATACAACACTGAAATTTAGGCACGTATAGATCGCTTAAGAGACATATTTGATTGAATTTGATTATTAATAAATAAGTGTTATATAATTATTGACTTTTAATTGAGAACACTTTAACACAAGTCTGTTGGTCGAGCCAGTTGAATTGTATATGAGGCCTTTTAATATGTGTATACACGAGCCTGAACCGCTGTGCCACTACCGTGTGAGTAAAATGGAATTGTACTAAATTATTCGTGTTAGTTGCTAATACAAGTCTGGCGGAACCTTGAGTTGATAGACGCAGACCTTGTTTGGCGGGAGCTTCCGCAATCTTAACAATTATCAATGATATTGTTAATCGCAACTGAAATGTTTATGTCATTTAGAAATCTAGAGAATGTCATTGTTAAAATTGCATAGTACATAATGGAATAATGTAATGCGTACGTCTCAAACTGTGTGTATGTAATATTTAGAATTTCGACATATCCGGATATATAGATGTAGTACATTTTGGTCAACTGTATGTAAATATAAATACAGATTATAAATTTTACGACAGATATATCATACATCACTCAATAAGTTCGTAGGATGATTTGTAGATGGCGACACTATTGACAAATCCATATGATTTTTAGATAGTACTAACCTTCATATGTGTCAAAATTGTATGATTGCATCAATCAATATATTTCGAATTATTTTTTTGTAGAGTTTTGCGGGAAGGTGAACGATACGATCAAACTCAGAAATTCAGTCCCCTACCTCAGCATATTTCAGTGTGTAAGAGGCCTTTAATGCTATTGTAATATGTTCATGCTCCAACCATACGATTTTTAAAAACATTTCAATGTTATAATAACCGTAAACAGCATTTTAAATCGGGTATTATCCTATTAATAAATAATCACTATATTACGAGTTCAAAACTTCAAAACAGGCAGATTAGCGACTCTATTACGTTTACAGTTTGTTTGAAGTTCGTGCACTGATTTATTTTGTAATAAAAAAGATAAATCCATGCATTGGTTTATAAAAGTAGGGTAATACTTGACAAAACACTTTTATCCAACTTTTACTTTGCTGATGTCTATCTCTAGCGTTACTGTTTACTCACTTCAATCGTTCAGTAATACCGTTGTAGGCATATCGGATTACAGTCATGTAATGTTCAATCATGCATCAATATTTTCACTTCTATACGCTGTGAACCTATTGCTAAACGAGACTGATGCTAGCTACTAAGGGCGAACTACGAATGCGGCCGACAGCTGTGTACCGTGACCTTTCCCTTTCGAATGTTGCCCCCCTCGTGCCTAAAGATATATTAGTCTGCTGATAGTGACCTTCATTTGTACTAGTACGACTTATTATTTATTTTTAATTCAAAGAAGAATATGGTAACTAATTTTTATCACGTGCACAGATGTTTGATTAGTTTAAGCGTTTTCAAGATGGCCGAGAAGACGTTGAAGTCGCACGTCTATCGAAACATTGAAAAAATCGGTAAATGTAAATTTCATGTATGAATTTTAACTTAGAAATTAGTGTCTCCTCAAGATGGTATGTACAGTTTCAAACTCATATTAATCAAACAGTTTATTTATATTGGTAGACATTTTAGATCTGATAAACATTAGAATCAGGAGCGCATTAGGACCCCTAGCGCACAATCAGTTTCGCATATCAAATCAGTTTTCTTAATGTTATCTAAATTAACTTGATTATAACCTGCTGTTATAGCCCTCAAGTAAAATCAATTATATCTAGTCAAACTGTTACATTTTTTTGTTAAACCCCAACTTACAGTTATTACAGTCCTTCAGACATCTACGTTCTTTTCGTCTAAGTAGCCTATGCGTAAATCCAACCCTGATTAGTAGTCAGATTGTCTAATGTTACTTACAGTTACATTTATTTTAGTCATTAAAATCCAATAGGAGGAAAGAGGAGACTTACCTGAAATAAAAGAAAACACATTATTAATATTAATGTACGACTACATAACAGAACACTCAAAAATAGAAATATATAATGATTTTATCAATTAAAAATTTAGTTTTTTAGTTTTCATATAAATTTGTGAGTATAATTTATTTTATATACAATATTATTTGTACAATGAAAATGTACCGTAAAAATTACTGTGTAGCATAGTTATCTGAGTGCTATAATGGTTTTATGACAAAAATTCCTAAGTAAAAACCAAAAAATTAGTATGACTGTATTAATTTGTATTTGAATCTACAGTAATTTTTGTTATAAGAATTTAAAGGTGGTGTCTTTCTTGAAAACGAAGAGCATCTAACATGAACTGCTAAGGGCAAGTTAATACCTCAAATTAACCATATTATACTGTGATCTTGACCATATGTTTCCTTCCCTTTAATCAGTACGTAAGAGATA
Source organism: Panorpa germanica (assembly GCA_963678705.1). Lineage (NCBI taxonomy): Eukaryota > Metazoa > Arthropoda > Insecta > Mecoptera > Panorpidae > Panorpa > Panorpa germanica. The sequence continues at coordinate 13,644,794 of OY783211.1, read as the reverse complement.
ACAATATTTAGCAATATGAGCGATAATTTGTTATCATTTACAATTATAAAAAAACTGGAATTTAAAAACAAGTTAAAACGTTTCCGGTTTTCATTTTATGAAATAATAACGAAAGTGGTATAAAGTCGTTAGGTCAGTCGTGGGGTCAACATAGGTCAACTTATCTTGACATTAATGAGTTAACTGTATCGGACATTTGACATGTCTTCGTAGTCAGACACATTTAACGCACGCACAATATTGTTAGCTTGTTGTTTTAATGTCAAAGATCACCGACTGAAGGTCTACGTCGCGACGGAGTGTTACCTGTAACCTGTAAGTTGATCGTTTCACTGTGACCTTGAGCAATTTATAACAACATTCTATGTCCGAGTCTAGACGAAATTGTAAAATTGATCGCGTACCTGCAGTAATGTGTGATATACAGAGATATGCATGTGAATTATAACAAACAATTGCAATGACAAAAATAAACAAACATAAAAATCTTTATATATTAATATTTTCTAAAACAATGTCTAATAGCATTGCAATCTATTTTAATCTAATTTACAAGCGTCACAGAAATAGGTTATTTTAAAATTTTATTGATTTTTTTTTAATTTTTAAGATGCTGAGTTCCATCATCGACGATCTCCATGTATTTTATGGTGCCGCCTCATTATATAAGCCTGCCTAATTAGATTACGGTTATGTCTGTATATAATCAATTTAATTTGATAACAACCCAACCTAGAAAATACAACTCTGATCCGGAGATTGCACCTGAAGACATAAGAGTCTTGCGTACAACATCAATGCTCTCGTCCATTGTGTCATCAGATTTTTTTTTAAAGAATGTAAATTATAAAAATTGTAGTAAATTTATATACAATTCTAATAGCAATAAAATAGAACACAGATCGTAACTAGTTAAAAGTTGAAGTTTGAGCGTGTTCTTTTCAAAAACAGTGTTGCACTTTATAGGGCAGTTTTTCTGAAGGTACAGTACAGTGTACGTATTCCATGCTCTATTCAAGAAAGAAGTTCTACCCTTTAAATTTTATCGTGTTCTGTTGTAAAAAGTGTCCTTAAAAAACGCTTAAATACTCGTAACTGTATTTGGCGGGAATCTTATGATTTAAAGATCATAAGTTTACTCTAACGAAACTTAAGCAAGCGAATGAATTCATTAATTTTATTAGAATTTTAACTATTTATAATAATAACGCTTCGGTGGAGGAGGTTGTCCATAAATTAGGTTACACAAACTTCACGATCAAAGATAATTTACACATTTATAAAAAGAAATGGTTTAATTTGTTACTTTTGCTTAATTTTATTTTTAATCGAATTTTATATTAGATGTGACGTCATAAAGTTTTTGGCTCTTCCCCATTCTTATTGTAACGTCTTCTCTCACTTTGGGGACTTTCTCCCCCCTTTTGTGTGACGTAATTAATGGATGGCACTAATCATTGATGATTTTGAAAGTTTAGTTCATTCAAGAAGAACATTTGAAGAAGCTTAGATCATAAAAGAGTTTAGTCTGTCTCTTTCTAGATGTAGTGGGCAAACATAATCTCCACAACACAAACAGAATCGCCCTCTTTACCCAACAGAGATTATTGTACTTGTAAGTTGCAGTCCATAAACTTCAAAACATTAAATTAAATAAATATGAAAAAACAGAAGTACTCTTTAAAAGTTAAATGTAATATTTCATAGCCAGTAAAAATAAAATACATATAAAAACACTTTTATTTAAAAAAATTATATATGAATTGTATTAAAAAATACAGAAACAAAATAAACAAACACCCCATAAAAGTTATTCGCAGAGGGTGAAAATAAAAATATATTTAATGTAAAGTTCTGTTCTCTAAACGAACGAAATGTTAGCAACATGATGATGAAAAACTTTTTTTTGATGTTTTTTATGCGTACATATAATATTTTTTAATTTTTATGTTTTGCATCGTTTCAATTTTTAATATTTTCTTCTTCTTTTTTATTTAAATTTTGGGTTCTAGAAAACAAAAGCATTATATAAATTAATAATGTAATTGCTGTGTTAACGAATATACAAGAGTTGTGAATTATATAATTACATTCCAAGATTACAAAGTCTACGCTGCGCTTTGTTGAAAGGACGGGGAGCGGGGGCCGGGTGCGGGCAGGGTTGCTAAAGCTCTGAAGAGTTGCAAAGAGCTGTTACATTTGTTTCGATTGTATTAATCACAGTATGAATACAGCGGCTAAAATAAATATAAAATTGCCGTGTGATTGAACAGAAGAGCATTAAATTTAAGTAAGGTCATTTTTTAAAAATTTGATTTTCTGTTTTCACGCTTATGTCAGCTCTGTGTGTGTGACGGCACAAAAGAAATAACCAAACAAAATTCGTTTTCTCTAAATAAAAAATAAATATTCCTACCACGGGATATTGAAAATATATCGGATAATACTATCTGCATTTTAGATTCTTCAAGCGGTCAAAGTGAAGGTATGTTATACGAATGAAAGGAATAAAAAGCGTTTCGTTGTTCTAGTGCTTGACCGAAGAGTTGTCGTACATATTTTTCTGAGGGTCTAAAATCTAAATACAAAATAAATTTTAAATTGAATCGGAAGTACAAAAATAATAGACATGAGGTCATGATTTTAAGTACCGGTATATATTTATCATTTCCAGTACACAACGATTGTGTATCGACAACAATAATATAAAAATTCCGATCCGATGGAACAACATGTACTACAAACATAATCAATTACAAATTCCAACCTAATAAATAATTAAATATTCTAGCCACTAGATTGCATTATTCTCTATTAATTTTAATTAGTAATTAGTATATTCAAATCTAATCGAATGACGTTTTAAATGGAATTGTAACTAATCACATTTCAATTTGATTAATTAACTAAAACACGGAATGTGTTTGTGGAGGGATGTTTTCTACTGCATCTGTAAATCGCGGTGGGTGGCGCAAGAGGGTGGTGCGCTACTGGACCAGCACAAAGAGTATACAATTCATGCATATGAAACAATTACACATAAGTAGAGATGTTGAGCTTTTTTATGTATTTACATGCATATATTTGGGTATTTTTTTGATAAAATAGTTATAAAATCTTCAATTTGTTATAGCAACAGTTTTTCTTTATTTTAGTATTTGAGGCGATTTCAAGGACAAGGTCATATTCGCCTGAAGTTAATTTATTTTAATTAAATTTGGTTTATTATGTTTATATCTGTAAGGAATTCGAGCAGTTTTTTAATTTCTAACGGATTGTCTGAAAGCATGTCCTTTAGTTCACCATTGATGTTGTGTTTTGTTCTTTGCGGTTGATATTGCGGGCAAGTTACTAGTAGATGATGGAATGTTATTTGCGTCTGACAGTTCCAGCACTGCGGAGCTGTTGTTTTACTGATTAAATGTTGATGCATCAATCTCGTATGTCCTGTTCATAGTCTGAAGATGGCTTTTTCGAATTGTCTATTGCTTTGAGAAGAAGTTTCCCACTTTTTTGTATTTTCCTTAATCAATCTTAATTTGTTGCTACTTATTTGCGTCCAGCACTGATTTTTAATCCGGGAAACTTCGGGACCACGGATTTATTACTAAACATCAAAACTGTTTTGACAGGAATACCAAAAATCACTTTAGATGAAAATGCAAACATGTTGGGCGGGAGCAAAGATGCTAGACGCTGACTGCAAAGTCTTCGGGTTCGATACAAAAACCCGACAACCGTCTTTTATTATCTATGCTTTAGGTCATTCTTATTCAAGAATAATTCAAGGTAATATATATGTGATTCTTTGATACAGCTTCATTGTAACAGGAGTCATTTTTTGTTAAGCCTCATTCCCACTCACTGTTTTCATATTTAACTTACTGTTTTTATTTAATATTGTAATCTAGATTTCAGGTTTTCGTTTAAGCATTCCTTTTCACATTTATGTTTTAATTTAAGTTTAATTAATTTAGTTGGTCCGTACGCATAGTTAGTAAAATAAATATTGACAGTTCGACAAAATTGTATATGAAATAATTAAAATTGCTATTTTTAATAACAATTAATAATAGAAATTATTTTCCCTTCTATATTTTTCAAAAACTGACATTAAATTTCTTTTAAAAGTAAATCCTACTCACATTTTGGAGGTTATAATATAATATAGTTTTTCTTAATTTAATATTTTTAATTTAAAACATTGGACCTTGTAAAGGTTCTAAAAAAAACTAGGAAAACTTTAAAAATAAATTAAATTAAAAATGGGGCTGTGAATGTCCACGCGTATTGCCATATGCTAAACAATTTAAATTAAATACAACATTAAATTAAAGCAGTGAGTGGGAATGATATCTTCGCTTTGACTTGCAATGTTTTAACGAGGGGACCAATATTGATAAGAGAATAGTGTGCCAGTAGAGGGTGTAATTTTATAATTTGTTTTACCCGAAGATGACCTCACATGAGGAGTCGAAAGCGGCTAGTATCTTTTTATAATAAAGTTAAGTTTTCTATGATAAAAGGGTTGTTTTATTGAACATATGCCTAGTAATTTGATGGCGGTTCTAAATCCTTACCTAGGATATATATATATATATATATATCCACAATATCTTACATAGAGCGGTCGAGGAAAATCAATATAAGCGTTGGCCATTGTCCAACAGAATATAATACAACACTCCTAAACACTACTAAGCACAACAGCCATGCGCGTCGCGACGTCGACGTCGACGGTTGAAGAGTCAAAGAGATATGAGACATAGAGTACTAGTAAGGATCTAGAATCCTGGAAACGTCCGGAACTACGAGTAGAGTCCTTTATAAGTTGAGTAATAAACTACTCGTACAAACGTAGGAGACGTAAACTACTCCTATTGTTATCAAGTTAATATTTATTTTATTTTTAAGCTTCTATTTAAAAAGAATGTTGAAAGATTTTGTATAATAGCTTTTTAATATAATATAATATAAAGACTTTTTTATCATTATAATTTTGTATGGGAAGGTTCCTTAGGCTCTATCATATTGGAATCGTATACGCGTGTAATAGAAATGTGAAGAAGGCTGCTTTGACTGTCCTGATTACTGTGTTGAGGCTAATTCAAGAAAGCAATTTTATCGTGAGCAATTAAAGATGTTTATTAGAATAAATCACTGCCAACAGAATTGAGTTGATTGAGATATTGTCCTTTATAACATGGAGTAATTTCTTCTCTAGATAAAATTTCGTTAAAGTTACAAATTAAGTTAAGTAAGGTATATTTTTCGTTGGCAAGAAAAGATGCATTATAGTTGCATTAATAAAATAAACGGCCCGAAATCTTTTTATTACACCATTTCATAGTATTTTCTTTTTGTAATAATTTAATATGTGTCGTTAAGCCTCATGCCCACTCACTGGTTTGATATTTGATTTACTATTTTTATTTAATACTGTAATCTAGATTACAGGTTTTCGTTTAAGCATTCCTTCACACATTTGTGTTTTAATTTGAGCGTAGTTAATTTAGTTGGTGCGTATGCATCGTTAGTAATGTATGTCAAATAATTAAAATTGCTATTGTTAATAACAATTAGGAATAGAAGTTGTTTTCTCTTCTATATTTTTCAAAAACTTAATTTAATATTTTTAATTTAAAACATTGGACCTTTGTAATGTTCTAAAAAAACTAAGAATAGAAAATTCTATTAATTTTATTCTACTACCAATTCTATTAATATTCTTAAAAAATAAATGCGTATTCCATATGCTAAACAATTTAAATTAAATACAAAATTAAATTAAAACAGTGAGTGGGGATGATACTTTAGACTTTACATTCTTCCAATATTAAATCACGTTAAATTACAAAACTAAACTTAAAAATATTCTAACGTTTTAATAACTCAAAAAGCACATTCTGATTCTTATACTCTTGTCCCTATATCTTAATGTTTTCAACTCTTCATTGCTTCTCTCCCTTTCTTATTTGTTTTTCTTTCTTGGCTGTACCTCCGCCATCCATTTCATAGTATTTATTCAAAATTAACGCGAAATATGCTAAATTTACTTTTACCATCATAATTTGCATTTCTAATCCAATCACTCTCATGTTTTGCAGCTAGACTTATAAAGGCCGTGAAACTGACTATGAAGAGAGAAGAGGTTGATGTGTGATGTTAAACTATGGTCCCCCTCTCCTTCGACCTTCCCGTTCTCTCAGCACCCTCCGGAAGTGGTCAAGAGACGGACTGTCCAACGAGAGAAAGACAATGTATTTGTAACAAAGAGGAAGTCAAGTTCTGTGTTCAGTTGTCCTGTCCACTGAACACTGGAGATGAGAAGGAGAGATTGGATGGGCTGTGTTAGACAATTCGTATGTGAAGGAGCATAGTACTCGTACAATAAAAAATATAGTGGATTCATGCAGTATGTATGCCATGTATAAATGTGCAAATATTATAATTTAAGTGAATTATACCAAATATGAATATTTCATATTATGCAATTTTATATTTAAACGTCCACTAAAGACAGTTACATACATTTTAGGTTTATTTAACATAAAAAATTGTATCTGTTACATAACATTTTTAATTATTTGGAAACAAGACAACAGAATCATCGATCAAAAAGTCTTCTCAGTAAAAAATAGATACTTAACAAATATAGATAAAAAATTTAGAGAACAAAAGAAACTTTCATTTTAAGAATAACCCAGTCGATTTGGATTTTCAAATAAGGGTGCAGAGACGAAGAGTTTACTGTCACTATGAAAACCCTATGTAGTACAAAGTAGCCTCCTATTTTATATTTTTATTTATTTATTTACTTGCCTTGACTTTTATTCGTCATAGCCAACTTTTAATTTTAACTATTTAAATAATTTACTAATTAATTTTGAATCACTTAACACAAATTTAGTATTAACAGGTTTACAAGTTTTAACCACATCTAATATTTTACTATTGAATTTTGATCTTTCTAAACTATAATTTATGCATTCAAATATAATATGATCCAAAGTTCCTTCTTCACCACATTGACATCTATCGTCAGATTTAATATTAATTTTGTAAAGGTGAGCTGGAGTTTTACAATGATTACTTTTGATTCTGATTATAGTTGATATAATTTTGCGGGACTCATTTCTAAACCATCTTTTCTTACTTAAATTTGGATGTAACATATAATGAGTAGTCTCCTATTTATGTAGATTATCGTTGTAGTATTTAGGTAAACGTCCACAGGTTCATACTGCATGCATCAATCGCATTGCCTGTATTTAATAAAACGAAGATCGACAGATACTCTTTATATATAAATGTGCTATTGCCACTCTTGTCTGAACTGTTAAGCCCTTCGTTCCGCTTCCCTTATCCACCACATTTTATTCAATAAAGCCAATCCGATTGATGCGTACCTGTGGAAGATTAGAGCTCTCTTATACTACAATTCCAATTGTTTCGCATTAGTTCACTAAATTATAAGATGAAGTTTCTACTTTAATGGTTGTCAATACACCAGTGTAGTGAAACAATCCCCAGTTCATATGTCTGTACTCATCTTATGGTTCATACGTACGTAGATCAAAGTGATGTATTTCTTTTACGAGTATTGTATGTTTCTCAGCCATGCTCGGATATGTGTTACACCCGTATAAGAGGAGAAACTCCCTCTGGACTAATGCGACTGCACCCAGCTGAAAAAAATCGAATGTAACAAGTAGTCGGTTCCAGTATGAGGAAGGCCTTACTTTTATCTATAATCAAAGCTTGGACGTGCGTTAATATAAATCTGTATTTGTTTTTATTTCTCCTTTTTCATTTTGACGTGCTATTTACTTTTTTAAGTCTCACATAAGACATAATATGGTATGGTTCCAAATTGCACCTTTACAACGCTATTCATTATTAATAACTCCTCAATTAATTATTATTCGTTTCGCAGTACCTTCACTTAACGCTGTTACTAATTTTCAAGGTAAGGTTCCTAACACTATTAACAATTAACATTGATATTAATCGTTGATGATAAAACTAATTAAACAAATATATTTGAAATGCCTATAACAAACACACCCACACATCAAATATTCCTTTTATCCTAAAATACGGTAACTGTTTAAATCAACAAAATAAATGTAAAAAAAACACCATTTGATGACTTAATAAAATCCAATATAAATCAAATGAAAACACCGAGCCACTCTCAAAGTCTATAAATTACGATAATTAAAAATCCCCGTTACCAAATTCAACCCCATTTTCAATTTATTAAATATCAATTGTGTATGTGGGGGTACAAGTATATTCACCCCACTCCCCCATTTTACCCTCTATCTATAGCTATACACAGAGTCGCCGTACATTGAATCCATTGAGGTCCTGTTGTCGTTTGGTCCTTCGAGCCGGATAGCCTTAGTACGGAGTGCGGATACGGACACCCTTCCTTCTATGTTCTATGTTGTAGGGAGATCAAATAATCATTGTGTTTGGCGATCTCAAATGTTAAGCCATCCCTTATTTAATATATAAATCTCAAGTGACATTAAACAGGGTGGAAAAACACATATAAGTACTTCAGACCTTTCTAGTAAAACTAATAGAGGGATGTTTCTCTGAAGACTCGTAAAAACATTTTATATGAATATGGGAAGATACGAGTATGTGTGTTAGGGTTAGGGTTAGGGGATCATTTATATATAAAATTAGGGATAATTTGGTTTTATTAATTTCAACAAGTGACTTTTTTTATGTTTTATTTTCGTTTATGAGACAGAGGCAAACTGGTTACGCAATATTAATTACTTCATTTAAAAGATTTCCTTGTACAACATTCTTTTATAATTTATCTAAGTATTTTATTAAAAGAAGGTAATTGTTTTTCCAAAGACTATTCCCTAATAAGCTATCGAGCTCAAATTTTGCAAATATTTTGTTTGTGGCATGACAACGCATGGTTCTTGGTCATGTAGTGAAATTTAAATAAATAAAAGCTTGTTTCACAAAATTTATTTAGATTGCTAAAGTAATCTCTTCAATGACTACACGGATACTGCCTTTAGGTCATCAGTGATTTGTGTCTCTGTAAGTCATCATATCAAATCATTTTCATGCTGGTTATTTATCTGTGCTGGTTCAAAATGTTGTTATAAAAAATTGTCTTTTATTAACAGTTTGTCAAAGTTAGATTCAAGAACGAAATTAGTAATATTTGCATCTTCTATACACGGTAATTGTCTTACAATGCGAGGTCTACACTTGCTAGCTTGTCATAAGCTAATTCAGTTTTACCTGTGTACCTATATAGTATAATAGCTTCAATTTGTCTGAAACTTCCTCGATCATGTTCCGCGTAAGGAATAATTTTTATATTCTTAATAAAAATGTATATAAAGTATGACATATTATGTGATATTTAAATGTTACAGAATTCTTGGAATATTTAGGAATGTACTTCAAGCTTGTAAAATACTTTTCCTATTCTAAAATTTAGTTTCTAGAACTATGAGATGAGAAGTCAACTCAACGCAAGACAAGACGGGACAGGACAAGACAGGACAGACTGCAACACAATAATCAATGATGACAAAATACTTATCTTGCATATTTTACATTTTACTACCATACATTTTTCTAACATTTTTCACGAGGTTAGAATTCATAGCCATACACGTTCAACGTGCACCGTCAGATAGTATTATACATATGTAGTATATAAACTCGTAGTTTTTGTGTCTGAGATGGAAAACTCGGAAAAGCTGGGAAGCTGGGAAGCTGAGAAGTAATATTGTCACTAGGGGACGCCTGGCATTGACAACGGTCGAACGAATAAACGGACGGTTGAACTCCTTCCGATATCTGTTCTTGGCAATTCTTTTTAGCAATATCTCCACGTACATTCTGTTATTCTACAAACTCATGGTCGTGTGTTTTAGTAGACTGTATTACCATACAAATATTAGAAACAAATATAATAAACTTCGAAAAATTTATTAAAAGGCAGCAGCTAACATTATTAGTAAATTCATTAATTCTAGAGTATAAAATATATTTTTATTTTGAAATGTAAACCTGATGAAAAAATTAAACTTAGTTTAGATCGAAACACAAAATGTAAATAAGTATATAAAATATTGGGTTTCTTTTATTAGGCTCTGGCTTATTAAACCTTCCTACCTTGAAAGTATCAAATACATAAATATTACATAAAGTTAAATATATACTGCCTTACAAATAAACCTGTTGTAAAATTACAACGATAAATAAAAGCATATTTTCGATAATGTTTTTTGACGACACAGTTAATATATAAATATTTCTATAATTACTACATGATAAAATAACATTTGAAGAATACTTTGAAAAATTGTCATAAATAAATATCAAAAAATGAGTCATTGACAGCGAATCTCCGCAAACATCACAAAAAAAGTAACATTGCGGTACCACTCATAACTCATCACTGGATTATTTGAAATCAAAAAACCAAAACGATTTCATTAGTTGTTCATAAGTTTCTGCAGGTAACGCTGTCGAGTTTTTTCTTTTTTATTGATTTTTCAATTTCTTACAGCACTTAAAAGTCAAAATACCGATTTTTTATGAAAACAATTAGAAACTTTGTTATTTTAAAATACATTAAAATTAAAAAATTAAGAAAAACTCGACAGTGTTACCTCGACATTTATGTGAAGAAGGACCAGAAATCGGTCCAGAAGATTTTGAGTTAGAGATCCGTCTTTGAAAAACCTAAGTGTGAGAAAACGCGTTTAAAAGAAAGACGGAACTCCATATCTCCGACAGTTTTACTCCAATCGACTTCAAATTTTCACACAATAAACTTAATATGTTGTACATTAATATAAGTAAATAAAAAAAAGTTGAAACCTTAACCCCACTTAACTTTGATAAGTAAGAATAACTTACAGCATTTTATGTTATAGCTATGACTTAGAAACTGTTAAACTAATGTCCGTTATTTTCAGACGATTTTTCTAATTTGTCCATAACTATCAACCAACCTTACATAGAAATTCAAAATAAATTCCATACCCTGGACATAAGTACCCATATTTAACAAATAATAGGCCTTTGAAAAATTACAGTTACAAAATAAGACCCTTAGTGTTTTCATATTCGCAATACACAACAGTACTCTACAAGACTACAGATTAAGAAAGCGTTAGAATTTTTTTTAAATATAAAAATATAATAGAGAATTTAAATATATATATAAGCGATAATATGCATATACTCGTTCATCGTACCGAGTAGTAATTGGACACAGTTTGTCACCCCGAACATTTTCCATGTTTAGCCGTTTAATTATAGTTAATGAGCTGGTAATATATATGTATTCGTGTCACCACTCAATGGAACAGCACGTTTTCCTTACGTAAGTGTAGTAATACTACTAGATAGAACTGTGGTGCGGTTCATATCAAGCACAATACAAAACGGGAACACCACCTCTATTCATACGAACGAGCATGTAATAATATAGAGCAACACCCAGCGTAATCATACAGTTGATAAATAAAATTGTTACATATGTGAATACCTCACATAATTAACTATATATTATTTATTTACTACGACTCACTGATTATTTTAAATTGTTACAAAGGGAAAATAATCACGTGTTTTTGAACAGTAGTTTAGTTATTTAATAGAATAGAATATAAGGATTCTATATCAAAAAGTGCGTTCCTCTTTCATTCTGCTTTACTTACGACATTTTATTTCTTCCTCCTATTTTCACTAGCTGCACTTTTTCCAGACTTCTCCTACGTGTTGAAATAGTTTGTAAGGTGACATACTAGATATGAATAACTGTATTATAGTATGCTAGTTAATGAAAACAATTGCACTAATATCTTAACTCGTTAATAGTCAATAAATGCAGTCGCATGTTATTTTTATATAATTGTGTTAGATATTCTTCCTATTAGCTATCCACTTTACGTATACCTTAACAGGTTACAGTGTCCAAAATAAAAACAAGTAAAAGAAAGGAATAATTTTTGGAATAAATAATTTTCAAGGAAAATATCAGACGCTTACCAAATTACAAAATGGTGGAATGCTCTTAAAGTAAAAAGGCATTATATTAAAGTAAAAAGGTATTATATTAATGAAGAAAAACCGGTAAGAACATCTTTAAATCCGATGACTAATTTAATTGAAAAATGGAATCGAAATAAAGAAAAGGCTTTCGCAATTATCGCATTGAACTTTGAAAATAACAAAATTCTCCACATCGGAGATGCTAAATCTTCAAAATCGGCGTTGAGGAACTTCTATGAACGTGGCAATCCAGGGAATAAAATTACGAGAAATTATCCGATTAAATATACAATGAGAGTGAGGACATTGAAAAACATGTTATGAAAATAATTGAATTATTTCAAAGATTAATGGCGTTGGGTACGGATATAAAATCCGAAAACCCGAGCTTTTCTAGTATGCTACGTTATTGGAATCTTTATCAGAAAACTACGATAACCTGATAACAGCTTTGGGTGTTAAAAATCAAGAGGACCTAACAATTTAATATTTCAAGCCGCTAGTTATAGCAGTATATACCATAACATTACTCAATTCTCTCTCTCTCTCTTTGCATCTACTACTCATATGCTTAAGCTCGTCCCCACATATCGTGGTTGTTCTCTCTTCCTCACCTCTCCAATATTTGCTTCCTCTATCTTCATTTCCTATCTGGATTTTGCGATCATTCTTAGTATCCTACAACTTCATAAGTTCACAATTGTTTATATCTCTCGTTGCACCTCAATACCTCCATCTTCTTCATACTCTCCTGCTGCACTTTAACACCTCTTTCTCTTATTATATCTTCTACCTTTCGGCACTCCTGCTTTATCCCTTTAATCTCCTTCGTCGTGTTCTTCTTCCTTGATAGTCATCCTCAACTTTTCTTCTCCAATCTCATACTGCCAACTTTCCCAATTTCTTCACATACTAATCTCAAAAGTTCAGTTGTTATGTAGCAACAATAGAATCAATATGGAATTTTATTTTGGTAATTATTTCATTTATTTGTTATCAATAATATTCATTATATAACTTTTCGTTAAGATATAGCTCCTTCTCATATGACATATATTCAAAACTAATATACATAAAATAAAACAATGTATTTTAACGACTTTTTTCCACTCGACAATAAACAAAGACCGGATGACGTATAGACATGCTTGTGCAGAAAACGTCGCGTTTTAATTTTTGTTTCGATTACGTCATCTTCACTAAGATAAATAAAAGAGTTAATCTAATGTGACGGTTTCAAACTGATTTCTTATCAAATCAAGAAAAAATAATTTATATTATCTTTTCCTCAAGTGTAAAATTTACATATTTCAAATTCCCGGAAATGATATAATAATTATCATAATCTTGTAGAAAAAATTGTGGAACTAATTAGTGGTTAATTCGTCATCATTTGGTCCCCAAACATGTGAAAGCCTCAGGCTCTTTGTTTTTACTTTAAAATTTAATGTCTTATCAGTTAATTTCAGAAAGCAGCTCAATGCAAAACATATTCACAAATTAATTGAAGCATGTAGATGAACCTATAGAATCTGTCGCATCGATGTCGCATATAAATATTACAATTTGCCACTGTTGCACAGGAGAGCGTTAGCGGCGTTCTAAACAGAGGTAAACAGACGCGTGAGATAAAGAAAGAGTCAATGATATGACAGTGAACTACTTGAGAGAAGAAGACGCTAGATGAGGTGAGGGATGGGTAGACGATTCCTCGGTTGTATACAAACACAATAAAATAGAGAAAGCACGAGGGGTCTGGGGTCTGGGCTTTGGCTCTCAATATGAGGGATATACTATAGATGTATAGCTATAGACAAAATCATGAATTTGTAATGAAGGAAGCAATAGTAGTAGTAGATAATTTACAAGTAAATTAAAAAGATATTATGTCATCCAATCAATTTCAATTTCTATCAAAGTTCCACACATTTATTAGGAGAAAATGAATCGATCAAGGGATTACTACATAGATCGCCCAGTTCATTAGAAAGTCAACTCAAAAAGTTGTGTATGCAGTTGTATGTAAAATTGTATCCTCTATCTGATTCAATACTCAAATAAAAAATTACCAAAACCAAACAAAATTACAATGCAGATAAACTTGTCGAATACCACTGGAATGCATACAACTCTAATATTGTTTTCGTTGTTATCGTAAAACTCAATATTCACTAATGAACTGGACGATCTATATATAGCGGTTACTATATTGATAAGTCTCAGAATGTAGATCCGGCGTTTCCACCAAAAATAGTTAAATAGTAGAATTTGTCACAATCTGAAGTTGATTCGACATTTGTTAATAACGTTATTTTACGTAATGTTGAAATGAAGTTAATCGTAAAAAAAATTAGGTAGAGAACTACGTAAACTATTACGAGAGGGCAGGGGAGGGGCTAGAATCATGCTACGTAATTTTCATTATTTATTTTACTTGGTATTGATTTTGATATGATATTTCTTTCATATCATATTGATATTTATTTGCCCATATACATACTTTGATTACTTTTATATTTGTATTAGCTTACCACTGCCACGCATCCCTGTAACTCACTCTGATATGAAATGAATGGGAAAGTAAATAAAAGACACAAACGACGATCAACTGGAAAAAAACGAAAGAAATGAATTCGATTTTCGAAGACATGAGTCGATCGACCATTTCTACTTTTAGAGTTTTGCGAACACAAAAAAACGCAAGTTGAATTTTTATATATAAAGATATAGTCAACAATTTTTAAATAGTTTTGTTAACAGTAGGCGCAACATGTGTAACATAGGTAAAAAAAACTACGTTCCATCTTACATGGGTTAATGTTTTCATGCTAAAACCTATGTTAGGCTACATGAAGTGCAATGAAGGTGCGGTTCTGAAAAGGCCAATTTTTAAGCTCGTGCTTAAATTCCGAAATTCTGGGATCGTAAACATGTTTCGAGATTGTAGTCTTCCCTATGTATATACCACATTGCAGACTACGATATTTTAGACAAAGTGTACGTCGCTGTGAATTCACCATGTAAAATAAAACGGCCTGTAAGCCGCTGTACAGTTTCTTATGGACATACAAGGGTTTGAAAGACTTAGTTACAACAATTAGAGATTCGACATTGGCAACACAACACTTCGTTGGAGATTCGTTATTGGAACTTCTACATATCTGTGAGTCGGAGAAATAGATCACTATGCCTATTTTTGTCAAAAATGAGATTATTAGCACAATTATATGAGTTTCTTGTTCTCTACCGGTAGGTAAACAATACTTTGTCCTACATAAAAAACTGGCGGAGTTACGGTGCTTTTAAGTAACACCAAGTTCACTTTTTCTTAGAGTAAAACATCTTCAATCTTCTCTCCTGTAAAATATAGTACATGGACATACATAATGTTGACCAAGAATTGATTATTAATAAATGATTGTTACATAATTGTTAACTTATAATTGAGAGAACCGTAACACGTGAATTTGAAGGCTTGTTGTTGAGAAACAGTTAATTTAATAAGTAAATGAACACGCACTTACAAATTCAGTGAAGACGACAAATAACATTGATTCAATTGAATTCTATATAAACGTGGAAGCGCAACACGGTTGGCAATAAGGGCTTTAGCACAGCAGGGTACAGTACAGCAAAGAGGAAAGGCAGAAACCAAAGAGCAGGAGATCGACCTTCTACATCCATAGTAGAACTAGGAGTGGGTGTACCGTAGGGAGCCAGGAAAGAGGTGAGTGTGTTAGAAAGAGATAGCAATAAAACGTTTATCCGCTATGACGTGTGGAAATACAAAACGCAATAGTATTCAATTACAGCGTGTGTAGTCTATGCTTTGTGTTTAGTGCAAATGAATACATACATATATATGGAGGGGAGGGGGAGCATTTATCACCCTCACACTTTGCGGTGTAGAGATCAGAAGTGTGTCGTTGTCGTTTTTGAATCTTAAGTTGAAGCAAATCTAAATACATTATAAGCAAAGGGAAAGCAAAGTTGTATCGAGTGAATAGAATAGTCTTATCATACGTATGGTTAAGCACAATAAGTTAGGTGCAAATTTTATCGCTATTTATTACATTGTATATGCCAAACTGTAAATTAAATTGTTTTATGATCTTGTTCTATTTAAAGCTACTTGTTAAGGGGGCTGTATGGAAACTTCTACTATACGCCAGCATCATTTTTTTTTCTTTTGAAGAAATTTGATCACATCTTTATCACAAAAATAATCGTTATTCATATTTCATATTTTTTTGTGTGTATTTTTTATACATCATGACTATGATTTTAATCCGGAATTATTAATTTTTCAAACTTGATATTCTCGGGTGTACAGTACTGGTATAAATCGGCGATTTATAATATTTTATCGCTTGCACCCTCTTTGAGTCAGCCCTGATGCGACTAAATGTTCTCTAAATGTAGTGCAACAATTTTTTTAAGTCAAGGCAATTTATTATTCTTTTATATTTTATTTATTACTTTATATTATGTATTCAGAATAAAATGTATACAGAATAAAAAACTTGTAAAAGTTTAAACATTATAACATTTCAATTTTCAAATATTTTGACCAATTAGGGCCCAAATGATTTTTAAAAAGACTATAAGACTTAGGCCTTGATCACACTTTTTTCTGTGTGGCTTTGTAACACATGGAAGATTAAAAACCTTTGGTGTGTGCATGCTCATATGATTCCATGTGTTACAAAACTACACGGAAAAAACAGCAGAGGTTTAACCGCAGTGTGACCTAGGCCTTATATACTATTTTAAAATAAAACCTCTTACAATTTGAAGAAAGATTAAAGGGTTAGACAAATTTACACAGTTGGTTGGTTTGACTCTGACAACTTAAAGTCTAACTTTATGTTTTATATTATACTAAAAAAACAAATTAATAGAAGAAGCTGTAAAATTATTGTGAGACAGCATTGTCCTAAAGCTGAAATTCTCATGGGGTGGACTTAGGTTTTCTGTAATCCTAGTAAGTGGTGGAGCTGGTATATTTGTTAATTAATATCAAAAAGTCTAGATAAGAAGAAAATACGTTCTTTTTATAAATATGTTAAAACTGTTTATTATATGAAACAAATTAGTATGCCATCTAGGATTTTGTTTCGAATTAGCAATGATTCAAACCACATTACGTTAACACACGGTTAATGAGTGCAAGATACTCATCATTCATGCAACTATATTTTCATAAACAGCATTCAAAATACGAGATCAAAAATGCAGAAAAAGTATATGAAGCTATAGATATAGCGAACTGAACGTGAGGTTATTGAGCCATTGGTGCGGCGAGGTTTCTCTGAATGGAAATTTCTGTTTACGCTACCCGATTAACGCTAAGGACTAGATGGTCTGCAGAAAATAGAAGTCGATAAACTAGAGAGCAAACAAAACAGAACAAACAATAATTATGAGTGGCTAATAACTAATATAGATTAACACAATTATTTTAAAAATATATTTTCCCAGTTACACCACTGTTTCCATTCTGCAATCAAGAAGGACACAAGAAGCGAGCATCAAGAATATAAAGCTTGATATAAACACAATATATAAAGACAAAAATATATCAAGAGACTTAAAGAAAAAGATAAAACATTTAACAAAATGTTTGTTAAAATGAGATAGCAATATATAAGAGATAAAGAGAGGAAAAGGTATTAACACAAATTTCATTCCCGATTTACACATAAATGAGTAAAATACCCTCAACGTATCCGGAAGATTCGGGAGAGTCGGGAAGTGACGGGAATGGCAACGAATAACTGTAAATGGCCGGAGAATACCGAGAAATAGTGTCTGGGGACCACTCGGAACCAAAAACCCGTGCTGAATGAAATTGGCAACTTGTTGATATTGCTAGCGTAACGTAAGGGAGGAACAGTGTTTTGTCTACCAAGAGGAAAACATAAGAACTTATCAGAGTGTTTAATAGATTATGTTTCCATTAGGTATAAATATAGAATTTATAGGGAAAGAGGGCTGGGGGGAAAATGCATGGAAGTTTTGTAAGTCTGTAGTGTATTATGATGTAGATAAGTTTTAACGACAAGTTACATGTTTAACGAGGTGTTTACATTAATAAGTAATTACTAATTGATTTGATTAGAAACAGAATAATTAAATTGTATATGAAGTTTTGAAGGTTAAGAAATTATGTTTGACATGTTTTATTAATAAAAAGTCGACTTGTCTAGATAAAATACTCTTCCCACTTTCTTGCAGAATCTCTGCAGCGTATTGTTGTAATATATGATGTATTTTTACTTTTCTTAATTGATAAAAATAAAGAATTTCTTTTACGGTATTTCAATTTAAGTTGCAAGAAGATAAGGGACGTAATGCACTACCTTGATAACATTTTGAAGAAGATACTGTGTCTAAGAAAAAGAAGGTAGTCTACAATGTTGCGCATTTTTAAAATTTGCATAAAATAAACATAACAAAAGCAGAATAGCGAAAGTGCATTTTCGTTGTTAGTTTTTTCCAGCGCCACATATTTCGAGATTGGATAGAAAGACCTTTAATTTTAGTAATTAAACTTGATAAAATAAAGTTTAAATTACACACAAATTGGATTGGATTTTTCGTAATGGGGAACAAATATAGTACAAACGGAAAAGGAACTCTCTGCCTTAATACTATTATACCATAAATAGCGACCTTAGAGCACTTGTGTCATGGATTGAAAGTTTTGTTGGTACCACTGGTATATCATTAGTAGGGCGAGAGTCCTACAGGCCTAACTGGAATATAGACCCGAGTTTAGAAGTAATTATGACTAGATAATTAACAAAGGAAGACTCCGGCACGAACGGTTTAAATACAACTGATTTCGCAAAAAAAGAGGAGGCAGAGTTTTGGGGAAAAGAGGATGATAAAAATGGCGTGAGGGTGTAGGAAGGAAAAGGAGAAATTGGAGTACATTAAGAATGTGGAAAGTGGAATATGACTAAAGTAGATATTGCAGTGAAAGAGGGAAGGAAGACTATGAATGGATGAAATAAGGAACAAGATGAAGATAGTTTCTAATTGTAGTTTGATTTCAACAGTCAGTTACTTTAAGCTTAGTTTACATAAAATTAAATAGAATGTAAAGAAAGGAGCTTGTAAAATCGGAAGGTAATATAACTATAATAGATGCAATATACATACAAATGATTACGCGAGAGGACTAAAAGAAAGGTGCCTATATTGAGTATCGCCCCGGGACCCCATCAATCTAGCTTCACCATTGCTTAGCGGTTTACCCTCAATGTGACTGGGAGCACTTGAATTTAAGGTTAGACAAAAATGACCATCAAAAGAAATTGAACGCCATCAATTTCATCATTATTATAAGTAAGTCTTAGCACGCATACGTAAATAGTTTCGTTATCTCTTAACTATACTATACGACAATTGTTTTTGGGATGCACCTTTATATTAACCATACATATTACATAAACACTACAGCCATGGATTACAATCACCTATTCCAAATCTAGATTTCCTGGCTCTAGGCTCCAGGCTAAGTGAACTTGCCGATAATACTCCGTACAAATCGAACTGTGACAACAGCACTGTAACTGAAGTCTAGAGCACATCAAGGTAAACTAATGACCATGCATTATTGAAACAAGGCATTTCTAAGTCTGATATATTGCACATTAGCAGTACAAGGCCCTTGTTGTGTTCCATACTGTTCGCTACGACTAATTGTAATGGCGTATTGTTGTGAAGTATAGATTTATTGAAACTAAATTTACAATTAAATCAACCAAAGTAATTAATAACAAATTTACACAACAATAACTGTAACTAATTCATTTTTTTAAAGATTTGAGTTTTAATTTGTGCACTAAATGCATGAAAATAGATCATGGTTATTGTAGTAAACTATATTTACTGAAATTATTGATAAATGATAAAAAAAATATATTAGCTTTTAGTAATAATAAATGGATATATTAACAAAATTATTATAAATATATTCATAAATTACATAAATTATATTCATTAACAAAAGTCAGTTAAAATTATATCAACTATAATCAGAATCAAAAGTAATCATTTTAAACTCCAGCTCACCTGTACAAAATTAATATTAAATCGGACGATAGATGTCAATGTGGTAAAGAAGGAACTTTGGATCATATTATATTTGAATGCATAAATTATAGTTTAGAAAGATCAAAATTCAATAGTGAAATATTAGATGTGGTTAAAACTTTTCCTGTTAACACTAAATTTGTGTTAAGTGATTCAAAATGAATTAGTGAATTATTTAAATGTTTAGAAATTTGTAAAACAGAATTATAAAATGTTAAATATATATAAAAAATGTTTGATAGTGGCTATGACGAATAAAAGTCAAGGGAAATAAATAAAATGACGCCAACTATTTCCAAAAAAAAGCTACTATTGATTCATTAGAAATTCAATTATATTTCTTACCAAAAACGTCCTTGAGTGATTATCCCATGCTCTCCTAGAATGATGCGCCACTGAAGAACGTTATTTAAGAATTGGTGTAATTACAATTCAAAATAATGTAACAGCGTTTTCATTTCAAATAGAGTGCTACATTTTCTTTGGAAATATTCTGTGTTTTATTGACGAGAGGTTAAGAAGCCTTAAAAGTCTCACTCGGATCCGGGTTTAAGGTTATTACACTACAGATCCGGGTCCGTGTTGAGTCGGGTACAGAAACAGTAGTATCAACGCCCCTCGCACTTAGCCGCGATTTAACTAGGATCACGAGGAATTGCAATTTGAGGTAAATCAACGATTCAGTTCAATTCACCTGACTTAGTCTAATGAATGATCAATACAAATACGTACATTAGGTGAATGCCTTGCGATACAAAGCGGCTTACCTGACTGATGATGAATCGCGTTGTACTATCTTCTATGAGCAGGTATACTGTATACCAAATGTACACTATAAGATAAAGTTGAATTGAAATTCATGAATTCCAGGACTATTATTATTGAGGTGTCATTTATAATCGCAGATCACCGTTTTCCTATTTCATAAGGATTTTACTGTAACACTTCATTATCAGAAATTATAATACAGATCTCTATTAATATTTTAATTCTCATCGACAGCTCTACAATTTATGTCAATAAGTAATTGAAAATGGCTGATATCACTGAAGTAAAACATGACTGATTTCTTAAAATTATTAGTCATTATCTCCGAAAAATTGAAATTTTAGTTGAAAATGCAGTTAGTTTTATATAAACGTGTACCTTAGATCTGATTCAATAAGCAGATAACTCATAAAGACAATCAAACAATATTATAAAGCCGAAAAGTAGTATTCGGAGATGTCTTCTGATCGATAAATGTACATATAATAGTAGCATTAATATTCAGTATTTCCACCAAATTTTTTTGATTAAAAGTGGTAAATATCACTTAGTTTCATCATTATCACGATGGCGCTACAGCCGTTATAAAGCACCGGCTTTTCTTTAAGATTTTTCTACATTTTTCATTATCAACCATCTTGCTCTTCCAATTCACCACTTCCATCATCTCTAGATACTCAACCGCTCCTTCCATCTCGCTCTAGGTCTTTTAAGTACTTTTGCTCTGATTTTTGCGCTACCCATTCGCTATATGCATCTTAAATTGTAGGATCTCACATTTCTAATTTCCACCAAATTCTTATCAAGTTAGATTACGCCAATTTCTCTATTTTATAAAAACATAATTCATTACTTTTAATATAGTTATAAAATACATATATGATCTTACAAAAAGGCGGTTTTTTTAAATCAATAGAAAAACACAATATTTTGGAAACATTGGCAGATATTGTGTTTCATTATTAACCTTAGAGTTTGTACTTTAGATTAAAATAAAAATATCACTACTTTTAATGGAAATATTGCGTTTTTGTATAATAAACTAAGACTAAAATAAGATATAATTAAAGAAATAGGAATCAATTTTAATTGAAATTGTCCAAAGAATAGTACGATGTTCTAGCAGTAACAGTAAAGCATTAATTAATCATTCTTGCGTAACAAATTGGGGGCTCTAGCTTTCTAAAACTGACTCCATTCGTATGTTACCGAATAAAGCCGGCTCTGTTGTTTTACCCACAATAATTAAAGCACAAAGGTGACAATGCTGCGCGTATTCAATGAACTGTAAATGTTCAATTTCTGATGGTAAATTTAATACAACACTGTCATTATTAATTTAAATTGTGTTATCTCGATTTGAATTGTGTTGTGTTGTGCTGTGTGCTCGTATAGATGAGTTAGTACGAGTCAGCTCCTGATGAATACATTATGACATGTGGATCAAACTCATACGCTGGCTGGCAGCTTTCAATCAGACGACTGTCATGCAAATTACTTACTGGTAGAGTACTGTTGGCCATACGATTCATTTGAGATGTACAGTCCATGTACCAACAAGCATTTATTTGACGGTCAGAGTTCATATAAACAATACGTTGGTAATAAGTACAATTTATCACATTTAAAAATTATTATTCTAAAGGTAAATAAACTCTTATCGTAAACCAGTGTCGGATTAACGCTATGAAGTATCATACAAACAATTTGGATCCGAAGTGTATAAAATACGAATACGAATTCTAGAACTACAGCAGCAAAAGCAAATCAAGCCATTGGGCACTATACGGACTCCGAAAGAAAGATAGCGGACTAAACACATTAACAACAAAAAATTAATATATAACGCAATTATCAAACCGACATTAATCAACGGGGCACAAATATGGGGAAATACGTCAAAATCCTACAAAAAGAAATTGCAAAACAAGTGTTTAAAATTAGCACACGATTTACCTTATGACTACAGCACAACACGACTACATGAAGAAACCGACTCCATATATACATTAAAACAACCATAACGAAGCAAACAGAAAAATTTTACAACACCTTAAAAAATCACGACAACCCATTAATACAGCATCTTGGACAATACACACACGATAGCCTAACCTTCAAGATAAAATACAGACTACCGAAGTACACAATACTCTAGGAGCATGCTGCACAACATGCTTCTCCATATGTAAAATTCCACCATAGCAAAGTAGGGTTTTTTAAACATGTTTCCCTACACAAACATACAAGACAATATTATATAAGGCATCAACTCAGAACATCGACAATACGGATTAAGGCTTAGGCCAGCCACCATATGTTAGATTAAGATGCATTGTAATTAATATTAATTATTGTAATATCATTTGACGAATAAAATATCTTTGAACTTGAACTAGAACTAGAACTCGAGTAATTTATTCGTTTCGAAGGCATTTTACATAAAAAACGGAGGCGAAAGTTTTAGAAGCAAAAAAGCTGTAGAATACGAAATTTCTTTTCCTGAACGTACTCAAATATATTTTCTACGTGTGACTTAGAACATTCTTACTCAAATTGTATTCAGGCTATTACGACATTACTACGA
The DNA here is from genome assembly GCA_963678705.1 of Panorpa germanica. Classification (NCBI taxonomy): domain Eukaryota; kingdom Metazoa; phylum Arthropoda; class Insecta; order Mecoptera; family Panorpidae; genus Panorpa; species Panorpa germanica. Next base: position 13,621,279 of record OY783211.1, on the reverse strand, counting down.
TACGAAAACGATATTTGTAGAACAGTTTTTGTAATGTCGTGGCCTCATATATATACACTACACTGCAGTCTAATAGGTTTATGATTATCTACATACAATCAAATTAACTTGATAATAATCCAACCCACAAACTGATCAGCGTCAATCATGATTCCTTTAGCCCACTGAGAAAACAATGTTGAATTAATTAATATTATTTATGAAGTAATGACTTATGATCGCAAGCCCCTTTAAATTCAGCCGCCACTGTAAAACACTTTATAGTAGACGTATTAAGATATCAAAGATAAAATACGAAAGTCCTGGCAAAATACTGAAATAATAAATCGAAACTCAGCTGGAATCTTACTCAAAAAAATCTAAAACGGAAAAAGAAATACGATAAAAAAAATGAAACCCATTGATTACCAGCGATAAGAATCATTTTGTAAAATAAATGTGGTTTTTACTTAAGCCGCATCATTTATCAAAGTCTTGTTTAAACATTAGGAGATCTCAAAACCTGAAGTCGTCAAGGCGAAGCAAACGTTGGAGGTCGATTGTGTCAGTGAACACGATGGGCAACGTCGCGTCGGGCGTAGAGCGTCGGGACGGCCTGTCCATCAAGAGTGATTATTAATTGTAGTTGATGTCGGTTTGTGTTCTGTTGAACCAGCAAAACAGTCAACCTCGTCAAAATCAGCGGACAAGGATTTATTTATAGGAATCAGTAATATTTCGTTGATTAGGAAATCATGGTCGGCATCAATATAAATATGTATTATTATTAAGGATCAATATATATGTATATCTAAAGAAATAATACTTCTTTAGTTGGTACAAAGCTCGTGAAAATATATACTCATGAACGCCATAGATGGCGCTGTAAGAATAAGGGCCAACACAGTTGATATTTGAAGTCGACAGAACTGTTAGTTAGTGCATATTCTTAGGTTATAATAAAGTTAGATAAAAAGGAATTGACAATTTAAATAATAAACTTGAAATGTCGTTTCTTCAAATTTTAAGTATGATAGTATGATTTAAGTAGATTACTAAATTAAACTTTAAATTTCAGAAGCTACACACGACTTTGTTTATAATTCACAATTCCTAATAAAATTGGAGAAATTGTATTATATATCCGGAAGGCTAATCCTATTAAATAAATACATACTTGCATAAAGCAAGTACATACTATTGTTGTCTGTAGCAGCTATTATTACATTAAGTACAATTGTTTTCAAAGCCTCTCTGTCTGCCAAATTGATTTTGACATGCTTCCAAACATTACTAACAAATTTAGCAATTGATTTGATAGCTAATAAATTACATCTCATTTAATTGGATAACGCTCTTTTTTAACGGCCCCATAATTCCTTCCAGCCTGTTTGAAACTATTTTTTTAAGCCCACAAAAAATGAACTATACTTTCGTTTCCGTAACGCATATAATATTTCATAAAAAAAAAACAAATATTTCTAGAAAAACAAAAAAATTAATTTGTAATTTTCTTAAAAAAATTTAGATATATGATTAAGAATTATTTAGATTATTTAATGAAAAGAGAGACAGAGCTATATTATTTAGATGATAATTAACAGTTTAAATATAAATAATACAGTAATTATATTAAAATCCTTTGACGATAAAATGCCGCTTTGCATATTTGTACTAATAGTTTTACAAAATAATAATTGTTATCTTTGAATTCATCTAATTTATTTTTATTTTAAAAGAATGTTTTATTGTTATAAATGGTAATAAATAGATATTATACAGATTAACGATTAGTCTATTTAAAAAGAAACTTGCTTTTTGTTTTTTATTGGTTATAATAAGATTATATTAATAAAACATAAGATATAATCTAGCGTTTGTTGAATACAGAGATTCAAAGAGATTTATGCTGCAATACTCGACTTCTTTCGTACTTCTAGTTCAATAAAACGATTTGCTTTTTGCGTACACTGACAGTAAATATTACTATGTGAGTATAGTACAAGGGTGATATAATGGTTTTAAGACAAAATTATTATGATCATACTAATTTTGAAGGTAGTTTGACCGTAACTCACTTTTCTTAAGAATTAGATTAAATTAAAATATAGTGTAAATCTAAAGAGTTATTTTTAATTACAGTGCACAAAATTAACATGCAACGGGCCGATAAAGTACGAAAAGGTAAGATATAATGACTTCCGTTCTTAGGAATGCTCTATAAAACAAATATTTAATAAAACAAAGAATTAGGAAAATTCAGAAATGAAAAACATTTTTTTTTTTCGATTTGTTAAAAAGATATAAATATTTAAAGTTGAAATTTCAAATTTTCGTACTGAGTGTCTGACTATGCTCTTCTCTTCAATATGTACATAGAATTGTTTGTCATAAAACCATTATAACACGCGCGTCCTATATTCGCATAGTAATTTTTACTGTGTCTTGGTCACAGTGTAGCTAAAGTTATATATTTGTAAACAAAATTATAAATTTGTCTTTAAACGACTCTTTAGTAAATTAAAGGGGTTACGAACATGTTTATGAAGTAACTGTAGGGTAAGAAGAAATAGTAAATGTTTTAAACATAAATTCGCTTGTTAGAGCTATGATTGTCTCCTCTCAAAGTATGTAATAAAAGGTTCATATTCACATAAGCAACGATTCAAAGTAACACCAACATTAAATATATTTTATGTCTCTCTCACTGCCACCGTAACGAAATGAGTGTGAATGAAAAAGAAACATATTTCAAGTAGTATTGACCTAATGGAGATGTTTAAGGCTATTGATTTCAGCTGTGTCGCATATGATTGCTTTGTTATTTTGTCACAATCACTTTGAACATAATGATTTAAGCATTACTACTGAAGCGTACTCTCCTATAACGCAAATTCTTACAAGATCTACTACAATATCTAACTAAATTTTTTTGGTGAAGTTAAATGTTTTTCTTTCAATTTCTGAAAGATTATTGTTCATAATTTCTTAATTATTATTCCAATATTCGCATTCTCAATGTTCTTAGTTGATGTCTTGTATTATATTTTGTTTTGTGTATTTGAAAAGTTGTTAAAAAAAACCCTACTTTGGTGTGGTGATATTTTAGATAAAAAGAAATGTCTAACAGTGTTGTGTAGCATGCGCTTACAGAATTATGTCTTTCGGTAGTCTGTATTTGATTTTAAAGGGTATGCTATCATGTTTGTATTGTCCTAGATGTTGTATCAGAAGATTATCGTGTGTTACATAGAATGTAATACGTAATATTAAGGAATATTGGCCATCACTGCTAAAACCCATAAAGGTTTATTAAATGACATTCACTAAAACCATACGCAAACCATGGTTAGAACTTGTTCTACTACAAAACCACTTCACAGTGAGCGATTCATATAGTTATACTCGTACAACATATGACTTCACTACTCTATACATGCGCTAGTACTAGTACTGCTAGTGCATTGTATAGAACGAATCCCAATTAGAGATAAATAAATTAGCGCAATATATGTAATAAACAGCCTGCAAACGCGATGCAAAAGCTACACGTGGCCAGGAACATATAGAGAAGTATATGACGCTTGAGAAGCATACATGTTGATTCTTGTTTGAAACCATGCAAAATTATTGGAGCTGCTCCAAGTATATTTCCAGTTAAATTGTAATGACAGATCAATGACAAGAACAATCTTTTATTAAATTTATCGGAGCTGAAGAATCCATGTTGTAAGTTTTGATCGTTTTGTAAATTAGATTGTAGATAGTGAAAAAAACATTCTCTTTAATAATGTGTGGTAGAAGTTTTCTAGATAATAATCACTGCTTTTCTTTGCTAGATCTAGATCTGTTCAAACAATCACTGAAGCTAGGGTATGGGTATGTATTCCTGCAACAGCTTATGATTTGTAATTAGTCTTAATCTTAATGGTTCCTGTCACTTGTAGTCCTAAATATTACCTTAAAGTCTACAGATCACAGTTTTACAACAACTGAACTTTAGTAATTTGCATGTTAAATAATATTTAATCCGTCGTTGTAGTAGAGTCAATCCTCGACGTTATGTTGTTCTTTTCACCTTTTACAATGCACAGCTTAATGTCTCATACGAATTTCAAATGATGAATATGTGTCTGTATGTCTGTGTGTAATAATATAAATTCATATTTCTCTAGAGCGCGCGGCCGCGTAATCGAGTGGCCATTAGAATCAGTAGTAGTAAATGCATATGGACAAACTCATATAAATGTCGCTGCTGGCAGCACTCTGACTACCTAGTACAGGGGTTTCTAACAGTGTACTAGTCTCTAGTGTATTAAAACAATGCACTAGAAATGTGTGTAAAACGCCTCCTCTTACATAGATTTTGGACTATAGTTTACAATGTTCACACAAGAAAAAAACAACAAAAACACAAGAAATTCTCATAACTTCTTCAGTTTTTATCGCATTAAAGTAAATCGTTTTACGCTATTTAGAATATTCTCCATATAAAATTGACTGAATAACAGAAAATATTTTGTGAAAATTTATAACTACATTAAAACAATGCATTTAAATGTGTGTAAAATGCCCCCTTACATAGATTAAGGCCTTTAGTTTACAATGCTATAGAAGGGTTCTCGAATTATGAAAAAAAATCCAAAAGAAACTAGAAGAAATTTTCATAACTTCTTCAGTTCTTATCCCATAAAGTTGAAATAATGATAAAATGACGTATTTAATTTATTTTATTTATTAATTAATATCGTCTTTCATGGGGAAGTTCTCGCCGGAGAATGTGTTTTTAATTGTTTTTAAAATTGTTTCTGAAATACATATATATTATTTTTTGTTCTACGTCTTATGTAAATAAAAAATAAAGTATCACTTTCTTCTAAATCATCAACAAGACTTTATTTAATAAGATTTTTGTATGTTTGGAATTATCCATAAACTACGTAGCTCTAATTTGGGCTCTTTAAACCCACTCCCCCATGTGGCGTACAATATTTTTACCATGCACTTCCCCCCGAATGTAGATCTAACAAAAAAAACATCTGCTGTTCACGAAAACAATTTTTGCTGTCCTGTAATTTTCTTAAAAACATCTATTAACTGTGGAGCTTCATTCATAACTCCCACAGATACCCCCTCCCCTTCCGTCAATAACCCCTTTGTATAATAATAGAATTTTTTTTCTTTATTGTTTTACAGCGATTTTAGCTGCTGTGTCATATTCGTCAATCATTTTCCTTTTATAACTTCTTGTAAAATATATATTTCAATATGAAACTAGAATAATTTTTCAGTAAATGAAGCATTTAGTGACTGCGAAGCAATAAAGTCACAAACAAAACTTCAAAATACTTAAGAGCAAAGGTTTCCTATCCCTGACTTAGTACGTAGTTGCTAGCCGTATAGTGAATGGTGATAAATCGGGCATATATACTCTTTGTTCTATTCCCGTGAATGTTTCGTCATTTCTAATGCACTTAGTTTATAGATAGAAACATTATTATAGAACTGTTCCCATGCACCTACGCAATAAGGTGGTTTATAGTTCAATGCATAATTTATTCGACAATTAATTGCAAACTTCGATTTTTTCGATTAGATAATAGAAGTCTATATTTAACCAGTAGTGGCTTGGAATCTAATAGACGGTAAGGAGCAGGAGCAGTAATAATTTGCGTGATGATTGAAGACAGTTTTTGTTTTGTTTTAAATACATTTGCATCTTGTCAGAACTGAGTATATACGCTTAAAACAATGCCAACGAAATTTACAAACGTACCATCCGTGGCACTGGATTTCTGCCATACACCATATGAAAACACAAAAAATATACAGCGTTGATCCGGTGCACTAATAAAAAATTATTGAATCATGTAAAATCCATAATTTAAAAAAAAAACTTGAATTTCAAGCAAGGCCTGATTCTTCTGTTGTATATTTTGCCACAATGTTGTATTTTTATGCCACAATGCCATTTATTTATAATATTTTTTAATATGATTACTAAAATATCATAAAACTTATATTTTATATAACAGTCAATTTAGATAATATAATTATATATTCAATTTATATATTTAATTAATTTTTAATTATGTAAACTTTTTTTACGACGCTGATAACATGAAATACCTTTCATTAATTAATTTCGGAATAAAATTATTTTATTTAGCGTATTCATATGAGTTACTTTTTTTTCTTTAATGAAGACAATCATCTAACGGAATTTCTGGAATTATTTATTAGGTCTCCTAAAACTACTGGTTCCTTTTTGCAAAAAATACTTGCGGAAAATTCCACTTGGCTCATTTAATACTAAAAGTCATGAAATATTCTTAATCAATGTTAAAACTGTTATTCTTTAAGTTTATGATTCAATTACAGGACCACTACTATATATACTTGATTGGTTTGATTGATTATTTAATTTAATAGATTATTTTCCATGCGTTTAATACTTTAATAACATAAACCATACAAATATTATAATACGTAACGCAACCAATAAATTTAGATTTTGGAGAGTTTTTCTTTGACACGGATCTTATCAGCAAAATATAAAATCGCCGAAAAAACAAAAAGAAAACAAAGAATTTTTAACTACTATAAAAAAAATTCTCTGTTAGACACTGTTAAAAGAAACTTTAAAATATCTCTAAAGGTTTTTTGTTAAACCAGTATTAAAACAAATTCAGAACTGTATATTCATCTTAATAAGATACTACTGCATTTTAATAGAACTGTTTTTGTAAAATTATAATAAATTCAAACAAAAATTTAAAATTTCTTAATTCTTAGTTTTAATAAACATCTGTCTATTAAATTTGTGTTAAATTTAAGAACATTTTTAACAGTGCAGCTTTAAGCTATTTTGCAGCTATTTTCTGTATTTTAAGATGTATAAAGAACATTTAGAACCAACAAAAATCTTTATTTAGCTTCTACTTTAATTTCTTTAACTTAGTCCTTTTCTTGGAACTTTTACTGATGCCTCATATATGTGTACACCATCAAACTCATTAGTTTTATGATTATGAGACGATCAAACCCTGAAAATATAGCGCTGGTCCGGAGATGAAACACTTCGGGCAAACACAGCAGTCTGATGATTAATATAACGCTCCTCAACACTATATCGTCCTAATAACTTTAATTATTTATATTAATAATATAAAAAAGCGGAATAGATCTTCCATAAAAACGTATTAAACTAACACACACAAGTAATACAGGTTTTCTTAACAATTCTTTAAAGAGAAACAACTATTTATAATAAAAATATAAAACCAAAAAAAAAACTTTGAGATAGTCCCTAGCTTATTTAGCAGCATTTCTGACGGCATTCAGGACATTCTGTACGAAGTAAGTATGCTTTAATATCGGCCGACGCGAGCTGTTGTAAAGACAATATCCCCCGGCCCGCCCTACACCCCTGCGCTGATACCACTGACTGCACTGGTCAAACAAAACATAAAGTCAAGGAAATTCAACCTAACTCACGAAGAGCACAGCACCGGTAAAAAGGATGGCGGAGTACAAAGTGGAAGGGGTAAAATCAAGCCGTGGGAAGTAGGGAGTACCAAAGCAAATAATGAATCAAAGTAGCAGATCCGACAACACGCTGTTCTTTGGTATCAAAAATTACTCTAACAATGAAATACTAATTAAAATTTAAATGGTTTAAATACACAGCTTTTGGTACAGCGATGTCATTCTTACAAAGAATCGTAAATCGTGACTAAATACAATATATAACCTTAAGGACGTTCCCAAGAAAATCTATTTTCTTACTATCATCTCAGAAATTGAAATATATGTATTTATCAATGTCCTTTATGAAATTTAATTAAAATTTAGTTTTATGAAATTATTATTCCTTTTTTAATATTTATTTTAGTACATCAGCATTAGCACTTTGATCAAAAATTATTATATACATTTAGAAACAGCATAAACAATAAATTCGCAATAAGAACTTCAATCAAAAAATATCTTTTTTTTATATATTGATAATATATACATATATAAATAAAATTAATTACGTATAAGTTGACTTTCTTAATGTAAAATAAACCTTCAGTATATGTGAAAATGTATGTCAGGTATGTTATTACGTAAAAATATGTCTCGGCTTACGAGATATCAGAGTTTTCTATGTTTCTTAAATTATATACTGTACTAAGAAATTTTAGGTAATCTAATTTTTACATAAATATGAGTTATTTTGTAAAAAAATAAAACGATATCGATTATTGCGTCATATAATTAATACTTTACATTATTAATACATATAATTATTGCTTTACTTACGACGCAGGAAATAGGTAGAAAGAATTATCACTCACCTGTAATAAAAAAGAAAATATTATTAGTATAAAAATTCAATTATTAAAAATAAATAAATAATATATATTATATGTAGTATAAAATTGTTCATTTTATTTTTTAATTAACATTCATTTAGCTTGCTAATGGTCAATGAAAGAACCACGAGAGGTTCCTTCACAATTCTTCATCAGACAAGGTTATAAATAACAGTTTATTTCGCAAGAAATTTATATTGTCATCGGAGGCTGTCAGAATCAAATCAAATCATGAAGATCACGGACAGTTGATATTTTTGGGGCACCTCACACTCAGAAACTTAATTGTATTATAAAATACTATATTCTGGAACTCGACCTAGAATAGGAATCAACATTTGGGCGACATAGGGTGACTTATAGACAACAAAAAAAAGAGTATCCGTTTCGAAGGCAGTTCGGATCAAAAACGAAGGCGAAAGTTTCAGAAGCAAACATACATTACCCCATTGCATAAACTTAAGCTTTAAAATACGAATTTTCTTTTCCTGAACGTACTCAAATATATTTTCTACCTGTATCTTAGAACGTGCTTCGAAAAATCTTACTCAAATTATAATCAGGCTATTCGACATTACTACGATACGAAAAAATGTTTGTAGGGTGAAAGCCCTCTATTACCCCATTGCCCTATCCTCCCCTAATAGGCCCTGATATTTATCATTCAGATCTTTTAAATGATAATTTAAAATATTCAAATCTATCCTTAAAAATGTCCAAATCGATCTGAATGTCTGAATGTGTGAACTCAAAGTCGAAAACATAAAAGAAATATTCGGAAGTGACGAATCTCATAAAATATGTGACAATAAAGTGAATAAGAAAAAGAAAATAACAATATGTGAACAAAAATATAAAACTCAAAAATCTTAAAGATAAAAGGACTTTTGAAGATTATATAAGCCTAACTTAAACATAAGAAAATTATTGAAGCCGCTATGAAAAACGTAAGAATTTTAAAAAACTGATCTTATTTCTTCTTCAAGGACATTCACATATAAACCGAAACATTATAATACAGATTTATTGATGTTTTATAAAAATACAAATAGAGTGCCTTATTTTTCTGCATAGCTTCAATCAACAGAAATATATTTTCTAATCCTTCATGGAAGAATGGCAAAATATGCTCATTTCTTCTTGCTCTAGAGTGGCCTAACCATTTAATGGTAATGATAACATAATAATGATAACTTCATCCCCTGACACACCCTGTAGAAAAAGTTACAAAAGAAATTATTATGATTCTAACGCATTTTAATGACCACAATAAATCATAATATAATATTTCATTAATTGGTATATTCATTGTTTGAACAATGCTTTTTTATATACATCTCTAGAATTACATATGAACTTTGATTTTGTTTAAAATTATTGAGGATATATGACTTTAAATTTCATAACAATTGAAAGGAATGTCGTACAGTTATTTACTACCATTACTAGTCGTGCAACAATTGCAAAGTTAACTCATAAACCATACCTCATACCTGTTAAACACAGTTACGTTTATTTAAGGTTTATCTAACATAACAAAACATACCTGTTAAGTTAATATTTTTACCTAATTTATCACGTTTTGTAACTTACTTTACTGATTTAAAAGAAAAAAATCTTTTGAGCACTGTCTCGTTTTAAGGATATATGGTATAAGGTTTTAGAAAAGGTACAAAATAATAAAGTATGAAAGTACAGTAATATACATAAGCAAAATGAATCTAGAATTAGCTTGGTGCAAGATAGTAAGAGTGAACCTTACAGTGCAAGACACTATATTGTATTATTTATGAAAACTAATAAATAAGTTATATACAGTTAAATTACAGTACTCTATTCCTAATTTAAGTAGTAGGTTTTTTAATTTCTCAATATTCGATAAATAAGTAGCTATATCACGTGTCTGTTGAACAACTGCTGGTATAGCACAATAATAGCCGGACATTTTTCTACCAACTACAAAAAGAAATCATATAAATATTTTAAATATTCTTTTATTTATGCTTACATAAACCTACAAAAAAATAAGAAATGTAATTATTAATTGTATTAGTTTCAACAATTTATATATTTCTTTAAATTTATTTAACGTCATCTCATTTCCAATGTTGATTCCTATCACCAACGACTAGGATGACAGTTTTTGATGTGGACTGACTCTACAACGCTGCCCAATAAGTTTATGTCACAATTTGCAAAAGAAATTATTTCTTAGTTTTTATAATTTCTATTTTTTATTAATCAGAACAAAAAGTTTCTTCGCAGCATATATATCGGTAAACGTATTTAAAGGGCGCTTAAGTTTTACCTCCAGTCACCTCAGGGGCTTTAATGTTTCTCTACAAAGTCAGTTGAATCTAGTTCAAAAAACCAACTCATCAGAACTGTTTGCTTTGATAACTTTTTACTGAAAGATCCACAGGTTATACATATATTCGAATATATATTTTTATTAGTATGCGTAAGTATGTATGTGTGTAGATTAAAATGTGTCATTTTCTGCTAGATATGGTATAACAACCCGTAGAAACAAATTTGATATTATTTGACCTTTCTTATCACCTGAGATGCATTCGTAATGCTTTGATAAGGCTTGAACGTGACCTTCAAAACTATTTGGGGCAGTATGACAAGTTCAAATTTATCTGAATACGATGTAACTAGACCGCTAAATCTTGAAATTAGAACACACAAATATATTATATTTTTTATATGTGTACGTAATCATATATTTTTTTTAATTTATTTATTTATTTGCCTTGACTTTTATTCGTCATAGCCACCATCAAACATTTTTTATAGATAATTTATAATTCAATTTTACAAATTTCTAAATATTTAAATAATTCACTAATTAATTTTGAATAACTTAACAAAAAGTTAGTTAAAATAAAAACTTATTATTCTTTGACTTGACTTGATTATTTCGACTACCAACAGCTACAAAACATTACCACAGCACTGACTGACCTAATCAACAAATAACTGACGTATACTATGCATTTCACGTCATACAAATGGCTGACATCTCTATTGCTAAAACTACAATTCAAACTTTTAATTGCTATATCTCCGTCAATATTTAGATATTTAATAAAATAGACACACCAATACACATTTATTAACATCAATTTCATATCATTCGTTCATACATAAATAATTTTACTCTTATTACTCATTAGGGGGCGTCCATAAATTACGTGAGATGTTTAAGGGGGGGAGGGGGTTGAGTCCAATCTCATCTAATCTTCCGTTGGAGAGAGGGGGGGTCTCGGCAAATATCACGCAATTTTTTTTCTGATTGAAACAAAAAAAAATTATACTATTTTGGTCCATTTAATCTAGATTGTACATGCTTAAGGCCTGTCTCAGTATGGGACCGTATTTAAGCGAATTTCTGCCGGACGTTATGCCGGAGCTAATGAGTTACTGTGCGCAAGCGCCAACGGCTTAGAGTGGCTAGATCAGAACGAAGTTGAAGGAGCAGATGATTTTACTGAAAATCATATGGACATATTGGTTCCAATAGTCTCTCTTGAGACCGCGCATGATTCTCCATGGACTGAATTAGAGTAGATATTCTTTTTTTAATCACAGTAATGACGATTTAAGTATTCTATTGTTAAATTTTTATTACACTTATAATTAAACTCTCAGCAATATTGATTACTAGTCTTAACTAGTCGTAAATAAAAGCACGAAGCAAATTTTTTTTTTCTTTTTACAATAACAATCCAACGCGTTTACGTAAGAAACCCACATTTTGAAAAATCTCACGTGAGATTGGGGGATGGGGGAGGGGGTTGAATAAAATCTCACGACATCTCACCAGGGGGGAGGGAGGGACAGAAAATTTAAAAAAACACCTCACGTAATTTATGGACGCCCCCTTACTGTTATGTATAATTTTTATATAAATGTTAGATATATACTCGTTCAAACAATAATCCAGTTGATGAACAATATTATAATAATAAGGTTTATGTAAATAAACTAATAATTTTTTCTTACGATTAAATAAATGACTATGCTTATCAATTGAGTACAGAATAGCCGTTTTATCTTAAATGATTAATAAATACTCCTAATCATTTTAACTGATAAGAAATTTGCTATCTCTGTTTGATACTCGAAGCTAATGTTTTGACAAACTAACGTACAATGGCTTAAGATACGAAACGTTGAGATAGTCAAAGTAATCAACTCTTATATTTGTGTATTTGTTTTTCTGTTTAGTCTATATCTATTTTCAGTTACAAATATGTATATATATATGTATGTAAAGAAATTATATTTATTTAGTTGGTAACACTGACAATATATATTACGATCACACAGTTGATATTTGGAGCTGATAGAACCCACTGTGCATAATGTTAAGTTATTAAAAAACTTAAACCAAAAATATTTGACAATTTAAATAATAAACTTTAAAAGTCGTTTCTTTGTTTTCAGAACAAAATGTTACCGCTTAAATAGTACTAAAAATGAATCACATTAAATCACGATGATTTATTCTCATATTTGCAAACATATAGTTTACAGGTAATAAACAACAGGCAAATCTTGCGCGTGTACACTGTAAACCGTATGAGAACCTAGAAATGATAATCTAGCACGTGATAACGTCTTGTTTTCTGCTGATGTGTATCGTGTTTGTCTAGGGTCGTCCCATTTCTGGTATCATTACTCTTCTTCTTAATTACCAGCGACTAAATATACCACAACAAACAATGTGAATAATACCTAATAAACAAAATTGTTTAAAATGCAAATGAAAATAAATTAAAAAGTTTTTGTAATAAGTATCATATTCTTGTGAATTCATTAAGGGAACAGACAGCAGCGCATCTTGCAAAATATCCAACTTTTAGGGCTGACTGCTGTATTCATAGTTATAGCAATAGTTAGTTAAGAAGAAATAGCGATAGATCGTTTGGTCAATTCAGTTTTAGCTACAAGGTCGGCGCGTTTCGAATGCTAAATAAGGCATAATTTCCCAAAAAAAATTCTAATATAAAAAAGAAATATTTTAATCAAACTCTTCAATATATAAAAGACAACCATTTGGCAAATGCTTTGGAAAATTTTCATTTCAAAATATTGAACATTCAGCTCATTTTCTGTGATCCCTCAGAAATGGCTTTGTTAGAATAACTAATGATATATTCATTTTATTATATCGTATAGAAAAACCAAATTATTTCTCTTAGTAGATATATATATATAGAATATGCTTGGACAAAACCGAAGTGCATAACCCCTTAACTGTTCAAGTTAACTAAATATTAGGATAACTATAAGTACAGTAATCGGCGTGGGATTATAATAAACTAAATTCTGCTTTAGACAAAATTTTAAAACTGAATTTTTTTATCAGTTTCTTATTGAAACAGGTGATCATCAACAACTCGTTCAAGTCATCTTATTCTAATCAACTATCATCATTCAACTAAACTCGCTTAGTGAGTACCCGGTTTTACGATAAAGTTTTGGATCTAGAGTTAAAGAATGGAAACAAATCGGCACGCACGTTTTCGTTCGGTATAAGTTCTCACACTTACGAATGCAGTAATTAATATTAACTACTATTACTTAATTTATTAATTACTTTATTAAGAGAGAAACATAGATTTTAATTGTAAATTGCTATGTATACATAAAGTAATGAATTGAATTAGATCTCTAACATTTGTTAACTCAGAAAATGAAATGAGAAATAAATGAAAACAGATTGTAAGGCCAGAAAGGCATACACAATAAAATAAATACAATACAATATTAGTTAATTTAAATGTTGTTTTTATTTAACTGATATATAGATCCTACACTGCAGCCTTATACGAAAGCTATCAAATTATTTCTGGTAGCAACCAAACCCAGAAACTAAAGCGCTGGTCCCGAGAAACTACTATTATTCAATATGATTAATCTGTAACCAATAGATTTTGTTTAAATTATTACCAACAAGAAATGGACCCGTGCCTTCTTAATATTCTACATGAACCAGAGTATACAAACTACTTTGGAAACAATTGAGGCGGATTTGATTGAAAGCTGTTTCCTAGTAATTCATAATTAATAGACATCTTGCAGCACACATGAGTGCACAATTGACGTGTAACGTGTATAATGTATATGTAGCATTAACCAATGTTGTTCAAACTTTGCATAAGTAAAATATCATACTTATTTAAGGTTTAGGATCATATTGGATTTGTAGAAACAATCGTGGAAGAGAAGGCAGCACGCAAACAGATGTATGCAACGTCCGCTACTGATTTTAGTGGTTTTTATAGGTATAATGTCGTATAACACTGTGTTATCTTTGACGTTCTTAAAGAAGTTGCTTCGTAGAGCAACCAAAATTTAGAGCTTCACACCTTAACCATCTCACACCTTAACCGACTCACACCCGAACCGACTCACACCTTAACCGACTTTTAAGTAGGACGTATTCGAGTTTCTTTCGCATTACTACACTTTATCATGGGATTTCAGCTCATCTACTTTAATGTTATTAACACCATTGTATATTTATACTGTTCTGACAACACTTTTGCCGTCTCCAATGAAGTAAATAACACAAAGGAGAGTCTTATATACGGACATGCATGCATCCTAGCATCCTACTGCGACATGAAGTAGATTCTATTGCAGCGCTTTAATGTCTAGCCGAATGAACCATATTATGAATACGGTACAAAGGTATATTAATAAAAATTAAAATAGAAACTTCCTCAGATGAAGTGTGAGAGTCCCATAGCAGTTTATTGAGTCGTATCCCCAACTATTGAAGCTCACGTTCTAGCACGTATAATAAAGACAAAAATAATTCAAGTTTATGTGAATACACGCAATTGATTTGTTGCAATTTCTTTCACAAACTGAAGCTTCTGGAAAACTTTATAAAATACTATTACTGACGGAATATTTTTAAAATATAGCGGGAATATTTGAGGTTGTGAAAATATCAGTTAGTGAATCTCGACTGAATGCAGACGATAGAATGGATCTCAAAATCATCAACCAAGTTTAACTATAATACAAATAAATTTACTTACTGGCAATACCTGTTACCTCATAGTTTGAGAACCTTTATTAAAATGATACACTTCTCTCAACGATTCGAACCGTTAATAATAATTATTTAAAGAAGTGTACAGATAATTATGTATTCTAGTTTTTATTCGATATTAGCATAGCATAAACATTACATAATGCCATATAAGGTGATTACAGAATACCTAATTCAACCAGCAAAGTTTTAATTACAATGTAATTATGGTCTACTAGTGCTTTGCGTACACACTCAAAGAATGTTGAATGTTGGAATAATGTTGTCAAATGACTAAAACGCTAAAATAATGTGTATGCGCGAAATGGACAACACATTTCAACGCAATGTAGTACAATTCCCTGTGTAATTAGTAATATTGAAATTAGGTAAAACAAGATAGGTATTTGGCATACGGGTGTCCATAAAAACTTCAATAGGAATACTTTGTTATTAATTTAATAGATGGCAGTGCTTGAAGAGTGCACCACCCGCGATGGATGATGCTGACACAATAATTTCACAATAACTTGGATTGGAACGTGGAAGGTCTTTCTTCTACGCGGGTGAAGCTTCCGGAACAGTGCAGTCCATTTCCACCTATTGGCCCCTTCTTTTTCTATATTTTCTCTTTTGATTTCCTGAATTTGTTTACTTTTGTCCTCTCTTATCCTTCTTAGAATGAAGCAACATGACGAATGATAAGAATTGGATACAACAATGAATTAAAGCATCAATATTTATGCTTGACACCTACTGCTCTGTCTTCTGATTAGATTCCCAGACCAGAATTAAATTATCTGGGTTTGGTTGTTATCAAGGAAATCATTAAGACGGACTATAAATAACGATACAAATACTCAAGAAAAAACACCAATATGTGAACAATGTAACAGCCCACTAACGGTAAACCATATTATTCTTCGATGCTCAAAGTACTCATCGCATAGACATAGGGAAATATTTGAAAACACGGAAAGTCTGAGAAACCTTATTAACCTTATCAATAAAACTAATTTAATCTTTTTATTTTAAGTATCCATACTCGTGTCTACAAGTTGTAAATTATGTATTGTAAATGTTAATAATTGTTTTAAGTGCTAATAACTTTTGAAATTTGATGTACTCAAATAAATATTAAAAACAGAAAAGAAGAAACAACATAGTGAGGGAAGATAATTGTATGTGTAATATTATTATCGTAGTTTAAAGTGCGAAAAAGGGGCTGTGGTACTAAGAAGCCTGCACGTTGGAGACCACGACACCATAAATACAGCCAATATAGTAGAAGCCCATCGGTAATAGAACTCAGTATCGGAAATATAGACGTGTTAAATAAATCAAATGTTAAAAAGCATCAATAACGTACAAAAGGTATAAAAAGTATACGATTAAAATGAATCACAACAAAAAACATGATTTCATTAATTGCTAATTTAAATTTTAATGCACATTTGTTAAATACAAATATTTTTCCTTATTGTATTACGTGCATAATTATGTAGTCAGAGCTGATGACGTAACGTTTGCACAGATGTGATAATTAAGAATGAGATACCTAGAATTCCATTCTTTTTGAAAAAATCTTGTTGGTATATTAGATATTACAAAATCTTGCCACACAAAGCTATGAATTCAAACGTCACTAATAAAATTCTGAATTTACACAACTCGTAATACGTCTTTACTTGTATAGAGCTCTATTAAATGTATATACAGTGTATTTATTTAGTTTTCTACATTTAAAAGAAAATAATATGCAAACAAAATCAGCAAATAGAAAATAAAGCAGAATAATATAAAAGGACGAATGACAGAAGAAGACGAACCACAGAGACTAAAGTTAATTTTTTAAGTTTATATTAAGAGTTACCTTATTTTATATTAACAGTGTTAACGGTAAAATGGAAGCAGAATAACAATAATAAACCACAGTTTTTTGTAAATATTTCCTATTCAAATTTTTACAATATATAATTTAATCACAAATGACGAAATCTTTGGAATTCTCAAATAAAATTAATTAATTTATGAACAGGACAATATTAGAATAAAAGAACTGAAGCTAATTTAATTACGTTACGTATTTAATTATGGGGCTCCATAAATTAACAATCAACGGCTGTTGCAGCTGACGCAGCATTAAATGCTTAAGTTATACCCTGACATAAATAAACATATTTCTTGTACAAAATCAACGACGATCAATTCGACGGATGATACAAAAATGTCTCAAATAAATTGGTTTTTTTATAAGTGATTATTTTTATGACTGTTCAGGAGTCATCTGATCAGGAGCGCAGGAAATTCAACATGATCAGAAATAATGCAATGATATATTCATTAAGCTAAATTTAATCTAAAATTCGTGTTTTGTAATTTTTTAAGGCGTGCTTTTTGAAAGACTTAGGCCTCATTCCCACTCACTGTTTTGATATTTCTCTTACGTTTTTATTTAATATTGTTATCCAGATTTCAGGTTTTCACAATAGGTATTCCTTGTCACATTCGTGTTTTAATTTGAGTTTCGTGAATTTAGTTGGTGCGCATGCGTTGTTAGTAATATCAATTTTGACAGTTCCACAATTGCACAAAATTGAATCTAGAATAATTAAAATTACTGTTTTTAATAACAATTAATAATATAAATTATTTTTACTTCTTCATTTTTACCAAGTTGACATTGAAATTCTTTTAAAAATAAATCCTACTGCATTTTGACAGATTGTCACATTTTAAAGGTTATAATATACTATAGTTTTCTTTAATTTACAATTTTTAATTTAGACAAAGAAAATATAAATTAAATTTTAAATTAAAAATGATGCACAGAATGGTTACGCATATTCCCATATGCTCTACAACTTAAATTAAATACAAAATTAAAACAGTGAGTGGGACTGATACTGATACTTGTATTTTAACACATTTCTGTGTAATAATTTAGCCTAATTAATTCTAATCACCACATAACTTTTTTTACAACTCTTCTACAATGAATTTTAAATTCAAAAACTTTACATTATTTAAAATTTATTCATAAACCATTTTTACTGGTAATTATATTAAAATTATTAGAACTATTCTTGCGTGTTAATTTTTTGTTCATTTTATAAATCAGCTTAAGGCAATGGCTGCTCTTTCTGCTTGCACTAACTGACAGATTGACTAGCCTTAAGGCTTTTAAAGTTTGTTGAATCCTTTGTTAGAAGTTCCCACGGTCCGAAACCCCATTCTCCCTTTTTAACATCGACTTGCTGTACAGTTCAATGCTGTGCTGGGCTGAGCTGTCTAATACACCTGAAAATTCTGATTTTACAAAGATCAGAAATCATATCGACTTTATCTCTATAAAAGTTAAAGAATTTGATGTTACATTCAAGGGTTAATAGGCACCCCAACAAAACTGCCTAACTTTAGAGTCAAAGGGAATTTACAACAGAGCATTTATTAATAGACCTTCTTTATTTCAACAAATATACAGGGTGTTTGGTAGCTAGGTGCAAAGTCTTAAGGGGATGATAGTTGACACCATTTAGAACATTTTGAGCCATACATGTCTTAGCCGAAGTCTGCTTATTCATTTTTTACCAATGCCATCAGTTGGTATGTTAATAGTTTAATTTTTTGGCGTTTGTCAGATGTGTACCTAAACTAATAAACTAAGTTACAAGCATCTGTGTTATTTAAAAAAAATAGTAAACGCGCTTTTGAAGTCGTAAAAACTTTTTAAATTAAATAAAGCTGCTACCGTTTATGGCATTTAGAAAAATAAATAAAATAGCCTCGATCGTTCAAACCTTTTAAAAACATGCTCGGTTATTGGCCTTTCTTTTAAGGTATCATTTAAGCTGATATTTTAAAATTCTTAAGGCTTTGCACCTTGCTACCAAACACCCTGTATATTAAACTAATTTCCAAGTTCTACATTTATTCTTTTTAGATATTTTTTAAAAGCGTTTATTTTGATGTCCTCATCTCAGTAATTTCACACTGGGATCCCCACCTCCACTATTTAAATAATGTCCGTTAATTTGTGACGCTTTATCAAAATCCCAAATTTTGTAAATTAGGCTACTTAGGCCCGCTTTAAGTTGTGTGGATTTGTTTTGATCTTTATTTAAACTTACATAATCTAATTTAGAATTAGGTCTTTCAAAATTTATCAGAAGTTATCGTCAGTTAAACAGTTGCAAAATAGTACCCTAAATATGTTTGGTTTGTACTTCCAATGTGTATATATTTTATACAGGTCAATTAGCTTATATCGTGAAATTACTATCGTGAAATTTTAATTGTGAAATTATTTCTAATCAGTTTGAAAACAAGGGCAAGAATAATTGTATAAATTACGCTGATAATTTTAATGAATTTACAAGCGGGTTTCTTTTCCTCTGTTCTTTCCCTTCGCTGCGTCTAATGAAACTCGCTTTAAAACAATGGCAAATCAATGTTCACTGTTCCAGATTTAATGGTACTTATAAATGAAAAACAAGGTGAACAACAAAAAAAAAACTAAAACTGAATTTATATTTTAAAATTATAAAATTGATTTTTCCGGTTCATTTATGAAACAATGGAATCAATTTTTTGTGAAAAATATTTTTATTTGTTTTAAATTGATTTAATAATTATAATGTTATTGTTTTAGTGAATTTATTAATGCCGAGAAATTACAATTAAACGTCCTTCATATGGAATTCCTTGAGGCTAAGATATTGCATTGCGTTTCTTTTGTAGTATTTTCTTGTTCCAATTACTATCGCCGAATTTTAAACACTTTTGCTGCGCAGCTAAATGGATGCTTAAGGTAGTTGTATCGTGATAGTCATGCTCAAAAGTATAACTCAGCAACCTAAAATTATAATGTAGCTGAAACCTTAGTGTCAAATAGTCTTGTTAAAAACTTTTGTGAAAGTACAGTCTCACTGTTCTCACTACATGTAAATAGTATCTACACGTACATACACATACACAGTCATTTCTTGATTTTATAAAAAATTTCAATGTTTACAAAATTTTATTTCTGTAATGGCGTGGACAATAATTTCCATTTTTTTTTATGTGATTAATAACTACTGTTTCTATAATATATTAAATTTTTATTGAATTCCTTTGAATCGTTTTTATTTTATTCGATAAAAATAACATTGAAATTACTATTTCCCATAAGAGCCTGTGTTAAAATAACAAAACTTTAATATCGTTTTTCTCAATAATGGAGTGGTAAATTTTAATCGATCTGAGGTCAATATGTCTTATAATTAATTAAAGAGCAATTAAATGAAGTTTTATTAAAATCCTTTGAAAAGTCATTCCACGATACAACTACCTTAAACTAACTACTGTAGTTACATTGCTTTCAAATTAACACTTGTTGCAGCTTGTAGTTTGCTTAGATAAGTATAGTAGAGTCCCCTTTAAGCTAAAGTCATCACTGTTAAACAAGAGAAGTGTAAAAGAGAGGCGGAATCAAACGTCACTACACTGGCAGCTGTTGCAACCACCCATAAAGTTTTCATATAATATCGTGATGTACAACGATAACTAAATAAGAAAATACAACTTTAAACAGATACATCTCCATCAAATTTCGGATATTTAATGAAACAAAAACGCCATTACACATTAATTAATTTTAAATTAAATAATAAAGAATTAAAACATAGACTCTTAAAAAATCAGTTTACAACCCAATTGTGAAATGAAGCAACATTAGATATTACAACCCGCTAAATACTATGTTATTGCAATTATTAAAATCATAAAATTACTTTTCGAATTAATGGAATCTTTAAAATAGTATCTTTAGGAAGTAAATCGAGTTTAGATAATATTAAAACCTTTTCTAGATTTAAAAAAAGGTTACATTCAAGGTAATACACGTAATACTTTATGTTTTAACGGCTAAGTTATAAATAGTAAAATTGTTTACAAATAACCTCTGTTTACAATTAATGTACTATCACTACATATTGGTGTTATCACTCTGTAACCAAGGTGTTACATCAACTAAACACCTCTTTACAATTATTAAGAAAACCAATAATGTGTGAAAATGATTTTCATTCAAGAAATCACAATTTGAATGTTGTTTTAGCATCATCCTCTCCATCGCGGTTGTAGTTCTCTGATTCTCTGATCCTTTCCTTTTGGTTTCTGGGCACTCTGCCAAAGTTTGCCAGGTTATTTTAAACTTGAGCTGACGCATTTATTTCTCTCAAGTCGTCTTCTTCTTATTATCTCTTTTTGAATGTGTAAATGTGTGTGTATGTCCATCCATTTATACGTCTGTTCAACGGTCGACTTGTGTTCTATCTGGATCTGTGTTGCGTTGTGTACTCAAGTGTTTCTGCATAAATCCGCTAAGCCTAAAGACATGAGATGAAAAATACACTCGTCTACACGGATGCTGATTATTGTGTTTTCATTTTATAGCTGAAATTCAACACAGAAGTTTGAATCGAGGGGGCGGGTTCAGCGAAGTAGAACTAGAGATCATTTTATACTTTATTTACGTTTTTAGTTGTATTTTTTTGGAAATGGTTTTTATTTTTAATTATTACTTAAATTATGATGTAGACACTTAAAGTTGACGATTTGAAAAGAATAAATTAATAAATCAGGTCTTTTGATTTGATTCTTTTTAAGTAATACTACATTTTCCGTTTTAGAGTGGCCTTACACTGGATACACAACGTGTTTTTAAGATATAAAGACAAAGTCTTGCGACCACATGAACAAATTTGGTTTACCTGCTTTCTTCTTTCTCCTCACACTTTTCTTTTTCCAGTCATTTCCACCACTAGCGATTAGTGATAATAAATTTAAAATTATTTAAACATATAAGCTATTACTATGAAGTAACAGCATCTATTCTTGCTTCTCCTTTTGCCCCTCCTTTTGTTTTCTACTTCTTCCTTTATCTCTCTCGTTTCTTCTGTTTATCTTTTCTTCTTCTTAGTGCTTTCACCATCCATTTCCTTTCTTGTTTTAACAATTCTTTTATCTTCTTTTCACGTTCTATACTAACTTACATTCGCTTCTTATATGTTCTAGATTATCGTCTCGCTTTTTACTCCCTTATTTGCTCTTCTTTTCTGCTTATACCTCTCTTCGTCGAAACAAGTCAAAGATATTTATCGAATGTTATTAGAATATGTCTTATTCTAATGAATCGTGCCTGGCCCGAGCCTAAATCCACAATGATGATGTTCTTAGTTGTTGTCTTGTGTATTTCTGTAGGAAATCTTCTTGGAAACTTCTGATTTTCTATCATCGTTCCATATTCATAACACTCAATTGCCGTTATTCATTACAAAGTAAAAAATCGAACGATAACCAAGTAAAGTTTTCCACCGAAAAACAAGTACCAAATTTCACTTTTTGGCTATTTTGGTTAACCAAACACAGTAATTTGGGGGAATTTACTAATAGCTCTTTTATTTATAGTATTTGCAAAAAAGCGAAATGGATGGAAAATAAAGGCAATTTGTTTTTAATGAAGAAAAATGAACAAAATTAAGAAATCTTTTTTTGATATGAACAAAAACGAAGAGATAATTTTGGTTTTGGTTAAATCTCTGTTTACCATAAACTCAAAACGGTTTTGGACTCATTGGTCAGAGCTATCCAAAGAATTAGTATACCGCATAAAACAGTAAACGGTTTCATTAATTTTAGACAAGCCAACCAACTGTTATCGTTCAGTTGGTTGGCAATCACAGCGCATATACTATAGCAGTATTGGACTCAAATGTTATAAACTTCAAACAAAATGAGTGCTTTCTTTAACAAATCACAATCGCTGTGATTCGTTCTCATTTCTAAAGAACCATAAGCAATCCATAAAGTGTAACTAAACTTTTTAAATGTGCAAAGTATTGTTTGTTACCTGTTTGAAGTGTTCCGTATCAATAAACAAGATACAAAACTTAATAAAGTAAAAACATTACGTTAAAAGTATTTTAACTTTTTTGTAAAACAACAAATACAAAAAAAAAATCCTATTGTTAGTTGATTGTGCGAGTATTGAGTATTGGTTGCAATGTTTATTATTGATAAAATAAAACGGTAAAACACATAAAGTAATCAATATTACGTGAGATAAAATTTAATTGTTATAGTTCAATAAATATAGTCAATAATGACTGTTATGTTGCACTACAACTAGGGAAGACCATAAAAAAATATCGATGTTTTTCGATATTCGCAACAAGTATAGGGAAGATCGAAAGACAACGATGATTAGGAATCTTCACATTATACAGAACAAATAATTACCAAATTAATATACTTTTATGTAAAAAATCGTTAGAAGATTGAACATGGTAGCGTGCTACAAGGTAAGTTAAAGGCAGTAGCCGTCATAATTTGTCGCGTTACATGCATTCATATTGTACAAATTCGCGTCTAATGCGGTATTAACATGCCCGTTATTTTTCTATGTAAGAATCGTCATCTTTTAAGCACAAATGTTTAGTACATTTCAATAGAATTTTAACGAATTCATTTCAAAACATGTTATTTCCAAATGCGACTCATCCTAAATATTTCAGTAATTCCGTTGAATTTGCTGAATTCTGTTGGTTATTTTTCATTTACTGAGTCGAGTTGGGTCGGGTCGTTGGATACAGTTCTATCTTTACAACCATTTCACATTTCCCCCTAACTTACTCTCGTACATTTGTTTTTCATGTCGTTTTGCCTTACGGTCCTTTACTTTTCTTTTTATTTTTTTTAGTGACAAATCTTTAGCGGCCGGCTGGTCTTCGTAGAGTCTTAAAACCTTTTGCTCCTCATTCGCTGGTCTCTAAGCTAGTCCTTCGACTATTCGACTAGCGTTCGCTGAGTTGTCGCGGTGTTTGTTTTGGCTGTAGACGCGACAAGAGCCTCTCAGCTACTAATTTTATTTACTGTTGTTGTTTTTTTGTTCTTTTTAAATTAATTTTAGGTTTAGTTCTATCTAGGCTGCTGCATTTTATTGTACTACAAATCTAACATAATGTTTTTAACTGGAACTTTGTTTTAATTCCGTTGCACACATTTGTCAACTACATATCACACACACATACACGTGCATTTATTATCGGATATATACATGTGCATTTATATAGTTAGTTACATCGAAGACAATGTGATATATTTTGGGTGTTATTGATCTTTCTCTATAGATGTTTAATTACCCTACTTTGGAACTAGATACGAGAATCCGCTGCTCTTTTGTATACAGTTGGTAAAGATTGCTCCTCTAGGTATTAATATAAATAAATAGTATTATTATGATTATGCGTATACTAACAAAATCTGTCAACTTAGTAGCAGGTCATCTGGTGATATTACTCAGCATCAAAGATAAACCGAAGGTGCATAAATTAAATTTAAAAACAGTATTATTAATTAAGAAAGACCAAAATATCCCACAAAATATAGAATAACCAAACATACCACGTAAACATTTACGTGATAGTTCTTTGAAAATTGGCAATGCCACGAATTTGTCAAATAACGAAAGTACAAAGGAGCCTAACGTCAATAATGAATAAAGCAAGAATTTCAAAATAAGAATCATAGTATAAAATTGAGAGTATATTTATAATTAAAAGCCCATCGGCCATTTAAATTTAGGCAAAACAATACTGGAATGAAATAATTATTTTAAATAAATAAAATATTTAAATAATTTTCTATAAAGTAAAATTCCTTTTAAAACAAATTACAATTCCTTTTTGGAATTCCTAAATTGTTTCATATTTTCACCTTTTCATCTTTAATTTTCTATTTTCAACACCCACCCACATTACTGAAAGGCTCTTTCAAAGAAAAGACGAGAGATTAATTATTTTAAATATGTATTTAGAATTAATTATTAAATGTATATAAACATAACTAAATATTTATAGGGTGTCAAGTAGAGAAGTTAAAATTTTGATTAAACATAAAACTAATAGTTTGCAACATCTGCTTCTTCTTATTTTAAAATGAATGGAATAATATAAGATTAATTTTTAGAATAGTGAGACATGGGCCACCGGCTGTTGTGATTATTATTATATTACAGTATCTTTAGACAAAATTTATATCATTTTAGATGAAATATTACCAGGTTTCATTTTAGTAAAAAGTTAAATAGTTTTAAGATAATACCGATGAATATTGAAGCTATTTCTTTTTACAAATAGTTTTTAATCTGATCTAGAAGCCATATTTTCAAAAAAAATCTAAAATACTCTTCTAAAACTTTCAATCTGATAATCTCGATAGATTTTTTTCAAAATTTCTCACCACTATTTGTGTACACGTATGTAAGTATGAATGTATGTATTATACACTGATACAATAAATAATAAATGAGATTGAAATCGAGTTTTGAATTGGATTAATGTGTTTGTTGTTCAGTACAGTACCTTAATGAGTCTGTAGCCAGTTCTCTAAGCAAGAAAACCAAGAACTACAAAATAAAAGAAGATTTTGCCGCCGAGGTATTTCTAGAATGTTCAAAGATATTTGGAATCAGAATTAAATCTTTCATTGCAATGCACCGCGGACAAAAATACCTCTAATACAGGCATGTCTGCAACTATCGGAGACTCGCGGCTAACAATGAGTACAGTACCCCCTGCATATATTGACTAGTGCAGACTAGTTAGATTATATTTGTCATTGGAAACTATTGTTAATTATAATTAGGAAATCTTACGTATAGAAGAATACGAAAGCAATGAATTGATCTCCATTAAATATGTCTACCGTGAAAGAAACACATCTGGTAGTTATTAAATATATTTTTAATTTGTATTGAACGTAATTTGTTTCGTTCTCTAGTAACAACAGCATTGTGGTAGTGAATTTTAGTACACAACGTTCTATTAAAATACTACTTGCTTGTAGTTATATTTAAGTTTCTTTTTTAATACATCATGTACGGATACAATATTACTGTTGAAAATAAAATTGAGTTTTCAAATTCACTCTAAGAACAAGGAACTTTAAAATAGTTAATCATTGCTTGATGACGTAGATCATTGTTTAATGACGTAAAACGTGATGAAATAATCTTTCCCTTAAAAAAACATTTGATTAGTATTATTATATTTTAATTGCTAAATTTATCTCCGTTCTATTTTTATCACCAGGACATAAATTTTACAAATTTCAAACGTATCCGATTGCGTAAGTTAATAATTTTGTCGGATAATTAA
Organism: Panorpa germanica; assembly: GCA_963678705.1. Taxonomy (NCBI): domain Eukaryota; kingdom Metazoa; phylum Arthropoda; class Insecta; order Mecoptera; family Panorpidae; genus Panorpa; species Panorpa germanica. Next base: position 13,594,682 of record OY783211.1, on the reverse strand, counting down.
AATAGTAAAATATTACGCATGCGTCACCACAAGGATTTACTTCCTATCAGAAGGAAGGTGCGGTTTTGAATTTGTCTTCTAAAAGCAAATTAAAACCGCTATCTAAAGACTAAGCCGCAAACTTCTAATTCTATTATTACGTTATGACGCTTATTAAACAAATGTACCTGGTTTCTGCTTTAGATAAGAATTTATAGCTACAAAACGACTATTAGAAATTTCAAAAAGAATATTAGATTTGAAAAAGCTACACTTTACTATATATACTTAAAGTAGTTGTTCAATAGATGCATTTAATGTATCTAGTGAACAAATAATTGGTGAAATACAAATCATATGAGTCCAATTATTGAGACCACAAGAATTTTCTTGTTGAAATTTTAAAGATAATGGCTGGTGGCTTTATGACAACTTGATAAGACCTCATTAAAAAAAATTAAAATTATTGACCACATCGTTATTGAGATGTTATTATTATTTAAACTCGAGAGATGAATCGAATAGTAGAAGTCAGGTTACGACGTGTTACGACGATTCACTACAAACAACGAACAAACACGAACAAAGTTGTCACAATCGTCTCTGTATTACATTCTGTAGTACTAAGTTCAAATACGTATTGATTGACTATAGACTATACTTCCACAAAAGTTTTCAACTAGGGCTAACACCTTCGGCTATCTTATATTCGTAACGCACTAAGCTATATTTTTGCACAATTGGAATTTATGCAAAACTTTCAGAAATATTGTATTTCAGTCTCGAGAGAAGATAATAACTAATAGGATAACAATATCTTTATGGTTTACACTATTAATTTCAAAGTTTAAAAGCAAGTAATTGTTTAAAACAAACGTGAACTATATAGGTCGGGGGTACTGTGCGTAAGCAACAACAAAATGAATGTTTCAAAGAGGGAAGGACATAATCTTGTATATGTAGAAATATAAATAAGAAGGAAACAAACATTGTACACAAACCTTAGCGGAGTGAGGCAAGTAATGGTGCCCACCATCCATCCGAGAGTGGTTTGTATCTATACCGTCAAGGATAATAATAATTGAATTAGTTTACTACAGATTTGTAACTACTGAATTCAATAGTAGTGAATTTATATCAATTAAAACATGTTAAATTGAATAAAAACTTGAATAAGCAGACAAATACGAGTGTTGTCTTTCATATTGCGAGTAAATGGATACTATTTCTTCAAATAAAACTAAAATGAAATTTAAACAAAACAAAAAACTTTAGGTACCTATTTTGCAATCTCTAACCAACGCAGAGGTGTATCGAAATGATCCTCCCCTCCTGACCGAACTGCCAAATGTGCACCTGGTAATTTTTTGAAAATTCATCTCGCGATATTATTTAGCTTATATATAGTTCTACTTCAAGCCTATCTTAAATAATGACTTTTCCTTTTAGCTTCATGTATTTAGGGGCCTGTATTCGAACCAGCGCTTTCCTTTGCATCACGTGAAATCTATTTTATTCTATATTTATAGAACTCTAGTTCTACGATACCTACCCTGCTTTTGGAATCACTTTGACATCATATTGAAGATGCGTATGCTATTTTTGTCATGAAGGAGTTCATTTGCAGTTCAATTCCTCATAATCGTTCATATGAAATGTCTATTTTATCGGCTACAAATGGCGAAACCACTCCACCGTCGTCAGACCGTAGAAACGTCACAACACATAACACTTCAGCAAATTGTTTACTGGGTGTCTACGACACCCAACATCCTTTAACATCACACGCTTTCTTAAAGGACTATTTTTGACACAATGGGCTGCTTATGTTCACCCAAAGTTAGCATCGCTTTCAGCGTTTAAGTGCGTTAAAGTGGACAAATACAAAATCTATTAAACTTGGTTACAAATGCGTGCCAAACTTAATTATATCTTGTCACAACTGTCTACCAAATCAATTATATTTAGTCATAATTATCTAGCAAAGTCAATTGTATCCTAGTCTCATTTTGTAGCACTTTATTGGTAGTTGCAAACAATAATATTCGAACGAATTGAAACAAATCGTATAAGAATCGTACAAGATTTGAAAAATTGTTTGTACGGTTTTTTGGTGAAACGAAGCCAAAGACTGCAGCCGATATATATCGCATGCTTAAAGACGTACATATTTGGCAACTGTTTTGAGTTATCATAAGGAGTCTAATTGCTATTAATATTAAAACCCGTAATCTTTCTTTGTTCCTCCTGTTCTTATTGGTTCTCTACGCTCTTTGTTGTTTCTCTCGTTAATCTGTCTGATCGTGTGACTTCTTTAGTTCCTTTTCTATTGAAATGTGAACCCTTATAAATCTCGCAATGAAAAAAGCACTCCCACTTCCATACTAAACGACACGGGCACACGACATATAAATACAGCTTTTACTACAATTATGTAATTTAAAAAGACTGGTCGTAGAAAGTTTAATTGTTTCCTTCTCGCTTATTTGCTCGGTCTTAGCTTGCAGCTTGTAGACTCACGCGTTGTTATCTAACGTTAATGCTAACGCTAACAAGAACGTTACATATTTATACATTCTAACTGTAAATATCAATATTAGAATAACAAACATTCACATATTGTTCTTGTTTAAATACGGAATATTTAGAAATTATTATCACTTGATTAAAATTATAATTGTACGATGGTGTACCATACATTTGTAGCTGTTCTACACAACACAGTGCAAGCAAGATGAGAAGACACTGCTGCACATCTCATGCATTTTAGCAATAGTTGAAGGACCATTCCTACCTATGAGTTTTAGTTATAATGTTGAGATTAGTTTTAACTTTAAGTTGTATGTTTGTGTTGTACACCATATGATGAAAAATTATAATTGTTGTTCTAAATTGGATAGTAGATGCTCTTTTTAAGACTGACTTAGGCATTGTGAGGCTCTTATTTTTTGTGTAATTTATGCAAATTGAAAGTAAGTATTTTTGATGATGATTAACGGAAAAAAGTTATAAATAAAAAAAATGTAGAGTATTTAAATTTTATATTGGAAGATTTATAAAAGTTAACAAGCACAAAGGCAGACAAATATAAATGATGCTGCCTTAAAAAAACACGCAGGGATTCAAGTGGGATTTCTAAAGCGCGAGGCGCGAGATTCAAATACATATATAGTAATAAGTTTTTCTACTTGGATTGGTGCGGGAAAATGCCTCTACAAGAGCGAGTGGTTACCTTGTACAAGGTGGTTACCTTGCTTGCATACATCATGTTTACAATAGAGTTAATAAAATAATGAAAAAATGTCATCTATCCCCTTATTTAAACACCCTGTGTACTTGAATCGACGTGTGAATACTATATCTTAATATATATAAATTACGTGTCACGTTGTTCGTCCGCGATGGACTCCTAAACTACTTAACCGATTTTAATCAAATTTGTACACCGTGTGCAGTTTGATCCAACTTGAAAGATAGGATAGCTTACATCTCAATTTATGATTGCAATATTATCTTATTGCAAATTATTTGTCTATTAATTATCTGTTAGCTCCAAACGATGACATCTGGCGACGATGATGGCGACATCTGTTGACTAGATTGAGTAAATATTCTGTTGACTAGATTGAGTAAATATTCAATAGATGGCGCTATGTAATGTAATATGACAAAAACGTTAGTCACAGCAACGCGTGGCCGGGACAGCTAGTATTACTATATATATTGATTGACAAATGACAAAATGAAGTAGTCACTAATGCAAATTATTATGATGTTAACGTGTGAGCTTAATTTGAATTTCATATTATAATTACGTAAGCAAAAACTGATTTCCCGTCAACTGAATCTTTAAATTTATAAATACTGAATTAGAGTACACTGTCATTTTCACGACTATTACTAACAGAAAGTTACAAATTTAGCTAACGCTATAATAACTTTGCTAATCCGTATAATAATTTTTATACTAAATTAAAATGTCCTTTATTTTTGAACATGTTGAACACACCAATTCTATTCATATTGGTCTAGATGAGTGATTAGCTAAATAGAAATGGAAATCTCGAGAGTAATATATTTTTTTAAATTGTAATTTGACGGGCTTCTTAGTGAGACGGTACTACTCATCAAACGTATTGTGTTTATTGGATAAAACGTGGAAGAGAAGGAAAGGAGAGTGTAGCGATAGCTGAAGGTTATTATCTGTATGGCTAATTCATATAAATGTGCAATCATCGGCATTGTCTTACTGCATGTCGATTTCTGTTGTTGTCGCGGTATAAAATGGTGGACACATTGGATAGCATAGAATCAATCTAAAATTCTGCACAAAGATTCCCACTTCTAAGCTAAGTGACAATGAAAGATTACGATATTAAAGGAGCAGTACTGCGAGGTCTGTGCCCTTTCTATTTTTTATCAAAAGTTCTTCTTCTTTCCTTCCTCTAATCATTATAAGCATTGACATTGGTTTGGAGACTTCATTAACAAGGGCATCCCAAATTGAACGCTATTATTGTAATAAAAGAATCAAAATCAAACTCTCCCAGTTCCCCCGTGACGCTACAACCAACAATTGACAGAGTGGCCTAATTTTCTATTATGTATAATTACAACATATTAAAAAATAAAATAGTTTTCGCATGAACTACGCGCTAGGATCGTAGAAGACAATGCGAATGACTGACGGTTCGATACTTTAATTTCAACACAAATATTTATAGTTAAAATTAGGAGATATTAAAATATTCGTATGTGGTTAATATTTGACGTAATTACTAAATCATTTCAAATCTATTGCAAATTATAAATATTTAACCACAAATGTATCAATCAGCAAAGATTGCAACCATTTATATGATATGATGGGCTGTGAAATCTGTGATAAGATTATATCGCATATCCGCAGTATTCGATTTTACAACAAATATGGAAATTATAAACAACATCCTAAACATTCGTAATAATATGATGAGCATTTCAGAAGCCAACCGTTGTTGTGACAGAGTCAATCAAAAAGTCAAAAAAATAGTGCTTTTTTATAGTAAAAACTTTTAAGTGCAGATATTTTGCAAAAATAAAAAGAAACTAAGATGTACTTAATATTATATAAAACATTTATCAGAATTCAAAATTGATTACAAAATTGTTTATTGTGCTAAAAACGAAACCTCGGTATTACCTTAAATCTATTTAAATGAAAATGACTGATGAAAATGATGATTTTAGCTAAAAATGTTACATACATTTTTTAATGTCGCTATTATTAACGTAAAATATACGAGTACTTAACCCGCTTAAGATGAGACATAAAATTATAAATACATGTAAAAAAATTGTAAGCGAGACTTGGCAATTTTTGATGTATTATTTACAATAAATTTCGTTTACGTAACGTTATGTTTTATTATTTACATTGTCACTAAATAAATAGTGAATACACTTATATGTTTATGATATATCTGAGTTTAGCGGGAAGTGCATTCAGTTGGTATATGATCTCAAGCATCTCTAAAAAAACATTTGTGACTTTGTCTAAATTAAAATTTTATATACTCGTACATTTGTAGTTTAAAAACTACAACAATAAAAAAAATTTACAGAACGAATTTAATTAATTTTAACAATACAGTATTTTATATAATCAATTTGAATATATTTTTAGCATATAAATTCAAATTCTATTGTTATGTTAGGAGTGGAAGAATAGTATTAAGTTAAATTCATGTGACATTTTTTAAACGGTACAGTGGAGCAGAGCGTTTATGCTTGACGCGATTCCTGTCTCTTTAGGTTCGATTCACGCAGCAACGCTATATTTTTCTGGGTTTTGTTGTTATCAGAATCAATTTGATTATGTGCTCATAATCGCAAAACTTATGCGGTAGTGATGTAGCGCACATATGGGGCCATGATATCATAAATACTGCCAACTGAGGGACGTTGTCGATGATAGGACTCAACTTCGAAAGAGGCCAACGTTAAATAAACAAATAAATATGTAACATTTTACTTAAACAAAACCTAGTGATATTTATTCAAAAGGGGTATTATTTTACAGCTACTATAATACCTAAAATGATATTTTTAAGATTGTCTACTCGTTGGAAAGGACTTCTTAAGAAGTTTTATAGGTTTATTATTTCGGAAAAAGTTCATTTTGCAATTGCCATAAGAATAAAATGAGTAAAAAAATGTTATATGTAAGATAGTTTTAAATGTTGGGTAAAGCTTAAATTCTAATTCTTAAGACGTAACTAGCGGACAATTATGCACTAAATATAAAAATATATTTTCTAATAATATGTAGCAATTGTATAGAGTGGTTTGTCATATAAATTTATTAAGTATTTAAAAATTCGTCTACCGATAAGAAGCTTTTGTATTATAAAGTATAAGGAAAATTTTATTAGTATTAGAAATGCAGAGGATTCTATAAACACGTGTAGGTATCTATGGTATCTATTTTTACAGTAATAATCAAATCAAAATTTTGTTTACAGCTTCACTCATCAAATTTTATTTTTATTACACAATATCTAAGAAAGATTAAACTCAAATTGCACAACGACATCAAAAAATAGCTTTAATCTAAAAATTACGAAATATTATTCGGAACAAAATGCGCAATTGGTTTACGATTACTAATAATTCGAATTATTAAGGTCATCCACCTGTCTATTACAAAAGTAATAAAAATTAGAACAATGCTCGATCAGATCAAATCTGTTTATCTAACAATAAAATCATTTGACAACGCGGACAGCGCGATACAAATTAGATTAATTTCTTTTTTCATGATTAAGAACTACTAGCAAATGGATACGATTTAGTTTAATTGTAACACTTGTCAAATTTGTACGAACCGCATAAAAAATTTCACTTTGCAAAAATTGTAAAACAGTTCTAATTATTTTTTATTTTAATTTCACAAATAAAATTGCATAATTTGAGGTTAATTATAATGAGCACGCACAGTCGGGGAAAGGCAGCAGTAAATGCAGTTATTTCTGCAATAAATAAAAACACTTTGTTTTCAAAAATGATTTAAAATTAATTATGTTAAAAAGCACTTACGTTTTGAATAAAATAATTTAGTGTAATCACAATCCATATTTAAGTTTTAAATCTTCAAACTTTTGGAGTAAACAAAAATATAAATATTTGACATAGACATCTGTAACAACAAACTGTTGATAGTGCGAGGCACTGAAGCGCGATATTGATAACGTTACCCCGCACACCCCAAATGTCAAAAAAGAAATAAGGAAAACTGTGAAAACACTCGCACTCGCATTCGCATTCGCGGGAAGATTGACAGACACAACTATGACAGCCGGAGCCGCACTTCAAGAGCCGATCGCAAACAGGAGAGTACAAATCCAGACTGAATGGTTGGAGTCGCTAGATATCTACTCTAGTACACACTGTCCTCAAACCACTACATAACCACAAACACTGGATTTAGTAAAACACAAAATAGACACATAATACGATCAATAAAAACACATCACTTAACACTTATTGTTAAATTAACAAAACGTCAAAATATTACAAAGATTCATCATATTAAAACGCCCGCCAAACTTTACCGCCGGATGTAGTGCGGTACTGCGGTGGCAAACATTGAAACATCACAAGTATGTAAAGTATTAGGTACTCGCGGCTTCACATTTCTGACATTCTCTTACATATTTCTAATAAAAATATATTAAATAAATTATTAAAACACTATTAAATATAATATTTACTTACCAAAGAAGAAATAAGACGCCTTGTCGGCAACTTTAACACAAATTAATACGGTATTAGGTCCGTAAATATAAAGAGTAAGACTGTTGTTGGTATGCCAAGAATGGCACAAAGAATCCAGACAACGCACAAGCGAATGCGCAGACCAGTCCGCGCATATGCTGACACAAACTTCTACATAGGAGAGAGAAGCCAGCCAGTTTGATCAGCTTGTTTGCCTCTTTTCCCCTCTTGTGTAACAAATGCCCTGAGCGGTCAAACACGAACACGATACATCCACATCAAAATAAATACACATACTCTGACGTTTGCTATCGAAACGTAATCGCTTAACTCACACAGAGACTGCAAGGCATTGGCGTCCCAATCAAAGTGAAAATAATGAAAGATTTAATTGCTAATAAAGAATAATAAATATCTAGAATTGATATTCCCTACAAATTAACAGATAATTAATTTATTTTATTACGAATTCTCTACAGTTCTATAATATCACTATATATTCGTATTTGCCACCTTACACGAAAAAGAAATCAATTTCATTTATAGTTCCACTTATTTCCAATCACCGAAGTCGCTCTACTAATGTTGGTAGTTTCTGTGCTGTCAAGGTATTTAATATGTAAACTACACCACTGCCTAAACAGTTTGAATTAAAATTTTCTTATTACAATACGGACAAAACTCAACTTAAACCAGAAAAATTAAATTGTTTTCATTAATTGTGTTTTAATTTGTTGAACTAGAATGTACCGGATTTTCAAATAACGATTTTACAACCCGTATTTCATTAATTACCAATTAATTAATCAAAAAAGGTCTTTAATCCTTAAAAAAGGCTTCTAAGATATTATAATCCTTAAAAAGAAATTTTTCGTTTTGCAAAATTCATTTTTCAAAAAACAGTCAAGTAGGTCACAAACCGCTGTATATTAGGTAACTTTATTTATATACCTGTTAACTTCTGTTATGTTACACTCTTAAAAATTTTCGGACCATTTTTAAGACAAAAGTTCTAAAGCAAATTTGAGAAACCGGTATTAAAAAAAATTAATATACCGTGCCTTAATTTCGTTTACCATACCAGTGCATTAAACCCATTTAAGACACATTTGTGCATTAATTTTGTTTGAAATTTAATAACCATATTTTTTAAATTTAAGACACATGTGTATTAATTTTGTATGAAATTTAATAATCGAATTTTTAAATTTTAAGACACATGTGTATTAATTTTGTATGAAATTTAATAATCGAATTTTTGAAATTTAAGACACATGTGTATTAATTTTGTATGAAATTTAATAATCAAATTTTTACAAATTAAGACAAATGTGTATTAATTTTGTATGAAATTAGTAATTGAATTTTTAAAATTTAAGACACATGTGTATTAATTTTGTATGAAATTTAAGAACCATTTTTTTAAAATAACATATTTATTTCATTTATTGAAAATTATTTTACATTAATAATACATACTGTATAAATAATGTACTGTGGAATGTAATAATATACTGTGACTTATTTTAATAATAATACAATAAATAATTTTACATTAAATAGGTCGACTTCTTCTATAAACTCTTTCAGTCGGGGTTCAATTGTAGTTTTACTTCTTATAACTTTATTTTTACTTCCCGTTGTTGGATATATTTCAAGAAATATCCTAGAAAAACAGTAGCAAATATTACCATTAGTACTAAAATTAATTTAATCTAAGTTAAGTTAATAGTTCAAACCTTTGAATCACTTCCAATGTTCTTTTCACTTCGGGAGGATAGCAATACCATTAATTAAAATTGGAAAAATAACTCCAATGTTTGGAATTTCAGTGTTCATAATATGTGCTTTACGTTCTACATTAGATGGCATGGTCTGCACATATAATAATTTTAATAGTGGTTTATTTCCATTATCTTTTCGTATAGAATCTATTTGCTCCCAACATTCAACGGCCTTTAAATATTTCTTTATAGGATCAAGCGACTGCATTTATTGACAATATATGAGAGACTGACATTAGTTCAATTCAGTTCAATTGTTTTTACATAAAGCATACTATTATCTAGTTATATAGATTTAGTATCTGTATGAAGTTCTATGAACTAAAATTACAACGGCGACTCAACGTTAGAAGGGAATGAAGGGGCAAGATGGTACACCTAAAAAAACCGTGTATAGCTCCCACTCCCCGTCCTCCCACTTCCAAGGCGGCATCGAATAATTATCCATAATAATATTACTTTATTACTTATACATGATTGAAATTATTTATGAATTTTAGTAATGTTAGCTTTATATATCACTTGGGTTAATCTGTCTTCATTTTATGTATCACATGTGTTACTGTTCGATACAGGAGAGCTAGGAGGTCAGAAATTCGGAACCTGATGTATCTCGGTTGATGCACAAAATTAGACTCCCGTTAAAATCTAAATTGGCAACATATATCGTTTTGAATTATTCCGAGCAAGCAAATAAAAGACGCTATATAGCCATGTCATGTGTTCCGTTGTCCCTCATGAAACCCATTGATTCTCGGAATGTTGTGAGAATGTAATTATGCATCTTACTCCAGATTTAGTAATAATTAGTTCCATCTGATCGACGCATGTATGTTTTTGGATTAGGTCGATCTCATTATGCAAGTTGTTAGGGATGTCTGATTGTAAACTTAAATAATAAAGCTTCCTTATTTTAATATATCTAATACTGTGAAATTTTAGGAATCACAATGAAACAAGTAATTGGAATAAATCCGCGTAATGAAAAGCCGCCGATTGCACAACTGTTCATAATTATAATTATGAATATTATCGAATATATATATATATTCGAGTATAATAGTTCATAATTATATTCAAATATTTCAATATATAAATTCAAGTTTGAATTAAATCATTATCGACTTCAAATCATATATGTAAAACAGACGTCGCTATGCGACAGGGTAAACGCTGTTTACTTTTAATAACTTCAGAATAAAATTAAAAATAATAAGTCTTAATTTTATTTAATACACCCAGGTAGTAATTTTACCATTAAATCTGTATTAAATTTAATATATATTTTTTAAATTTAATAACTTTTACCTCTGAAATTATTTTAGTACCATTTTTCTGAAAAAATGTATTAAATTTAATAAATTCAAAACAAAAATTCAAAACATTTTATCTTAAAACAAATTAATATACATTTGTGTCTTAAATTTGTATTAAATTTAAGAACATTTCTAACAGTGTAGATAAAACTTAAATACATGGAACTATGTTAAGCGGAAGAGATTCTAATAATTTAAACAATCTAAAGTTGCAAACGTTAATAAATCAGAAATCTAACATTAATTTTAATAATATATTTTACGTAAATAAAACATAAAGCATATGTATAGTTAAAGGTTATTTGTTTATTATAAAATTGGCATCATTACGGAATACAGGTAATATATAACGATAATAAAATATATTAATTATTCATTCTGTGTCATAATGTGTAAATATTTGTTATTCTTATTCTCATTCGATTTAATTTTTGTATCAATTTTAATTTTAATATAGCATTGCAACTTAATAATTATTTAAATATAAATCCTGTAGATTAACAAATCGTACGCCCCTGGTGATTGACTGACTCACCTAGCTCTCCTTACACAGCTGTGAGAACCACGCTTAGTATGAGTGGCGCCAATAAAACAACTGGCGGTGGCTATATTAATCAAAAATACTACTCTTGTGTAGATTGTAGTACACAAATCACTTGTTGATTAAAATCATCACAATGGTTGTTACAGCATGTAACTATTTAGCAACAACTGAATCATTCGTGTGTAATTTATTACTAACACTATTTCTTAATTTCCACTTCCAATTTTCAGACATTTTACGTAAATATTGTTGATATTTTGTATAATTATAATAATCACTGATTTTGAATAAATGTTATCAATTAATATTAATGCTGCACTATTTATCCAGGGAAGCACTATAATATTTCCATCAAAATTTGTATTTAAATATTATTTAAATTATTTACTTTTAATCGTTGTATTCGAATATACACTGCCATCTATTGATACATTTACAAACTAAAAGGTGTATTGGATAAAAATATTTTTATTTCAAAAATATTTTCTTTCATATTACAAGTACCTTAGTAACTGGAAGTGTCCTTCAATAGTGGGGTCAGTCGATCTTCCCAGTGACAAATTGTTGTATCACAAAATACCGTTTCCTTAAAATACCTGTTCTTATGCAGTAATAATATAAATTTTCAAACTGTGCAGTCTTACTATCAGACCCAACTTATTGTGTTACGCAATATTCAACGATATGTGACCTATTTTATTGATTTTTGAAAAATAAGTCTACCCATTTCATATAAATAGAACCATAAATCTACTTAAAGATACCTTTTCAAAGGTTGTCAGGGTATATTACATAGATTAATTAATATTTTACAAGGTATAAATATAAATGTTACATGTATTTAATGAATAATAATATCCATATTTTGTGTATAGCAAATAATACACGAATTATAAATATTTCACTTGCATCAGAACTAGTTATATCCAAGAGCGACAAAATTTCACAGAGAGGTTGGAAAGAATATTATAAGGAGAAGAGGAAAGAGATCTAAGAAGTTATGTTCACTCAAGCAAGAAGTGGCACTGTGACTTCATATAAATGAATTGGAAATAATAAAAATTGTCATTAGACAAAAACTTAGTGAACAATTTGGTGAAATGGTTGACTAGCTAAAGTTTCAGACAAAAGAAAAAGTCTAAAGTTATTTGCATCATCAAATTTTTAGATGCTTAGATTCTGAAAGGAATCCGTTTGTTGTCTATGACAGAAACATTTAATATGAACGGCTTCTTGTCAAAGATGTATAACTTTTAATAAATATGATTTCGAAAGGAGTCTGATTTGTTTACTAGGAAAGGGGGAGATATAAATCGTCTTTAGATATAAATTGTAGAAGAAGTAGAAAATATCTAAGGCTTCCGCTGATAATAAATACATCAAAAATTTCCCTTGAAATTAGAGCATGCAAAATAATTAAAAACATTTGTCTAACCTTACTGTACAGGTTCTTATTTCTCACATTGTCTCCATTTGTCACTCTAATATTCAACAGGTATTCACTATATTTTAAAATATAGAAAGTTTTGAAGAAAAACTAATTGTTTTCACTAATTGTCAGATATTTATAAGCACACACAGTTATTTTACACTACAGTTATTTGCTAGCCATTTGCAATTTTAAATCAAAGGATGACACAGTCTGAGGTTATGTTATAAATATTTATAACACATATTTGAGTAAAAAAAAAATGTTCTGAGAGAAACTAAATGACACTAATGAAGCTTTAGGTACTCATTGACTAACACAACCACTTTAATTATTTTAAAAAACACTTTTACTTCTAAAATTATTGTTTTTTATTGAAACAATACACACTCACTGTTGACAGTTTAATTTTGGCACTAACTATGGCTGCCGCAATGCTTTATGGGAGACAGTAACAAGTCTGGAAAAGATTGCCGCCAACTTTGAACAATTCAAATAATGTGTTTAGGTAAAAATACAAAAGTAGTACAGTCAATGTATATGAATCCTTCAATCTATAAGAAGTGGTAACATCCCAGTAAACAATTTGGTGAAGTGTCCTATTTGGTGAAGTTCGAGTCACTCGTACAATTCTATTCTAACGCTTTACAAGTTCTCTACCTGTCACAGATTTTGTGTTAGTTTTTCATAATAATATTCTTTCTTTTTCCAACATCATTCATTAAGTATTTCTGTTTCTTTCCCACATGGGTATATTTTTATTATCCGGTCATAAATCATAAACCTACTCCGCTTTTAATTCAGCAGTGAACCGTCGTTGCAATGTCTGTAGCTCATAAAAAGGACCTTTCCTATGAACGACTGAATAGAAAACGAACACGTTCCAGACAAAAAACTCATGATATGTAATAGAAATTAAGTAGAATTTACTCCAAAATGTTTACTGGGATAGTAGAAGGTCGCCTATGGTAAGAGCAAAGAGAATAACAGTAAATAAAAGAAACCATTTACTTTGAACAAGTATTAGAATATTAATAGTATATTGCACAATATATTAGGAAAATAATAAACATATAACAGTAATATTTACACATTACTAATAATTTCAAATATTTTCACATTGTTTTGTTATTATTTAAAGATATGTATTTTTCGGCAAACCAGAGAATTTTGGTTAAACCTATATATACAATATTGTAAACTAAATTAATAATAAATAAATAATTAAATAATTACCATGGTGCTTATTAAATTGTTGGAGTATTTATTTATATATACTTAAAACCAATTATTCATTTATTTTATTAAACTACTGGGTTATGAACCTGGATTAATATATAGAGGAAACAAATCCACAATAATAAATGTTATAAAATAAGATCCAATTAGTTTAACTGCATTAGCCTTTTAAATAAAGTTAGTATCATGCAGTCTATATTTTTCATTATTAAAGCAGAAGCAAACTAAAAAGGGTATCACTTAATTTTAGACTCTTATACGCCTGCATTAAGAAATATGCAACTCTAATAACTCAAATTATATTTTGTATTGTGCAATTTGTGTTCATATATTTATGTAAAATAAGAAAATGATACGGCAAATGTTATATTTAATAAAAATATATGATTTAAAATATAAATTAATGGCTACTCAATAACATTTAACTAACGATCTTAAATGAATTAGCAGTTATGAATTTAAATTTCGAGAATAAAATTTTATTTAAGTATATATAACAAATAAGCAATATTATTATATACATAGTTTGTAAATAAATAATTTCATTACATTATATATTTATTTCAACATATAATAAACCAAGGATTTTTGGCTAAACCGCAGAAGGTGGCCGTGGCCTGTCCCTTTGTTTTCAAAATATCATTAAATAACTTTTTTTTAAGTGCAATTTTTCTTTTTTACTACTTTCCTTTTTCTTAAATGTTTATTTTTAATAACTTTATATATTTTATAATATTATTGACTAAGATTTTGAGATTTCTTTTAAAGATAAAGCATTTTGACTTTTGAAAAGCAATTGTTAATCGAAGTATAGTACATTATAATTTATTTTTATAATTTCTAAATATTACAATTTATAATTCTCTGAATATACAACATTTTAATGAGAAGATTGGCATAACCTTGTAAATAATATATAAATGTATTACTCAAAACTAATTCCTTTATAATTATGTCTTGAATCTATTGCCAGCTATAACTTGAGACAAACTTGTATAAAGGGCACTTGCATAAATATATTTTGTCCCTTTCTCACACATGTTTTGATTATAAGAGTGTCTCAACAACATAGACAATTTATTAGCATATTCCAATGAAAATGTTGTATTTCAGATAAATTTCAAAAAATCTACTTAATATAATTCTAAATTATTTAAAAACCACGCAATAGAAGCAATATATCTTTTTATATTTAAAAGCATTTTTGTACCAAAGATTTTAAATAAATTATTAATTAATATAATATTAATTGATAAATAAACAAATTTTGTTTTTTTTATTTAAATATTCGAAAATTATTTTATAAAAATATATTAGATTTGAATTATTTGTAAATATATAGGAAGCAAAAAAATATAGGAAGTGTTTTTTTGTTTATATGCAAAAGTTTTTTTTGTAAAAAAATTTAGTTAAATATTATAAAAAATTAAGAAATTATTAAACGATAAGGTATCGTTAGCAAGTGTTAGTTGTATTATGATAAAAATGCATTTGGAATAGGTTTTCTAATCATTACTGATAAAGAAGAACTATCGCTTAGTTCGTAGACTGTTCTCAAGTTATATGTACATTGTTCCTTACCGCCTTACAAATAAACCTGTTGTATAATTTATACCAGGTATAAGCTGATAATAAGTCTGTTCGGATGGGCTTTATACCTGGTGTAAATTTTATAACAGGTTTATTTGTAAAACGGTTAGTGTTTAGCGAGTTATGTATTCATATAATTCATATTTTTGCTAATTAGTTTTTAAATAATAAATAACAATCTATATATTACTAAAATAAATAATACAAAGGGATGTTACGTAATATAGACATAACGATTGTTTCTTATTATTATTAACAAATAATTTAATTACTTTTATAATACTTAAACAATAAAATAAATTGTTTTAGTGTATTTGTATTTATTTATATGCTTATTTTATTTTTGAAGTATTTTAGTTTCTTATGTTGCAGCCACTAGTTTAGTTTGGTAGTGTAAAGTAGTAATTCTTTTGTTATTATTAAGAAAATGAAATTGATGAAATAATTTTACGTTTTTTGTTTTTTTTTTTTGAAAAATTTATATGTTTTTAACCAACAATCAGGCACATTTAAGTTTGAATAAATAAAAATATGTAACAACATTCGTTTCATTTGCATTTTGCATTTGCCCTATAGCTCAAAATAAATGAAATTCTAGCTAGTCTAAGCTAAAACTTATAAAGTAGTCAGTATACGCGATTTAACATGGTGTTACTTCCGCTGGGCACAACCACCTTGATTAATCTATCATCAGGTACCCCTAAATCAGAAAATAAAATTAGCATAGATTAGAAATTAGAAGAAATATAAAATCAAAAGTAATGATGTTCTTTTTAAGGGTAATTTTTCCAATGACTAAATTTTCCATATGAATAAGTTATTTATTTAAATCCCTACATGCTAAATTTGCGTATTGGAGATTAACGCACTGTGCCACTAAAGACACTGTTCAATATTTTATTTCATAATAGGTAAATTTATATAAATAATATATACTATATAATTATATATAATTTTAAATAATAATAATTTTTATATATATAATTTATATAAATAATAATAAAGATAAAATGTTAATTTCATTTTCTGATCAAATGGTAAATTATGTGTGCGAAAATGATTTTTTTTTAAATTTCGTTTAGAAATTCTATGTCGAACACATAATAGATGAATAAATCGCGGAACCTCATAATCTGTACGTGCGAGCAAAATAAAATACATACTCTTATATTTATAATACTTCAAGTAAAATAAAATGCAACATTTTTGTAATATTTATGTAAAATTATAAATCGGCCAAATTTCCGTAAGGCTTTAGAAGATGTTTTCAGTGAAACTGTAAAATAAGGGGCTATCCATCTTTTGGCATATTTTTGAAGTAAGTGTTTTTTCGACAATGATTTGCTGTCGTTTAACTACTTTTTAAGGAGACAATAATTACGTCAACTTAAGGAAAACATTATCTGGACTATTCGCCACCAAATAAGCCACAAAAAGCGACAATATACTGCTAAATAGGGAATGGTTAGGAAGATGTACTACAGTAGTAGAATAGTAGAAGAAAAATGGGATTGAAGCTCGGCTAAAAGATTAAATTTCAATTTTGAATTCTTATGTGCCACGTTGTTGGGTAAAAGAAAATTGGTGAAATTTTGTGGAATCGTAGTTGTGGCTCTTGCGCACAATTTTTGTTTCAATATTATATTTAATTCTAAAATTAGGGACTCAAAATCGAAGTTATACTGCTTGTAAACAAATTTTTTGTTTTTGTTCTTTTGTTTTCCATTACGAAAAAGCGTTTTTGTTTTCGTGTGCTATAATGGAAAATCGTATCATTGAGAATATGTGACATTTACATATTTTATTATAAAAAAAGAAATTCAAAATTTATTTATATTATTGCATTCCCGTTTGCAGTTACGATCGTGTCAAAATTTCGGTTAATTGAAACCGTTTTCAGGCTCTTAATATTAATTGGAAATTTAAATTTAATTTATGAAGGATAAGTCTTTAAGTGTGCTTTTAAGAAAAGCATAACGTAGCGGTGGTCATATTTGTATATATAATTAAAAATATTTTTGTGATTAAAATAATTTTTTAGTGACTAAGGGCTTTAATCTGTATGTTATTTTCGACGGAGATGATCCTTATGCATATTTGTCATAAGGGTCAGCATCTGAAAATAACATACAGATTAAGGCTCTAAAGCAGGAAGAAATTAGATTACACAACCGAACATTTATATAATTTTTGTATTAATTATTATTTAGAATAATACGATACGAATAATTATAATCTAATACGAGAATCTGTGCAGTGGCGCACATTTAAAACCCCCGAGATTTAATTAATTTGACTTGAAGTTTTTGTTGTATATATTTCTACTCATTGGATATGATTAATAAAATGCCAGAATCTAATTTTGCTATTGTGTTAGCTGGATTAAGGTTACTTTGAAAATGATGTGTTTCTTAACGGTATATTTGTAAATGCATGTCTTTATTAAAATTTATGTTTTTCTATTTAACCGCTTTAGTTTTTTAATTGGTACTAACAAGCTTTTTAAAAATTCTTATTATTGACTAAATTTTAGGAGTAGTGAAGAGAAAAGTTTTTGTGAATAGGAAAAAGACAATAGCAAATATAATAAGTTTGATGAATTGAGGTGAGAAGATTTTACACCTCTAGTTGCACCCAGCTAATTACAAAATAACTTTTAAAAAACGCCCATTAATATTAGATAATTTTTCAAAGTGATTTCTGAAATGTTGCTTAATTTAGACCCCCTATTTATAACTTTTATGAGCGACCACTAACATCATACGATTTTTCAAAGGTCTATATTTTTACTTTTATTTTAAATTACTTTTCTAACTTATTTTGCACTTTCCTTTTTTTCGGTTGATAACTTAGGGTAAGCTTAATATGTTTAATGGCTCAAGATACGTTCAGGCGACATATTAAAGACCTATATTCTTTAAACAGGTAGCCTAACTTCTTAAGTAAATCTCCCAGGTAGAAAATGAGTCATGAAATTAGCTTGTAGCAACCTCTAAAGTGTTAAACTTGCATTACAAGATAGTTTCTATATATGAAGTATAACCTGAACCTTAGAATTAGCTTGTGGTAGGCTCTGAAGTTGAAACTCGTATTTCAAGGCAAATTTCTGCCTATAATTCAAGTGCAAAATAAGTCACATAACTTTAAGCGAGTATATATATAGCCTAATTTAGAAAATAGAGGGCTTTGAAAAATCGCCTAAAGTTACTAAGTGTCTTTAAAACGTTACTACTTAAGGTTCTAATGGCACTAAAAGTATTGCTCTCGTTTTAGCACCTGTTTTCTTAATTTTAAATTAGTACAGTTATTTTTGAATTCTATTGCAAAATGATTGTTGTCTTATGAAATTTTTGCGTTTTATTGATAAAAGTTTTATGTATCGGTAGATAAAAAAGAAGATCCAAAAGTGAGCAATTTTTTTATAAAAGAGAAACGCCTTAGAATTAAGTCAGAATTCTCTAATTTGTAAAATATGACACAAAGGAAATAGTATTGAATAAGCGGTCTTACTAATCTAAAAGTACACTAATCCAATACTGATTCGAGCAACTCAAATTCCGGTTAAACTCACAAAATATCTAGAAGGAGAATGATATATGACAATTGACATATTAAGAAAGTTGCAAAATCTACTATCTGAAGAAATGTAACCTATTAAGCAGATATATTTTTATTTAGATTTATACTAATGACTAATTTTAAATTTGGAAAACGCTCGATTTGGATTATTGAATACCTTCCTAAGTAATTGAACCCATTTTATGATCTCTTTAATTTCACTTGCCAATCCTTGAAAGAAATTAAGAAAACCTTTCTTAATAGTCCTTCCTCTATTTATCCTGGTGGGTCTTTCTGATTTCATAAATCTAAAGCGGTTAAACTAACATTAAAACTACAATAAAATATTAAAATCGCAACAACTCTTTAAATATTATTTCTCTTATTAATGCTCAACGATTTAAATATAAAAGTATGTATTTTTTTTTTTTTTTTAGATTTTCCTTTTGTAATTTTTTTAACTGTGGCACTAACATTGTTCTTAACATTTTGGTCTATTTTAGACTTAGATTAATCAAGTTTCAAAACAGGAGGTGGTATATTCTCATATGGAAGTCCCTGTGCGATCACCAGCTGTTCGGAGGGGAAGTCAAAGATCACGGTAACGTGGAAGGCCATGTTTGCTGAAGCTATTATATATTCGCATAGAGCGAACCAACTGAAAGCTGAAATAGATTCAAAAATTTATTATAAAAGTAAATAATTAATTAAATTAGAAATTATATTATTATCGATATAGATCCATAGAAGCAGATGAACAGTTTTGATCAGAGAATTAGACTATTGTTAAATGATTTATGGAGTGGAGTTGTTTTGGCGTCTTTATTCAAGAATACCGTCGGTTGTGATTAGAATACAATGTATATATTTAAATAAATAGAATCGTCAATGATCGTATATATAGATTGACCCCTAAAAAATGAGTTCACAAGCCCATTTCCAAAGGACAAATATTCTCAAATTTCCTCATCACTTCTCACATATCATTTACTTCTGCTTCTATGATTTCTCTTATTATTTCCAAATCTTACCCATGTCATGGCATAACAATCTATGTTTAAGGAAGAACAAAACCAGTCCAATGGTGCTGGCAATAGATATATAAAACAATGCTTTTTTGAAAAGTAATGAAGTAGCTTCTTCTGGACCTGGTGGACCCACGGACTCTCGAAGTTTAATAGTCGCCAGCATGTGACAGAGCGAACAAATCATAAATACGATAAAAATCTTTTCGTGAAGAGCTGGAAGACAAAATTAGATATATTAAATGCTAATAAATATTTTTAGAAGGCGAGTTAGAAAAGAAAGGGATATTAAGAGCGGTTAAACATTCATGGTTGTTCACGACCCATTCCGAGTTTTAGTACCTAATGAAGCTCGCTAGGTAGAAACATGTCTGGCAGCACAAGTTACAACCTGCCTAGCTTGCTACAAGCTAAGCGCAAAGTTAATTTTCTAATTGATCTTTATTCTGTAAGTTTTAATGACGTCCTCTAACATTACAGTCCAGGTAGAAAAGTATTTTACTTTATTCAAACTTGCAGGTAATGTTATTTTAGTTTACGACATAAGGCTAGTATTGTAAGCTTAATGGAATGTTGGTGCAACATTAAATCTGATTGTTTCGAAGAAACAACCTTTGTACAACGAAGAGACAATTTTTTCTGCTCTATAATTTTGTTTGTTTTTATTTTTATGAGTTATATGAGTATTGAATCAGATAGAGGGTACATTTTTACATATTGAAAATCAATCAATCATTTCAGTTATTAATTTTGCTTTTCTTATTTATGATTCAAAGATTATTGATCCTGGCATATGTATTCTTTGTTATTTTTGTGCTTTGCTTACATTTTATTATTGGTTTTATCAGTCATAGCAGAACTATTAACTTTGGTAAACATTTATCAATATGATACTTACGATAATTCTCCCTATTAGATATATATGTGACCCCACAAAGTGCTGCTATTTCTACTAAGTTTAGCCAGTAACAGATAGTTCCCAGTCGAGAGCCTTTGGCACTTATCTGAAAACAAATACAACATATATGATACATTGAACATCAACAATGGAATGTCAAGAAATGTTGGTATATTTTGCGATACCCTGTACAAAATCTAGGTCTTACGTCTGTTTCTGATGGATATTTAAGGGAATACATAACTCCGTGAGTTTAGTAGAAAAAGTTAAGTCTTCTTGAAGCATAACTACATTTATGCAAAACTGCATTAACACTTTACAAAAAATAACTTCAGTGTACGACATCATTGGACCTCGCTTTCTTCCCCACATCATTTGCTAACCTTTACAGTCATTGTTATACAAGATAAGTGGAAAAGAGATGCAAGAGATAAAGACTGCTGTTGAGTTCTGTTCCGGGGCCGTATTCTTTAGTCTTACGAATACAGATCGTAATCTAACAGATATGATTTATATGAGTGAAACATTTTTTTTTTATTAATACTTCACGGGCTTCTTAGGACCACGGTCCTTTTTTCGCCCTTCTTACTTTATTTTATTTACATTTTATCTATTTACATTTCATTATTATTATTACTACCTAAACTTTTAACCCCGCTTTATGCCATAACCTGTCTATGACTAGGCACACAATGATTCATAAAATGTTTCACTCATATAAATCCGATCTGTTCGATCACGATCTGTATTTGCAAGACTCAGGAATAGGACCTCTGTTCTGATCACTGTTCTATAATGTTTCAATCAATAAATGGAAAACATTAATTAATATTTCTTTCCGAAAATGATTACATACTGAAAGACGAATCTTTAGGTTTCCAATGACGTGACAGTACTATCTTCTTTGATATTTCTTTTGATAAGAATTTTCTGTAATTTCATTGGTCAACCTCCTTAATATAAAACTATGACATAGTTTATTTAGGTCGAACATAAATGGGATTGAAAATTGATATTTTTATTTAACTGAAGTTGATTGATTATAATTAATGGATATTTCTGCAGAAGACGAAGCCATCACGCAACATTAGTGGTCCTAATGATCTTTCGTTCTCCAGAGAATGAGAAAATGTAATCAGAATCCATTAAGCCATGTTTTTTTAAAGGAAGTGGAAAATCGAATCAGTTTTCCGACTTTAATGCATTAAAAAACAATCAAAAGGGGAAATGATTTTAATTTAAAAATAGAGGCTTTTATTAAAATAGGAAATGTCTTTCAAATCCGGGGTTTACATTAGTTTGATATTGCATTACTTTTGAATATCAAATAAAAGGAAATGTATTAAACAAAATAAGTGTTATGGTCGAATAAATGGTGACACTATTAACAAATCCATATGATTTATAGACAGAACAAACGTTCTAAATATGTGCTAAAATTTCATAACATTCTGACCATTATTTTACGAGATATAATGGTTTTAGTGACGCTATTGTAATTTACAAAATAATGGAAAAGTCTGAATTTAGTGTATTGATAAAGCATTGATTTTTCTGGTAGAAATAACATTTACCAAACCATTGATTTGATTGAACGGTATTTTTTCCAATAAAAGCAATGCTTTATCAATACAAGAAATTCAGATTTCTTGTTTTGTTTTGGTTTATTATATAACTTTTTTATAAAAAAAATATAATATCTACAAATTCAAGATGTTAAAAAACAAGGATCTGCGTTTGCATTAAAGATTTACATTTATATTATATGTTACGACTCAATATTCCAACTTCTTAGCTAAAAATACTTTGAATACAAAATATCGAATTTCAAAAGAAAATATCTGAAGCACACATTCAAACAACTATTTTTATAGACATAAGACGTCTCAGCCCGAATAAAAGAATATCATACAAAATTCAAGGGCTAGTGAAGAACTATAGTACACAAAAACCTTTAGCTTATTTGAAGGGGTTCAAGGCATAAGAAACACCCGGTATAGAGCACCGATTACTAATTCTTTCGACATGAGTTATTGTGATTGCATACTTCAAATTTGTTAGGGGTTTCGTTATATATATATATATATATATATATATATTTTCTATTTTATTTTTATGATTCCTATTTGGATTGTTTGTGGTATTGCGTGACTTTGATGTTATTAGTAATAAGAATCAACCACGAAAGGAAATTTATTACAAATTATTAGAAGGAACATCAAAAGAATCATATATGTTTTATATGTTTATTTAATTTATTAGAAACTGAATCAATAAATCATATTGAACTTACTGTCAACGAGTTTGTGAACCATGTCTTGTAGTTTATTGATAAATTCGAGTACCAGGACCTCAAATGTCTAATTATTTTTTAATAACTCCTTATATTTTAAATAAATCGTTCATCTTCTAATAAAATAAACTTGAAAGACGTGCAAATGATACTTCATCACTAAACACTTGCTCGGTTACTATTCGATAAAAGTCCACTGCGCCAGTCCAAAAGTATGCGCCACTGCAAACCGAATTCGTTAAAGTTCATTCCATTTGCTTGACAAGTCCGGTGAGTATTCGATAAACGTGTTTAACTGTGTACGTTTTTTTGCGGTACAAACGTCATGTGAATGGTTCTATATAAAATGTATGCGCTACTATTTATTCGATAATATTTATACTGCAAAACAACGTGCAGTACAATGTCGTGTGAACCCAGCCTAAGTTTAATGGGCTTGTGTCCTATGTCTTAATTGCTATAAGACTGTACTATATATTGTTAAAGTGGGTAACTAGAACCTCAAATGTTCAATTATTTTTTAATAACTCCTTATATGTTAAGAGATATTAACAATTAAAAAAGTCATTTTGTCTCTTTAATTATTAAAGGGATTCAACGTTGTACACATTCCAAGTGCATGTGACATCACAATCCTTGTGTAAGGTTACCAACCTTACAGCTCATAAATCTCTGCTATATGTATTTATATATCAAAATATCAAATATTATTTACAGCTATTTCAAGGAACAATCAAATTTCAATACTATGTCTGCCTTAGTAGGGTTAAATAAAATAAAAACTTATTATTCTTTGATTTGACTTGATTATTTGACTACCAACAGCTACAAACATTACCACAGGACTGACCACTCAACAAATAACTGACGTTAAAATGCATTTCACGTCATACAAATATGACCGACCATTTCTAGCGCTAAAACTACAATTCAAATTTTTAATTGCTATATCTCCGTCAACATTTAGATATTTAATAATATAGAAACGCCAATACACATTTATTAACATCAATTTCAATCAACAATTGAAAAATCGACCTCTAAAAAATGAGGACACAAGCCCAATAAAGAGAATCATAAAAATCGACATGCTTACCAGTGGATCACTCTGTCGCAGCACTAGGTTCTGGTAGTAAGAACGATAGACAGCGGCGATGACTATCCGTGGTCCGATGTGTAGCGCCACGCAAACCCTCCACAGGTAACGCTGGGGACTCACTCCTGTTATGGCACTGATTGATGGAATAATATTGTATACCTGGAGCAGTATACATGTGTTAGTCATAGTCAAAGTTTAAAGGTCAGCTGTTCGATTGATTGCAGCTAATAATAACGTGAAACTAATTGTACTAATGGGTAACTAATTTATTGCGATAAAAGGAAGGAAGATAATCAAGGATGTTTAAATGCAGAGATTTAATAAACCATGCAGGAAGGTAGACATATTAAAATGCGTATCTTAAATTGTAATATATATATGTATATGCTCATAAATTTACATTTCTACGCAGAAATAGGTTATACTTAATATGTTATTAGGTACATTACTTAAAATGTATATATTTACTGCCTAGTGTAATACTTATTTGTTTATTTTAATACTAATAAAACACCAGCAGTTTTTCTATTACATGATGCATATTTTTTATATTACATAAATGTAATATTTAATTTTGGCGCGTAAGAAATAATTACATTTTTAAAATCAAAAGCAATTAAATGTAGTTTCTTCACTTATTGCTACAATCAACAAGTATTTTTGCCTTTATCAAATGTAGATTTTAATTATTTTGAGATGTATATTCCCTAGATTGATTGGGAATGTTATGGACTTAAATACATTGGCCTCGAAGACATATTATTAAAATGAGATTATAACACCATTGTTCTTAAATACTAATTTACTAAACAGTAAACCAATGTACCTCAGAGATGTACCTATGGTAACACAATAAAATAAATTGTACATAAATAAATACATTGGGCAACACTTAAAAGTTTTGAGAGCTGTCAAAGTAACTGTGTTGTAAGTGAGTGCGTGAATTTTCTAAACAATTTATTATTGATAAATATTGATATGTGAATTAAATTATGTTAAAATCAATAAGTATTTATTCTTTTCATGGATGTCTTGTGTATGCAATAGTGTGTGTCCGGTATTATCCTCTGATTCTGCACCTGTCATAACCTTAACCTTGACGCAGAGAACAATAGGACTTTGATTGTGTTTATTTTGTAAGTATTTTATATTGTATATTTACAACTTTTGTTATATTTAGTTTTCTTTTAAAATAATCATTGTTATTTAATTTATCATCTTGAATCTATGCTCTTTTACTATAAAACTTGTTATGTTATTTCTTGTAGTAAAATTATATTTTCATACATTTAAGTATACCAGTACAACAGAATATATTTTTGTATTAAACTTTTGCTAAACAGAAGTTGTAATCATGTTTCTTTTATATATGTTCAATTATTAATTAATTTTGTTGAATAATAAAACTGTACTGTATATTGATAAAGTTGACTACCATAACCTCAAATGCCAAATTACTTTTTAATAAATCCTGAAATTCAAATTTGATATAACTATAACTCCATCAAATTTTGGATATTTAAAAAAAATATATTGTAAATTAAAAACATCTAAAAATGAGTTCACAAGCCTATTGAATTAATATTTTATAATTGGTCTCAATTTATTTTAAATATTTCGACATATTATATTTTAAATTTTTCAATTGAAATATATATTTTTGATTCTTATAGAATATCGACAAGATTGCCACGAGTAAGGCAGCTTTGGCGCTATGATGACATCCTTTTGCTACATAATTAATAGCTGAGTTCAGATTGTGAGTTGTTTTTAAATATATTTATTAGTGATGGTATTGCAACAAGTGTCCCTAATCCATTAACAATTTATTCAATTTAATTTGAATAATTTTTTTAATTTAAAAACAATTATTTTTAATGGATTAGTTAAATATTTTTGAAATGTGTGTATTGTATTTTTTTCAACAGCTTTCGTTTTAAATCGTTTGCACTAGCTTCGCGCGATGAGCTATGCGTTGTAGCTTCGAGCGCGATAAGCTACTTGTGATTTTAAAATAAATATATATTTTATATTAAATATTTTAAACAAATTAAAGTCCTGCTGTATTTAAAAAAAAAAGTGATTAGCTGTAATAAAAAATTGACAAAAGTGATGTTTTAAATAAAAATTAAATTTAAAGGTACACGATCAATTATGATTCCAATTCAGATTCAAATAAATAGTGTACTAACACAGATTTAACAGTGCTTTGAACTAAATTTAAAAGAAGTGAGTGAAATGTGGAATCAGAGGCCGAGAGCCTTTGTGCACTGGATTTCTACAAGAAAGGTAATTTAAAATCTACAAATTTTTAAATAATTTTAAACATTTTTATAAACAAATTGTTTTTATTGTTGCAGATTTCTTTCAGCTAGCTGTAGCAGTTCATCTTTAGCGGCAGGAGCCATCTTGCACCAGGATATTATAAAATAGGTAATTGTAACTATATATACCACACATATGTTTTAATTTGTTTTAAATATTTATAAAATTAATTTTCTTTAATTACAGCTCACTTCATGGTTTCAAAAGCGGAGACAATGAGCAATGGTGAGTGTTTTTTAAATATTTCAGTGTTTCTAAACTTGACTTAACTACATGCAAAAGTAGTACTGTCCTCCTCCTCATTATCCCACCCTCTTTTACATCTTTTTTCGGGTTTTTAGTTAAATATGGGTTTTAGGTAGGAAATTTTATATATTGATATCGATATTCCCGAGCACCTTATGTGCCATGTCCCACAGTTTGGAAACTACTGTCTTTCTGGTGATGGCAGGAAAATTTATGTGCATGTTTGACACTTGTTGCATTATTTAGAATAAGTTGTATTGTTTTAATTTTTTTTTTAAATATTTATGGTTGAATTCAACCAAAATTAAAATCATTAAGTACAGAAATCGGTTCTGTGTTTTTATTATGTATTGATATTTTGAAGCCTAATTATAAGTGGCATTTATTTAACCTGTTTTGTATGTTTAGGAAAAACATAATACAAGTCAGTTCTTTAATAAATAGAGTCTGCTCTATAAGGAAACGCATTAAAAGCGTATGCGTTGGTTGCTTTCCGTGTAGATGAACACTTACCGCAAAACAAAAGATCTTAGATTATTAATTTAATTGTTTTTAATATTGAATTTGGAATATTGTCATGTCGGAAGGCTCAGTTTCATATACCACGTGTGATAATGAAGATGCTTTAAGTGGCAGCGGCTTCTTGTGTCATAATAGGGACAACTACTGAGATTGTACTAGAGACTGATAACTTACTCGACGCATTTGTTCGAGATCACATTCAAAATCGCAATCCTTTGTGATTTACCGCCAAGCATTGGAAACATTTCTGCATAATAAAAATAACCTCGCACTAGTCTGTACGTTAAAAGTACAACACATTTAGTACAGTCATGTTTAAATTACGTCAAGTTATGAATGAAAATATATAAATGTTGAACGTCGTATGTTTAAGTCGCAGCAGTGTATATGAGGCATTATATTTTCATTGCATATTCATTTCATATGGGGCCTTAGTAATGAACAACAAATTATACTTTATATCACCGGTCCGCGATTCAATGGTTGTCAACCACTGACTAACAACATATAACAAGCAAGGCAAATCGTTGATATTTGATTTTGCACGAGAATCATCTGCCCTTCCACGAGCAGGTACTGATATTGGCTCCAATACTCCAATACTCCAATACGATGTAACTTGTACCAGAACATCAATATCAAAAATAGAATAAACTGTGGTAAAATGTCACTGCGAGTTGGAGATCGAATAAACAAGAAAATTGAGATACCCACGCGTGAAATATATGTTTTTAGGAAATAAATTTTCCTTTGTATTTGAAATAATAAAAAAGCTGTCACAAAACATGAAAAGCTCTAACATTGTATGAACGGAAATAAAGAATATTTGGAAAAATTTCAATTTGCTATAAAATAGTATCGTAAACAATATGATTTATGTGTGAAAAGGAAATGTGCGTACAGGGTGTTCCTAAAACAAGATAATAAGGATATAATGTTTAATTAAAAGGGAACCGCAAATAATGGGCTTGTGAACAGTAGAAGAAATTGATTAAAAAAAATGAGGATACACTTTGTTCTAAAAACCGTGTAAAAAAATTATTCAAAATTTTATTCATATATTTATCAAAAAAAGAAATACACATTTTAATTAATAAGTACATACATAAAAGAGTGTATTACCGATTACGGTTATTATCGATTACGTTTATTATCGATTACGCTTTATATAAAATATTTTTAAAACGCATACGTAAAATTAATAATAAATAAAATCTAATCCTCAACAAATATCCCGAAACAAACATACTTTCATTGTGATCAATTATAACCTGACTCTTATAAACTCTGATATATTTACTACTTTATTATATTTATACATATTTTTGTAGCATCGTAAAAATTTGAAATATTTTATAGAAAAATTATTTTGGAATTCGTGTTAAAACAAATATCGTGTGACCGTGAATCGTGTAAAACGAGGGTTTGATGTATGGTATATTACATAGCAAAAAAACAAACAAATTACAGAAAGGAGAAATATAGCATGCAACAAAGTACAATAAGTAGATAAGCGTAATGGTTCTTACTCGGCAGTGAGTCTCATGAATTTCATCTGGTTGGAAGACATAAGCTGTTATGAAACAAACGAACAAGGCTACCAGAGGCAACGTCACTGTAGCGAGACAGAGATCACGAAAGCCCACACGGAGGAACACCACCACCTGGTTAAAACAATATCACAATATTACATGTGTAGTAGCATCAAGTCAGAACAAATATACAATCGAAATAGAACAAGCTACTGTATTATCACTTCTGATATAGCATAGTGATGGCAAACCAATGGTACACGTGCAACGACTGGTACCAACGATTTGCAGTCAGTTGGGTATAGTAATAACAGACTACGGATCTATCAAGGCCAACGTATAGTCAATTGTGATATAACTGAATTTGACACGCCAGTATATTATACACAACTTTGACAGGAACATTTCAAAAAGGGTATAGTAGAATCAGGTTATATTTAAAAAATCTGTCACATTATTACACAGAGAGTGGTACAAAGGAATCATCCATTAATTACGTCACACGCGAAGAGGAAGGGGGTCCACAAAGTGTGACAAGATGTGACAGGTGAGAAGAGGAAGTCGAAATTTTTGTAACGTCACATATAATCTAAAATTAAACATCAAAACAAATACATAACAAGACCAATAAATGTTTCTTTTCAAATACGCATATGCAGTAGTATCTTCTTTTTTTATTTTCAATGCGTTAGCTGCTTTCCATGCAGGTGGTCACCTTGTTAACACAGAAAATATGACTTTAATATATAAATTATTAAAATGATTTTTGAAGTTTCTGAAGGAAAACAAACAACAGATAAGAAATACATTACTTTATTTGAACAACAGAAGTTTTTGAATTTGACAGTACAAATAAGAAACACTTTTGTAATGAGAAAACTTTCATATAAGAGATAAAATAAGATTCATATCACAATTCTCTTAAGGCTCTGTTGGACACTTTGTATAATATAATATAACAACAAAAATAATATCAGAATGTGTTTTAAATTTCTCCGCTTACTATCAAAAATGTATTATTTATTATTTTTGCACTTTCTCGGTTAGGCATATATAATTTACGTTTTTATGTCTTAGCCCCGAATCTACCCGAAGCGAATGTGATTACAACTGTTGTTAGTGAGAGATCGAGATGTGAGATAAAACACCAGAAAGGCACACGAGTCGGCTGATTGCAAACTAAACGCGAAGCGAAGTTTTCAACGAAAACGAGCATGAGCCATGTCGAGCCGTGTATAGTGACTCTATAGAATTTTTAACAATAGCAAAACAGGGGATTCTATTGTGTTATATTTGATTGTATGTATGTGTTTACATATTTTTCAATAGTATTCGTAAACAGCTCTGTTGATGAAACCAACAATGCCCTGCGACCGAGAAATCTAGTCGCTGAATAGATGCTCAAAATCAGTTTAAAATCAGTTTAGTTACGTTCGTGTCGTGTGTTTTATTTCACTCGTAAACACGTTCCTTCTTTTACTAACAACACAGTTGTAATGACATTCGGTTCGGGCAGATTCGGGGCTAAGGTTTGCAACCAGTCGCGTCGTGTGCCGTAGGCCTTCAATATCTTTAATGCATCACTGAGTAAAAATTTTGAAATTAGAACTGAGGGACGCTAAGTTCAAAGTCGCCCAGCGCCCCATTTATCAATAACTTCTACTGAAACTATTTTTGTATTTAGACAAATACTAAGCAACATTATTTTTTAATATATATGTTACGCTTCTACTAATTATAATTCTACTAACTATTTCTATATTATATTTTACCCCTAACGTAAATTCACACCGAGCTGTGTTATAAATGCACGGTTTCAAACATCCCTCCGTTTCCTTGCAATTCATTCAGTCGTGGCCGAATGCATACAATGACGTAAGTAAACACAAACAAAAACAAGGAAATGAAAACTATGCTAATAAAATTCTATTAATTCTAATAACAGGTACATATCGACATAAGTAATACCCATGGTATACACCTCTGCATGTTGCAGTAATAATGTGTGTTTAATACGTTGGCCTAATTCTCTTAAAAGTAATGTTCCAAAATAGATAAGGTACATGGTACGTACAAACGAGTATGCAATATTCCCCTACCTTGTTATTACTGATCGAATTGTCAGTAGACTCTCGCGATATCATTTTAATTTATTTATAGTTTTATAAAATACACAAAACATACATTTATATAAATTTAAATAAAGTATATTTAATAAATTTCATAAACATGTATTTATTATAAACATTTCATTAAATATTATTAATTTTATACACAATTTTCACATAGATACTGCGAAACTGCAATAGCTAAACACGTGTTTCTGTAAATTTATTTCAAATTATATTACACACAAGACTTTTGTTTAAAATAACAACAAATTATTAATAGATGTGTTTTTATTACACGTTTTATATATTATTACTGAACAACATATTAACTTATATATAAATATCACATAATATTGATACAAATACAAGTTAATTATTTTAATTGACCATTCGTTAATTTATTATTTTATTTTGCAATTATTAATTATTTTTACTCCAAAAAACTATGCGACATTTCTTACACTAGTCAAGTCAATACAATTTATTTTGTAACTAACTTCACTTGGTTGACAACTTTGAAATGATAAACATTTCTTTATCATATGAATATTAATATTACAATTATAATATTTTATATTTTAACGACGTATTCATGATAAATATATGAAATAATATATTATACTATGAAAAAGGATAATAAATACTGACATTGCAAAAGTAATCAATAATATGTATTCTATTGTTACTTCTACTACTCCACAGATGGCACTGATGGTAATAATGATTAAATTATATAAATTCTAATATTTTATTTGAAATAAAAATTCACTACTAATAATAAAACAAATAATTTGTAGTTAATTCTATTTTTAATGCTTGAGTCTACTTGTGCATGATGTCTTGAGCCCGTTGGATATGTAGATCTCACCGTTCTTCTTATTTTACAGGTTCCGCTAGTGCAATCTCCTACTTTTCCAAAACTTACGCAATAATCGCCTAATTATATTATATTATATTATTGAAACGAATAAATTATATTGAAACTACATATTATCTATTATAAGTGTACCTTTTTTCCATTTTCGATAATAAAGCGTTATGTCCTTCATACTTTGGTTAACAAGGACGTGCTTTACAAATTTATGTGTATGTTGATTTGCTAAAATATTGTAAATCATAAATATCTTTGGTACTGCAAATATTTACAGTTACTTATTATAACTATAACTATAGTTAAATGTTGTTTAATAACATTTTATGAGCTTAATAGCAACCACAAACTTAATTATTTTTAGTTATTCTTTTTACCGCTAGATACCGACACGTATTATATAACTGCGCCTGTATTATAGTTACCATTTGATTCTATAATACGTAGCTGAGTAAAATCTATTTGTTTTTCAATTTGTCTGCTATGTTGAAATAACATATCCATTACTTTGTAT
The DNA here is from genome assembly GCA_963678705.1 of Panorpa germanica. Taxonomy (NCBI): domain Eukaryota; kingdom Metazoa; phylum Arthropoda; class Insecta; order Mecoptera; family Panorpidae; genus Panorpa; species Panorpa germanica. The sequence continues at coordinate 13,562,052 of OY783211.1, read as the reverse complement.
GCTAATCTACACTGTCCTTTTGGATTAATACAACATGTAAAACAATGTCCTTTCTATAAAATAAAATAAAGATGATTTTGTGGTAATTATATAAAGTTATTATCAAAACAATTCAGCTTACATGTTTTGGACATTTACATTCAACAGTTCCCATTCTAACGCATTCGTTACTGTGACAATTTCCGTTTACACATCGTCCAAGTAATCCACATTCTTCAGTTCCATTATTTGAGTCTTGGTTGGAATCTCCACTAGTACATCTTCGTTGCATGTCTTTGCAATTCTACTCAATGAATAAAAAGATAATTAAAAAAAGTCTTTATGGTCGGAGAGCCAGGCCATTTTAATAAGTGTAGATTTCAGCTGAAATTTTGCGCAGTGATACTTTAAGGTGAAACGATACTTGGCCATTTCTGATTCGCGAAATATAGATGGCGATACTATACAGCAGGTTAAATATTATCAAAAAAAACATGTTTCTTTATGTTTAAATCGTTTTATGTAAGTAACTATAAAATCTAAAGCTGCAATTAGTTAGATGAATAACGTATCTACATTTTAAGCTTTCTTCCACAGAAATGAGTTGGAACCACAAAAATAAGTTTTGAAAATGAATATTGCTATATTTTCTAGTTAAATTCTAATTTTTATATGACTGTGTCGTTTAAAAAATAAATATAAAATGTAATAACTTACAATATTTAGCCTAGATAAGTCATTGAAGTTGCAGTCCGCTTTGCAGCAGGGGCCTTGTGATGGATGACAGTCAAAGTTGGAGTTAACTCGACAACCATTTTGTCCCACTCCTCGGGGGTTGCAGCAAGGGTCATGGGTCAAGCAGTCTATGACCAGACCGCAATCGCAGTCTTCACCCTTTTCTATAATGCCTGATACAAAATAATATTAATAAAATAAAAACTTTCTAAATCTTTGGTGAATTATTTTTCTAAAAATAATTACCATTCCCACAATAAGGCTTACTGATGGTTTGCAGACAATGGGGTCGCGTACTTAGCATCTTCTTAATCTGTTTCTTGCTACATGGCGAGAATTTGTAATGATTGGCGATGTTTCCTAAACGACTGGTGGGTGACATTAGATAATCACCACATTGCTCTGTATCGTGATCGCTGCCAAAACTATGACCTGGAAATAATGTCTGAAAATGTACACTCTTTTTACTTGGATAGCGTTCCCAGCCTTAAACAGTACAGTTTTATATAAGTTTACGTTCACAACTCAATCGCTAAACATTTTCTATCAAGCCCGGTTATTCAAGGCAAAAAAAGGGTAAATTTCGGAATAAGTAGAGTAATAAGCTAAAATCAGGCATAAATATTTATTTTGGTATTCCTCTAATTACGGTTTCTTCATAATTATTATATTTTTAATACTTAATTAACTACATAAAGCGTACTACGTATTGAATTCCATAGTTAAACTTTTTGAACTTATAAACCGCTTTAATTTATAAACAAATTAAAAAAAAAAATTGGTTTAGTTCATACATTTTGCATAATTTATCAGCTTTCATTTGCCGTAAAAATATTGTAAATATGTTAAGCGGTTCTTTAGATATCGCAATTTTCGAATCTTCTATACAATAGGGAAGAGAGGAAATTTTAAGTTGCACCACATCTAAAAGTTGCATTGTCTTTCTATTATACTATACACGAATGCGTGGCTCTCACTCTCCGCGTTATATCTTGGGAAGGGTTGATAACACGAAAAAATACGTGAAATCAAATTTGTAGAGAATTTTATGCTCCACAATTTTACTAATAACTCTAAATGTTATTTAGAGCATAGGAAACAAGAAACTGATTTTTGTGACCTGTGACCTTTGAAAAACACGACTTGCGTACACGCTACAAGACTATGAAATATTTCAGAGGACTTATAAAATACCAAAACAAAGATTAGTACAAGTTTTTAGCTGATTTCCTCTCATTCCGAGGTTAAATCCTTATTTAACTGGTCCATAACCGGAAATATAATTTTACAGAGTTGAAGACTCTATTCATGTCCATATTATTGCTACATATTTATCGTTTCTATAGCATTTAAACGTTTTTAGGTTTTGTAACTAACCTATTTCATGGGCCAGCGCCATATTAGCAGCTAATTGATTAACTCTTTCACCATTATCTAACGTAAAGGCAATTGCTAGACAATTGAAACGTAAGCCCATAGCTGTGGGGCGCTCACAAAAACCACCAGCTGTAAACTTAGCACCCTTATCGTCTGAAATGGCAGTGAAACTAAAAAATAAACAGAATTAAACCTTGATAAAATGCTGAAGAATTACAGTATCAAAGTACTTCAGAAAGTGATATTGGTTTAACAACAAGGCCCTAAGTTAAATGTAATGGATCTTTTTCAATAGGCTTGTGTACTCATTTTTTAGGGGTCGATTTTTTAATTGTTGATTGAAATAGATGTTAATAAATGTATATTGGCGTTTTTGTTTTATTAAATATCTAAATGTTGACGGAGATATGGCAATTAAAAGTTTGAATTTTAGCTTTAGCGCTACAGATGTCGGCCATATTTATGACGTAACATGTCTCACAATTAAGGTATAGCGTATACATATAGCAATATGTATAAAAAGTTCATTGTTAAGAATGTACAGTTTTATAGAAATTAAGACATTAAGATTTTATTTTTTTATGTTGCTAATACGACATATTTCTCTAGTGTATCAAACCTCATTCCTACAGCATGGTCCAAGAAAGATCTTGCAGTAAAAACAATACCCAGACAAACATCTTTAAGAGGATGGTAGGCAGCAATACGAAAAAGAAATTCCTTGCCATTGGCCATTCTCTCCGGCTGATATTTGAAGTTATAGTTTTTTGAATTAGCTGAAGTGAAAACGATAATGTACTTCACTGCAAAACCTATATTATCCGGCATGTGATCACCATCGAAATCACTATTTCTAAAAATAGCATCTGCTTCCATAATTGTTATCAACATCTCAGCCACTGTTCTCTCCACGTTACCTTGGCCAATATCTTCATAGTATGTGTGATCTGCCATTATTAGTAATGAACAGATATGACTGAAACGTTAAATGATAGTTAATACATTTAAAAAGGTTACATTCTTACTACAAGCTCTATTTATATTGAACTGAGTCCATTAGTAGTATTTGAATACTAAAATATACTACCACAATGCTATTATTATTAAAAAATGAAACAAATTCATCTCAAATAAAATCTCAAAATTCAGTTGTTTACAAATCACGGCTTCACTCTACAATAGACAAACTTACGAGGAGCCGATTCAAGTTCAAAGATTATTAATCTTTTGTTTGAATGTATTAATCATACATTTTCATTAGTTATTTCTTTATATATTATTGTTTCTTTATTTTCATATTTTTTCACAAAATTACATTTTTTTCTTAACTATATTTTTTTACAATAAAAATTATATATTTTATGCTACGTGTGACGTCACAACGCTTCAGACTGTCTCCCCTCCCCTTGTCACTATTTCTTGACCCCTTTCTCCACCACTTCGCGTGTGATGTAATTTTTAGATGGCCCCTAATGTCTTGTATCATATTTTGTCTTGAGTATTATTGTGTAAAATGTTAAAAAACCCTTCTTTCCTATGTTTGTATCTAAAGAAATAGGTATACGTCTATGTTGTGTAGTGTGCTTTTCAGGAGGATTGTGTCTTTCGGTAGTCTGTATATGATCTTGAAAGGTAGGCTGTTGTGTGTGTATTGTCGCATAAAAAGTGCTGTAAAATTTAACGCGATTCATTATACATATCGTTTTATACAGCACAAACAAGTAGTTTTTCTATACGGTATACTAGGTTTTTCTAGGTACGGTATACTCTAATCAAATATAATCTAAACTTTATCCTTATAGAAGGAATCAGTTTAGCACTAACACGTTTTATAGAACCTTAAAAACTGCCTAAAAATATTACCTACTGAATAAATAATACTAAACTAAAATAGATATAATACTTGGACATATTTAAGAAGAGTTTACACATTAGGAAGTTTCAAAAATAGTAAAAATTAAAGGTTCATGTCTATGGTAAACATTAATAAAGTAAGACAAAGTTCAGTAGAGAGTGTTACCTCTCAACAACCAGTTCTTCCAATCCATAAGGAATAGGAGTGGGCTTGGTTACCACGCGCTCTGTGGTTGTTTTCTTCCTTTTTGTGTCAGTGCCATTGGACGATGGTTCATGATGTTCGTTCATTTTACTCTCAGAGTCGTACAGTACTGATAGTTCAGCTGTTTCTTGATCTGTACTTTTGTTATGCTCCTTTGCAATATGTGGATACTTTGACAACGGTTCTACAAAGTACATATCTGCATCTAAAAGTTTAAATATTATTGATCGAATTCAATAATAATGATTATTATACAAAATAAGTTCCATACCTTGGAGCTATTATTAATAATCTAACTTAGAAAATAAGTGCATTTGAATAATAGCCTGCAGTTAACAAGTAATGGGGTTTTGTAGTCATTTTTTAGGGGTCGTTTTTTTAATTTTTGATTGAAATAAATGTTAATGTTAGCATACATACTAATACTAATTTTTCCATAAAACTTATAATCCTTGATGTATCCAGACATAGAACTCCTCTTGCCTCCATCTAAAGCAAAACCTCTCGCAAAATTAATGTTCAATTTATTGATGTCGACAGATACTGTTTCGTTCTCAGAACCCAAAATAAAGTTAGTGGTGTTATCATACAAGTGATTATTTGTGCTGTAATAAACGCAAAAGTCCATATTTTGTTTCTTTATCTCTATACTAAGGTAATAACAATTTTGTTTCCACAAGTGTCTTCCTGCTTGATTAGATCCCAGGAAAACGTTCTTTGATATTTTCGATGAAATTAACGTATAATTCCTCCTACTATAAGGCAAACCATTTTCTTCATAAAACACAGAAAAAATGATTAATAATTTCACTATAATAATTAATTTCATTTTTAAATGCACATATGTCAATTGTTAGAAAACTAGAAAATTTTATTATTTTAAAAATAAATTATTAAACAAAAGAATGTCTTAAATTACGTGAAAGACACTGGCCAACATTTTATTTGCTTTAGATATGTACATACTTAAATATGGCTATAAAATAATTTAGTTAATGTTATACGAGTATTACTGTCTTAAAATTGGACCTTTCTTTCCAGATAAATCCTCTAAAATACTTTCTAAACTTCTTCCTTTTGTTTCGGGTATTACAAACAAAGGAAAGATTACACCTGCGCTGATTACAGCTCCTCCGAAGAACCAGAAAGATCCATACATTCCCAAATACTCGAGCATTGTGTTAAAGAACTATAAAAATACAGCAATGGATTAAAACACTAACTTTATAGACATGGAATTACAAACTAACAAAATTTAACTCACCCTTAATAACATAAACGCAAAGAACCAAACGAAGAACACACATAATGACGTGGCAAGTCCCCTCATCTAAAAACAAAATATCACATTAGTTGTACGACAATTTTCTTCCAATGAGTGCCGAAATGTTCATACCTTTGAAGAGAATAATTCGGCAATGATTACAAACGCCAACGGACCTAATCCACAGGCATAAATGAAAACACATGAACTTAGAGCAACAACAGGAATCCACGTGACTGCAGTGACGTCATAACCCAATTTCTGAACGTATAAATATGTTCCCAAAGTAAGGAGACAAAATGCTGTTCCGGAGCATGATCCTATTAGAAGAGGCTAAAAAGAAAAACATGTCAGATGTAGAAGGAACTTTATAAATACTTTTACAATATATGAAATACCTTTCTTCCAGTTCTTTCCACTAGTAAGGTGGAAGCAAGAGATCCAATTGCTTGCAGAGAAGCTACCATGATACCGGACATTTCTGCAGACATGGAACTGCCAGCATCTTTGAAGATGTTATCTGCGTAACTTACGACGGCCATGATGCCGCTAGCTTGTTGCGCAAAGAGAACTGTTATGCTGATAAGAAGACCAAGAAGAAATGCGCGGGATTCTGTAAAGAGATACTGACGTAATGGAAATTTCAGTAGATGTAGAAATGACGCATTACCCTCACTTATTCAGCTATACTATATCCCCGTTGCTCCAATATCTGCCGACATCAACTTATTCTCTTAAATACTTACTTAAGTCCTTAAAGTTAATTTTGTCTTGTTCTTGAGGATTGGAACTCTTCACCGACGTTATAAGTTTATCCATTTCATAGTCTAATTCAGTACTATCTTCTTTGCTTTTTAGGCCACGATACCACTTCAACGACTCTTTAGCTTGCTGCAAATAATTGGAACTACGACTTAAATTTATACAGATACATTTGACACAATAAATGATTTTGTGCACACCTCTGTTTTTCCTTTCTTCATTAAAAATGCAGGAGTTTCTGGCAAAAACCAGAAAGTAATAACAAAAGTTACAGGTATAATCAGCATCACGTATGGTCGATTAGCGTAGCCCATTGCAGCACCAATGAGGAAGGAAACCACAATCCCAGAATGCACTTGCAGCATCAGAATGGACGCTAACTGTCCACGGACTCTGTAAATCAAAATTATTGTTTCAAAAATCAGGAAAACTTTGTTGTAAATGTAAAATCTTTACAAACCTGTCTTCAGCAATTTCTGCAACAAACATTGGAGATAACACGTGGGTGCCACCACCGCTGAAACCAGCAAGCGTCCTGGCGGCGTAAATATAAGGAACAGATGTTGCAAATCTAATAAGCAACCAGCTTATCTGAAAAATGGAAAATAGAAGAAAAAAAAAGATATTGTAATTGATTTGATTTCTTCTTCTTACAATGTATGGGATTGCGATTAAATAGCCAGTGAGTTTTCTTCCCATAATGTCAGCTATGTAGCCATAAACAAATGTTCCAACAACAGCTCATAACGGCAGAAGAGCGCCAATCCATGATTCTTCTTCAGGGGATAGAACCGCATCCAGGGGAGTGTCATCTGCAGACTTCAATGTTGGTAAACTGGGGGATACCCAACCAACCCATGTGCCGAATGTCAAGCTTGCTAGATTAACTACACATAGTATAAATAAATTACCTTAAATATAGTTAATATTTTTACATACATTAATCCTAGTAATATTTTATTTAAAAAGATACAAATTTTGTCTAAAATGATATGTTTTTATTATTTAAAATATACTAAAAGATATTTCTTGGACTCTACATATCCTTTACAAGGTCGATTTAGATTGTAGTAAATCAGAATGTTATATTTTATTAATTTACTATTTATTATACGTAATAAGTAGCTTTTCTCTATTAAATAAACCTTAAACTGTTAATTTCGAAATAATAATTAATTTTAAGTATTTAATTTTTCTTTTAAATAAAAAAACTAATTAAATTTAAATTTGTGAGTGTTTCTTACCAATTGTACTCGCTAAGTACTGGTTCCTTACATGCCCAGCCATGATGAACAAGTTTCCTAATACTGCTAAATTACTTCTACTAACTACTGTTATTAAATAAAACTAGTAAAATTTTTTGTTTCACAAAATGGTCCCAACTCATTAATACACCTTATCTCAAGAACCAACCAAACGAATTATTACAGTTTAATAATAGCTTGACAGTTGAGTGAAATATTCACGAACTTTATTTACCTCCTAATCCCGCTAGTTAAGTATTATAAACAATAATAAATAGTTGTTTAAGATTGTACATAAATACAAAACTAAACCAATAATATCTCACGCATGTATACTTATTTAAAAGAAATTAAATAAACTGCTATTGAAAGAATGATAGTGAGTCGTACAATTACATAATATTTATAAACTCTCAAAATCATATAACATTTTTCTATATCGATAAGATTTTTTTTTTACTTGTTTCACGAAAGTTACATCACTCTTTATTTGTTAATTCAATTTTTCAGATGTCTTATATTTGCCTAGGAATATTAATTACATGTTCTTCGATAACACTATTAGTTTAAATATTTTACTGAATAATTTATGTCAATAGAATTTACAAATTATTTGGAATACGATTCTATTTATTAATAACTATAAAACAGATACAGATGATAACTTGAAATGTATGGATGGTGGTTTCACACTCTGCTATAACCGAAGTTTCAAAAAGGTAGACCACCACATTGCCCAGATTAAGAGAGTCTTAAAATAAGGTTCAAACAGGTTCATGGTCGTATCCACTGAATCCAATCACAGGACCAAATATCTCTATCTATATTTTCAAATTTTCTATCTAACATTCGGAAACTCAATTTATATTTAAATCATAAACATCTTGATAACTCATTGGCGTACTCAATGTAATCATAGTAATATATTAACTGTTAAATCAAAATGTAAATTAGAAAAAATAATTATAGAACTGAGCAAATCCTATAAGTGTTTTGCTTGACGTCTGTTATCAAAATTGCGTGTTTGTTATAATCGCTGCAATATATCAACCATGTGAACATCATGCATTTTCTGGTTTTTGCCAGAATTCGAGTGAGTGCTACAGTTTGTATAGTTTTATAACAAAATAAACAATTTAAATAAACATATAAAAATAGTAATCCTACTTTTCTTATTTATACATTTTTGTAAAATGATGTGCCTTTTATTTATTTAAAAATATTACTGTTTATAAATTGAAACAACTCTCTCGTTTTTGTTTTACGTTTTCTTAGTATATTGCTAAATGCATTACAGGACATTCTGCAAATATTGATTATGTCAGTTATTAGCATCTATTGATATTAACATTCCACGAGTCTGTAGCTATTTCTTGGAATTGTAATTAAAAACTAAAATATTTATCTAATAATTAATACAATTAGACTCGTTGTTAAGGTCATTACCAAAAGTGTCGGGAACCTGGTACATATTAACTATGCAATATATTCATATATTCAAAATAATACTGCTGCTTTGTGGATTGTCAATAGAAAAGGTTAACAGTTGGCAATCATTTAAAAGTTATTATTTATTTATTCACTTATAATAAAAAAAGGTGTATGTGACAACCGAATAAGATAACTGTAGTTCAAAAGTTACTGAATAATAATTCAATTTAACAAAAGAATAGTAATTAAGTAGTGAAGTTTAATTTATAATTCTGCCTAGGTCCAAATGAATCATTAGACAGGTAAAACAAATGTCTAGGGCCCGTATTTCACGCGCAAATTCGTATGCGACTTTAATCTCATCTTTTATCTAGGACCTACTTGAGATTTAATTTATTTTTAAGTAACTTTTTTACTAACTTCATTTAACTATGTGCGGTCTTTCAACAAGAGGTGTCATTTTAAATTTCACGTCATATTTTAACTATCAACATACAACTGTCATTGGGGTGACATTTGTACTTTAGTATAGTCAAAATCACGATAGATCGGCGGTGACTTATTGTTAAAAGAGGTTATAAGAGCGGTATAAATTTATAATACGATAATGAATTTTATCTTATTCGTTTCTATATACATTATAGAAAAATAAATGAGTCAGTGCTTTTTAGTTATATCAGCAGTATATACCCCACAACTTGTTTTAAATATGAGTCACCGCCGAACTCTCGTAACTTCAACCATACCTCAGTATTTGTACTTTAGATTAAAATAAAAATATCACCTAATTTATTAAAAATACATCTATAAACGTCACAGCTACCTAAAACTACATAAGTACATTTACCTATTTAACAAGATTATGTAACATATATGTAGAATTAACGTAAATGCTACAGTTGCGCTTACAAAGTAGTAATAAAAACAATATAATTAATGCTTCCATGTTTATTTATCTTTCCTAAGGTTTGCACTAGAAACTTCATTCGACTGTAGCCATAGTTTTAAATCCTCTGAAGGTGGAGGAGGATTTCCACCACCAGGTAGTTTCGCTAATAATTCTAATGGTGATACTTTCGTTATATTCTGCTTACTCATAGCAATAGCTCTTACAAATTTATCACTCAAAGTTATGAAACGTTGCTCCAAATAAATTGCTTTGTCGTCCCAGTAAACTAACTGAAATTATAAAGAAATACATAACACAAATTATAACAAGTTATAAAAAGAACAATTTAATAGAAAATTAGTTGATAAATGGTTTGAATCTTTACTACAAAAATTATTATAGTTTGCTTTACCTTGGTTTCAATTTTGTAAGGTGTGAATATTGGAATAGTTCTACGATAACGAATTGAAGATGCTCCTTGTAGAGCTCCGCCACCTCTCTGCCTGATTGCTTCGTAAATACCACTGCGATCATAATAATGGAATCTAGCAAAATCTAATTCTCTCAAATAACGAGCGTTGTTCATGTGGCGAATGAAGATGTCCACATCGTTTGAAGAACATAAACCTAAAAGAAAAAAAAAAAAAAGAAAATTATTAAGACATTTCTGTGACCATCCCTTCTATTGTGAGAGCAATGTGATAAACAAGTCACTTTATTTATATTGCTTACATTAGCTACTACTCGTATAAATAAACAGGTGCATAAAATCAAAGGAAATACAATGAGACATTTCAACAGGTAATTCTTAAATTTATTATTCTGAGGTCAAAGACAACGTTAAGCATTCCAACCTACAGAGTTTTAATTTACATTTAGTAAATTTATTCAATTTACTTTTTTTGACCTTCCTTTTCAAAATTAATTCTTAATTTATACACGCATTAAAATTTCACAGGAAAAGAGGCATATAAAAAAATCCATATAGCCACAATACAGGGCCGATTGAGACGTTAGGTTTCATGACGACCCCCTGCACTTTTAAAATATAACTGAATTTAAAATGTAAATGGAAAAAACAAATCGCTTGTAGATTATATAACTTCAAATCGGATAGAATTAAATTTGCTACTTATTTGGGTTTCACTAATTATTTATTTTACACTTTTGCAAGATATCTGCAATATTTAACAGCATTTGCTTTATTCAATCTAAATGTTTAATTATTTATCTAATTTATGAATTAAAATATCTAATACTTAGTTTCTTCAGACTACTAATGAAAAAGATATACAAACTAAAAAAATGTAAAATATACATTTACCATATATAGTAGTTTTTTCTTGTAGTTCAGATTTCTTGGAGAATATTCTTCCCAATCCCAATGTGAAGATAACCCTCAGAAAGTAATTCACATCCCACAGGGCGTACAGTATGCAGAGACCAGTAATCCAGCAGAAGACCATGTTGAGTTAGTTCAACTTCAGTTGTCTAGAAGCAAGTGCGAACTGCTTCTGGAAACGGAAACGATAACTGTTTACAATACAACCAATGACAAGTCGTTAAGTTAAAGTCAAAAGTTAATGTATGTGTAAAACTGTGTATTGAATAGGATTATTGTATTAACTTATGTGGGAAATTAAATATAATGATATACTACTTTTTATGTTCGGATCGATTGATAGATTTAATTTTTAAATATTCAAATATTGATAAAACTATTTAAAATTATTTTTTGTTTATTCACATATTTGACATTATAATTTAAAGTAGGGGGAAGTGTGTCTTAACACTTAAGTAAAGTATAGCCCCTTTAAAGCCCCTCCAGAGGTACGTTTTTAAGTATTTAACAACCGCTGCTTTGAACAATGTAATTTCTGATTTACTAGAAATAATAAACGCCTGATTGGAAGGCAATACAATATACAAGGCTGGCAATAAAACTCCAGAAGCTTTCCCAGTAAATTGTAGAATACTATTGATAATTTTTATCTGTTATACAATAATAACATATACTTTATGCACACATGTATTCCTTGATAACAGTTTATTAATGATCTAAGATATGGAAAATCACTTTGATAATATTATTTTAACTTTAATCTATTTAGGCAGTAATAATACCATGGTATCACAGCCTAAATATATTACATAAACACGGTGCGTTGTGACAGAAAAACAAATTATTGATGAGGCTTTACTACTGTCTTAAAATAGCGTTGCCAACTTTTTTGAAAACCGAACTAGATCTGAAAGAACAAAAAAAAAGGTCTATGCAACAAAATAAGTATTGGATTTGGATATAAAGAATTCTAAATAAAGTTCATGAGTGGTGAAGAAGTTAAAATACAAAAGAAGGATGGTTAGCAAAAGTAAATATATGACTTATCAACACAATCACCGACAGGAAATCAATTGTACTTTTGTTATAAATATTTATGAAAGTTAACTTGTAAATAATTTCACATTTTAGTAAGTAGATTACTCATGCGTTTCGTGAAGTAACTACTGTTGAAAGTTGAGTGTAAACATACGTGATAAAGATCATAACTTAAGGGGAGAGCCTATTGTAGCGGTTGTTACGGTTTTCACTGTAAACTTTTCTAAAAATTACCTATGTATTAGTAGTTTACATGAGACGTTCCCCTTAAAAAGTAGAAAACATTCAAAAATACAGAGATACCTCCATATACATCAATTATAATAAAGAATTATTGAAAAACAAATTGAAATATTGAATGACAGACTCTCTTACACGGGAACAGATTATTCAGTAAGGTGTACTCGAGTTACTTCGCAATAGTACACACTATCATGAGAAAAAACATCTACTTTAATGTTTATTAATATAGCTCCGTATATCTGTACATGTATTGTTTTCCCTCAACGATAAAATGTGTTCATGTCAAACAACTCTATTGCTGAAAAGTCGTGTGAATGTGAAACGCATCCTTATTTATTTTTATTTAAATACAGTCATATCACACCTGCACGGAAATAATCTATATAAACTTGAACTTTAAACGAATTCCAAATTAGTATACTCGTTTAACAAGTTAATAAATTTTGGAACATCATTGACCATGATTGTACAAAAACTGCAGTTAAAAACAGGTTTGGTGCAGCGTTGTTCAGAAGGTCAGCGCAAAAAACTTGGCCAAAAAAAATCTATGCGCATACAATTATCTTTTGCGAAGGCTAAGTACAAATAAGTATTTAGTTTTCATGTAAAATTGTTTTTAAATTAATTAGTACAATGTTAGAAGAGAAATAGACAAACTAATCAAAATAGGAAAGAAGGGATTTCAGGAGGTGCAATACTGAGAGGAAAACTTAGAGTGAGATGGAAAGATTAAGTGGAGAAAAACCTAAGGAAAATGTGCATTGTAAATTAAAGGAAGGCGGAATGTAAAATAACGTAATTATATTATTTAGATAATAGAATAAAATAAAATCACAAATAAATCGCACAGAGATGCATCCCAATTTAAAGAAGATTTTTACCTTTATCCTTGAACTTATAGTTAATGTAAAACCACAACGACTAATAAAATAAATATATTTTTAATGTTAAGACTTCATATAAAAAACGACTATACTATAATGATAATATTTTGTTTTACTTGTTTCACGAAAGTTACATCACTCTTTATTTGTTAATTCAATTTTTCTGATGCGTTATATTTACCTAAGAATATTAATTACACGTTATTCAATAACACTGTTAGTTTATTTAGTAGTTTAAATATTTTAGTGGATAAACATTATTTATTACAAATATGTAAGTGGATTGTACGTACTCACTTGCCGGTATGATCTATGAGACTAACTGCTATGCGCCAAGTACTAACAACAATGCAATGCGCTTGTATGTGTGCTTGTGTACGCGAGTGTATTCTGTACACAGTTGCATAAAACACTTCTGAAGTTGTATTTACTGTTAGAGTCTTGTTAGAGAGGTGGGGGAAGGAGTAGGGGGACTTTATACTCGTGTTTATTAATTATTATCATTACCACATACTGAGTTTTATATTTAATTTTATGTTTTAACCATAAATTGAAAAATAATTATAACTAAGCCTAAGATATATAAAAATTCAGACTGCGTATGTTTGTGCTTGCAAAACCCGAAAAGTTGACTCAACGTTGCATTCATTTCTTTCCACTTGAGCGTCGTCTATATTTTCATCTATGTTTGTTTATTTAATTCCATTCATTTCATATCAAAGCGAACTGAGAAATTGAAAATTCTTACTACAAATGTTAACTGGACGACTGGACTTCTGTAGGTCAAACCATTTCACCAGTTTCAGTTCGGGAGGAATAAAATAAATGTAGAATTAGAAGTCAAAACCAAAAATACACTCTATGTTAACAATTGAATTAGATTTATTTTTAACAAAGTTGAATAATATCCGGCTTGATGCTGAAAGGGAGAATGTCACTTTATGTCTTCCAAATATGAAAGGCTTATTTAATCAGATTCTGTTTTAGTTAAACTTGATATAGACGTTGACAATTGAAATTAAATTATTTTAGATAAGAACTTTGAATGCGACTCTTTCAAACTTTCATCTTGGTTTTGATTTTGAAATTTTGATATTAGTCCGTTCAGCACCAAGCCAATTACTAATAATAATGTACAGTTATACTTCATAACTAATCCTAATGGAAACTGACAGTTTCATGAATTCTTTCTGGGATGAAATGTTAACCAGATTCCGTCTTTGGCTGCAGGTAACAATGATTTTGGATCGATTTCAATTGGTTCTTTCATTTTCTTAGCAACTCGGATATCCATATTTAGAACAACAGATGCCACGCACGCTTTTGCTTGAACCATTCCGAACCGCAAGCCTACAACAACAAAAGCAATGCTTTATCAATACATGAAAATCAGACTAGTAAACTAATGGTCTGAATGGCATGAAATTTTGGCACATATCGTTTTGTTTGTGTTTAAAATTGTAACTCGCACAAACATTTTGTACAAAAACAAATCTAAAATCCTTTTTATGATCTTACCTAAACACATTCTTGGTCCTTCCCCAAATGGATAATAGGCATTTTTGTGTCGTTGCTTTGATTCTTCGTCCCGAAATCTGTCTGGATTGAATCTATGAGGCTTAGGAAAATATTGTGGGTCTCTGCAAATAAGTTTATAGAAATATTTCAAGATCTCATTGCAGAAGAAACATTCACTTACTTACAAATGCAACGAATGCAAAGGTACCATGACGATCGCTCCTGGAGAGACAGTTAATCCTGGACCACTACCTCCATTAACGGGAGGAAAAGTATATTCCTTAGTACATTCTCTGAAGAAACCACTAGTTACAGGATGTTTCCTCATGGTTTCTACGAAATGTTAATAAACCCGAGATTTTTAAATTAAATTACCACTTCAAAATTCATATATTTTAATGCCTTAAGTAATTTAAGTACCATAGAGAACGCATTCCAAGTAACCCATATCAATCAACGCGTCATAAGTTAAATTTCCGTCATGGTGACTTACTGCTTCCTTTACTTCATTTCTTAGTTTTTCCTGGACGTCCGGATTTCCTGCAATCTTAAAAAGTGCTATTAATTATACAATGCACTTCATAAATATACATTTTGAACAAATATATCAATTACGACGCAATTTACATAAATGAACTGATTTAAATCAATGAATTATAGCATTGTTACCTCGTATAAAGCAAAAGCGATTAGGTAACTAGAAGTTTCGAAACCATCTAACAGAAAGGTTAGCGAGTGTCCTGTTATATTGCTAATTGAAGGACCTAAAAAAGAAACTTTGATAAAATTTGATGAAAATATTACCACCAAACCAAGACCAAATGGAACAGGAAAATTAATATTGACAATTCGTAACATTTCATAAGTCTTTTAAATTGACTATAGACACCTACATCAGAAGCAATACATTTTTAGAAGACCGCACGCAAAATGATTATCTTTCCAAACGTACATTTAGCTGATAAACTAGATAATTCTAGTTTTCTTTCTCATCTAACTGTAGACCTATTAAAACAATTAGTGCAATCCATTTATATTGTCTCACAATCTAATAATTATCTACTGTATATACTAACTAAAATATTCATTTATAACTTACTAAATTAGGCTGCTTTAATTCTCCATTTCAAGATTATTTCTATAATGTATATTTATTTCAAATTATTTCTTTCTTCCTTAGCTTAAGGACAATTTATTTCGATTTTCATATTTACCATTTTCAGTGAGTTTTTCTTGTATTTGTAATATCGACTGTAGGAAGTCATCTCTAGTGATTTTATTCTCCTTCCGGTATCTTATAGTGTCTGCTACAACTTGTTTGAACCACCGGGAAACTTCCGGTGGCATAAATCTGTTATAAAAGCGAAGTTATTCTAGTTTATGTTGCATGGCAAAACTTCTTTTAACTACTTATATCTTTCCATTGTAATTAGCCCCTTTTACCATATTTGGTTTGTGATTCAATGGTGGAACTAAACTTGAAACTCACTTTATTCATATCACTTTTAAATATCCAATGTAATTTTTTTTGCATTCTATCTTTACTTATTGCAAGAAATATAGTAATTAAAATTTGCTACTTACGAAGGCTGCAAAATTGTCGTCAAAGCAGGAAAAAGTCTAATTATCAACATTTTTATTGCATTCCATTTAGTGCTACTAAATATTTTATTTCCCATTTGCCGGAAAACAGCATTAGGGTTTGTTAAAGATTCAGCTTTTAGTCCAAAGGCACACGAAGCTACAACATCCATTGTAAATTTCCCACATGTCTGTAAAAAAAGTGTCCATATTTTCACTAAAAAATGTAGATCAAGTAATCAAAATAGAGATGGGATGTCAAACAAGAGGGTTGGAAATGAGAAGCCCCACTCAAAAAAATACAATGAATTGAAGCATTTGAAGTGATGTGCGCAAGAAGAGAACTGTTGAGAGTAGACAACCAAAAAATGTGAATTTAAGAAAGAAAAATGAGTTGGAATGGCACAAAACGTTTGATGAAGATGAAGATGAAGGAAGGAAGAAAGAAGATTGGAATCAGATATAGAAATCGGTTGTGAAAGGAAGACAAAAAAGAAAGATAAAAATATTGGTGTACTTTTGTTATCGGTACACTTTGATCTCTATTACATTTACCTCTTTTGCTTCAACTCCTTCGGTAGCTGTTTTACCTTTGCTCAAGTAATTAAGAAACTCATCACACACCTCCAGGATCAAAGGATACACTGAGCGGATCTATAAACAAAATAGAATCTGTGGTATCGATCCAACAACCTTCGAGTTATTCTATTTCTATCAACATATATGTATGAGAGAACATTTAGTTCGTTATCTTAAAATGTCTTACCTTTCCAGAGGTAAGTGCTGGTGTTATTTGACCTCTCATTACTTTCCATTGATTTCCTTTCAGTCCGAATGGATTTTTGCTAAGAGGACAATCCTCATCAGCATGCAGAGCAATTGCATTGTCATGAAAATATTCAAAGTCCGTTGTGAAGATTTTTTTGATCAGGATTGTATCACGGATAACTAGCATCGGCGTTAAAGATTTATATATACCGAAGTATGGAACATTTTTAAATTTTCTGAAAGAATTATTCAACAATTATTCGAAACAAGTGCAATGCTTTATCAACAAGCGAAACCCAAATTTTTCCATTGTTATGAACATGAAAAAAGTATCGTCACTATTAGTGATGGTCAACTCGAGTAACTAACTCGAGTTAACTCGAGTTGAGCGTAACTCGAATCCACTCGAGTTGAATTCTCTCTAACTCGAGTTCGTTTAATTGATAGTAAATATTATTTTTAATCAAAATTCGAGCCAAAAATACTTAAATAAATGATTCGATTTCAAACAATAACTTTTTTTGTTTCTTTAGTTAGTAGGTATAACTCTCCCAATACATAATAAATAAATAATATAAAAAAATAAGGAATTGAAACAGATAAAAATATAATTTGTCTGTTCCAATTTTTTTAAGTATTTATTTGCATAAATACTTTAAAAAATTGGAACAGCTCAGGGAATAATTTGGTAGAAACTCAAAAAAATCATTTACTTGTCCATCCAGTTAACTCGAGTTACGTAATTCGAGTTCAACCCGAGTTACGTGGATTTTAACTCGGGTTAACTCGAGTTTTGTTTTTTCCGAGTTGGCCCATCACTGGTCACTAAAATCACTGTAACTCATAAAGTAATGGTCGGAATGTCATGAAATTTTGACATGTTGGTACTATCTAAGAACTATATGGGTTTGTCTATAGTGGCGCTATTTAAATATATCATCCTACACACATCCTACGCTGCATCATTTAGAAACAGCGGACCGAGTAAACGTAACGAGGCAAGAGATTAAATCCTACCTGTAGTATTCATGAATGTTGGCCCCTAAAGTTTTCCTCAGCAGCATTGTGTCCAACAGATTTCCCACTAATGGCAAAGGATCGGGGCCCGGCACACCCCGTCTCTTCCAGTAGGAATAAATCCATTTGTTAAGAGCGTACAAACCAACTATTAAAACACTCAACAGAACGATTAAAATCATTTTTTTTAAGAAAAACAAATCCCACACGGATCTATCTCCAGCTATGTTTTACGATTGTTCATCTGAATTAACTAACAGCAAGATGCTGCTGGTGTTACGTATCAAAAGACATTCAAATTGATATTAATTTATTTGACCACTTAAGGTTAAACTGATTTAGTTATTTTTAAGACAGGGCTAGTCAACTGTACCTCAATAAAACAAAAGTTGAGAATTTTCCAGTGAAATTATAGGAGGGACGAACATTTATCAAGACTGTACTTTTTTTAATTTTGAATGGCTTCCTAGGACCACAGTCTTTTTTCGCCGTATAGTATGTTTTTCCACTTACTCTACCATAAATTTCAAGACAACTATCCAACTCCTACTCCCATTACTTAGTCTACAGTGATTTTACTTCATTACTTCGCTAAAAACAAAACCATTTAAACTTTGTATCGTGTCAAATGCCAGATCCTATCGATGGCAAAATATACAGACCAAATCTGCGACTGTATATTTGAAAATAAATATTTCAATACCCAATGAAAGGACTTTTTGCCTGTTATTTTTTTATGCTTTTAAAATTACCCATAATTAATGTTAAATTCCTATTAATTCAATTCACATACATATTAAAAAAATTTCAAAAATAATAAGAAATTAATCACCTTTTATTTTGAATTTCCCTCTCGATCTGTTATATGCAACATTGGCGTCGCATAAACCCACATTTACTTACTGTAGCTGACTTATATTTAATTATTTCCGTAAAGAGATATGGGTAATTGTGATAATTATCTTTTATTAATAGTTTAAAAAAGTTTTGTATGTATGGAAATTGCCTGTTTTTTATTATTTAAAGACATGCATTTAAACTATTTTTATCGAACCTGTAAATTTCACGATATTATCATCATTTACTTCCTTGTCTTGTACTTCCTTAATCCTGAAAATAATTAATACCTGTGATAAACACCTGTAGTAATCTGTAATAAATAATCCTGTCAAGGTAAGCGTGCAATAAAAGTTATTACCCGTTATTTTAAAAAACTGATATTAGATAGAACGACGTTTGATTTAAAAAATGAACACTGAATAAAATCCAAAAAGTTCTCTGAGTAATTATTTAAAAATTTTTTTAAAAAAATATATAAATGAATTAACTTTTTATTATTTTTTTATAATAAAATATGAACTGGTACAACTGTCTTTAAAAAGTATACAATTTCAAATTGACTGTAAAAAAGTTATTAGTTAAAAGAAAACACGAGTGCCATAGGTTGTGAAACCATGTTTTAAAATGCCTATCAAAGAAATGTGTTGATTTAAATTACATTGTATAATACATTGTAGTGTACTAAGATAAATATTAAAATGCAGATAAACCAGCAGGGTATGGTATCCACATAAATACGACTAAAGTCTATGATGGAAAGTCAGCCAAAGTCCATCTCTAGCTGCCGGCATGAATGACAACGGGCTAAGAACTACTGGTTCCTTCATTTTCTTTGCTAGACGAATGTCTAACTTGAGAAGTATGCTAGCGATGCATGCTTTTGCTTGAACCATTGCAAATCTCTTTGCTAGAAAAAGAAATATGGTTACGGATTTTAGAAATTGACAGAATTAAAAATAATTATAATACCTATGCAAACTCTGGGTCCATCACCAAACGCGTAAAATGCATTTCTAAATTTCTGTTTAGCCTCTTCATCTAGATGACGATCTGGATCAAATTTCAGAGGATTTGGAAAATACTCTGGGTCACTGGAAATTATTTTATGAAATAATATCTTTATATGTATGACATCACAGCAAGGAGAGTGACAATAATAGCACGGGTTGTTAAATAAATAATCATGAATCGTGTGACGTAATTTATGTATGACTCTTAAGATTTGATTATTTACCGGTATATAGCGTGTATTGGAATGCCCACAATCGTTCCTGGTGAAATTGTCAATCCTGGGCCAGTACCACCATCTACAGGAGGGAAAGTGTACTCTTTGGTGCATGATTTCATCAACATTCCTATTATTGGATATTTTCTCAAAGTTTCTGAAAAAATAGAAAATATTATACACATACAAAGTATCATTCCCACCTACTATTTTACTAATTATTTTATTTTTCAACTCATAATCGTTTACGTTTATTAAATGTTTTTGTTTTAATATTAGTTTCATGTTTTTATTAGTATGCATACATCAAACTTTCTAAAACTTAAAATATAAAATATGACAGTACAGTATTCTTCTTTATCAACCGAGTTTATAACCTATGAACTGTCAAAGTAACACTACTTTAAACTTGTGAAAAAACTCTAGAACTAGAAAAACTTTACTTCTCCTCCTCCTACTTCCTTTCATGTAGTCTAACATAGTTTTTACCATGACTCTAATCTGATGGTTTACTTACCATATATTACACTTTCCATATATTGCATACCAATCAGTGATTCATATGTGAGTTTTCCATCATGATGAGAAATAGCTTGTTCGACTTCTTTTCTTACTTTGTCTTGAATTTCTTTATTTGCTGCGATCTAAATAATATTTCCTTTTTGTTTATATTTCACAAATTAACTTAATTAAACTAAAATTAGTGGATTTTATAATTAACGCACCAAATTTTAAATATTAAGAATGAAATTGAAAAGTCATTGCGACAAACAGTAGAATTAAATATTCTGAATCTACAAGGTTTAGTCCGGCCAAATAGTCTGTTTTCGTACCTCGTATAATGCAAACGCAGTAACATAGCTTGATGTTTCAAACCCATCTGTTAGAAATGTTAAGCACAGTCCAGTAATGTCTTCCAGGGTAAACTCTGAAAATACATTTATTTCTGTAACATTGTTTCCATTGAGTATTTAAAAAACTACTAAAATATACGGAAATGATTAAAGTTGCAAATATTTAAATAATTACTTTTTTCTGTAAGGTTGTCTTGAACTTGCATCATCGCCTGCAGGAAATCTTCACGAACCACATTGTTGTCTTTCCGAAACTGAATCGTGTCTTTAATTACCCTCTTAAACCAATGAGCAACATATATTGGAACGAATCTAAAACATTGTAGAAAAGAAATCAAATTTTAGTTACATATATAATGCTATAAGGGAGTGATCGATGATCTTCTGTGTTAGTCAATTACTGCAACACAACCTGAAAGTATGTATTACGAGTATAACAGCAATATTAAGAGCTTACGAAGTTTTAAAAAGTTTTCCTAATGTAGGAAACATAAAGACTATCATATTTTTAAGAGCACTTGATAAATCCTTATGAAATATTTTGTTTCCCATCTGTCTGAAGACTGCTTTAGGGTTGGATAGTGATTCTGCTTTTAAACCAAATGCGCTGGTAGCTACGACATCTGTGGTGAACTTTCCGGAAGCCTGTAATATTATAGCCACATAGAAGAGAATGTTTTCTTCTCAATGCTTTAACAAGAATTTCTTCAAGCTCACCTCTCTGATTTCAACGCCATCCTTTGCGTTATCACTGGTCAGGAATTCGATAAATTCATCACAAACTTCGATAATCGACGGAAAGGCTAGCTTTATCTGCAACGAATATCAGATTATTCGCGAGTGACAAGACTCAGAATGCGAAATGAGGAGACTTGTATTAGGCGCTGCGAAGAAATTGTGGGGAGAGTCTGCAGAATGTGTAACCGACAAAATGAGACGTTGGAGTATATGAAAAGAAAATAGGCGATTTGCTGAGAGGAAACAGTAAAGGAAGGTGATGGATGGCGGAAGTACAAAGAAGAAGGAAGGAGAAAGAGGAAAAGAAGAGAATCATAGAGTTTAAAATAGCTAAGTAGAGAAGTAGATGACGGAGAAGAAGGAAAAGATGACATTAGTTTAAGTTTCATTATAATATATGGACAGTTTTAAGTTTAACTTAAGCAACTTATTCTAATGATAATTTAATATTAGCCTATTTATACTGTAACTTACCTTTCCAGAAGAAAACGCATTACTCATTATCTTTCGTACCTCCCGCCATCTTTCTCCCTTAAGAAAAAATGGGCCTTTTCCTGCCAAAGATTCATCATTTTCTTCGATTTCAAAAGCATTGTTTTGAAAATAATTAAAATCAGTTGTAAAAATTTTCTTGGCTAACGCAACGTCTCTAACGATTATAACTTTCTCAGTGAACTGATAAAGTCCAAAATAGGGCAGGCCTACAAACTTTCTGCAATTTAAAACAGATTCATTGAGTTTTATAAAAATTCTCTCAAATTTCGTTTAAATTATTTCCCTAATTTAAAATATATTTTTTGAATAACGTCCAAAGAACACGCTGGTCATTTCCACAACGCAAGTCTAAGAGTTCCCTTTCGTAGTACAGTAAATACAGTAGATCCGTAGCGGTCGTCCGTACGTCTATAAATGATTCATGTGAACGCTTACCTTAACATCATCGATCTCCAACTATGTTGACAGTTTTAATGGTGTAACGATACCGCTGCCTAATTAGTTTTTATGATTTCGCGATTTACCTTTGAGAAGCATCGAACCTGAAGACACAACAGTCTACCGAAAAACATTAGTGCACTCGTCCACTGTGTTGTCTGTCTTACGTAATATATGGCCATTACTTTATAGTCAATAAATTTATAATTGAATTTTATACAAATATTTTAAATATGTGTTTATAAATGTGAAATTTACTCCAAAATAAAAATTAAGAGCAGTTCTAGAAATACCTAATTCTGAACTTTGTAAATAGAAGTATAATTTATCAGGCTCTGAATATTAATATAAACCTATACTTACTTGTAAAAATCTTCAATATTTTCTCCTGAAGTCTTCTTCAACATCACAGAATCTAACATATTTCCAACTAGCGGAAGCGGATCTATGCTGGGAATTCCTTTCAATTTCCAATACGAATTTTGCCGTTTATTAATAATATATAAACCAGCAATCAAAATACAAAAAAGCGCTAATAAAATCATTTTTACTGCAAAAGAAAACACTCTCTTTGAACACACTTCTTCTTTCGTCGAATTAACTGATATAAATAAATTAAAAACTGTACCAAAAGTAACAAATATTGTGTATTTGAATGGTATTTGCTATAAAAAATGTGATAACACAGAGTTCGTAAGGGATGACCTCTTGACCCCCTAATCTTACAAAAATTCATTATTGAGAGACTGCAAAACAGTGGCATGCATTTATAAATATTAAATATTAAATATGAGTCAATTTGTTATCTCAAAGAATTTATTTAAATTATACGTGATGCACCTAACATTGATTTCGCTAAACACGGTTTCGTGTATTTAACATAACAAAAGTTACCATTGAAGTAAGTTCTTTTACGTAATACAACGTTTATAAATATATATATATATATATAAATTTACTCTTTTGCCAATTAGTGTGCCTATCAAATTTCTTAACAACACCGTTTTAAGGATTATAAAATCTAAGAAGGTAGGAAACATAATATTTTTTAAATTTATTTATTTTACTGTGATTTCAACAGATAGGTTATATCTCGCATTAGTTATAATATATTGACTGCGTGTTTTGTATATTTGTTTATCATTTGATTAGTTATTTCTTTGCCAGTCGTGGAATAAATGTATTCTATCACCGGGAATTGAATCCGTGCACAAGCATTTCTGAGTGAATTGTTACTCAAAAGTATTCTACATTTTGTCTAAAGGTCCGTCCAGACCAAAGTGCAATCAACATTTGTCATGTTCGAATGAAATATAAAACATGGAACACGCTGATGTTGAACTAGTATGGACGCATCATAATAATGATTGCAATTCGACTACTGTCTCGGGTGAAACGTCAACCACAGTCCATCAAGAGCTGTAGGAAAAAGTGATTTCGGATTGAGTACCACTGGCTCCTTCATTTTCTTTGCTAGACGAATGTCTAATTTCAGAATTATATTAGCGATGCATGCTTTTGCTTGAACCATTGCAAATCTCATTCCTAGAAAAAGATCAGGTAAAGACATGTACGAATATATATATAACAGAACGGAAGATAATAACAACAAGAAGTGAAATACCCATGCAAACTCTTGGTCCATCACCAAACGGGTAGAAAGCGTTCTTGAACTTCTGTTTAGCCTCTTCATCTAGATGACGATCTGGATCAAATTTCAGAGGATTTGGAAAATACTCTGGGTCACTGGAAATTATTATTAACAACGAATTAAAAGAACAATTTGTATCAGGTACAGTAGCAGTAGGTAATACGTACTGGCTAATAATGGCGGTAAATTATAAAACAAGTAACCTTTTTTTTGAGTTGAAGAGAAATTAATATTTATTTACCGCTGTATTGCAAAAATCGGAATTCCAACAATCATTCCTGGTGAAATTGTCAATCCTGGACCACTGCCGCCATCTACAGGAGGGAACGTGTACTCCTTGGTGCACAATTTAAATAAGGCAGGTGCTGCTGAATATTTCCTTAAGGTTTCTGAAAGAACCCGAAAGAAAACCAAATAAAAATTCAGCTCACGCTTTATATGCGAAATTCTACACCCTTGAACACGGCCATGTTTATGTAGCATATCAAAAATCATTTAGGATGCTAATTTACAACGCAAATTAAATTTCCACTAAACGTGATCCTGGCTTTGGGGGCGTCCATAAATTACGTGAGATGTTTAAGGGGGGGAGTGGGTCGAGTCAAATCTCATCTAATCTTCCGTTGGAGAGAGGGGGGGTCTCGGCAAATATCACGCAATTTTTTTTCTGATTGAAACAAAAAAAAATTATACTATTTTGGTCCATTTAATCTAGATTGTACATGCTTAAGGCCTGTCTCAGTATGGGACCGTATTTAAGCGAATTTCTGCCGGACGTATACGGGCTACTGTGCTTAATACCTATCCGAACCATGTAAATGTAATGAGATCGCTCTGGAGCTCTCAGGCTGCACGCTACAAAGCCGTCCGAATATATTTTTATTACACTTATAATTAAACTCTCAGCAATATTGATTACTAGTCTTAACTAGTCGTAAATAAAAGCACGAAGCAAATTTTTTTTTTCTTTTTACAATAACAATCCAACGCGTTTACGTAAGAAACCCACATTTTGAAAAATCTCACGTGAGATTGGGGGATGGGGGAGGGGGTTGAATAAAATCTCACGACATCTCATCAGGGGGGGAGGCAGGGACAGAAAATTTAAAAAAACACCTCACGTAATTTATGGACGCCCCCTTTAGACAAGTTGACCTCTGCAAAGATTTACGAAGCACTACACGGAGAAGACGAATTCATCATATTCTTGAATCTCTAATATTTTACCGGAATTCTAAAGACTGGTTATATTCTAATTTATAAAAAAACAATGAACTTTCGCTAAGGTGTATCTTTCACTTACCGTTGATTATACTTTCCGTGTATTGCATACCAATCAGGGAATCATAAGTTAGTTTTCCATCATGATGAGAAATAGCTTCTTCTATTTCACTTCTCACTTTTGTCTGAATTTCTTTATTAGCTGCAATCTAAATTTAAATTGTTTCGTTATAAAAGTCTTAATGCATTTTCATTTTTATTTAATATTAGTAGTGAATTTCTTACTTCGAACAAAGAGAACGAAATTACAAAGCTCGAAGTCTCAAACCCGTCTGTTAAAACTGCTAAAGATAGCCCAGCTATATCCTCTAAGGTAAATTCTGGAAATGAAATTGATTTCCGCATTTAAATATGAACTTAAGAATGGGTTTTTGTGTAAGAACTGGTTATGAATATTTTTTATTTATGCTGATTTCAAAAATAAAATTCTGAGTTTATTCGGCAGTACCTCTAGTTGCAGGATAATTGATTTGGGTAATTTGATGAAAATCAATTACCGCGCACCTTAAAAACTAGGGGTGATATTTTGGTTTATGAACCTAAAAACAGTTAAAAAACTGTATTCAACAAAAGTGTTTAATAATTACTTTTTTCAGTTAACTTGTCTTGCAGTTGCGTCATTGAATGCAAGAAGTCTTCACGCACCACACCCTTATCCTTTCGGTATTGTAATGTGTCCTTAATAACTTTCTTAAACCATTGAGCAACATCCACTGGTATGAATCTAAGTAATTTAAGATTTTTAACAAAAAGATATTATATAGATTTTATATCAATTTGATTAACTCACGATGTTTTTAAAATCTTTGATAATGACGGAAACATAAAAACTATCATAAGTTTTAAAGCATTCAATCCACTTTTCTCAAATACTCTATTGCCCATCTGTCTGAAGACTGCATCCGGATTGGATAAGGAATCAGCCTTTAAACCGAAAGCACAGGAGGCCACGACATCTGTTGTGAACTTTCCACAAGCCTAACAATAATTAAATTCATTTTATAAATACCGAATTTTATTCTGGAGAAAGTTGCCTCCTAATGTCTTTATGTCTTCTTTCAAGGTAAAGAAGGTAAAAAGTGTAATAACTTTAAATTAGATATATAAAGCATCGGAAATAGGCCGACGTTAAATAAATCTTTCGCTCTCAGTCTCTGCTTTAAGTATATTTTGTTCCACTCACCACCCGTGCTTCAACTCCTTCAGTTGCCGCTTTATTATTGGTCAAATATTTTATAAACTCGTCACAAACTTCCGCTATCAACGGATACACTAGTCTTATCTGAACGGAAGAAATAATAATTCTTTCATTTGCCACCAAATTTTCAAATAATTGTATAGTTTCAAATACAAGTTTATGAGATTCCTCTGATAAGTCACATGTTTTTACCTTTCCAGTCGAAAAAGCAGGTGTCACTTGACGTCTAACTTCCTTCCATCTATCTCCCTTCAAAAAAAAAGGACTCTTCCCCAATAAAGATTCGTCATTTTCATCAATAGTTAATGCGTTATCTTGGAAATAATTGAAATCTGTTGTGAAGATTCTCTTAACTATTGCAGCGTCTCTAACAACTAAAACTTTTTCCGTAAATCGATATAGTCCAAAATATGGAACACCAGCAAATTTTCTGTAATGAAATGTTTTCTTTATTTATCATTTTGCGCTCTGTTTTATTTTAATTTATTTATATATAAATCACATAAATCTAGATTTTTATAATGCACGGAAATCATTTATCCATCTTAATATATATAAATTACGTGTCACGTTGTTCCTTCGCGATGGACTCCTAAACTACTTAACCGATTTTAATCAAATTTGTACACCCTGTGCAGTTTGATCCAACTTGAAAGATAGGATAGTTTACATCTCAATTTATTTATCTTATTGCTAATTATTTGTCTATTAATTATCTGTATATGACATATGACATCGGGCGACGATGATGGCGACATCTGTTGACTAGATTGAGTAAATATTCTGTTGAGTAAATCGAAATCTGTTGACTAGATTGAGTAAATATTCAATAGATGGCGCTATGTAATGTAATATGACAAAAACGTTAGGCACAGCAACGCGTGGCCGGGACAGCTAGTATTATAAAAATTATTAAATGTTAAGTATTAATTTAATTAATTAGGTGTTATATATGTTTCTTGAATTGCAACTTCGTTGCTTTGTTTTCAATAAATTGCTTTTAAAATATACATCCAGTGATTATTGTTGTTATTACTCCTATAATAGTTACTTCTGTTATAAAGAAGCGACTAGGCAACCAGCCGCCGAAGCTTAAAACTGAAAGTTACTCGGGAAGCAACTAATTAGCGTACAAATTCTTTAGAAATATTCCCTGGTTCTAGCATAAATAAATAAAATAAAAAATGATCAAACAATAAATGAAATTTTGCTTTCACACTATTTTCATAACTCATTCTTTTAATACAAGTAATATATCCTTTAATTTAAGTACCTCGTAACAGATATATTGAAAAATACTAACTTGTACATATCTTCCATATTTTCCCGTAAATCTTTCTGCATCATCAGGATAGGCAGCATATTTCCAACCAGCGGAAGAGGTTCATCACTAGGTACTCCCATTCTCTTCCAGTAAGAATTATTTCGTTTATTAATAATATATATACTAACAATTAAAATACTAAAAAGTGCAATCAAAATCATTTTGATTGTTAGAATTTACACAACAAAGTACGATTTCAGAATGCACAAGATGAACTCTCGGCAACTCATGCGTTAACATTGAATAATAGTAGTAAATTCACTGATAGTTTATAAGAAATAATTTTACCGCACCGCAAGTTCAAAATACTAACTATCATAATATTATGCACCGTACACATACATGCGATATCAAACATTTGTTGTAAGAAGTTGTACAACACGTCCACACTAGTGCGACATGCAACTTCATACATCAGAAGGTTTGATATTTCGAACGAATTTCTTCAATCTACTTTAGAAATAAATATTTAACAAAAGACCCTTGTTGACAGCGGTTGACGAGGGTTTATTATTCAGCGCTGGTAAGCAAACAATCCATTGCAATCGTATGCAGCGGTATCTCCTCTTACAAATTCAATGCTTGGCATGAATACTTACTGCAAAACAGAGATAATATTTAAAAGCACTAAACGATAAAGTGAAGGTTAGTTGGTTAATTATTAAATATTATACTGAATATTTTTGTATGTAAGGTACGATAACATATTTGAAATTTACAAAATCCTTTGTCCACCTATAACCCATGTGCAATGTAAATAGAAAAATATTCATTACCGTTAAAATATTCACTTTATCGTTTAGTACTTTTAAATATTATCACTTTAGTATTTTTACTTTATCGTTTAGTACTTTTAAATATTATCTCTGTTTTGCAGTAAGTATTCACGCCAAGCATTGAATTTGTAAAATGAGATACCGCTGTATACGATTGCAATGGGTTGTCTGCTTACCCGCGCAAAACAATAAACCCTCGTCAACCGCTGTCAACAAGGGTCTATTGTTAAATATTTTTTTCTAATGCAGGTTGAAAGAATTCGTTCGAAATATCAAATCTTCCGACGTATTAAGTTGCATGTCGCACTAGTGTGGACGTGTTGTACAACTTCTTACAACAAATGTTTGATGTCGCATGTATGTGTACGGTACATTATAAATTAAAATATATAAATGTTGGATGTCGCATGTTTATGCCGCACCTATCTGTACCATGCATTACGTTCAAGATATGTAGCAGCTAGTAAGTTCGGAAGTACAGATTCGTCCATGTCGTTCTGATTGCGCTGAATTAGTAATTTCTTGACCTTCTAACCTTATTAATTATAACATTAGTTTGATACTGAATGATCACCGCAGAGTTTATTCATTGTAAGAAAACATGAACAATGTTTATTCGATAAAAATGTTTATTAGCAAATAAAATATTTGGATAAATGAAAACAATGTTGCCAGTAAAAAAATTTAGTGAAATGTCATGTTTTTGTGAAATTTCTGTCACTACTACACTTCAATTATAGTTACCTATCAAATTTCTAAACAACACCATTTTTTAAGAAGAAAGATTGTACAATCTTAAAGAATTCTTTTAAAGATTTTAGAAATTCCATGTTTTGTGTTTTGAGGGATGTTAATCTTGAACAGGATAATGAAAAAGGTAGGAAACATAATTTTTTTTAAATTTATTTATTCTACTGTGATTTTATCAGATAGGTTATATCTCGCATTAATTATAATACATTGACTTCGTGTTTTGTATATTTGTATTGTATCCGGAAACAAACATTTCTGAGTCTTAGTGTTACACAAAAATAATTCTACATTTTGTCTAAATGTCCGTCCAGACCAAAGTAAAATTAACATTTGACATGCTTTATGTTGAGTTAATTACAATGAGTGTGAATGAAATATAAAACATGGCGCACGCTGATGTTCCACTAGTCTGGACGGATCATAATAATGATTACAATTCGACTACTGTCTGGGGTAAAACGTCAACCAAAGGCCATCTAGTGCTGCAGGAAAAAGTGATTTTGGATTGAGTACCACTGGCTCCTTCATTTTCTTTGCTAGACGAACGTCTAATTTCAGAATTATATTAGCGATGCATGCTTTTGCTTGGACCATTGCAAATCTCATTCCTAGAAAAAGATCAGGTAAAGACATGTACGTATATATATATATATATATATATATATATATATATATATATATATATATATATATATATATATATATATATTACCGAACGAAAGATAATAACAACAAGAAGTGAAATACCCATGCAAATTCTTGGTCCATCACCAAACGGGTAGAAAGCATTCTTGAACTTCTGTTTAGCCTCTTCATCTCGGTGACGATCTGGATCAAATTTCAGAGGATTTGGAAAATACTCTGGGTCACTGGAAATTATTATTAACAACGAATTAAAAGAACAATTTGAATCAGTTACAGTAGGTAATACGTGGCTAATAATGGCGGTAAATTATAAAACAAGTAAACTTTTTTTTAGAGTTGAAGAGAAATTAATATTTATTTACCGCTGTATTGCAAAAAGCGGAATTCCAACAATCATTCCTGGTGAAATTGTCAATCCTGGACCACTGCCGCCATCTATAGGAGGGAAAGTGTACTCTTCGGTGCACAATTTAAATAAAGCAGATGAAGCTGAATATTTCCTTAATGTTTCTGAAAGAACCCGAAAGAAAACCAAATAAAAATTCAGCTCACGCTTTATGTGAGAAATGCTACCTACGATGTAGATTCAGGTTATCTTTCACTTACCGTTGATTACACTTTCCGTGTATTGCATACCAATCAGGGAATAATAAGTTAGTTTTCCATCATGATGAGAAATAGCTTCTTCTATTTCACTTCTTAGTTTTGTTTGAATTTCTTTATTAGCTGCAATCTAAATATGAATTGTTTCGTTATTATGGTCTTAATGCATTTTTATTTAATAATAGTAGTGAATTTCTTACTTCGTACAAAGAGAACGCAATTACAAAGCTCGAACTCTCAAACCCATCTATTAAAAATGCTAAAGATAGCCCAGCTATGTCGTCCAAGGTAAATTCTGGAAAAGAAATTCCGCATTTAAATATGAACTTATAAATGTATTTTTATGTAAGAACTGGTTATGAATATTTTTTATTTATGCTGATTTCAAAAGTAAAATTCTGAGTTTATCCGGTAGTACCTCTAGTTGCAGGATAATTGATTTGGGTAATTTGTTTAAAATCAATTACCGCGCACCTTAAAAAAAAGGCGTGATAGAACAAATCTGACAGTTATTTACTTTATGGTTAGGGTTATGGACCTAGAAACAGTTTAAAAAAACTCAAAAAAAGTGTTTAATAATTACTTTTTTCTGTTAACTGATCTTGCAGATGTATCATTGAATGCAGGAAGTCTTCACGCACCACACCGTTATCCTTTCGGTATTGTAATGTGTCCTTAATAACTTTCTTAAACCAACGAGCAACATCCAATGGGATGAATCTAAGTAATTTAAGATTTTTAAGATTTATAATACTTATATAGATTTTTTATCAATTTGATTAACTCACGATATTTTTAAAATATTTGATAATGACGGAAACATAAAAACTATCATATGTTTTAAAGCAGTGAATCCACTTCTTTCATATGCTTTATTGCCCATCTGTCTGAAGACTGCATCCGGGTTGGATAAGGAATCAGCCTTTAAACCGAAAGCACAGGAGGCCACGACATCTGTTGTAAACTTTCCACAAGCCTAACAATAATTAAATTCATTTTGTAAATACCGAATTTTATTCTGGAGAAAGTTGCCTTCTAATATCTTTATGTCTTCTTTCAAGGTAAAGAAGGTAAAAAGTGTAATCACTTTAAATTAGATATATAAAGCATCGGAAATAGGCCGACGTTAAATAAATCTTTCGCTCTCAGTCTCTGCTTTAAGTATATTTTGTTCCACTCACCTCCCGTGCTTCAACTCCTTCAGTTGCCGCTTTATTATTGGTCAAATATTTTATAAACTCGTCACAAACTTCCGATATCAACGGATACACTAGTCTTATCTAAAGGAAAGAAAAAATATTTTTTTTCATTTGCCACCAAATTTTCAAATAATTGTAGTTTCAAATACAAGTTTACGAGAATCCTCTGATAAGTCACATGTTCTTACCTTTCCAGACGAAAAAGCAGGTGTCACTTGACGTCTAACTTCCTTCCATCTATCTCCCTTCAAAAAAAAAGGACTCTTCCCCAATAAGGATTCGTCATTTTCATCAATAGTTAATGCGTTATCTTGGAAATAATTGAAATCTGTTGTGAAGATTCTCTTAACTATTGCAGCGTCTCTAACAACTAAAACTTTTTCCGTAAATCGATATAGTCCAAAATATGGAACACCAGCAAATTTTCTGTAATGAAATGTTTTCTTTATTTATCATTTTGCGCTCTGTTTTATTTTAATTTATTTATATATAAATCGCATAAATCTAGATTTTTATAATGCACGAAAATCATGTATCCATATTATATAAATTATTAAATTTTAAGTATTAATTTAATTAATTAGGTGTTAGATATGTTTCTTGAATTGCAACTTCGTTGCTTTGTTTGAAATAAATTGCTTTTAAAATATACATCCAGTGATTATTGTAGTTATTACTCCTATAATAGTTACTTCTGTTATAAAGAAGCGACTAGGCAACCAGCCGCCGAAGCTTAAAACTGAATGCTACTCGGGAAGCAACTAATTAGCGTACAAATTCTTTAGAAATATTCTCTGCTTCTAACATGAATAAATAAAATAAAAAATAATCAAACAATAAATGAAATTTTGCTTTTACACTATTTTCATATCTTATTATTTTAATACAAGTAATATAACCTTTAAATTAGGTACCTCGTAACAGATATATTAAAAAATACTAACTTGTACATATCTTCTATATTTTCCCGTAAATCTTTCTGCATCATCAGGGTAGGCAGCATATTTCCAACCAGCGGAAGAGGTTCATCACTAGGTACTCCCATTCTCTTCCAGTAAGAATTATTTCGTTTATTAATAATATATAAACTAACAATTAAAATACTAAAAAGTGCAATCAAAATCATTTTGATTGTTAGAATTTACACAACAAAGTACGATTTCAGAATGCACAAGATGCACTATCTGCAACTCATGCGTTAACATTGAATAATAGTAGTAAATTCACTGATAGTTTATAAGAAATAATTTTACCGCACCGCAAGTTCAAAATACTAACTATCATAATATTATGCACCGTACACATACATGCGATATCAAACATTTGTTGTAAGAAGTTGTACAACACGTCCACACTAGTGCGACATGCAACTTCATACATCAGAAGGTTTGATATTTCGAACGAATTTCTTCAATCTACTTTAGAAATAAATATTTAACAATAGACTCTTGTTGACAGCGGTTGGGGGCTTATTGTTTAGCGCCGGTAAGCAGACAACCCATTGCAATCGTATGCAGCGGTATCTCCTTTTACAAATTCAATGCTTGGCGTGAATACTTACTGCAAAACAGAGATAATATTTAAAAGTACTAAACGATAAAGTGAAGGTTAGTTGGTTAATTATTAAATATTATACTGAATATTTTTGTATGTAAGGTACGATAACATATTTGAAATTAACAAAATACTTTGTGCACCTATAACTCATGTACAACGTAAATAGAAAAATATTCATTATCGTTAAAATATTCACTTTATCGTTTAGTACTTTTAAATATTATCACTTTATCGTTTAGTACTTTTAAATATTATCTTTGTTTTGCAGTAAGTATTCACGCCAAGCATTAAGTTTGTAAAAGGAGATACCGCTGGATACGATTGCAATGGGTTGTCTGCTTACCGGCGCAAAACAATAAACCCTCGTCAACCGCTGTAAACAAGGGTCTATTGTTAAATATTTTTTTCTAATGCAGGTTGAAAGAATTCGTTCGAAATATCAAAGCTTCTGACGTATTCAGTAGCATGTCGCACTAGTCTGGACGTGTTGTACAACTTCTTGCAACAAATGTTTGATGTCGCATGTATGTGTACGGTACATTATAAATGAAAATATATAAATGTTGGATGTCGCATGTTTATGCCGCACCTATCTGTACCAAGCATTACGTTCAAGATATGTAGCAGCTATAGTAAGTTCGGAAGAATAGATTCGTTCATGTCATTCTGATTGCACTGAATTAGTAATTTCTTGACCTTCTAACCTTATTAATTATAACATTAGTTTGATACTGAATGATCACCGCAAAGTGTATTCATTGTAAGAAAGCAAAAACAATGTTTATTCGATAAAAATGTTTATCAGCAAATAAAATATTTGGATAAATGAAAACAATGTTGCCAGTAAAAAATTTTAGTGAAATGTCATGTTTCTGGGAAGTTTCTGTCACTACTACACTTCAATTATAGTTACCTATCAAATTTCTAAACAACACCATTTTTTAAGAAGAAAGATTGTACTATCTTAAAGAATTCTTTTAAAGATTTTAGAAATTCCATGTTTTGTGTTTTGAGGGATGATAATCTTGAACAGGATGATGAAAAAGGTAGGAAACATAATTTTTTTTTAATTTATTTATTTTTCTGTGATTTCAACAGATAGGTTATATCTCGCATTAATTATAATACATTGACTTCGTGTTTTGTATATTTGTATTGTATCCGGAAACAAACATTTCTGAGTCAAATGTTACTCGAAACTATTCTACATTTTGTCTAAATGTTCATCCAGACCAAAGTAAAATCAACATTTGACATGCGTTATGTTGATGTTGCACTGAGTTAATTACAATGAGTATGAATGAAATATAAAACATGGCGCATGCTGATGTTGCACTGGTCTGGACGGATCATAATAATGATTACAATTCGACTACTGTCTCGGGTGAAACGTCAACCACAGTCCATCAAGAGCTGTAGGAAAAAGTGATTTCGGATTGAGTACCACTGGCTCCTTCATTTTCTTTGCTAAACGAATGTCTAACTTCAGAACTATGCTGGCCATGCATGCTTTTGCTTGGACCATTGCAAATCTCATTCCTGGAAAAAGATCAGGTAGAGACATGTACGAATATATATATATATATAACAGAACGAAAGATAATAACAACAAGAAGTGAAATACCCATGCAAACTCTTGGTCCATCACCAAACGGGTAGAAAGCGTTCTTGAACTTCTGTTTAGCCTCTTCATCTAGATGACGATCTGGATCAAATTTCAGAGGATTTGGAAAATACTCTGGGTCACTGAAATTATTATTAACAACGAATTAAAAGAACAATTTGTATCAGGTACAGTAGCAGTAGGTAATACGTACTGGCTAATAATGGCGGTAAATTATAAAACAAGTAACCTTTTTTTTGAGTTGAAGAGAAATTAGTATTTATTTACCGCTGTATTGCAAAAATCGGAATTCCAACAATCATTCCTGGTGAAATTGTCAATCCTGGGCCACTGCCGCCATCTACAGGAGGGAACGTGTACTCCTTGGTGCACAATTTAAATAAGGCAGGTGCTGCTGAATATTTCCTTAAGGTTTCTGAAAGAACCCGAAAGAAAACCAAATAAAAATTCAGCTCACGCTTTATATGCGAAATTCTACACCCTTGAACACGGCCATGTTTATGTAGCATATCAAAAATCATTTAGGATGCTAATTTACAACGTAAATTAAGTTTCCATTAAACGTGATCCTGGCTTTAGACAATTTGTAAACGATAAAGATAAAAGTTGACCTCTGCAAAGATTTACGAAGCACTACACGGAGAAGACGAATTCATCATATTCTTGAATCTCTAATATTTTACCGGAATTCTAAAGACTGATTATATTCTAATTTATAAAAAAGACAACGAACTTTCGCTAACGTGTATCTTTCACTTACCGTTGATTACACTTTCCGTGTATTGCATACCAATCAGGGAATCATAAGTTAGTTTTCCATCATGATGAGAAATAGCTTCTTCTATTTCACTTTTTAGTTTTATTTGAATTTCTTTATTAGCTGCAATCTAAATATGAATTGTATCGTTATAATGGTCTTAATGCATTTTCATTTTTATTTAATATTAGTAGTGAATTTTTTACCTCGTACAAAGAGAACGAAATTACAAAGCTCGAAGTCTCAAACCCGTCTGTTAAAACTGCTAAAGATAGACCAGCTATATCGTCTAAGGTAAATTCTGGAAATGAAATTGATTTCCGCATTTAAATATGAACTTAAGAATGGGTTTTTGTGTAAGAACTGGTTATGAATATTTTTTATTTATGCTGATTTCAAAAATAAAATTCTGAGTTTATTCGGCAGTACCTCTAGTTGCAGGATAATTGATTTGGGTAATTAGATGAAAATCATGGGTAAAAGATGAACCTTAAAAACTAGGGGTGATATTTTGGTTTATGGACCTAAAAACAGTTAAAAAACTGTATTCAACAAAAGTGTTTAATAATTACTTTTTTCAGTTAACTTGTCTTGCAGTTGCGTCATTGAATGCAAGAAGTCTTCACGCACCACACCCTTATCCTTTCGGTATTGTATAGTGTCCTTAATAACTTTCTTAAACCATTGGGCAACATCCACTGGTATGAATCTAAGTAATTTAAGATTTTTAACAAAAAAGATATTATATAGATTTTATATCAATTTGATTAACTCACGATGTTTTTAAAATCTTTGATAATGACGGAAACATAAAAACTATCATAAGTTTTAAAGCATTCAATCCACTTTTCTCAAATACTCTATTGCCCATCTGTCTGAAGACTGCATCCGGGTTGGATAAGGAATCAGCCTTTAAACCGAAAGCACAGGAGGCCACGACATCTGTTGTAAACTTTCCACAAGCCTAACAATAATTAAATTCATTTTATAAATACCGAATTTTATTCTGGAGAAAGTTGCCTCCTAATATCTTTATGTCTTCTTTCAAGGTAAAGAAGGTAAAAAGTGTAATAACTTTAAATTAGATATATAAAGCATCGGAAATAGGCCGACGTTAAATAAATCTTTCGCTCTCAGTCTCTGCTTTAAGTATATTTTGTTCCACTCACCACCCGTGCTTCAACTCCTTCAGTTGCCGCTTTATTATTGGTCAAATATTTTATAAACTCGTCACAAACTTCCGCTATCAACGGATACACTAGTCTTATCTGAAGGGAAGAAATAATAATTCTTTCATTTGCCACCAAATTTTCAAATAATTGTATAGTTTCAAATACAAGTTTATGAGATTCCTCTGATAAGTCACATGTTCTTACCTTTCCAGTCGAAAAAGCAGGTGTCACTTGACGTCTAACTTCCTTCCATCTATCTCCCTTCAAAAAAAAAGGACTCTTCCCCAATAAAGATTCGTCATTTTCATCAATAGTTAATGCGTTATCTTGGAAATAATTGAAATCTGTTGTGAAGATTCTCTTAACTATTGCAGCGTCTCTAACAACTAAAACTTTTTCCGTAAATCGATATAGTCCAAAATATGGAACACCAGCAAATTTTCTGTAATGAAATGTTTTCTTTATTTATCATTTTTCGCTCTGTTTTATTTTAATTTATTTATATATAAATCGCATAAATCTAGATTTTTATAATGCACGAAAATCATTTATCCATATTATATAAATTATTAAATTTTAAGTATTAATTTAATTAATTAGGTGTTAGATATGTTTCTTGAATTGCAACTTCGTTGCTTTGTTTTCAATAAATTGCTTTTAAAATATACATCCAGTGATTATTGTTGTTATTACTCCTATAATAGTTACTTCTGTTATAAAGAAGCGACTAGGCAACCAGCCGCCGAAGCTTAAAACTGAAAGTTACTCGGGAAGCAACTAATTAGCGTACAAATTCTTTAGAAATATTCTCTGCTTCTAACATGAATAAATAAAATAAAAAATAATCAAACAATAAATGAAATTTTGCTTTTACACTATTTTCATACCTCATTCTTTTAATACAAGTAATATAACTTTTAATTTAAGTACCTCGTAACAGATATATTAAAAAATACTAACTTGTACATATCTTGCATATTTTCCCGTAAATCTTTCTGCATCATCAGGATAGGCAGCATATTTCCAACCAGCGGAAGAGGTTCATCACTAGGTACTCCCATTCTCTTCCAGTAAGAATTATTTCGTTTATTAATAATATATAAACTAACAATTAAAATACTAAAAAGTGCAATCAAAATCATTTTGATTGTTAGAATTTACACAACAAAGTACGATTTCAGAATGCACAAGATGAACTCTCGGCAACTCATGCGTTAACATTGAATAATAGTAGTAAATTCACTGATAGTTTATAAGAAATAATTTTACCGCACCGCAAGTTCAAAATACTAACTATCATAATATTATGCACCGTACACATACATGCGATATCAAACATTTGTTGTAAGAAGTTGTACAACACGTCCACACTAGTGCGACATGCAACTTAACACGTCAGAAGCTTTGATATTTCGAACGAATTTCTTCAATCTGCTTTAGAAAGAAAAATTTAACAATAGACCCTTGTTGACAGCGGTTGACGAGAATTTATTGTTTAGCGCGGGTAAGCAGACAACCCATTGCCAGCGTATGCAGCGGTATCTCCTCTTACAAATTCAATGTTTGGCATGAATACTTACTGCAAAACAGAGATAATATTTAAAAGTACTAAACGATAAAGTGAAGGTTAGTTGGTTAATTATTAAATATTATACTGAATATTTTTGTATGTAAGGTACGATAACATATTTGAAATTTACAAAATACTTTGTGCACCTATAACTCATGTACAACGTAAATAGAAAAATATTCATTATCGTTAAAATATTCACTTTATCGTTTAGTACTTTTAAATATTATCACTTTATCGTTTAGTACTTTTAAATATTATCTTTGTTTTGCAGTAAGTATTCACGCCAAGCATTAAGTTTGTAAAAGGAGATACCGCTGGATACGATTGCAATGGGTTGTCTGCTTACCCGCGCAAAACAATAAACCCTCGTCAACCGCTGTCAACAAGGACGTATTAAGTTGCATGTCGCACTAGTGTGGACGTGTTGTACAACTTCTTGCAACAAATGTTTGATGTCGCATGTATGTGTACAGTACATTATGAATGAAAATATATAAATGTTGGATGTCGCACCTATCTGTACCAAGCATTACGTTCAAGATATGTAGCAGTTATAGTAAGTTCGGAAGAATAGATTCGTCCATGTCGTTCTGATTGCGCTGAATTAGTAATTTCTTGACCTTCTAACCTTATTAATTATAACATTAGTTTGATACTGAATGATCACCGCAGAGTTTATTCATTGTAAGAAAGCAAAAACAATGTTTATTCGATAAAAATGTTTATCAGCAAATAAAATATTTGGATAAATGAAAACAATGTTGCCAGTAAAAAATTTTAGTGAAATATCATGTTTTTGTGAAGTTTCTGTCACTACTACACTTCAATTATAGTTACCTATCAAATTTCTAAACAACACCATTTTTTAAGAAGAAAGATTGTACAATCTTAAAGAATTCTTTTAAAGATTTTAGAAATTCCATGTTTTGTGTTTTGAGGGATGTTAATCTTGAACAGGATGATGAAAAAGGTAGGAAACATAATTTTTTTTAAATTTATTTATTTTTCTGTGATTTCAACAGATAGGTTATATCTCGCATTAATTATAATACATTGACTTCGTGTTTTGTATATTTGAATTGTATCCGGAAACAAACATTTCTGAGTCAAATGTTACTCAAAAGTGTTCTACATTTTGTCTAAATGTTCGTCCAGACCAAAGTAAAATCAACATTTGACATGCGTTATGTTGATGTTGCACTGAGTTAATTACAATGAGTATGAATGAAATATAAAACATGGCGCATGCTGATGTTGCACTGGTCTGGACGGATCATAATAATGATTACAACTCGACTACTGTCTCGGGTGAAACGTCAACCACAGTCCATCTAGAGCT
Source organism: Panorpa germanica (assembly GCA_963678705.1). Taxonomy (NCBI): domain Eukaryota; kingdom Metazoa; phylum Arthropoda; class Insecta; order Mecoptera; family Panorpidae; genus Panorpa; species Panorpa germanica. The sequence goes on along the minus strand of OY783211.1, from coordinate 13,521,879 downwards.
GCAGGGATAAATGATTTCGGATTGAGTACCACTGGTTCCTTCATTTTCTTTGCTAGACGAATGTCTAACTTCAGAACTATACTGGCAATGCTTGCTTTTGCTTGGACCATTGCAAATCTCATTCCTGGAAAAAGATCAGGTAGAGACATGTACGAATATATATAACAGAACAAAAGATAATAACAACAAGAAGTGAAATACCCATGCAAACTCTTGGTCCATCACCAAATGGGTAGAACGCATTCTTGAACTTCTGTTTAGCCTCTTCATCTCGATGACGATCTGGATCAAATTTCAGAGGATTTGGAAAATACTCTGGGTCACTGAAATTTATTATAAAGCTAGTTTATAATCAAGCTTAACGAACAAGTTCATTTTTCAATAAATAACGAATTTAAAGAACTACTATAAAAAAGCAACATTTTTATTTGAGTTGAAGAGAAATTAGTATTTATTTACCGCTGAATTGCAAAAAGCGGAATTCCAACAATCATTCCTGGTGAAATTGTCAATCCTGGACCACTGCCGCCATCTACAGGAGGGAAAGTGTACTCCTTGGTGCACAATTTAAATAAGGCAGGTGCTGCTGAATATTTTCTTAAGGTTTCTGAAAGAATACGAAAGAAGGAAACATAATAATTCAGCTCACGCTTTATGTGCGAAATTCTACCTACGATGTAAACACCTTTGAACACGGTCATGTTTATGTAGCAAATAAAAAACTAATTAGGATGCTAATTTACAACGTAAATTAAGTTTCCATTAAACGTGATCCTCGCTTTAGACAATTTGCAAACGATAAAGATAAAAGTTGACCTCTGCAAAGATTTACGAAGCACTACACGGAGAAGACGAATTCATCATATTCTTGAATCTCTAATATTTTACCGGAATTCTAAAGACTGATTATATTCTAATTTATAAAAAAGACAACGAACATTCGTTAAGGTGTATCTTTCACTTACCGTTGATTACACTTTCCGTGTATTGCATACCAATCAGGGAATCATAAGTTAGTTTTCCATCATGATGAGAAATAGCTTCTTCTATTTCACTTCTCACTTTTGTCTGAATTTCTTTATTAGCTGCAATCTAAATTTGAATTGTTTCGTTATAAAAGTCTTAATGGATTTTCATTTTTATTTAAAATTAGTAGTAAATTTTTTACCTCATACAAAGAGAACGCAATTACAAAGCTCGAAGTCTCAAACCCGTCTGTTAAAAATGCTAAAGATTGACCAGCTATATCCTCCAAGGTAAATTCTGGAAATGAAATTGATTTCCGCATTTAAATATGAACTTGTAAATGTATTTTTGTGTAGTTGCCTTCAAAATTTAGGAGCACCTCTAGTTTTTTAATTACAGGTTAATTGTTTGTACGTCCACTTTGCTGTTCAAGGACGAAATTGACCATTTTTATCAAATTACCGAATCAATTATCCTGCTTCTCAAATACTACAGGTGAAGAACTAATTTGACAGCTATTTCACCAAATGTCAACACTGGTATACCAATATGTGATGACCAGCGTTACCAATAGTTACTTTTTTCTGTTAACTTGTCTTGCAGTTGTGTCATTGAATGCAGGAAGTCTTCACGCACCACACCCTTATCCTTTCGGTATTGTATAGTGTCCTTAATAACTTTCTTAAACCAACGAGCAACATCCAATGGTATGAATCTAAGTAATTTGAGATTTTTAACAAAAAGATATTATATAGATTTTATATCAATTTGATTAACTCACGATGTTTTTAAAATCTTTGATAATGACGGAAACATAAAAACTATCATAAGTTTTAAAGCATTCAATCCACTTTTCTCAAATGCTTTATTGCCCATCTGTCTGAAGACTGCATCCGGGTTGGATAAGGAATCAGCCTTTAAACCGAAAGCACAGGAGGCCACGACATCTGTTGTGAACTTTCCGCAAGCCTAAAGGATTATAATCACATAATATTTTACCTTTCAATAAACTTTAATTAAAAGGCGAATTTTATTACGAAAATAGTTGCTTTCTGCGTGATTTTACACTTTTATAAGAACTAATCACATAATAAAAAGTGTAATCACTTTGAATTATATATTCAAAATTGAAATTATCCATGATGGGAATTAGCATCGGAAATAGCCTCAGTCGCTGCTTTAAATAGATTTTGTTCCACTCACCTCCCGTGCTTCAACTCCTTCAGTTACCGCTTTATTATTGGTCAAATATTTTATAAATTCGTCACAAACTTCCGATATCAACGGATACACTAGTCTTATCTGAAGGGAAGAAGAAACAATTCTTTCATTTGCCACCATTTCACTTTTCAAATAATTGTAGTTTCAAAAACAAATGTACGAGATTCATCCAGTAAGCCACCTTCTGTTCTTACCTTTCCAGAAGAAAATGCATGTGTCACTTGACCTCTAACTTCCTTCCATCTTTCTCCCTTCAACAAGAAAGGATTCTTTCCCATTAATGATTCGTCATTTTCATCAATACTTAATGCGTTATCTTGGAAATAATTGAAATCTGTTGTGAAGATTCTCTTAACTATTGCAGCGTCTCTAACAACTAAAACTTTTTCCGTAAATCGATATAGTCCAAAATATGGAACACCAGCAAATTTTCTGTAATGAAATGTTTTCTTTATTTATCATTTTGTTTTATACACACAACAAGCGGTATACTGTCCAGTCGTTAAGAACATATTCTTGGAGTTCTTAAAATAATAAAGTTTGTAATTATTATGAAACTTAAGTATTTAAAATGAAAATAAAAATTTCTCAATTAAAAATAGTATTTCTTAATAATATTCATAATTATGTATTATAATTATCAGTATATGTGATTTTAAAAATTTTGACCCTGCTAGCGAAAACACTCTCTAATACAAATTGTAAAATCTTGTAAAATATTATAACACTAATGTCCTGAACATCAAGTAATACTATTACTGTATTCCATCGAACCAATTGTTCTAGATGTACTTTCATCAAGAATAGAACACTATCTTTAATAGCCTGCTGAGTTATTGCAATCGATTTGTAAGAATTATGAGGTCAGTATGGAAAAATGAAAATTTTTCATACAGTTGATTTCAATAGCTCAATAGTTCTGTGTAAAAGAATTAAAAAATATTTGATTAGTGATTAAAATGAAGTTTATATTGCTAATTATTTTACTTAAATCAAGTGTTAACTTGAAAGTAACTTGTGACCAGGGTTTCAATTATCCTGACGTACAATCTGTAGTAAATGTGGCGGTGGCTGCATGTCCCTATAAGGATGTAGACGTAGGTTGGGTAGATCCTGAATCAGATTTATCTGACAAAGATTCTGAATACGTGAACGAAATAGTAACTGGCTTAAACAAGCACTTACAAGTTATTACAAATAATGACAAACGCCACTATTACGATTATGAGTTCAACCCATCAGTCTGTTGTATAAAATTATTACTGGATGTAAACAAATTGCATATTTTAGAAAACTTTATAAATATTGGCGGTGATTTGGAAATCTACATCCTATTAGAAAACCCCAACACCACGTTGGTCAATTCACAGCTAGAAAACATTTTTAATGATCATGGCCTAACAGTTTTGATATTTTTTGTGAATGATGAGAAACAACTTCAAGTGTGTTGGATAAATCCAGAACGCATTGCGTCATGCGACAATTACGATGCGTCTAAGAAATACGTCACCGATGTTGGTGAATTCAACATTGCTAATTTACAGGTGTATCTTATTTTTTCTATAAGCCTTAATCTTAAGTCTGCCATTAATGATACACAGCTTATCCTTCTGGTGGTTCAGATGTTCAACCTGAAGATAACCAATGATACTACTAAAACTACCTTATCTACTACGTCACTACGCCATATGCATTATGCTTATTACTTTGAAACCTACGATTGGGTAGTTTACAAATGGTGGGTGCCTAAAGCCCAACCGTTACCACAATGGATGGGCCTTACCATAGTGTTTGCTCCATCAACTTGGTTGGTGATAATATGCGTGCTAGTTTTGTCAACAATTATCTGGATTGCCTTAAGTACCAAATAAAGGGAAGATACTGGAGAAAGGGACTTGATAATATCCGTCATCAACATGTGGATCATTCTTCTAGGTATTTCTGTGAACCATCAACCTCGCACAGTGTTATCGCGGGTGTTTTTCATCGTGGTAGTGATTTACAGCCTGCACATAACCACTGCATATTTGTCCAATTGGATCAACATCCTGACAACACCTGTTCTTGAGAAACAAATCGATACTGTTGAAGAGATGGTGAATGCCAATTTACAATTCTTTATAAGCTATTGGATGCTTTATTCGGACCTATACACGAAATCTAGTAATTATTACGAGCAGAAATTAAATGACAAGATTATATTGTACACTACTTTGTTCGATCGAGAATTTACTAATTTATCTCAGCAGCTAAAATATTCGTCAGAGAAAGTAGCAATTTTGGAATCCGTCGATGATATGAATTGGTACGGTCTTGTTGACACGTATCATCCTCTAAGTGTTCCTGTAGTTACCATACCTTCTATTTTCTTGTCAGATCATAGAATCGTTGCTGCTAGGATGCAGAAGTTAATACTAAATTTATATGCAAGTGGACTTATTGAAAAATTCAAACTAAAGAAAAGCAATATTCTTGTGAACGACACTGACCTTCTGCTAGATAACACACCAGCTAAATTGACCTTGGAACACTTACAAGCTGCATTCTATTTGCTAGCGTTGGGATTGTTGGTCAGTCTAATTGTTTTCTTTGGTGAACATGTTGTTCGCAAAATGAAGCAATGGACCAGAAAATAAAATTACAAAAAGGTAAATCAAAAGAGTCAATTGATATCTCAATAAATAATTTCTTAATAGTAATCAATTGACGGTGTAGCAACACACGATGTATTTGTTAAGTGAAGTCCACGAAAGATAATTTATTAGCCGTAAGAATATGTATTCAATCTTTGATCTTTTTTTTCATCAAATATAGATACATGTTACATAAATTATAAAATGCTAAGTATTAAATTTATTAATTAGATCTTAGATGTGTTTCTTAAATGGGCTTGTGTCCTATGTCTTAATTTCTATAAAAGTGTACTATATATTGATAAAGTGGGTTACTAGAACCTGAAATGTTCAATTATTTTTTAATAACTCCTTATATGTTAGGAGATATTAACAATTAAAAAGTCATTTTGTCTCTTTAATTATTAAAGAGATTTAATGTTGTACAAATTCCAAATGCATGTGACATCACAATCGCTGCCAACCTTACAGCTCATAAATCTCTGCTATATGTATTTATATATCAAAATATAAAATATTATTTATTAGTATTGCAAGGAACAACAAAATTGCAATATTATGTCTGCCTTAGCAGGGTTAAATAAAATAAAAACTTATTATTCTTTGACTTGACTTGATTATTTGATTACCAACAGCTACAGAACATTACCACTGCACTGACCTACTCAACAAATAACTGACGTGAAAATGCATTTCACGTCATAAAAATATGGTCGACCATTTCTAGCGCTAAAACTACAATTCAAACTTTCAATTGCTATATCTCCGTCAATATTTAGATATTTAATAAAATAGACACGCCAATACACATTTATTAACATCAATTTCAATCAACAATTGAAAAATCGACCACTAAAAAATGAGGACACAAGCCCATTGCACCTTTGTTGTTTTGTTTTCAATAAATTGCTTCTAAAAAATACATGCAATGCTATTGTTGTTATTACTTCTAAAATAGTTACTTCTGTTCAAACCCGAAGACACAGTAGTTTGGAGCAAGCATTAATGCTCTCACCGACTGTGCCATCACCAACAAGTTATAGAAAAGACAGTGATCGAAATCGCATATGACCCAATCGTTGAAATCGGCGTAAAACAAAAGACTGATAAAAATATTTCAATTAGAAAAAGAGCGATAATTTTAATTGCAGAAATTCTTTAAGAATATTCCCTGTATCTAACATAAATAAATAAAATAAACAATGATCAAACATAAATGAAATTTTGCTTTTACACTATGTTCGTAACTCGTTCCTTTAATGCATTTTAATATAAGTAATAGTAGCTTTAATTTAAGTTACTCGTAACAGATATATTAAAAAATACTAACTTGTATATATCTTCCATATTTTCCCCTAAAGTTTTCTGCATCATCAGGGAAGGCAGCATATTTCCAACCAACGGAAGTGGATCATCACTAGGTATTCCTTTTCTCTTCCAGTAAGAATTATTTCGTTTATTAATAATATATAAACTAACAATTAAAATACTAAAAAGTGCAATCAAAATCATTTTGATTGGAAGAATTTACACAACAAACTATGATTATATAGAAGTAACTCAGCGTGTATAACAGCCACTATCTGCAACTCATGCGTTAACATTGAATAATAATTGTAAATTCACGGCTATTTTATGAGAATTAATTTGACCGCAGCAAAAGGTTAAACTGATAGACAAATATGATAACTATCATAATATCACGTGGAAGATATTAGCAGCTAGTAAGTTCGGAAGTACAGATTCGTCCATGTCATTCTGATTGCGCTGAATTAGTAATTTCTTGACCTTATAACCTTATTAATTACAGAATTAGTTTGATACTGAGTGATAACCACAGAACTTATTCATCGTGAGAAAGCAAAAACAATGTTTGTTTATCAGCAAATTAAATATTTGGATAAATGAAAACAATTTGGCCACTATGACACTTCAAACGTTTTCGTCGCTTGAATTCTAACAGATGAAGTGGTTTCACCATTTGGACAAATAAACAATTTGCAATTAACATATTAATTACATTTATTACAGGATTTGCTCATCTTACATTACCTTACTTTATGTAAATGTATTAAATATTTCTGTTAGCATAACATAATTTAAATGAAATATCGGTTTATTTATTTTAAATTTTCGATTTATTAACATAAACAAGATTTTCGTAAAAATCTTCATATTTTACATAAAAATATTTGATGTGCATTATTATTTCTTAAAGCGATCGATAGCTTTGTCGTTGGTGGATAAAGACAACACTATACGAACATACGATGTGCGGTTATTAAATAACAATACTGACGCTGTAAAACATTTTATTTTGATTTCATACATATTTACTTATTATCACTTTCAATATACACCCCTCCTCTATCTCTACAACGCTCCATGCGAATCTTCCATTGTTAGAAACAATGTGCTGGAAGTCTTCTTCTGTCAGCTCCTTCAGGACGCGTACTGCTTTCTTTTTCACAGCTTTGACGGACTCAAATCTTGTTCCTTTTAATGCAAATTTGATTTTGTGGAATAGATAAAAGTCACATAGTGCCAGGTTAGACGAATAAAGCGGATGGTCTTCGATTGTGGGAATTTTCGCCATCATTTTGGCACACACTTTCTCCATGTCAAAATTTCTACAGTTTCAGCAATCGCACGAATACTTAATCGACGGGCAGATCGAATCAGATTACTGATTATTTCGATATTGTGTGTTTGACGTAGAGGAGCGACCGGAGCATGAATCATCTTCAACGTCGTCTCGGCCATCTTAAAACGCTTAAACCACTCAAAAACGCGGGCACGCAATAAACATTTATTGCCATACACTTCTTTCAATAAATTATAAGTTTCAGTAGCGGTTTTTAAAGTTTCATGTGAAATTTCACATGCTCTATTGTTACTATTAACATTTTTCCGGCGAAGTCTAATGCGAACTAAGGCTAATGCGAAAATGCTGACTGTCTTAAGACTGTGTTGTCGTAAGCAAATGTGTTCCTATGTCCTGTCCTAAATAGTCAGATATTCGTATTGCACGAATAATGTCTGTATTGAAATTGAATTATGCATGATGATTGCTTCTTGGAGTGAAATTCAACCAGCAGCCATCTATGGCGGCAGGTACCATTCCTTTAGGATTAATGACTAAGGGAAGTTTGGTTTTCTTCGCTACTGAAACGTTCATCTTCAAAACAATATTGGCAATACAGGCTTTCACTTGGACCATTGTAAACCTCATACCTGAAACAAATAAAAATATGCAATAAACCAAATTATTATAGGTTATTGAATCCAATATGCTCTAAGTTGAGAATACAGTCGTAAATATAAAATGTATATATTAGGCGACCTCTGATTCAATCGTCGATTAATCGTCTATATATAAATAGATATATCTTCGTCAGTTTTTGAATATTTGATAACATATAAATGCTAATATATTTAATATCTATACCTATAATGGGCTATTGTCCTATGTCTTAATTTCTATAAAAGTATGCTATATATTGATAAAGTGGGTTACTAGAACCTCAAATGTTCAATTATTCTTTAATAACTCCTTATATGTTAAGAGATATTAACAATTAAAAAAGTCATTTTGTCTCTTTAATTATTAAAGGGATTCAACGTTGTACACATTCCAAGTGGATGTGACATCACAATCCTTGTGTAAGGCTACCAACCTTACAGATCATAAATCTCTGCTATGTGTATTTATATATCAAAATATCAAATATTATTTACAGCTATTTCAAGGAAAACTACAATTCAAATTTTTAATTGCTATATCCCCGACAATATTTAATATTTAATAAAATAGACACGCCAATACACATTTATTAACATCAATTTGAATCAACAATTGAAAAATCGACCACTAAAAAATGAGGACACAAGCCCATTAACCAATATTTCAATAAAAAAATTAAAAATTAGTTAACAACCCAATAGTAAGAAATAACTGTGTTTTAGAGGATTTATTTCATAGATGGCTCTGCAAACATTCTAAGCCTTACTAATATTTGTAGATCGGATTTAATATTAATAGTTCTCTATAAACGAGTTCTAGAAATAAGTAAATGACATTTCATACCTATACAAAGCCTAGGTCCATCTCCAAAAGGGTAGTAAGCATTCTTAAATCGCATTCTACTCTCATCGTTAAGAAATCTCTCAGGGTCGTATATTTCCGGATTTGGAAAATATTTTGAATCTCTAAAAGTAAATATCCAATATTTAATTTAGTGTACGTTGTTGATAATTATTTATACTCCTAATATAGATAAAAGTATTTACAAATGCAGAGAATATAAAGGTATGAAGACTGTAGTTCCAGGTTGAACCGTAAATCCTGAACCGTTGCTACCCTTAAGTGAAGGAAGTAGGTAGGGTTTATTACATAGCCTGAAAAATCCACCCCCTGCCGGATATCTCCTTATTGTCTCTAAATAAAAACAAAATAATTAATCAAAAAATAGTTTCAAAAACTGAAAACTGAAGTAGGACTCAGCATTGAAAATAGACCGATGTTAAATAAATTAAATTAAGAAAATAAAAAAGTATAAAATATATTGTAAATAATAAAAATAACTATTTTAATTTAGGAAACTTTTTATCCTAAAAGTTCCTGAAGTTATTTTATTTTGTTTAAATTTTAATATCAATTAGGAATATGTCATCAGATGCCTGCAACCTTTGTTTCGTTTTTCTCTTGTTAGTCTTGTAAGAATTTTTTTTAGATTATTAAAACGAATTTACTTTCACTTTTTTAGAGGCTCCAACTCTGCATCTGTTTCGGACATGATTTTTTTGGGAACAGGGGTCTAAGTTTTAGTTATAAGTTTAGCGAATAAAACGTGTGTATAAAATAACGAACTTAAGTTTCAGATTCTGAACAACTCATTACTTGTTTACCATTAACGACACATTCCAGATATTTCATCTCAATAAGTGCATCATAACTTATGTTGCCATCGTGTCGGGCAATTGTTTCTTTTATTTCATTACGTAATTTTAGTTGTACATGTGGATTTGCTGCTATCTATAAACAATATCATATTATCTGGATATTACTTGTAACATAAAAATTAATTATTAATTTTCACCTACCTCATACAAAGCAAAAGAAATTACGTAGCTAGAAGTTTCGAATCCATCTGTCAAAAAAGTCAGAGCGTGAGCGGTTATGTGATCTATATTGAAGTCTGAAATAAAATCCTCATGAAATCGATATTATAACCTCAAAATATAACTGTTATAACAGCATAACCTAAAAATCTTTTATTATGTTTACCGTATTCAGTAACTTTCTCTTGTAACTGCATCATGGAGTGTAGAAAATCTTCGCGAATTATTTTATTGTCCTGACGATATTGTATGGTATCCGTTATTATTTGTTTGAACCAATCGGTGACTTCTTTAGCAACAAATCTTTAACAAGATTAAAATTAAATGATATTATATTTTGAAAATATTTTATACTCGCTGAACTGTTTGGTAAAATAGCTCACTTAACGTCGCATAAATCCGCGTTGTTAAGATTTTTATAATAATTTCCTTGATTTTTTTTGCTAGTTTTAGTAATCCAAAAACTCTGATTATCTTGCTGTAAAAGGATTTTTAATGATGCTACTTTTTTATTACATTACTGCGATTTCAACAGCTAGGTTGGGGTTTATCTCACATTAATTGTAATATAATAGCTAATTTGAAGTTAACATAAAAAAGTTTACCTTTTAGAAAAGACATTGGTAACCGAAATCCAGATAGCAAAATTAAAGTCACTTTAATCCAAAAAGAAAGTGTTTAGTTTAATGAATAAACATCATTTACTCACCTCATTTTAATAATATTCGCTAATTTTGGAATCACCATAATTAAAACAAATTTCAATGCATTGGTATAATTTCTTTCAAACATTTTATTTCCAACTTTTCGAAAAACTGAATCCGGGTTTGATATGGCATTTGCTTTCAGTCCGAACGCACAAGAAGCCACGACGTCGGTTGTGTATTTTCCGCAGATCTACATCATAAATTCCAAATTATGAATGTTTCGCAATGAACTGGTTAATAGTAACTAGTTTAGGGAATACCTCTTTTGCTTCAAGTCCTGTAGTTTTTGCCTCGTTATTTTGTGACAGAAACTCTATAAATTCATCACATACTTCCAAAATCAAAGGATAAACAGCGCGAACCTGTAAAACATTTCATTTATAGCAGTTGGTTCAAGACAATATTGATACTTTGAGAAAATTGTGATCTAAAATGTCTAAAATTTGTTTAATTCTTCGTTTGTTTAATATTTAACGTAATATTTTTACCTAACGTTACTTTCTGTTAGAGATAAACAAAATTAAATAACATTATCATAAACAATCTATTTTTCAAAATTTTTGATTTACCTTTCCAGACGTAAATGCTGTAGCCACTTGACTTTTAACAAGTTTCCATTTCGCATCCTTCAAGAAAAAAGGATTTTTTGACATAACTTCATCTACCTTCTCATCAATGTACATTGGATTATTTTGAAACGAATCGAAATCAGTAGTCATAATTCTCTTGGCGAGATTTGCATCTCTCATCACTAATATAGGCTCCATGAATTTGTAAAGTCCATAGTATGGCACGTTGTCAAACTGTCTACAATAAGTGATACCTTATCGTTTAAGGAAGATAAATTTAACGAGAGTAGGAAATGAATCTTTGAATTACTTTGTAGAAAGCTGGCTAATTTTGAATACTCATTGTAAGACACTGGGAAGTTTGATAATGGGTGTTTTCCAGTTACATAGCTTAATGCGACTTAGTTTAAAAAATATTTTTATGGTTTGAATAAAATAAAGATTATTATTAACGGTATTAAATCATTTCATACAATGCATGGTATTTAAAATAATTATTGTCAACAATATCAAGAATTTCTACATTTTATGCTAATTAGTTAGTAAAATTCAACTGTGTGAGGCACTGCTGTAGTTGGAACATTCATTATGCCGCATTATGCGCTCTAGTGCCGTAATTAGAAAATACTCTATTTTACTGTGAACTATAATCAAATCGAAATAATTTGAAATACAGATAAATTATGAGTGCTTACTTATAAAAAACATCAATGTTGGCGCCGAAAGACTTTCTCATTAACGCAGTATCTAGAAGATTTCCAACCAATGGCAGAGGGTCTGCGGCGGGAATTCCTCTACGTTTCCAATAAGAATTATGCCATTTGTTTAAAATATACAAAGCAACAATTAAAACACTTAATAATATTATCCCAATCATTGTCACTTAAGTTTTTGGGAAAAATATATAACTTGTGCTCTAAGTTGTACTTAAATCAACGTCCACTGTTGTACATTAGTAAATATATTCCAGTACCAGCTTGTAGCTTGTTATTTAACGTGGTAATAGATTGATTGGTTTGACCCAGTTTGACCTCTATGCGGGTTAATTTGGTTAAAAAATAAGTTGTACGTGATCAAATATTTGAAATTATATCTCATGTTTAAATGTTACAGCAGGGACTAAAATTAAACTAAAACAAATAATAATTAACTTTATTACAAAAGAAAAATTAAACATTTCATTTTTGTTTAAGCAGTGGCGTATTATGTGTAGGGCGATCCATTTGAAAAACTATATGGAGTTATGTACAACTGCGTAAAATATCTTTATAATTATAATTATCAGTACAATTTTTTTATTTATCTTTATTATCGAAAAGTTCTGTTACTTATGATAAATTGCAGGGTAAAAACTCGGTCGATAAAAAATCACCTGTTTGAACTAGTCAGAGACATCTTTTGGAATGTATTTGTATTAATATTAAGTAAAAAGTATTATATATACGTACTAAGTTACCTTGTCTTTAAGATATTAGCCAATTTTGGAAATATCCTCCTAAAATTATTTTTAATATATAATACCTTATGCTAATCCTTTGCTAAACTGTATGATTTATTTGTTTAGTAACGGTACTATCATATTAAATAGTTTTTGTTATTTCATTTAATATAAATCGTTTTCTATTATGCACATATTTTTACTACTTCTGAATATTATAAAAGCAGAGATTTCAGAGCAGAAACAAATATTGATATTTAATCCTGGTTTTAGGTATAAATAGAACCGAAACGAAGGTATTAGATCAATTTGTATTTACGTACGTCGAAGAACGAGGTCCAGAAACTAACCATGAATATTCAGTGAACTAGAAACACGTCCACATAAGTTTTATGAACATATATAATGAACAAATGGACACCCTGCGTTTTCGTATGAGAATATTCGCATCCCAGAAACTATCAATGGGATATTTAACCATGAAGAAGATTTAGATTGTAACGACATAGAGGAAGATATTGATAGCTACATCAATATAATGAGTAAAGCTAATATTGAAATAGCTGTCATTATTTATAGTATGTGAAAATGTTGGGACAAAGTTTAGGGGTTACTGCGTCACTTCAACATGTACCTGGGCCTCTTGAACGTAATGTATTTTGGGCACCGTACACCGGACTGATTCACTTGAAATGCCATATTAATCGTTATACATGTATCTTTTTGAAATTTATTAATAAACGAATGCTAAAGTAACTATTGACTATTTATTGGGAGAACTCTAACAATGTTTTTATGTAGATGTTTCGAATTGTATATGCCGTTACAATCTTCAATACATTTAAAAGTAACACTTAAAAATTAACTTAACTAAACTTCTAAACTATTAGAGTATCATCATTAATTATCTAGGATTAAAAAGGATAGAAAACAAAATAAAATGTATGTAAAATTAACATTTATTTGGCGGAATCAAATTACTTAAAATGACGAAATAAGGTTCAAATATGTCTACACGGTGTCTGTGAGACACCCACGAATACGAGTATTATACATATGATTATAATAAATAAAAACAAAAATTAATTTTCACATTTGGTTGGAGTGAAAGTCAGCCAACAACCGCCTTTCGCCGACGGAAGTAAAGATTTAGGGTCTATTTCCAGAGGTTGTTTAGTTTTCTTGTCCACGGTGATATCCATGTTTAGAACCACACTTGCAATGCAGGCCTTCACTTGAACCATCGCGAACCTCATCCCTGCAACATAGAAGAATTTTAAAAACAATCATATAATTCTTCAATGGTAATAACATTCATTATTGTTCCAACCTAAACACACCCTAGGCCCTTCACCGAACGGATAAAAAGCATTCTTATATCTCATTTTGGATTCTTCATCCAGAAATCTCTCAGGATCAAATCGTTGAGGATTTGGAAAGTACTTAGGATCACTAAAAAATAATAATGTAAAATACATGAATCGATTCTTAACTAAGTAATCGCAGATATTTTAAATGTTCTATTTACAGATGTAAGGAATGCAGAGGTATGAAAACTGTAGTTCCCTTAGTGACGGTGAATCCATCTCCTGAATCGCCATTAAGAGTTGGTAAGACATACTCCTTAGTGCAAACTCTGAAAAACCCAGCTCCTGCTGGGTACTTCCTCATTGTTTCTAAAAATACGTACAGTAGTTTAAAGATAGATATTTATTCAGAATGAAATATCTTCACCTACTCACCGTAAATCACACATTCGAGATACTTCATGTCAATCAGAGCATCGTAACTGATTATCCCGTTGTGATGGGAGATGGCTTCCTTTATTTCGTTGCGTAGCTTCTGTTTTACGTCAGGATTTGCTGCTATCTGATGGACAAGAAATATTTATTTAGAGGTACATATTACCGTGCCGCAAATCTCTAATTAGGTTTGTTTCTTTTGTATCTTTACTGATTCTATTGCATCAACAACAGTTGACTTATTTGTAAATGCAATAAACAGTTGCAGTAACGGTGTCACGTGCAATAGCCCATCAAAAGAGACAAACCCTTTGCTACATTACTTCGTAGAGTGCAAAGGAGATGGCGTAGCTTGATGTCTCAAACCCGTCTGTTAGGAATGCCATTGAGTGACCAGTGATGTGATTAAGGTTGAAATCTATAAAGATCAATCATTATTCGAAATTAAGAACGAGATGTATAATATGAAACGTTGACAATGGGCTTGTGTCTTATGTCTTAATTTCTATAAAACTGAACTATACTCGTATATTGATAAAATGGGTTACTAGAACCTCAAATGTTCAATTATTTTTTAATAACTCCTTATATGTTAAGAGATATTAATAATTAAAAAAATCATTTTGTCCCTTTAATTATTAAAAGGATTCAACGTTGTACACATTCCAAGTGCATGTGACATCACAATCCTTGTGTAAGGTTACCAACCTTACAGATCATAAATCACTGCTTATGTATTTATATATCAAAATATGAAATATTATTTACAGCTATTTCAAGGAACAATCAAATTTCAATATTATGTCTGCCTTAGCAGGGTTAAATAAAATAAAAACTTATTATTCTTTCATTTGACTTGATTATTTGACTACCAACAGCTACAGAACATTACCACAGCACTGACCTACTCAACAAATAACTGACGTTAAAATGCATTTCACGTCATACAAATATGGCCGACACAAACCCATTGAAGCGGAATGACGCACTTACCGTATTCAGTAACTTTGTCTTGTAGCTGAATCATCGAGTTGAGGAAATCTTCCCGAACGACATTATTCTCTTTGCGATATTTTAAGGTATCTGCTATTACCTGTTTAAACCATTCAGCAACTTCGTTTGGGAGAAATCTGTGTTAATTTTATACATAATCCATAATAATAATACATTAAAAAATTATTATCTAGATTTCTATATTTTTTTAATAATCACAAACTTACTTCGATTTTAAGATATTAGCTAATTTTGGAAACACCATAATTATCATAAATTTAAATACATTTGCGTAAGATTTTTCAAACATCTTATTTCCCATTTGTCTGAAGATGGCATCAGGGTTTGAGATGCTGTTCGCCTTTAGACCAAAGGCGCAGGAAGCAACTACATCGGTGGTAAATTTTCCACACAACTAAAATTTGATTTAATGATTAGAGAAATACTTAATAATCATATAATATTAATTAGTTTCTTATGTGTTATAAGTTTAGCATTTATATACAGTCATCTAAAAGTCTGCTCAAAGACTAATAATAGTCGCAAAGTATATTATACGATTCTGATCAAAAATTGTTTGTAACGTTAGATAAGTTTAGTTATCAAACATGAAATGTAATCCGTCACCTCTTTTGCTTCAACTCCAACAGATCTTGCAGCTTCATCCTGAGACAAGAATTTAACAAACTCGTCGCAGACTTCTAAAATCAACGGATACACACTGCGAACCTTTAATCATTTATTCAAATTTATAAAACACAGTTAACAAATCTTGCATCAACTCTAAGAAATGAAATTTAACCTTTCCAGAAGAAAATGCGGGTGACACATGGCTTCTAACAAGCTTCCATCTTTCACCTCTCACAAGAAATGGATTTTTAGACATAAGTTCATCCACTTCTTCATCTATGTACATTGCATTATCATGAAATGATTCAAAATCAGTAGTCATGATTTTCTTAATCAATGATGGTTCTCTGATTACCAACATTGGCTCCGTGAATTTAAACACTCCATAGTAGGGAACATTGTTAAATTGTCTGCAAAGAACATATATATTAACATAACTTAAAACTAAAACTAAATTAAAATTAAAGTTAAAATTAAAATTATTGGCCTGTGATCCTTAACTAGGCCTTAAAATAGTAATATCTTTTATGTTTATATGATAGCGTACAGTAATAATAGTAATAAAATAGACAACGTTTTATGACCTTTGCCTTTGTTTGAAAAGGATCGTTATTTGGGCAGGTCATAAAATAAAATTTAAAATATAATATAGATTAAATAAAATAAATATATACAATGTTAAGTTTTTATTACCTTGGCACTCATTTACTTTGGGCAGGGTACATCAAATGGACTACTTACTTATAATATTGGAAAGTAATGTTTACGGATTAATACTATGAAGTAAGAAAAATAAGATAAACAAAATAATTTTGCATTTTTCAAATAGAAAATAGATTTCTAAAAGTTTTCAAATAAAATATAAAATGCTATATTTCTAAAAGGTATTTAAATAAAAAATAGAAAACAGATATTTGCATTTGAAGTACATGTATTTGAAAAAGGCACATCTCTGTATAACCGTGTGTAACGAATATTTACATCCCTTAGTGAAATACATGATAGGACATTGGTCTTAATTTATTATTTCATATAAAACACAATGTTCTGATGGTATTACTACAATTAAAATAAATTAAGTAACTTACTTATAGTAAACATCAAGATTAGCTGCTAAAGATTTTTTAACCAGCAAAGTATCTAAAAGATTCCCTACTAAGGGTAGCGGATCCGGACCGGATATTCCTCTTCGTTTCCAGTAAGAATTATGCCACTTGTTAAGCACATACAAGCCAACAATTAAAACACTGAATAATATCGCTGCAATCATTTTAAATCACTAATTCTTATTGGAGTAGAACACGCTCTTGATCTCTTGGGTATCTAATGCACACTGTCAAAGATAGCGATGTTTGATCAGTGAATTATTAGCAGTTACATCTCATACCTATCAAGTGATACTGAGCACATTCCGCTGTAACCTCCGTTCCTAATTTAAAATTTAAATTTATTTGACCTTACGAACGGTCAAATTGATAAAAACAAAAATACGGTCCATCTGATCATTCACATATAAAATATGACAATATTTGCATTGCATAACTAAATGTTGTTGAGAATCGTACTCGTTCAAGTCATGATGACTTTGAAAAATATAAAAATACTAGCTTGTACCCCCGTCGCAAGCGACGTCTGTCTTTTGTGTGTGGCTAACTTCATATAAAAATTTAAATTCCAGTAACGTTTACCTCCGTCGCAAAGCGTCGTCTTTTTGGCGTGTATGATTTGAATCCAATAAAATAATTCGTAATTACATTTCATATTTGATTCTATTTTTAAATTGAAATAATAAATAAACTCGCGCACATATACATTAACACATAAATTGACTAAAAAAATATATTTTTCTATCAAAATAAAAAATATTTTCAATTTATGCGATATTTGACCAACTTTTTTTCAAAATTTGGGATTTTTTTTTTCGATTCGTAAATAAGTTTCCAAGGTTAGCCTATATACAAAATTTCAACTTTCTAGCACAATTTTTACTCTCGGCAAATACTGCCCCCGTGCCCCCAAATAAAATTTTGGAATTGTGAATTTTTTTTTATTAATAATATACTTAATTATTCTAGAATCCAGAATATGAACTTTCTCTAAATTTCCCTACCGGGCCCCCGAATTTCCTCAACCCCCCCTTTTTTACTTTTTGAATTTCTAATTTTTGAGAAATGTCAGCATTAAATACCTTCATACACATGCAAAATTTCAACTTTCTATCTTTTACGAATTAAAAGTAATACAGCAAAAAAAGGTTCACTTTTTTTCCTGTTTTTCCAAAATTACGGGTTTCCAGGAAATTCAGGGAAAAATCCGGGGACGCCAAAAGTCTTAGAATTTTTTTCTCTACGAAATAGGAAATTTTTAAAAATTTTTTTTCCATGGAGCCGTTTTCGAGCTACCATACGAATCGCGTAAACATATAAGAATATAAGAATATAAACATATAAACATATAAGAATATAAGAAAACAAACATACACCTCGGACATTATAATATAAGATATTTTCTATTTATCTTTCATACAATAATAATCTATGTAGAATTTAAGAAAACACTTAAACTCAATTGTAAGCATTACAAGCTATTTATCTCGTACTTTAGTACTTGAACACTAAAATATCTACCACAATGCTGTTGTTATTAGGGAATGCCACAAATTAAGTTTTAACATGTAATAATAGTTTATTGCATAAAATAACAACATTCAGTAGTTTACAAAACAAATATCTTCCATAAAACAGATCAATTCGCTTTGTGCATTTCTATCATAATTTTGGAAATTTCCTGTTAAATTATTGTTTGTACATACATACATACACGGTGAAACCGTTGTCCGGAAGGCTCAGGATCGCCAATCAAAGAGTTTACCAATTAATAAACAAATTACATCTATAAAGTAATCTACAAAATTCAGAAGTATCACATACAATATAAATCAAGATTAAACTAGTGGTTGAAACGAAATTCAAGATAAATTAAATTTGTTTTCTTTAATACGAAATGTATAAAATATAATTACAGCAATTAAACCACAAAAATCAATGTTGAAAATTTCTAGCAGTAAAGGTTAACCAGCAGCCGTCCTTTGTTGCTGGAAGTAAAGATTTAGGATCAATTTCCAAAGGTTGTACAGTTCTCTCATCTACAGAAATATCCATGTTCAGAACCACACTTGCAATGCAGGCTTTCGCTTGGACCATTGCGAATCTCATTCCTAAAATATAAAGAAAAAGTTTAAAAAAACTAATGAAACTTTCATTAAAAGTATATTATTATTATAACCCTTACCTAAGCAAACCCTAGGCCCTTCTCCGAACGGATAGTAAGCATTCTTAGCTCTCATTTTGGATTCTTCATCAAGAAATCTTTCTGGGTCAAAACGTTGAGGATTTGGAAAGTATTTTGGATCTCTGAAACCGAATAACATTTAGCAATCTAATTGAATCTAAACTTTATATTTGTTCTATGCATTATATTTACAAGTGCAAGGAGTGCAGAGGTAAGAAAACTGTACTTCCTTTAGTAACAGTGAATCCAGCGCCAGAGCCGCCATCAAGCGGTGGTAAAACATAATCCTTGGTGCACACCTTGAAAAACCCGGCTCCTGCTGGGTACTTCCTCATTGTTTCTGAAAATACCAACAGTTTTTCAATCGATAACAGATTGATCTCAAAATTACGAAAATGCACTCACCATAAATCACACATTCGAGATATTTCATGTCAATCAAAGCATCGTAACTGATTATCCCGTTGTGATGCGAGATGGCTTCCTTTATTTCGTTGCGTAATTTTACTTGAACGTCAGAATTTGCTGCTATCTGTTAGACCAAAAATCATTTCGTTATAGATACTTGTATTTGGGAATACTTTGCAGGAGTCTTAATAGATTTGTTTCTATTCTCATCTTGTTCATACACTCTTCTAAGGAAGGAAATTGTAAGCAGAAATATATTATTTATTAGTATTAAAGCATTCAACACGTTCATTACTTTCGAAGATATAAATAGGTTATTAGACTGCTAACTTCCTGTTGGATTGATTCCACTAGTTTTGGCCAAACAGCGATTCTCAGACTGCCAACTTCCTATTCATAACATTTTCTATCAGATAGTCGAAATAGACTTGTTATTTTTATTACTTTTCTGTTGCGGTCATTAAGGTAAAGCAATTGAAGATTTTTTCAATGTTTGACGAGGTTCCGATTTAATGAAACCAAATTTACTTTACCTCGTAGAGAGCAAACGAAATTACGTAGCTTGACGTCTCGAATCCGTCCGTTAAAAACGACAACAAGTGGCCAGTTATGTGAACAACATTAAAATCTATGAAATTGAAATATTATAACTTATTAGAGATTATTCAGACAAGTACATTTCATCTGCTTCATTAGGTTACCGTATTCAGTAACTTTGTCCTGTAGCTGAACCATCGAGTTGAGGAAATCTTCACGGACGACATTATTGTCTTTGCGATATTTAATGGTATCTTCTATTACCTTCTTAAACCAATGAGACACTTCCAATGGAATGAATCTGTATTAATATTAAATAGATTATTAAAATATCTCATTTTTTTTTTTATTTATGGGAATTCAATGTTTACTTCAAATGTAAGGAAATAAACAAGCTTACCTCGCTTTTAAAATATTTGCTAATTTTGGGAACACCATAATTATTAAGAATTTAAATATATTTGCAAATGTTTTTTCAAACACTTTATTTCCCATTTGTCTAAAGATGGCATCGGGGTTTGAAATGCTGTTTGCTTTTAGTCCAAAAGCACAAGAAGCAACCACATTAGTGGTGAACTTACCACACAACTGAAAAGGGATGTTTTTGAAGGTTAAATTTCGGTCAAGTTTCATATTTGCGTCCTTATAATTATATAATTAGGCTGCCAACATCCACTTGTTTAGTTCATGCCTGTCATGTGAGAGAAATGATTCCTCACACAAACATTTAAAGAAACGATCTAATTACCTCTTTTGCTTCAAGTCCAACAGATCTTGCAGCTTTGTCGTTGGACAAAAACTGAATAAATTCATCGCAGACTTCTAAAATCAATGGATATACGTTGCGAGTCTGTAATACTTAATGGAAAACTATAAAAACCATTTACGAAATATTAAATTAACTTTCTAAAAATGTAAATTAACCTTTCCGGAAGAAAATGCGGGTGACACATGACCTCTAACAAGTTTCCATTTCTCTCCTCTGATAAGAAAGGGATTTTTTGAGCTAAATTCATCAACTTCTTCATCTATGTATATTGCATTATCTTGAAATGAATAGAAATCAGTTGTCATGATTTTCTTAATCAATGATGGTTCTCTGATGACCAATAGAGGCTCCGTGAATTTAAACACTCCATAGTAGGGAACATTGTTAAATTGTCTGCAAAGAAAATGTAGTTATTGACAGTGTGATTCTTCCATTTGTCGTTCATGAATGATTTGAGCTCAATAAGTCGATTTAAAGAAAACGACGTGTTAGCATCTAAAGCTGTCTGATCGGAATTAATTTAGGAATTAATATAAATTAAAGTACTTACTTATAGTACACATCAAGATTAGCTGCTAGCGATTTTCTAAGCAGCAAAGTATCTAAAAGGTTTCCTACCAACGGTAGAGGATCTGGACTGGAAATTCCTCTACGTTTCCAGTAAGAATTATGCCACTTGTTAAAAACATACAAACCAACAATTAAAACACTGAATAATATCACCCCTATCATTTTGTATCACTTGTGTTAATGTTATGATCAAATGTTTACCTCTGGAAGTCAAGGCTCTTTCGACTACATATCGTAATCAACAAATAAAGCTGATAAGATATAAATTATTTTACCTTGAGGCAAAACAAATTGATAAGAAACAAAAATATAGTCTATTGAATTATTCATGAATAAAACATTACAATATTTACATTAGCTGTTGAGGAGAACATCTCCAATATTAATTATTCCAAATAGTGATCGAAATTATTAAACATCTTCTTAGGCAGAAAATGTTACCCGCTAAATGCAAAATATAAATACTAGCTTAAAATCAGGTTATATTTTAAGAAAACTATAAGAATATTAATATTTTATCTGAAATAATTTCTTTTATAATTCTAAATAAACAGAAAAGTAAAATAAATCATTTTTTATTTAATTCAATCAATACATATTCTAATTCTTCTTTATGAATTTTCTTTATTATATAATATTTAATTATATAAAAAATAATACGCGCGTTTTCGGAAACCGAATTCATTTCTTTCCAGTTGATCGTCGTCTGCGTTTTTGCATGTTTTTTTTTTACTACTTTCCTATTCATTTCATACCAGACTGAGCCACAGCGTAACGTGACCGGATTTAGCGTATTTCTTATAATTTTAATAATACAAAATGAGACATTTAATGATTTCATTAATCCAAAATATACAGTTATTTTTATTTCTATATCAAAATAAGGTAAAAAATTATGTAAAAACTGATGATGAATACATTTACTTAAATTTTTCTAAACGATTAAGGAACAACATATTGAATAAGTCCAGATTGTTGTCCTTTTACGAATTACAACTCCTTTGCTATTAAACTTTCAGTTATTGCTTATATATATAATTTAATTTACGGGTACATAGTGCTATAAAAAAGAATAGAGCACTATCCATTACATTCAATTTAAAGAAATTAATCAATTACTGACGTTTAAAAATTCATCAATCACTGTAGGTGGCTAATCAAGGTTTCAAAGTGCTGTTCAATTTTAGCAGCCTTAATACGACACAACTGCTAAATGTTATTTAAAACCGTTTATTCTCTGTTAACTTTATTTTCGAAATGACTGAAATATATACCCGCTACAAACAAAATATAATTTCATGTACTGACATTTTCTCAAAACGTTATGATTTATATTATTAAAACATATTTACACAATTTCTGTTACAATACAATTGTGATACAAAATGTAAAATACAATTTAAATTCCTTAAAACAGTCTACATGTATATCTGAACACTTTAACACATGTAATATAGGTGGCATGTATTCCAGGCGTAATCATTATTTCGTGATTTATTCATTCTCAAAGACATTGACACTTATTAAAAACTTATATTAGAATTTAGCATCCCTAATACGATTATTAATTTACCACCACACTGTTGAATTAATTAAGGATATACTAACGTTATTCAAATTTATTTGGTGAAATATATAGAATCAGATTTGGGCATTTTCTCTTGATGCGAATCTCAACCAACATCCCCCTTTTACGTATGGTGCAAATAGAGACCTTTTGTCAAGTTCTAAGTGCTGTTTCATACCTTCCGCTACAGAAATATCAAAGTTACGAACCAAGTTAGCGATACAGCATTTGGCTTGAGTCAATGCAAATCGGAAACCTGGAAATGAAAATAAAATGTATCTCATCTTTATTTAGATTTGTTTCATATCAATATTTTATACCTATACACATTCTTGGGCCATCACTGAATGGGAGGAAGGCATTCTTATGTCTCTGCATAGCAACTTCATCACGAAATCTCTCTGGATCAAATTTTAGTGGATCAGGGAAATATTTAGGATCACTAAAACGAAAATAAATATAAATTTCTTACATATAAAACTTTATCAATGCAGTTTTATATAAATTCAGTTATGGTTCGAACCGGCACTAAATTTTCAAAGAAAATAATTATTGAAACATACAGGTGAAGCGAGTGTAGTGAAAGTAAGACCGATTCTCCAGGTTTCATTGTATATCCTGGACCATTGCCACCATCTATTGGAGGAAATTTGTATTCTTTTGTACAAGACTTCATGAATCCAGCCTCCAGAGGATACTTTCTCATAGTTTCTGTAATAAACATTTTAATGATTAAAATTTTGAATGTACTGCAGTTATTTTTATATTGGCGAGGCAATGATATTTATCCCTAAGAAAAATGGGCTTGTGTCCTCATTTGTTAGTGGTCGATTTTTAAATTGTTGATTGAAATTGATATTAATAAATGTGTATTGGCGTGTCTATTTTATTAAATATCGAAATGTTGACGGAGATATAGCTATTAAAAATTTGAATTATAGTTTTAGCGCTAGAAATGCATTATTTGTTGAGTACGTCAGTGCTAAAGTAAAGTTTTGTAGCTGTTGGTAGTCGAAATAATCAAGTCAAGTCAAAGAATAATAAGTTTTTATTTTATTTAACCCTGCTAAGGCAGACATAATATTGGAATTGTATTGTTCCTTGAAATAGCTGTAAATAATATTTGATATATAAATACATAAGCATAGATTTATGAGCTGTAAGGTTGGCAGCGGTTGTGATGTCACATGCACTTGGAATGTGTACAACGTTGAATCTCTTTAATAATTAAAGAGACAAAATGACTTTTTTAATTGTTAATATATCTTAACATATAAGGAGTTATTAAAAAATAATTGGACATTTGAGGTTCTAGTAACCCACTTTATTAGAAATTAGACACAAGCCCATTCCGAACTTCTCAACACGTGTCTTTGAGCAAGAAAGACTACCTATTCTAAATTCTATCTATTTGATTAGTATTTACCATTGATGACACATTCCAAGTACTTAAGCTCTAATAAAGATTCATAGGTTAAGTCCCCGTCTTGTCCAACGACTTCCTCAATCTCCAGCCGAAGTTTATCCTGTACATCGGGATTTGCTGCAATCTAAAAATATTCCATTTTAAGTAATATTTAAATTTAAGTTACTAATGGGTTTGTGTCCTCATTTGTTAGTGGTCGATTTTTCAATTGTTGATTGAAGTTGATGTTAATAAATGTGTATTGGTGTGTCTATTTTATTAAATATCTAAATATTGACGGAGATATAGCAATTAAAAGTTTGAATTATATTTTTAGCGCTTGAAATGGTCAACCATATTTGTATGACGTGAAATGCATTTTAACGTCAGTTATTTGTTGAGTAAGTCAGTGCTGTGGTAATGTTATGTAGCTGTTGGTAGTCAAATAATCAAGTCAAATCAAATAATAAGTTTTTATTTTATTTAACCCTGCTAAGGCAGACATAATATTGAAATTTTATTGTTCCTTGAAATAGCT
Organism: Panorpa germanica; assembly: GCA_963678705.1. NCBI lineage: Eukaryota > Metazoa > Arthropoda > Insecta > Mecoptera > Panorpidae > Panorpa > Panorpa germanica. The sequence goes on along the minus strand of OY783211.1, from coordinate 13,496,774 downwards.
GTAAATAATATTTGATATGTTGATATATAAATACATATAGCAGAGATTTATGAGCTGTAAGGTTGGTAACCTTACACAAGCATTGTGATGTCACATGTACTTGGAATGTGTACAACGTTGAATCCCTTTAATAATTAAAGAGACAAAATGACTTTTTTAATTGTTAATATCTCCTAACATACAAGGAGTTATTAAAAAATAATTGAACATTTGAGGTTCTAGTAACCAACTTTATCAATATATAGTACACTTTTATAGAAATTAAGACATAGGACATAAGCCCATTATACTAAAGTACCTCGAATAAAGCAAATGATATAGCATAGCTTGACGTCTCAAACCCATCTGTTAAAAATGGAATAGTGTGAGCCACAATGTCTTCCATTGTGAAATCTGTAAGCAATCAAATGTAATAATGAAAAATTCAAACTTAAAGTCATATTGATTCCATTCATTTAGCACATATACCATAATCCTGAAGTTTATCTTTTAGCTGTAAAATTGACGAAAGAAAATCATCGATATCGTTTACTTTACGTGTTTCAATAGAAGCATTTACTAGATTTCTTAGCCATATTAGAGTTGTTTTTGGAATTGCGCTGAAAAAATATTTGAAGAAAGAATTATTATAATTTGAGTCATCCGTGTAAAAGAAAGTTAATCAAAGACACACCGTAATTTTAAAATGCGTGCCAATGATGGAAGCATCCAAGAAATTTGAAAAGCTAAAGCAGATGTTGTAGTCTTTTGAAATAAGTTACTTTGTTCATAGAAGAATATTGATTTAGGGTTAGACAATCCATCGGATTTAATACTGAATGCGCTGCAATATATGACATCCGTTGTAAATCTTCCAACCGCCTGAAATACATCATGCTGTGTTGAAAATATGTGAAGATTAATCTAAGTTACTATTTTAAGTATTTGTATTAATACTTCTCTAATATCCACACCGGTAGATGATTCATTTCCGTGTGTTCTTAAATAGTCCACGAAGTTGTTGCATACTTGCATCATCGTGGGATACATCATACGGATCTGTAAGCAACATACACTGTTATATGATTTCTCAGAGATTGACAGCGCAAGAGATAAGTGATGTTTCAGTAATAAGACTGATGTAACTGCAGCAAAAGATTTGATTATAAAGATAGGTTAAACGACAAGAGAGTCGAAAGATTTAAAATTAGCCGCAATATTCTTCCTTTGTGGAAGATACCCAGTAAACATTTTGGAGTCACTTCGTTATTATATTGAAGATGCGGATGATTTTTTTGTCATGAAAGAGATCAGTTTCTCACAGTCGTTTATATGAAATGTCTATTTCATTGGCTACAAATGGCGAAACCACTCCATCTGTCGAATTACAAATGAAGATAAAGGTGATACGAACTATAATTGAAGTGTAATAGTGACAGAAACGTCATAAAACAGAACACTTCACCAAATTGCTTACTGGGTAATATTTTTGAAGGTACACAACAGTAAATTTGCGCGTTAATTGTAGCGCGCGGTGCAGAGAAGCATATTCAAAAATTCAATCTCGTTACTTTACATTCGCTATCCAATTAGCCACTGACTTACCTTTTTTGCAGAATAAAAAGGATTAATCAACGTTCTAAATCGTTTCCAGAAGGCCCCTTTTGAAAAAAAGAAGGACTTGCCCATTTCAGGTTCGTGCTTGTCATCAACATGAAAGTCATTATCACAGAAATATTTAAAATCAGTCGTTAAAATTCGTTTGACTATATTTGCATCTCGAATTAACAATGTTGGTTTGGAAAACTTGAATAATCCGAAATAAAGTACATTGTTGTATTTCCTGGTAAACATAAAGATAGATAAATTAGAATTAATATTCTTTCGACATGATGGTCACTTCTAAAGTCATTAAGAATATTATCTTAGTACTATTTAATATAAAAGGGATTTATTTTAAAGCTACTTTAAAGACTTTTAATCTTTAAAACGGTGTACTTAAAAAGTTTTTTGATTATGTTTTGTGGTATGGTATGTTTTATGGTGAAGAAGATGAAAGATAGATAACAAAATCTTGTATGTTAGGTAAAATTGTTTACGTAACAGGTAACCTTTATTATGTTAGATAAACCTTAACTACACATAACTGTGTTGATGAAATATTTAAAAATTGTTACATACTTGTAATAATCATCAACGTTTTCTGATAAAGTTTTCCTCAGTAGCACTGTGTCTAACAGATTACCAACCAATGGCAGCGCATCTGGACCAGGAATTCCTCTCCGCTTCCAGTAAGAGTAGTGATACTTGTTATAAATATATAAACTGACGACTAAAACAAGTACTAAAGTTAATAGAATCATTGCAGCGCAATTCACAAAATGCAACAGCTAATAATGATAAGATTCTCCACAAACACTTTTATTTATACTGGATAAATTTATAGATAAATCAGGGCCGCATCTTTACAAAAAAAATACCGCTAAAACATTATTTCTTTTTGATTAGATCGCTAAATTTAATATTAAGTTTATTTAATTTTCGTTCATATTCTAAATAGATACATTTCGCTAGAACTCGAGAAGTTTAAATTTAATCTAAAGTCAGAATTAAGTATAGTTGCAGACATTAAAATATGCGAATAAAAATGATTGTGTACAGAACGATACTCTAGATTATTTATTTTTTAATATCCAAGATAATATTTCAATCTATCTAACTATATATTGTTACAGTTTTATTTTAAAACTTGTATGAATTTAATTGCTCTGTTCATTATTATTATGTTCTTATAAAATAACAAATAAAATTCAAACTTCAAGTATTATTTATTCAAGTTTTTATTTAATGCAATGGAATTAATGAATGGTAAGGTGCTTCAAGTTAGCGATTGATTGAGCCACATTGAGCAATTGCATTATTATCAATCACTTTACTTATTACCTCTGGCTAACTTATCTTAGAGAGCAATCACAGAAATTGTCGGTTTATTTTTCTTTCAAGAAGATTCAAGTTTTGCCAATTTTTTACCTACTTCTTAACTACCAATTGTTGTTTAGGTACTTCATTAGTAAAATCACTTGTCGAAAAAACCTCCTAAAATTTAAATATGTTAACAACATTAAGTATTCTTAATTTCATTACAAATATTATAAAGTTTTGACTAGCAGTGAAGCAAGAAATTAATAATTAACAAAGAATGGTTCTACAGATTAAAAAAAACATATATTGTAGAGGATTAAATTAGAAAATATCTGGTTTGATCTGGTTTTTAGATTGTTTGACCCTTTCGTAAAGTAGATATAAGGTTTTAAAGTTAACATGTTTTTAAAACAGCATACCCAAACTAGGAATAGCTATCACCACCAGAGATAATAATCACAACTTGGCAATGTTTTACGTCGTCATGCGCTGCGCACGGCAAAATGCTTCACTACAACGTTTCCCTATTTCTTAACAGTGCGATTGCATATTGGTCCAGTCATTTAAGCTTAAATTAGGTAAGAATCTCGGAATTCGAGATACCCAGCTGTAAGTCTGTAAATACTTGTATATTGACACCCTAAAGTTGTCTCAAAACCTACATATGGTAGGGTGTACCTACAAGTATTTACAGACTTACAGCTGGGTATCTCGAATTCCGAGGTGAACTTACTATAATGACTGGACCATATATAACACCTTAATGTAGATATACCACAGACTATACTAAGGATATCCCAGGATATACAGTTCCATATAACTATATGCTGTGTACATTACGTTTGTACATAATAATTTGTATAGTTCAAATTACGAGAGTTCGGCTGCGACTCATACTTGAAAGAAGTTGTGGGGTATAAATTGCCGATATAACTAAAAAGCACTGACTCACTTATTTTTCTATAATGTATATAGAAACGAATGAGATAAAATTCATTATCGTATTATAGATTTATACCGCTCTTATAACCTCTTTTAAGTATAAGTCATCGCCGAAATATCGTGATTTAGACTATACTTGACGTTTTTACATAATATCTGAGACTCAGTTTTTGCCCCCACTTGTCGCTAGTAACTACCTTAAACATAGTAATTATAAATGTGTAGTTATTCAAAAAATACAAAGGTAATTCTTATATCTTTTTAATTACTCACACTGTGTGTTGTATTTTATTTTTCTCCGTTCACAATTTCAAAATATCGAAGCTTTATGTCGTGCATGTACAAATTTTAAGTAATAACAGGCGTAAAACTGACATTTGTATGCATTTTTTTTAACTCTTGTTAGAAATGTTAGTTCATACAAGGGAAGACTTGTAACTTAATACCACTTGGAACAAATAAGACTATTTTAATTGTTAATATCTAGTAAAGTTTAATCGAGTTATTAAACCACAATTTGATATTGGAGTTTCTGATAGCCAACTATATAACTATATCGACATCACTATATTATTGTTTTAAAGACTAAAACATTTTTAAAAACATATACTTTTTATTGATTATATTACATAACTCTTACATGTTTAAATAATTAAAACTATAACAAATGAAAATACAATTTTAATAAAGGTCAATCAAACAAAATTATATCCTTGACCTATTCGTACCATTTGCTTTTCTTTATATTACCACCGCTGGTTGATTGTTGTAATTTATTTTTATATTGCCCAATCAATTTAGTAAGATTACCCTCATCAGATGTTTTGTTCTTCTTAAATTTGTTTTTAATATTTGAATTTTGAGCTTGCCTTGGTTGCCGAATATGATCTTGCTTTCTCTCGTCTAAACTTTTCTTCATCTTTTTAAGCTTCAGTTTATCTTTCTTTAATGTTTCTGCATGTAGCTTAGCCTGATTGTTAAGCTTAAATCTATTTCGCATTTTTTGTTTTCCTGGTTGTGCAGTAACACCAGTAAACGTAGCCTTTCTATTGAATTCATCAGCGGGTTTATTACGTCCAGCTCGTCCGTTTTCCAAATATTTCGGTTTTAGTAGACTAGTTGGAGTACTTTCAGATTCAGTGGTGAAAGGATATTTTCGTTCTAGAAATTATATTAATCTTATAGTACGTGCATCACTTAATATATTTTTATGCAATTACGATATTGTTAAAAATTAACTTTTTTTTATAGAAACTAAATAAAACACACTTACTGCCCAGTTCCATATTGAATATATTATTTTATACAATGTTTTATGTATATTTATTAAATAATAAGCGAAAAACACGTGTATTTAATCTAAACAAGTCTCACTGATAAACCGATAAACGAAAACATAACCTATGTTATAAAAGCTGGTGAAATTTAACGTCATTGAAAATAAACGAAGTACATTAAATATCCACCAGAGGTTTTTAATAGCTGGCCATGTACTACTCTCTGGTGCTACTAGTCAAACGACAGAGTTGCATAGCTTTTTATATAATTTTTTTATACATCTTAATTATTTATTTTCTTTATTTATAAAAACAAATTTTACACCAGAAATCTGCAACACAGAACTCTGTCAAAGTAGAATTGCAAAATGATGAGAATGATGCATCTTCTAATAATTCTGTGACATCAAGTGATTGTGCTGTAATGCCTGAGAAGCAACATCATCCCATACAGATATCCGATGATGATAACGAAAAGATGCCACCCCCTGCAAAACTCTTAAAAAGTGTGTAATTCAAAACAATTTTATATAGTATACCATAACGAATACCATAATTATGAATACTTGAAAATGTAGGTACGAAATTACGGTCAACCCGTATGTACATTTATCCAAATTTCACTTTAGGCTTCTAAACTTTTTGAATACTTCAATTAAATAAAGATGAATATTTATGAACTCGAATTAACATGAAATAATAATATAAAAGTAGTGAATTTAAAAAACGAAGTTGAATTAATAATTAATTCACTATTGAACATACACCATATGTTTAATAGGTTATAATTAACCGGTATTTAAACATTTAAAAAAAAAAAGATGACTGTGATATGGACTGAATCATTTTTCGAAACTGAATGTTAAAAAAGCCCAACCAGAAGAGTCCTGGTCTGAATGCAATATTTCTAAATAAACATATTTTATCGGATTATTGCACCTATGCATTTCTCATAATTGTTTATAACAGGATTAGTTAACAAATGTTCAAATCTAAGTTAGTCTAAAACAAACAAAAATTAATCTGTAAATAACAATATTGTGATAAGACTGAAAAACTGTTCTTGTGGATTATTTTATATAAATATTTATGAATTGTCTTAGTAACATGCCCTGTTCTTCGCCATGAAGCTGAAAGGGATTCTTTTTTTAAAACTAAATTTCACCGATTCATCAAATAATTTACCGGATTAACAAATATTAACGTCAGTTCTTATAGTGGACACCAGGGTACCCTCACTTAGTGTACAATTCTTCAATGTCGCTTATGGCGCCCTCCGTCCGCCATTATTGGGTTAGTGAACTAAGATGCTCGGCGACTCAACATTTGAAGGGAATGAAGGGTGAAGGGAGTGCACTTAACTAAAGTTCAGTGCAGTTCAGTGATACCACATATTAAAACATAATATTTATATATATACATAAATATATATTATTATTGTAGTTTTATTTTGTGTTATGCTTTGTATCACTGTGTATACAATTATTTGCATTTGTTTAGTACTATACAAAAATATTATGTTTTAATATGTGGTATCACTGAACTGCACTGAACTTTAGTTAAGTGCACTCCCTTCACCCTTCATTCCCTTCAAATGTTGAGTCGCCGAGCATCTTAGTTCACTAACCCAATAATGGCGACTTATGGCGCCTAAAGCGACATTGAGTCGCCGAGCATCTTAGTTCACTAACCCAATAATGGCGGACGGAGGGCGCCATAAGCGACATTGAAGAATTGTACACTAAGTGAGGGTACCCTGGTGGACACGTAGTTTATCCATTATAATTATTTAACAGCATTCTTAGTAGATCAATTATTTTTAGTTTCAACAAGGATCATTGAAAATTCTAACTGCAACAGTTTACATTAGGTTTAAGAGATTGATTTGATATTTAACTTTATTATTAATTATAAATCAGTGTGAGAGGCCCTTTTACTTATATAACTTTTATTTTAATATTAAACTATAACAATTTTTACCTAACTGCACCTACATATATGACATATATTTTTACAAATTAACAAGAATTTCTAGTACTAAAAGTCAACCAGCAGCCGCCCTTTGCTAAAGGCAGTAAAGACCTGGGTTCCAATTCTAGGGGTTGCATGGTTCTCTTAGCTACAGCGATATCCATGTTTAAAACCACATTTGCAATACATGCTTTTGCTTGGACCATTGTGAATCTCATTCCTACAAAATAAAAATATTTGAATACAAATATCTCATTTATAATTTATTATTATAGCTATTGAAGTTACCTAAACAAAGTCTAGGCCCGTCTCCGAACGGATAGAAAGCATTCCTAGATCTCACTTTAAATTCCTCATCGAGAAATCTTTCAGGATCAAATCGTTGGGGATTCGGAAAATATTTTGGATCTCTGAAAATCGATAACGTAAAATAATTACATGGACTGGCATTGTATAACAATGCTCAGAAATTATATTTACAGGTGCAACGAGTATGAAGGTATGAAGATGGTACTTCCTTTGGTGATGGTTAGTCCATCAGCTGGACCGCCATTAAATGGTGGTAGAACATAGTCCTTGGTACAACGTTTAAAAAACCCAAATCCTCCTCGGTACTTTCTAATTGATTCTAAAAATAAATAAAATAATCAGTTAACGTTCAAATTGACGTTAATAAACGTACTCACCGTAAATCACACATTCGAGATACTTCATATCAATCAGAGCATCGTAACTGATTATCCCGTTGTGATGGGAGATGGCTTCCTTTATTTCGTTGCGTAACTTCCTTTGGATATCAGGATTTGCTGCTATCTGATAAAAGAAATCGTTGCATTATAGACATTTCTTTATAAAATCTTCATTTGTTTGTTTCTTGTGTCACTTTGCGATTGCAGTGTGACGAAAAATTACTTCGTAAAGTGCAAATGAGATTGTGGCGCTAGTCGTTTCAAATCCATCTGTTAGGAACCCAACTGCGTGTCCAGTAATGTGATCAAGATCGAAGTCTATAAAATAAATCAATAAAACTTGATGATTATTGAAATTTATCTTCTACTCTCCATCTTTGAAGGTGAAAATACAAAAACGGTAAACTGGAAATGATTGATAATGGGCTTGTGTCCTCATTTTCTAGTGGTCGATTTTTCAATTGTTAATTGAAATTGATGTTAATAAATGTGTATTGGCGTGTCTATTTTATTAAATATCCAAATATTGACAGAGATATAGCAATTAAAAATTTGAATTGTAGTTTTAGCGCTAGAAATGGCCAGCCATATTTGTATGACGTGAAATGCATTTTAACGTCAGTTATTTGTTAAGTAGGTCAGTGCTGTGGTAATGTTTTGTAGCTGTTGGTAGTCGAAATAATCAAGTCAAGTCAAAGAATAATAAGTTTTTATTTTATTGAACCCTGCTAAGGCAGACATAATATTGAAATTTTATTGTTCCTTGAAATAGCTGTAAATAATATTTGATATTTTGATATATAAATACATATAGCAGAGATTTATGAGCTGTAAGGTTGGTTACCTTACACAAGGATTTTGATGTCACATGCAATTGGAATGTGTACAACGTTGAATCCCTTTAATAATTAAAGAGACAAAATGACTTTTTTAATTGTTAATATCTCTTAATATATAAGGAGTTATTAAAAAATAATTGAACATTTGAGGTTCTAGTAACCCACTTTATCAATATATAGTACACTTTTATAGAAATTAAGACATAGGACACAAGCCCATTGTAAGTAAAAAAAACTTCTACCGTATTCAGTCACTTTGTCCTGTAGCTGCATCATCGAATTGAGAAAATCTTCGCGAACGACATTATTCTCTTTGCGATATTTGACAGTGTCCGAAATCACCTGTTTAAACCACTGAGAAACTTCTTCTGGAAGAAATCTACATTACAACATTAAACAGATTTTTAAAGTGATCAATTTATTCTTTATTATTCTATTTTCATGTACTTGTTAAAAATCTAAATAAAACAAACTTACCTTATTTTCAAAATATTACCTAAGCTTGGAATGATCATCAGTAACATCAATATAAAATCACCTGTCGGTGTCTTCTTAAACATTTTATTTCCCATTTCCCAAAAAATTGCATCAGGATTTAAAATGCAGTTTGCTTTTAAACCAAACGCACAAGAAGCTACTATATCCATTGTAAACTTCGCACACATCTGAAAAATAAAAATACATTTTATGAGGTTATGTACGAACTACGAAATAATATTCTTAAATAATACAAAAATGATCACCTCTTTTGCTTCAACTCCTACAGATTCTGAATCTTTATTTTGGGACAAGAATTTAACAAATTCATCGCAGACCTCTGATATCAGTGGATATACACTGCGAATCTGTTAAATTTAATTATATGTATATCATATATTCATTTCATCTAGATATGACAGATTTCAAACGAATGAACAAACCTTTCCTGAAGAATATGCAGACGATACGTGGTTTCTAACGATCTTCCATTGTTCACCTCTGACCAGAAAAAGGTTTTTAGAAATAATGTCATCAACTTTTTCATCTATATACATTGCATTATCTTGAAATGAATCGAAATCAGATGTCATAATTTTTTTAATTAGTGATGGTTCTCTAATGACCAGCATTGGCTCCGTGAATTTAAAAATTCCATAGTATGGTGCGTCACTAAAGCGTCTGGGAATATAATTAATTGTAGTTAGCTTGTGTTTAAATAAGGTCAAAAAGATGTTCGAGAGAAGTCAAACAAAATGGGACACTTATAATATCTTCCAAGCTAAAACAATCCTTCACGTTTTTTCATAGGTGTAGTTTTTCTCTCTATCTCTCCTGACTAATGATTTTTTAATTTTCCTTATTATGTTTTTGAAAATAACGGCATCTTATCGTTCTAGAGTCTCAGGCGAATTAGTCCACACAGTTGACATCTTCCATTGTTATAAGAAGGCCATTTTTCATTTCAGTGTATTTAAAATTATTATTTGAATATTAATAAACCAGCAGTGGTTTATGATTTAAAGAAAAATTGCTCAAATAAAAACACGAAACAAATAAAATATTTTACATAAATTAAATGGCTTACTTGTAGATATCATCAAGATTAACTGGTAAAGATTTTTTAAGGAGAAAGGTGTCCAAAAGATTTCCTACCAATGGCAGTGGTTCTGGACCAGGAATTCCTCTACGTTTCCAGTAAGAATTATGCCACTTGTTAAGTGCATACAAACCAACAATTAAAACACTGAATAATATCGCTGCAAACATTTTGAAGCACTTGTTATTGTAGTAAATAGACTGATAGGACATACACTGATTAGGAAGAACGATGGAAGACCTTATATAAGCTAATCGACTTTTGTAACGAATTGACCTCATTACTTTTTAGTTCGTTTGACCTTAAGATATATAAAAATTTCAAATGCAAATTGCAAATGAATTAAAGATTTGCAATAAACATTTTATGAAGGTACGATGTTCTTCTACTGTACTTTATACGAAACTTTTAATTATTTACTTAAAAAACCGAGTAAACCACATGTGCCTTAACTTAAGATTAACTGTGAATTGATAAACGGATTTTAGTATTATATTATATTTTAGTTATAAAAATGATAAAACAAGAAATTTAAATTTCTGAATATAAAACAGTCACAGGCTTGATAAATTAAAGTAGTCGTTAAATTTAAATGTGTTGTTTTGCTATTTATCTATTTTTAATTACTGAAGCAGGTATTCTATTTTGTTATATTTGGTAAACGAAAAAAACATATTCATTATTAAAAAAAATTCACAAAATTAATCAGATTTTTCTGAAGCGCTACCTAAATAAATTTTAATTGTATTGTCATATTCTAAAAATCAAAACCCTGCGCTTCTAAGTTTTTTCTCAGATTTTTAATCTGTAGATGTACAAGAAATATAATAAGTAAAATATAAAAAGTAAGAACTAGATAAGTAAAACAAATAAAAAGTTTGTTTAAATGAAAGGCAGTTTTTTGGAAAACGATAGCGTGAAGGATGAAACAAAGTGCAAATGAAGTGATAGATAGATTTATTATTAATGTGAGCCGCTCCCGACGACACTGCAATGTCGGGGCAACTCGTGGTAAAATATGGAGCAAGCCCCAACATTCACCTATTTCCAAAAATCAACTTAATATATTCAGGCCCTTGTTATACAAGAGCTATCAGATATTAAACTGATAAGAACAGATACTACACTTGATCTTAGCCAAAAGGCCGAGAAGCGATACCTGAAAATTCAAAAATAGTCATTCCTATGTACGAACCGGTATCCAACGCTCTCGGGATGCACAGCCGTATCTTGCGGAGTCTCGGTGCCTTTGAAGCACACGGACCGGAGTTTACTACATCTACTGTACATCCTACGAACTACGTGCTACAAATTACCATGTAACTACGGCAACTACAATATCTCTGTATGTAGCTGCATTTATTTCTGGATGTAATTAATTACAATCATAGACACCGACCATATGCTTCTCAGTAATGAGCCTAACCGTAAAAGATAATCCCAATTTTAGATTCGACTAACCAAAACAATAATTACGGTTTCAAGATTTTTTTAAATTATAAAAAATTATGACTATAGAATGAAATTAAATTTTAGAAATAAGACTAGATATAGTGTGTATTGAAAAATTTTCTTAACTGGTTTTACTTTATGGTACAAGAATCAGAAACGTATTCCTTTAATGTATAACGTAAAAATCTAAAAAGCGCTTTTTTATTAATTTTTATTAGACAAAGAATTGAAAACAATTTTTATTTATTTTATATATGATTTATTTTATAGAATATAAATTATAATATTACAACAATTTTAAAAATAAAATAACATTTAAATATTTGCTAATAGTAGGATAAAACCCTGTTCTCTTAATTAAAAATTCTTTGATTACGACTAAATTTAACAACAAATAACAAAAATATTTCTTCTATTTATTTACTGTGAAGGAAGGTGATTTTCACTATAATAATTAATACGAAGGTATAAATTTTCCAGTATTATATTTTAGTATTACATTCTCTTTATTAATATTAAAAAATCACAACTTCGTATCATAACACTTACTACCTTATTTCAAATGTATTACAATAGTTTAAATGTTTATTATAATTTGTGCATATGACAGTTTTAATATTTGTCTAATAACCTCATGAAAATCACCTTTTTTAAATCTTTTTAGAAATCCGTTTATTTTCAATATCTTTATTATTCTGTTGTAACATTCTCTAATTTTACCGGATGTTTTGTTAAATTATATCACATTTTCTTATCATCTTTCACAATATTTATCAAAATAAATAGAATCTATGCTATGTTAACACTATTAACAATAAATCGAGTTATTCTCCAAAACCAATATATTTAAGCCAAGTTATTTGTTAAAAATTCTGGAAAATATTATCAATAAATCAAGTATGTAATTGATATATCTTTTACTTAAATCAGGTTAACACTACATATGAATTATTTAATATAATGAAGAACACAGCATGAGGAAAAAACATGGCAGGTCTGTGATTAACCTATCAACAAAGAAACAAATCCCAGTCAAATAATAAAACATCGCTCTTCTCCACCACACCAATTGGAAGAAATAATATGGAAGGATTAGTCGAAATAAGCAATAAGATTGTGAACCATATCTTAATTTCTATAAAATTGCACTATATCTTCATAAAAAATTGGTTGGCTATCAGGACCCCAAATATCCAATTATTTTTAATAAGACAATATTATAAAACATATTGACAATTATAATAGTGATTCCAGACCCTTAATCATTAAAGAGATTAAAAGTTATAAATAGATATATACCCTCTTCTCTTCTAGGTATTGCTATTTCTTTTATACAACAGAGTGTAAACAGCTAGGTTCTGTAACCCAATATTATTTTTTTTAAGATTATTGTAAACAAAGAAAAATAATCTCGGTTGCTTAATTGTTTTGTGACACCATAAGCAGAACTAATACAAGTGGAAAAACATAAATTCAAATTTTAAATAGATAATCTCTAAACAAATAAATATGCCAGTATTCATATATGCAATTCAAAATTAAAAAAACAAAACTAAAAAATGAGTTCACAAGCCCATTATTTAAATTAACATTTATACGGAAATTATAGTAAGAGAAGTAAGTTCAGGTATTACATTTTTAACAATGGGCTTGTGTCCTCATTTTTTAGTGGTCGATTTTTCAATTGTTAATTGAAATTGTTGTTAATAAATGTGTATTGGCGTGTCTATTTTATTAAATACCTAAATATTGACGGAGATATAGCAATTAAAAGTTTGAATTGTAGTTTTAGCGCTAGAAATGGTTGGCCATATTTGTATGACGTGAAATGCATTTTAACGTCAGTTATTTGTTGAGTAGGTCAGTGCTGTGATAATGTTTTGTAGCTGTTGGTAGTCGAAATAATCAAGTCAAGTCAAAGAATAATAAGTTTTTATTTTATTTAACCCTGTCAAGGCAGACATAATATTCGAATTTTATTGTTTCTTGAAATAGCTGTAAATAATATTTGATATTTTGATATATAAATACATATAGCAGAGATTTATGAGCTGTAAGGTTGGCAGCGGATACGATGTCACATGCATTTGGAATGTGTACACCGTTGAATCCCTTTAATAATTAAAGAGACAAAATGACTTTTTTAATTGTTAATATCTCTTAACATATAAGGAGTTATTAAAAAATAATTGAACATTTGAGGTTCTAGTAACCCACTTTATCAATATATAGTACACTTTTATAGAAATTAAAGACATAGGACACAAGCCCATTAGTGTTGTTAGTCAATCATTCTCCAGTTGTAAATATTTTATTGACAGTTCTGTATCAGCTCGTTAAGGAAAACCCTCTAAGGTGTCAGAGAAGAATAACTCGATAAACCTTTAGTCAACGTGCTGATTATTTATATAAGTAGATATATTTGATAATATTAGATTATATATGTATATATAAATAAAAACTAAAAACATGCACCCGATAAGTTCGTAGGATGATATATGTAGATAGCACCACTATCTAGAATCTGTATAATTTTTAGATAGTATCAACCTTCAAACGATATGAGTCAAAATTTCATAACATTCCGACCATTAGTTTACTAATTACAGTAGTTTTAGAGACGCTATTTTTATAGTTTTCAAAACAATGGAAAAATCTGAATTTCGTGTATTAACATCTATATGTCATCCTATGAATTATTGAGTGATGGGTTACAAGATTTTTTATTTTAGTGAATATAGGAATATGTATATACTTGTATATAAAAAAACATCAGCTATAAAAATTGATTAATTCCTATATTCTCCGATCTGTGTTAACCACCTGTAATTTATAGTATAGTGGCTTTGTTAACTTATACTACTCGTACAGTGCGATCTAAGTAATAATTATATTATATTTATATTATTAATATTACATATATTAATATTATAGATATATTTATATGTTTTGTTAGACTCATTTAATACAAACCCGCATGAAATCAATAATTAGCAACTTAACAAATAACAACATCAATAGAAAAAATCAAGCAGTAATTATTGAATAAGTAGTATCAGTTTAGTTTGATTACAACATTGTTTGAAAATAAAACAATCTAGAAATATTATATTTCGATAAACCTTTTCAAAATAAGATTTTAAAGCAATGTCAATTCCACATATTATTATGTTTTCTAAGAATGCAATTAACATGACATTGATAAATCAAAAATAAATAAAACAGAATAGCAAATATAATAACAATATTAATAAAAATATAAAGTAAATATTGGTTATAAAAATATAATTGTTTTATTTATTTAATTGATAAATAATCAGTAGGTTTAAATCTAAAATAAAATAAATGTAAACAAATTACAAAAACATGACATGAAAACATGAAATGTTTATTTCTAGATATTTGTAATACTTTATTAGATTATGTGTTCTTATCATTAATGATATCATAACCTACACCAACTGCTAGCCTACCTCAATATTGGTGGAATTCTAAATGATACTTACCTATATTAACAGCATTGAAAATTACCATCATAATATTAAGTTAGTGAAGAGATCGAAACCTGTTTTACAATTTTTCCTGATAAGGAAATTCTATTTTTCTATAATATGTCATATTTTTATAGTGACTTAATAAACAGAAAAAGGCAGGCAGTTTTATTCAAACAACACATGAAATTCACATTTTTTCATTGTTTTGAAAATTATTTAAAGTAACATCACTAAATTTTCAGTAGCTCGTAAACTAATGGTCGAAAAGCTATGAAATTTTGACACATATCGTTTAAAGGCCATCTATATGTTATTCGACGCATGTAGAGAGTGATGTGTTATAATCTATTTACTGAAATAAGTGATACAGTTAACTTACACTTAGAGTAACTATGTAATTATATATAATTTAATACGGTTATGTTGCATTTATGTATTCATATATCTGCTACATACATTTTACTTATATGCTTCATTTAGAATACATATTTTTTCTTTCAGCAACTTAAATTAAATATTCTATAAGAACGTTGTTTGAATAAAACAAAACATAATCATTTTCATAGTCTTCATTATACCATTTTACATAACATTCTTCAGTCGAATTATAAATATCTAAACTATATTAACATTTAAACTAAAAATTTTAAAAATTCACTCGTTTACCTAACATGTATGAGTGTGGAATATTCTTCATTTTTAATTTCATAAAAAAAAACGTTACTTAAATTAAGAAACATCTAATAAAACACATCTAAAATCAAACAATCTGATATAATTTGTATATATCTCATCTAATGGAACCTTGTGAGAGGAATCTCTGTCATCGGTGGCTGCTGACCATCAGATTGGGGCGCTTGAGGGCTGTCAGGGGCAATCGCAGGCCCCGGTGCGTGCTGTCAGCAACCATTACGTAAATTAGCGCTTGAAATCTCGTTACTTTCAACCCAACGCGCAACCTAAGCAATCAAATTAATTAATTACCCACCTAGTTTTCCATAGTAACAAACATACACATACAAGCAAACTGAAATTCGTTTAATTTATTTCTGTTAAAGGATACACGCCTGGTAGCTATGCAAAGCAATTAACAGAATCAATTGAATTGGATCAAACCTTTTACATAAATATATGTTCTTAGTCCAGTTGTTATTATATAAATAAGAAAAACGGGCATTGACCCTATTTAGTTTTAAAAATATTATTTGTTTTATGCATATCATAGTTTGTTTTGATGCAGATGAAATTACTTTTTATAAATGAATTAAAAAAACGAACGAATTGCATATGATTTACTAGGTATAAACTACACAGTTGAAAAGAGTTAGATGTTAAAAGATTTATTATGTTTATACATAAATAAAGCACAATGCTTCTTCTTTTTTAAATTCACGATTCTTACAATTTAGAAAAAAGAAAGAACGTACCTCCAATGGCATTTCCGGCTTTGCCTTGTCACTGTACGAAAGCTCAACATCCGTTATTGTTTTAGGGCCTAAAGGAAAGTCAAGCAAACCACGAATAACATCTTCGGCGTTGCAAGCAATAACCCGTTGCTTACACACGGCAATGGCACGAACAAACAAATCCGAGGGAGTGATGAAGCGGTGCTCCATGAAAATACTCTGCTCATCCCAGTACACAATCTACAAAACGTTTAAATTATTAATAAACCTATGATTATGATTAAGCAAAATATATTATAATTCGTTTTATACCTTCGATACCACTTTAAACATAGTAAATGGTCTGATAAATCTTCTGTATCTAATTGTAGCAGATCCTTGTACAACTGCGCCTCCTTTTGCACGAATTGCTCTGTATAATCCAGTCCTCTCGTAGAAATCCACACGTGCAAAATCAAGCTCTCGGAGGTAGCGAGCATTATTCATATGATACAGCAGAGTGTCGACGTCAGTGGTAAGACAAACACCTAATGGAAAGATTTTAAAACGTTAAATACGCCTAGGAATAATTGTTCAGCAACACAAGTAACACAAATAAATGTTTTACTTATACCAAGATAAGAATACTTTAAAAAATACGTAATTTAGATATAATTACGTGTATATTAGATATCAGCTAATGGAAATCCTTATGGCAACCAACCTGTGACAATAATATAGTACTTTACAGTCAATAAAGTTACAGAACCGCGCTATTGAAACCAAATTATTATTATTGATAACACGAAATATAGTTACAAACCGGAAGTATCTGTATGTCCATTATGGTACATATAATACAGTATACAGCAATGAGCAAGGTAACGTACTGGCACCAGAGAATCAATAACAAGTAAGCATTTAAAGACACAATTATAATGTTTTGTTACCTTGGTGCGTTATAATAAAAGGCTATTAGAATAATTGAAGACCAACATTAAGAATTAAAATTCTGTATTGATATAATGTGTATCGTAGATACCATTGTCCAGTAGGAATATTACTTATATACGAATATAATTGAAAACAACCATAGTTGCAATCTTGCTATAGTTCAAAGTACGAGAGGTCGACGGTTACTCATGCTTAAAAGACGTTATAAGAGCCGTATAAATCTACGATGTGATGTTAAATTTATACAGCACAACTAGTTTTAAGCATGAGTCACCGCCGAACTCTCATAAGTTAAACTATACTTCCTAGACCTCTGACTTTCGCAAAAATATATCTGCTTTAAAAATATTTAAGTCGAAATTTAAATTTTTCGTATATCGAGACTAATCTCTGATACAATGGTAAGATTATGATGTCAGATTTTTGTTTGAAATTTTTTTTTTACTTTTTCTCTATAACTTTTAATTCGTAAAAGATAGAAAGTTGAAATTTGGCATGTGTATTACGGTGTTCAATGCTAACATTTTTTGAAAATTAGTAATTCAAAAATTGATAGAATGAGAATATTAGAGGGCCCGGTGGAAACTTGGAGAACAATCAAATTTTGGATTATTTAATAATGAAATATGTTATTAAAAAAAAAAATTCCAAATTTTATTTGAGGAAACTGGGGCAGTTTTTGCCAACGGTAAAAATTGGGCTAGAAAGTTGAAATTTTATATATGGTATGGCACTTTGGTACCTAATTTACAAATCGAAAAAAAAATCCCAAATTTTGAAAAAAAGTTGATCAAATAATAAACAAATTGAAAAAAATATTTTTTTTAGTCAGTTTATATAAAAAATTATATGCTGTTATATGTAAGATTTATATAGAACGAGTTAAATATTTCAATTTAAAAATGGAATTAAAATTTGAAATGAAATTCAATTCACACACAAAAGACAGGCGTCGCTTCCGACGGGGGCAATCAGTAGTGTGTGGATATTTGCCAATTGTGGATTAAAAAAAACATGGCCATCTTTCAAACACTTTCATAATTTCAAGTTCATACAACTACTGAATTTTATCGGCAAATATAAGGCCTCATAAAAACTAATATTACTAATATCCAAAACAGATCGACGACCGAATTAGGTGTGTATACGTTATTTTATTTTACTATCTTCAAAATATATAAATTGTTGCACCTTCAACTATATCGTACGAGTATATTTAGTAACAATTAAAAATGCAATGAAAACAAAAATATATTTTTAGTTTATTCAGCAAAATATATGATGACTTATCAGTTATCGGGCAGGTGTAGGCTGCTCTAGTAGCAGTTCTAGGTATTTATTTGTTTGTAAATTCATAATTGTAGTTAATTATTTAGAGATACGAAGCCAGTTATAACATAGTGTTTAAATGTATAAACCATAAACTATATCACGCGATATGACTAAATAGTTGTAACATTAATATGTTATCGTTTAGCGTAACGATTTAAAAATATTAAAGATAAATCCAAGTTGACATGATACAAACGAAATTCTTAATTCGAAAACTTGAAATATGTTTAAATGCTTCTATCGCATGATAAGAAGAGATTTCAGAATTCTTGAAGACGTTTAATTGTTTATTAAATTCGTCAAATATGGTATATGATACGAAAATATTTAATTAAATAAAATGTTTAAGATTATGTAATTACATTGAAAACAATTTTAGTAAATAATTAATTAATCGTAAATCATTCGATTTAGAAAGCATGCGCCTAGAGAATTGTGTCTTTCGGTAGTCTAAATGTATTTTGAAGACGAGGTGTGTATACTTTCCAAGATGGTAAGCAAACTGGGTGACAGAATTTGTATATATTTGACATGGGGTGCGTTCCACTAAGCGTTCACAAAAATCACGCTCACGACCGCAGTTTCTCCCGTCTACTTGCTTCCGAACGGAATAGATTATGGAGCGCTTTGAATGGTTTTGAGCGTTGAAAAAATAAGGATTGCGATAGTTGATTAAATAGCTCTGTAACAAAAACTTTATCTACAAACAAAATTAATTTTTCATAAAAGAAATATGTTCTAAATGATAATGAACATTGTTTATTTATTAAGTTAGGTTATGGTATGAGGAAAAATGAATAAATGACAGTTAAATATGAATTAAAATTAATTATATTAAGCTTATTTAACATAATTATATAATAAAATAAAATCCAATAGAATATCTCTTTCCGAATCATATAAAGTAATATTTTCTGTCAGTGTCATCTTTAAGTTTTGCGTTATGTTTAAACAACGACCACTACGACCCAACTCTTCAGACGCTTAGTGGATCGTACCTACGGTAAGTGCCTACAGTGCTACCAACTTTCGGAAAAAAATAATTTTACAAAATAAATACCGTGAGCCTTTTAATCCTGTACAAATACCCGTTACTCTTTGAATACACCTGGTATATTTAAACATCAAAAATTATTTTCTCTTGTATTTATATCCTAGACACAAGAAACAATTATCAGTAGCATAACGCCAACACAGTTCTCCCCTTCAATCTACCACCACTTATTGATCCTTATTTCATCATGATCACGCAATTTACTAATAACCGTTAGAGGGTTTCTTGACAAGGCAATTCATCCAGAAGCCATTCAATCTACTAGGTCAACCTCTAAATGTTATCAGGGTTATTACTCGAAGGAAGAAATTCGCCTGCTCTCACCCCCCCCCCTCTCTCTCTCGCCCCTCCCATGTGACACGGACTTGTTGACTTATGTAACATTGAACTAGACTGGGATGTTAGATGTCAATTATTTCCTTCCACTTAATATTTCCTTGTTAATATTTTTAACTAATATTTTTTTGGTGAAAAGTGAAATTCTGAGAAACAAAAGCAAACACTTTGCTGCAATTGATACATCCTGTGTTTTTTCATGTTATTTGCACGGAAATATCAACACGGAAATTCTTCAACATGTTTGACTTTTGTATGTTGACATTTGACATTCTCGACAGACTATCCGTCTCGGGAGAGTTTATGATTTTATCAAAATGACGTCACAGTTAATGATATTAATCATATTATATTCTGTGTGATACATATTCATAAAGTTGTTTCATAATCGTACGAACTAATTTAATTAATACAAGTCTAATAGGTCACATATTATTGTACATAACAAAAATACCCAAAACACAAAAAGAAAGTGGCACACGTCATGAACGAATTCACAGAAGAAGACGCATAGAGGAGAGCTTTATATTGAAGGTGATAATAAGTCAAAATAAAATGTTTTACAGCGTTAGTCTCGTTATTTAATAGCAGCACCTCAAAGATTAATGTATTAGTTAAAATATTGTGTGTGTCATATCCAACAAATCTCTTAAAAATGATCTTCATAGCAAGAAGTCTGGGCCAGGGCATGTTAGAAAAATTTATGGTAAATATAATTTTCTTGGAAGAGTCCGCAAAAATTTGAGAGTTTTACCAATATCAAAATGGGATTGTGTCCTTTGTCTTAATTTCTATAAAAGTGTACTATATATATTGATAAAGTGGGTTACTAGAACCTCAAATGTCCAATTATTTTTTAATAACACCTTATATGTTAAGAGATATTAACAATTAAAAAAGTCATTTTGTCTCTTTAATTATTAAAGGGATTCAACGTTGTACACATTCCAAGTGCATGTGACATCATAATCCTTGTGTAAGGTTACCAACCTTACAGCTCATAAATCCCTGCTATATGTATTTATATATCAAAGTATCAAATATTATTTACAGCTATTTCAAGGAACACTCAAATTCCAATATTATGTCTGCCTTAGCAGGGTTAAATAAAATAAAAACTTATTATTCTTTGACTTGACTTGATTATTTGACTACCAACAGGTACAAAACATTACCACATCGCTGACCTACTCAACAAATAACTGACGTTAAAATGCATTTCACGTCATACAAATATGGCCGACCATTTCTAGAGCTAAAACTACAATTCAAACTTTTAATTGCTATATCTCCGTCAATATTTAGATATTTAATAAAATAGACATGCCAATACACATTTATTAATATCAATTTCAATCAACAATTGAAAAATCGACCACTAAAAAATGAGGACACGAGCCCATTACCTCAAAAAGTATGTAAATTAACAAAATCAATTTTATTTTACTTTTCTGTTTGCATTTATTTATCTTTACATATTTTTTATTTAGTCTCAATATAGATTACAACAAATATGCCCAAATCTTAAGTTCATTCGTTTTATCTCTATCAATCTTCACATTTTGTAAGTTCTCTCAACAATTTTCAAATTCATAATTCATAATAATTTTTCCATTGTTTTCTAAATACTGCTATCTGCTAAATTTACTGCTTTTTCAATTTAAATATTTAAAATAATAGGAAATCTGAAATGGAATCTGAAATTTTAGCATCCTCATTGAAATTTTCCGTGAACCCCACGTGATTTTGGAAAGGTATCAAATACATCTTTCCACAATTTCTATATGTTGCTATTCATTGTGTAATTTTTTTATTTTAGTAAATTAACGATTAAAATTGTCGCCATGAATTGTACTGAAAGCTCTAAAAGAAAAGTGGAAAAACACGGCTATATTTATTCTTTATGACTTAAAGATTTAATTTTCTTTGAATGAATACATCAAAATATGCCAGCTTTTGCAATTATGACAGTTTTAATTTTGCGATTTTTACAAAAAGAAGAAGTTTATAATAAGCTTACCTGTAACCTCAGTTGTGTCCAAAACGTGACATTTCTTCTTGCAGTACCTGGCTAAGACCACACAAATACACATTCTTAGGAAGTAGTGGAGCTCCAGAAGAGCATACAGTAAAACAACGGCAGCCAAGGCAGCCCCCAGGGCGTAGCACCAAATCATTTTTGTTTTAAAAAAACAGAACACGAGATTTTAAAAGAAAGGCTACTGCTATATTTATTTTATAGAAATTTTTAATTTAAATGTCAATTACTTTCTATTTTATAATATTAACTATTATTTTCATGATTTTATTTTTCAATTTATATATATTTTTCTATTAGATGTGACATTTAAATGTTTAAATTAAATTAGAAGTGTATTTAAACCTACATTTTTATTTTTAGATTTAATATATTAAATTATAACCCAACATTTACTATATTTTGTTTATAATTCTATCTAAATAATCAATATTCCATTTTTAAACACAAAAATAATGTAAATTACAAATCAATTTCACTAGGCACACAACAGTCGAACGTTTAATAAAATTTGACAGGTCCTACAAACGTATTGTTCAACAATAGTTATATTTTGTAAGCAACGTATTATTTCTAACGATATACACAGCGAGTCTGTCAGATTATGCGCAATGCGGTCTGTAGAACTGATGCCAAGGGGAAGGGGGCAACGATTCCTTGCGCTAGCAAAATTCTCGATTCTCGAGTTCTCGCTGTCCAAGGGAAAAGTAGAGAGTGCGCGCGCAATACCTTTTTCCTGGTGATTGATCGTATCCAAAATTCAATCGGGAGATGTTTTCTTAAGAAAATAAATGAATAATAAATATTTAGGAGCTTTTTTAGGTTTCTTTATAATATAATTAATTAATAGAAACCATTTACAAAAACAAATTCGATTATTTAGTTGCTTGTAAGAGTTTTGTTTTATGATATTGATCATGTAGGCTTCATTTTTAGTAGGAGAGGCTCAGCTTTTGAAATTCATGTTCTTATTAAGCATTACTCTTTGACTGTACATGAGTGTGTACACCTACACATAGATATTTTAGACTGCTGAGATTCTGGTACTACTCAGCTTCATAGGTTAGCACTCTCTCAATGGCACATGGATGATAAGCCAAAGTTGTTCTCTATACTTAGTGATAAACATTATAATTTCGTCTTTAATAATTTAGGGTTAGGGTTCCCAAACTGATACAGACTACTTGTAACGCTGATTATTTTCAGTAGGGTGTACTAGAATTGTTACACATTAGCACACTTTATTATTAGAACAAACTTATAACTCGATCTTTAAGTCCCTCCGCACACGAGTCGAGTGATTGCAAACTAGGCGAGTCGTGTTTCGTGACTATAGAATTTTTAACAATAGCATAATAGGGGATTTGATTGTGTCGTATTTGTATATATTTATGTATTTAAATAGTATTTGTGCACATCTCTGCTCATGATGTCACCATCAAAAGCATGCCCTGCGACCGAGAAACATAGCGCTCAAAACGTGCTTAAAACCAGTTTACTTTCGTTCGTGCAGTGTATTTTCTTTCACTCGTATACACGTGCGTTCTCTCACTAACAACACAGTTCCATTCTCATTCGGTTCTGGCAGATCGGTTTGCAATCAGTCGACCCGTGTGGGGGCGGCTTAACAATGCACTACTGTGTAGAAAGAGATTAAAGTACATATTATATCCCAGTAAACATTTTGGAGTAAATTCTACTTAATTTCTATTACATATCATGAATTTTTTGTCTGGAACGTGTTCGTTTTCTATTCAGTCGTTCATAGGAAAGGTCTTTTTTATGAGCTACAGACATTGCAACGACGGTTCACTGCTGAATTAAAAGCAGAGTAGGTTTATGATTTATGACCGGATAATAAAAATATACCCATGTGGGAAAGAAACAGAAATACTTAATGAATGATGTTGGAAAAAGAAAGAATATTATTATGAAAAACTAACACAAAATCTGTGACAGGTAGAGAACTTGTAAAGCGTTAGAATAGAATTGTACGAGTGACTCGAACTTCACCAAATAGGACACTTCACCAAATTGTTTACTGGGATATCTGCACGTTTTCATCTCTTTCTTTCTCTTTCCGTCATCGTTTCATTGTTCATGATCTCCTACATACAAAAATTATAAGAGGAGAAACGCTAACGTGTTCTAAAGGGAATCGTAGATATTTCCATTAAGCTGGGATATATACGTCTCCGTAAAGAACGTATACGGAATACAGAACCCAGTAAACAATTTGGTGAAGTGTCCTATTTGGTGAAGTTCGAGTCACTCGTACAATTCTATTCTAACGCTTTACAAGTTCTCTACCTGTCACAGATTTTGTGTAAGTTTTTCATAATAATATTCTTTCTTTTTCCAACATCATTCATTAAGTATTTCTGTTTCTTTCCCACATGGGTATATTTTTATTATCCGGTCATAAATCATAAACCTACTCCGCTTTTAATTCAGCAGTGAACCGTCGTTGCAATGTCTGTAGCTCATAAAAAGGACCTTTCCTATGAACGACTGAATAGAAAACGAACACGTTCCAGACAAAAAATTCATGATATGTAATAGAAATTAAGTAGAATTTACTCCAAAATGTTTACTGGGAAGCTTGGTCTCATGATAAAGTGTACTACTACGAAATATCTCTAATAGATACTACTGACTATAGTCGCTTTAGTGTTGGAATTAATAACCTTAAAGTGTATTACCTCAAAGAATATGTATTTAAAAACTGTATTCTGTATAAAAAGTATTTTTCCACTAAATTAATCAAAATTAAATATCAAAAAACATTTAAATTTAAAACAGTTTATGTAATACAGTCATAAATACTAAAAGTATGTATTATCATGTATGTATTACATTAAATATTCGCGATAGTTCAGAATAAAAACAACAGAATCATTTTGGTTTTTCAAGGCAATAGTTTTCTTGTACGGTTTTTTTGCCCACCAAAAAAAATCTATTTATTATAACATGTGATTATATAAACAAAACAAATGCGTGTGGTCCACACTGAACACTTTTTATTAACGCAGACTGCCCGGGTCTCTGTCATCGTCTGCAATAGTCAGACGAAAACAAATACCATATTAATCATGTCGATCAGGTATTACAATTTACTATAAAAAAGACAGGAATACTAATTATTTTTATTTTATAGCACTTTTGTCATTGTTGTTTTTTTATTTGCTAATTGTTGATGAGGATTTCTTATTTATACTTATGTAATCTTCATCTGCAACCTTTTTCGATACAATTCTATATCTGATATTTATAAGATTTATAAAGTATATTATCAAGCCCAATATATATATATAAGCCCAGCTATAAATAATATGCCATTTCTTTTGCACTCATTGTAGTATAATAGAGATTACAATGGGCTTGTGTCCTATGTCTTAATTTCTATAAAAGTGTACTATATATTGATACAGTCAATTATTCAATTATTTTTTAATAACTCCTTATATGTTAAGAGATATTAACAATTAAAAAAGTCATTTTGTCTCTTTAATTATTAAAGGGATTCAACGTTGTTCACATTCCAAGTGCATGGACATCACAATCCTTGTGTAAGTTTACTAACCTTACAGATCATAAATCTCTGCTATATGTATTTATATATCAAAATATCAAATATTATTTACAGCTATTTCAAGGAACAATCAAATTTCAATATTATGTCTGCCTTAGCAGGGTTAAATAAAATAAAAACCTGTTATTCTTTGACTTGACTTGATTATTTGACTACCAACAGCTACAAAACATTACCACAGCACTGACCTACTCAACAAATAACTGATGTTAAAATGCATATCACGTCATACAAATATGGCCGACCATTTCTAGTGCTAAAACTACAATTCAAACTTTTAATTGCTATATCTCCGTCAATATTTAGATATTTAATAAAATAGACACACACAATATACATTTATTAACATCAATTTCAATCAACAATTGAAAAATCGACCACTAACAGATGAGGACACAAGCCCATTTATTTGAAGGAAACAGGATACGCATAGTGCCGAATTAAGGGCTTTTAAAGCAGTTATAAAGTAATAAGATACGACCCTACTAGATGAAATATTATTATTTCATTTAAATAAAAGTTTTCATAATGTAAGTTAACATCATGTTTTGTGTTTTACGTAACTGGTAACACAGTAATTGTTATTTGTGTCACATTGAAATTAAATATGAAATATTTTTATTAGAAATACTTGTAGCTTTTTTAAATTTATAGTAAATTATTTTAAAATATTGCAACATATTTTAAATCGGTAGATTGTTGAAACAATTTTTCAATGCCCGCTAAACATAGGTTGCCAACGACTGTTAATAGATGTGTTGTTATAATAATTATGTATTAAATAAATGCACGAATGTGTAAAGAGAAAATAACCTTCAAAAAATCTCTTCAACATTGCATGTAAATAGACCATAATAGAAAATAGAGGTACAATGTCCTTGAAAGTACTTGACTTATCTAACATTCTCTCAGTCATTTGCGAAACGAAGCCGTGGAAATTCGTGGAACAATAAATTGCTATGTTAAATATTTAGTATTAACGTTTGACTTTCTGATTAAATAAGCTGTTAAATAATATGTACATGCCTTTCAGTACTATTGTCATTAAATTGACTATCTTCCTGACACAAAACATGAATGTTACCTAGAGAACATACATATAATGTTTCATTCATATAACATTTTGCCTGAGCAAACCAAAAAGGACTTTTTAATATTTTATTATCATTAGAAAGGTCTTCTTAAGAAGTTTTATGAGGATGTTAATACGCAAAATGATATATTATTTTTTAGAAAGTCAAAAAGTAAAACCGTTTACGTAACAAGTAATTTTTGTTATGTTAGATTTCCTAGAGTTATTAGAAAAGATTTCATTAGCGCCTGAAATACACACTACAAGAATAACATGGTATTAAACTTGAAAGTTGTATCACAAGAATAAGTATTCTTACCAAATAGAATCTATAAATATGAATTAGCATTATAGTTTTTTTCAGTATCCTTGCTTGCACACAAAAAGAATAGTACCGTCTTCGCTTGTGCGTGTTCAAGATTCAAGACCTCGGATTAGAATCAATACCAAACAAATATAAAAGAATCATTCTATACCAGATTTCGTTGTAAGTTTTAAGAGTACCTCAATACATTCTTATTTTATGTATAGTAGGTAAAAGGAGAGATGCTAAATTATATATGTATAGATGCAGATATATGTATAGTAACTATAAAAGTAAAAAACAACCAACAGTAGCTGGAACTTTATTGATGATTAAACGATACTGTTAACAATCAAAAGGGTTGCCCGATGTAGAAATTACAAGACTATAGTTAACTTAACGATAACGTTTATCGTTAAAACAGTTAAGGATTATGTGTAGTTCTTTTTCCAGCTTGAAGCAACTTATTTGAATAAAATAATTGATTGTTTTCTTACTTAAAAACTTTATTAGGTTTTTCATTGACTACCAATTATTAAATAACAGGATTTACTACAAACAGAGATTTTATGTTAGAAAAATACGTATATCATAATAAATAGGCAAACATAAACATTTTCTTGTAATTTATTATTCATTAAAAATATCAAAGAAGAATGGAGAGTCATCTGGATTATACCGCGTAAGTGGTAAATCATAAGGCAGTGGAAAAGGCGGAGCAGAAGATGTAGTATCCAAGGGAAGTAAGTCGGTGCCAGTCTAGAATGAAAAGCAACTTAATTTGGTAACAAGAAATAACTAAGGTCAGATAATAATAGGATAGAAAGTTCAAACCACAAATTGAGGAAGATATAATACACCAACTTCATACGACATTATGCGTAATGGCGGATCTAATTTTGGAGTTTTATTCATAGAACCCCAAGCTGCTTTTGACAAATTTCCGGACGTTAAAACGAACCAGTGAAGTCCATTTGGTTTATTCAAGCTTCCAGATATTCGTGTATAGCATTTTATATGTGGAACAGCTTGCGTACGATTTCTAGATTTTGCACGCCACTGGCTAATGATAAATAGACAAATATATCACAATAATGTTTACTATTAATTAATTTCTAAGTTATTATCTTTTCACATACTGTAAAATAGACATAATCCATGTTTGTTTTTCGTGAATACTTCTCGTATATGGTAGGCAGCCTCCTCCTAATAAACCATCATGACTTGCTCTTACATTAGCGAAGCTGGGGTATATCATTTTAAAAGGTGGTAAAGAACGTAGTCCTGGAGGAGTATTTGTTCTTGAAGCACTTGTCAGAAACTCTCCACCAGCCCAAGCCTAATATTTAAGAAGAACAACTTTAACAAATTAATTCAATTTATACAAAACTTTGTTATACACATAATTTATTTAATATTTAATCGTATACCGTAGGATTTGGGCCCAAGCTACCAATACTTGAACTTTGTGCAATAACTGTATCAGCTGCATTTGCTTTACAATACTTATTAAGGAGAAACGATAATCTTGTGTGTCCATACCGTGATTGGTCTACACCTCGATGACCTCCCGGTATAGAAGGCATCAGAAATACGCTAAATAAGGATGTTATCAATATAAAAATTTAAATTTACTATGAACTAAATACAATTACTATTACCACTTACTTAATGGCACTGAAATCAGTTTTTCTAATTCTTGAGATCCATGATTGCAAATGGGTTATTTTATATGATATGAGATATCTCAATAAATCATCCCTAAACCCAGTTGGGCTTTCTCCTTGTCTTGAGTCCCATACTTCATCCCCTAGTGAAGGTAATGTTGGGCTGATCCACAACCTAAATTGACCTACGTATTAGTTATGAATTTTTACAAGAAAAAGTCTCACAAAAGAAATAGTCACCCTTGTGTCCTATTTTCCCAATCTGGTTCATAAAGATTAGCCGTTGAAATCACAACCCTCATCGATCCGTCTTTATAACCGAATAATGCCATCTTACTAAAATAACAGAAAAAATGTTTTTCTAATTAGTTTCGTATTAGATTTAATTAGGCAGTTTTTAATTAGGATTATCATACGTGTGATGTTTTCCAAAAGGGCTTGCCATTTGAACTTTAACAGAAGTCACATTTGGACATCCACTGTTCACTTCGAGCAGTTCTGGAGTTTCCTCGCCGTATAAAATCAGAAGTGGTTTCTTGCTGTAATGTTATTAAAATGTACAATTTTAAAGTATTAAGAAAAAGAAGATCGATAAGAACTTACTTATTTTCGGAAAAATAATATTGAGCTAAGAGCCAGCCTATATCCACCATAAAATTAATTTGAACGGAAGATTCAAGTTCTCCCAGGCTTTTATCTAAGAGTTCTGTTAAAATAATAAAATATTATAAATATTTTACAGAATGAAAATGCGTATTATTATATCCCAGCGACATCCTCTAAAAGCCATATTAACCTTGAAAAGTAACAGATAAGGGTTCATTATGCGTAACTTTTGCATCTGTAACAGTTGTCAAAAACATATAGTAAGGAGCAGCTGCTTCTAATTTCGCTGCAAATCCTCCAGGAGGTACCCGCACTTTTAAGTATTGGTCAGCAGAACGAATAATTCTACTCTCTTCTTGTTCAGTAATTTTTGTAAATTTTCTACTTTGTGTATTTGTTTCATCCTGGGGTTTAAAAGAATTTGTTCGTTTATCATAAACATTATTTGCTGGTTTTGTTTGAATTTTACTTGTCGAAGGTTGAGAATCCATTGCAGTATTTTGTGGCTTTTGTTCATTTCTAACTGCAGATGTAGTAGGCATTTCTTCTTCAATCTTCGTTGCTTTTACAGTACTTTCTACATCTCTGGTTGGAAGTTTATTATTTGCGACTAATATTTGAAGCTGGTCTTGTATTACGTCTTTAAACATCAACAAATTGCTTGGTATTTTAAATTCACTTGCACCATCCCAATCGTACAGTATGTTTTCTACTAAGAAATAACAAAACATTATAAAGTGTTAAAACACATTTTAAAAACAATGTTATTATAATCATAACTTACAATGAGGATGGCTATACTCCATTAAATGTGTTGGATTTTTTCTGTAGCATTGTGTATCATACATACATCTATTTCTGGATTTTAATGAAGAAGTGTCAGAGTTTTGCGGGACTGTCAAACAAATGCTTCATTATGCATTTTGTTACAAGAAAAATTTAAATAGAATAATAATTTTGGAAATACATACAAACCCTTTTCCTGTTTCCATTCGATTCCATCGCATTTGTGACTAACCTAGATTAAATTTCTTGTTTAGAACACAACATATTTTATGCAATTTCGTGGGAAAACAGTAACAGACATATGTCAAAATCTATTAAAACATGCACAAACTGACATCTTTCAGTTCATTCTCTAATTTCAAATGTATAGAACAGGAAAACAAACATAAAAAGACAAATTTTAAACTGCAATCAGTTTTATTCATTCTATTATTTATAGGAGTTAAGATATTACTTTCAATTTTTGTACAGAATAATGTTTTATGAAATATGAAAGGTATAATTTTCAAAACCATTTACTTAATTGATAATTGCTTTTAAGTCTTTAAAAATGCGCATGTAACTGACATATTGACGCACTTGGACGAACTTCACCTGGGTATTCCTCTACTTTGAGCGTTCGTAAATATTTTAAGTTATATTAACAAATTGTATATTAAATTATTGTGAATATTTGGAATTGCAAGACTCCTGCAAGCATATCATTCTTTCCAATTTTATGTAACTAATAGAAGTATTGAAATATTTTAACGTGTAAGTACTTATTCATATAACTATTTGAGTATTAGATACACTGGTTGATTGAAGGTTATGTTTTTAATATTATTACAAAATTCCATTTAATGCTTAAAAATTTGCAGACTAAAATGTTTGCCTCAAGTTTCGGTACACAAGCTGGAACTCCAAGTACGGCAAATCCTATGAAAGATTTTGAAGTAGTTTCTCCTCCTGATGATTCCATTTCGGCATTATCATTCAGTCCAGCAACGCTCCAACAAAATTTCTTAATAGCAGGAAGCTGGGATAGTAATGTTAGTTCGAGTGTTTTTTACTGGAAAATATAAAGATTATTTATAATTAAACAGCATTTCTATAATAGGTAAGATGCTGGGAAGTGGAGATGACAGGTAAAACTATTCCAAAATCAATGCAAACTGTTGGAGGTCCTGTATTGGATGTTTGCTGGACTGATGTACGTATAACAATATGTATTTAGATTAATTACTTACTTATAATAAAAGAAAATAAAGCTAATTGGTGATCATGATTTAAAGGATGGCACAAAAGTATTTATTGCCTCTGCTGACAAACAAGTGAAGTGCTGGGATCTGGGTTCAAATCAAACAGTTCAAGTAGCAGCACACGATGGACCAGTTAAAACATGTCATTGGGTCAAAGGATCAAATTATACATGTCTTATGACTGGTTCTTGGGATAAAACACTTAAGGTGACCCTCGATTTTTATTATATGCCGCCATATGTAGAATATTAAAGTTTCAATGTTCTTATCTAATTTTTGTAGTTCTGGGATACCAGATCACCAAACCCAATGATGTCAATTCAACTCCCAGAACGTTGTTATTGTGCCGACGTTGATTATCCAATGGCAGTTGTTGGTACCGCAAATCGAGGACTTATTGTTTATACACTTGAAGGAAAGCCAACGGAATACAAAAGGTTGGAGAGCCCTTTGAAGTATCAGCACAGATGTATTGCTGTATTTAGAGATAAGAAGAAAATCCCAACAGGTACGAATTTCTTAAAATTTTCACACTTTTGCTACTGATGTTTTTTAAATAAAAAGTTTTTATGAACCGTGTATATCTCAGGTTACGCTCTTGGCAGTGTTGAAGGTAGAGTTGCTATTCAATACGTAAATCCCGCAAATCCAAAAGATAACTTCACATTTAAATGCCATAGATCAAATGGAACACCTAATGGTTTTCAGGTATTAGATATTGACAAATAATTCAGTAATTCCCATTAGATAATTCGCAATGTATTATGCAATCTTTTTGCAGGATATTTATGCGGTAAATGATATTGCGTTCCATCCAATACACGGAACTTTAGCTACTGTTGGATCCGATGGTTCATTCAGTTTCTGGGACAAAGATGCCAGAACAAAATTAAAACCTTCAGAGGCTATGGAACAACCGATAACTAAATGTGCTTTTAACAGCAATGGCCAGATATTTGCATATGCTGTTAGTTACGATTGGTCAAAGGTAATAATAACTTCATCTAAAATTATTGTTATATTTTTTGCTTTATGGGCAATTTGTTTTAAGTAACTAATTACTTTTAGGGCCATGAGTTTTACAATCCACAAAAGAAGAACTATATCTTTTTGAGGCCGTGCTTTGATGAACTTAAACCTAGAAACTCAGCATAATCGTATTTTTGAGAAATAAGATGTTGGATATCAAATAATTAATTGTTTATCATTTTTTACATAATGTAGTAGGTAATGCATAAGATTTACTTTGTAAAAATAGACTTGTAAGATTAATTTTTGTAAAAAGAAAAATGTTTTAATAATCATAATTTTTTATTCTACATGTTATTTTAATATATTAAATGAAATATATTAATAGATTTACTGAAAAGTTGCATTAAAGACTAACACTCATTGTATTAATGGTGACCGTGATCATGTTCCTTTTCAGGGACCACTAGTTTGTATACAGTTTCAGCAGCAATTGTTACTACCAATGCTGCAAATCCATAACGAAAACCTCTGAAGAAGAAAGATCTGAATCGTTGGCCATGTGTCCCAAACTCTTTTGGATTATAACGCCAGACTTCATTCCTATTGAATATAAAGTTTAATTAATTACGGAACTAGATAAAACAAATCGTATAAAATTAGAAATAATTTACCTTAACCAAGGATCCTTCAAACCTTTTGCTGCTAGTGCATTTTCAACAGCTACAAGCTCTGGTACATCACTTACTTTATAAATTTTATAGCAAGGTACTTTGTATGGTTCGTGATGATCGTGTCCACCCATTCTGCAAGCAAAATATTTACTTTAATCTTAGTTTTATTAGACCCTAATTACAACATATATATCCAGTGTATTATTACATAAACTATGATTTTTGTCAAATTGACTTTTTGAAGAAATTATTTGACATACGCATAACCTCAAAGTACTATTACATAAGTTAAAACGAATTAAATGCTAGTCATAAGAAATAATTTATTCTTTATTTCTGGAAATTTATAGCATTAAAATTGTAAGCGAGATATATTACCTTCTTTTTATAAATTATGTTTTAAATTACTAAAATGGGAACAACAATTAACTCACTTAAATTACAAACTGTTACGAACAGTAAACAGAGAAAGCTCTAGATGGCTCTAGTTTATATTTCACGTTTCCTTGCAGATTTATCTGTTCAATTTCTTTTTTTATATGCGATCTTTATACGTTTAAACTGAGTTATTAAATTAATTTGATTTATATGTATATTTAGAGTAACAAAAATGTATTAATAACACATCAATTATTAATTATCCTTTTCCGTATCATTAACCACTATCATTAGCAGAGTTTCAAACAAAACTTCGAAAGACTCGAACTTTATGTCAATCCATATAAACTTTCAAGTTATCCTTTATAAATAAGTAATTGTATTAAAAATAATTTTGAATATATTATATTATTGTGAGAAGCAGGAGTGCTTTCACAATTAAAATTCAATGAGATATTATGTGGACAATCAATTGAACACCCGTCGATATTCATTAGAGCTTTTTTCGCAAGCGCATTAGCGTCGAATAAAGGGTACTAAACTGAATTTGATCTATTTATTATCTAATTTTGTTTTTCATCAAACTAGATAATAGATAATTACATACTTATATTATAAATTTATTTGTAATATTTTTCTTTTACTTTCTTTAAAAGCTGCCGATTATTGTAATAGTTTTATCATCAACAACATCAAACTAATGTTGCCAGATTGTATGGTGCTTATTATTATATGCTGGTCCAAAAACTGAATCCGAAAGCTTAGGAATATGATGCCTACATTTTATCACTGTGTTCTATTGTCTTGATTTTTTATAGACCGTCATAATATGCAATCAATTAATTCTAAATAGTACACAAGTTCCATAATACCTTATTCATTTATATCCAGTCACAAGTCCAGTTCTAATAATATTATTCCTAATAGTATTTTTAATGTGTTGTAATTACGTGCGTAATTAAGTAAGGGTATTTAAAATGACATTATTTTCTTTTTTAATAAATTTCGTATCATAAATTTCACTGTGTGATAAATACATAGAAACTTTTAGAACTAAATTAATTTTAATAGCGGTAAGACCATATTTCCTGCGGTCTTAACTATTAGCATACAATCTTTTGTAGAACCTCTTACACGACGCCCTTGCTTAACCGACAACACACCATACACTGCCGCACTGCCGAACACTTCACATGAGTCAAACCAGTATCAAGAATGAAACTTCATCTTATTTTTACTTTTTGCAGTTGTTTGTGGTTTAGAAGAAGCGGTG
Organism: Panorpa germanica; assembly: GCA_963678705.1. Taxonomy (NCBI): domain Eukaryota; kingdom Metazoa; phylum Arthropoda; class Insecta; order Mecoptera; family Panorpidae; genus Panorpa; species Panorpa germanica. The sequence continues at coordinate 13,461,972 of OY783211.1, read as the reverse complement.
GTTGTGTGTAATTTTTTGTATTAAAAAAATAATAATAATCAAATAAAAATATAAAACTGCATTAAAAAACACAATATAATGGTAGAATATAATAAAAAGTGATTGGTTTATTAATATCTATAAAATGAAGACCTGTTTTAATACATGTTTATATCAGACTCTATGGTTTTTTGTGTTTGTTTCTTTGTGTTCGGGGCAGAGCCCCCATCCTGGGACCCCTTTACCTGAAGAGTATACCAACTCGACAATACCAAGTATATATATTTTTTAATTTATTATTATCACTTAATGTTTGACGCTTCTCTATGTTTTTAGGACACTTTTTATTTATAAATGTTATTTTAAAATGATTTTACCATTCTTTTTATTGGAATATATACATAATCTTTTTGCTTTATACCTACTTGATGCATTTATTAGGTTCATAGGTCAATGGAACGTTTCCCAATCTGTGTTAAAACTAAAAATAAATATTTATATTACTATAAATATTTATATAAGGATATCTACATATATGTTTTAAATTATGAAACAATGTTGCTTAACTTTTTATTTATTTATTTTCATTATAACTAATAAATATAAATCTCATTTCAATTGAATTTCAAACACTGTTTATTATTGTCTAAAATGTAATCAAACAATATTGTTTTCTTTACATTGTTTTAATATGAAAAAGAATAAGAAATTAGAATTAGTCTTTACAAAACATGTTTGATTAAACAAATTATAAATGGTAAACATATTAAAAATAGTTCCATATATGTACCTTAAATATAGAAGTATTTTTCAATAAACTTTTATATATTCTTGCCTAATTTGCATAACCATCAAGTAGATGTTGCAAATTGCAATATCAAATTATGTATATGATAAAAATTACTTAAGATGTCATTTGTTAGTTTTTGTATTTTAGGGAGCCCCTTTTTTTTGAGACATGCATATCAGTAAACATTTAACACTGAGATTTAATTTTATTCAGTGATGATTTGATATTTCCTATACCATTATATTTAGTGTTAATTTCCGATTATTTAATTTTTGGTGCTCTTTTGAAATTGCATGGAGCAGCACTTTCAAATTCATTTAATACTCAATAATAAATAAGGTTCTATTAGCTGACTGATAAAAGAAGCAGTAGCGTTATAGTTTCATGAGGTTTTGAGTAAATTTGTATGTGAAAACCCTCAATTTTCATTTCAGTATTCTTATTTTAGCAAAAACTGTAGAATAAAATATAAAATTAAGTTATTAGATTGAAAATAAGGCCTCTGTACTTTTATTACTGATTTACCCATTTAACATTTACTAATTTTATATATTGTCAGGAATTCATTTCGATTATTTAACGAGTATAATATTTATTGTATTATTAGCGACTTATTATTGTGATATCGTCATTCGTTACGTTAATGTTTTCATTTAAAAATAACATTTCAAAGATATTTATAGATCCTAGTTGTAAAGTCTTTTCGGTTTGCGTAATCTAACGTAAAAATGATAACTTCACAAGAATGTGTTTGTTTTCATTTAAAATATTTTAACATAAAGAACAGGTAACTTAGAATTGAAGGTAAAGAAATTATAATAAGCGAAGGCGGTAAAGATTGTATTAAAAAATAAGGACAGATAATGAATTTTATTTTACAAATGTATTTATAAACGGTTAGCAATTTATTTCGAATTTGGAATGTTAGCATTAAATTTCGACAATTGTTTTTTGTTTATTAACATAAATAGATTATTTTTTGAACCATTTTTAATATGTAATTGTTCTCGCAGTTCGCAGAAGCCCGAATTTCAATTAGTTTTTAGATTAGGTGATTTTTCTCGATGACTTTGACGTTGTATGATAAAATAAATATTGTTGTTCACGATTGTCAAAGATGGACACCAAAATAATTTCAAAGATAGTTGCTGGTAACTTCCAAAGATATTTCGCAACGGTTAAAATATCTTATATGCGTTGGAGTTGTCAAAAATTTGACAGAGAGCGAAGCAAAAACATTCCAAACTTGTCACTGGCCTGGCCTCATGCTGTCCAGTATTATTTGTCATTTGATTGAACTGAATCTCCCGTTTGACGTTAAATATATGTACGTTAAAATAAATCAAGATATACTTATTTACTTATATTAATAGTTTAATAATACGTCTAACTGTAATTTGTTCATAACAAATCAATATCTTTAATTATTTTAATCGCAACTAATAAAATAATGTATTCTATTAAGACAGTTAGTCATGTGTTGTTTTCCAGTCGTATTTATTGCATTATCATATTCATTTGGACATGACCTTGTGACCTTGTGTTATTTATAACAATTGCCACAATTACAGCGATATAAGATTATAATAAATTATATCACACAACGTTTATTATTTTAGTGTAATGTATTACGCATTTATTACAATATGAAATCAATATTAAATATTAGAAATGGATTAATTCTTTTTTGGTCTGTATCTAGGCTGAAAACTTTGACGGGGTCATTTTTCTGGCGTAATTTTGAAAACTATTTGTTATACCAGTCATTCTGCTAAACACAAAACATTTATGTTACCTTATATTCTTGTAATATTTTCAATAAGTTTCAATATGTTAATTTCAAGATTAATTTAATCACAAATATAATATAGACATCGCTTTGCGACAAGACGAAACGCAAGTTACGCTATATTTTATTTCTCTAGAGGGGTATTACATCTTAAATTTTTTACTCTTTTTACATGATTTATTAAACACATACAGCAAATGGAATTATGTATATAATTATTACACGCTTCATAAAATGAATTTCAGAATTTTATTTTACTAAAAACTTTATGAATTTTCAACCCTTGTCAATTTTGTTCTTTTCTCGGTAAGATTGATATAAATTATGATTGGTACAAAAAAAAAATGAACTAAAAACCATTCTTTTTGTAGGCGGGAAATGACATTACCCTAGTAGAGTAGTAGAATAATACAGTGGCAGCAAAGCGGTGGGTTCAATTTTTTATATTGCAATATTTTACGATATATAAAGATACGTTAAACAAATGTTTGGTTATTCAAGTAACGTTTTAGTTATTTGTTCTATCTTTAGTTATTGTCTATTTATGCGATGATTCGTCGATTCGATTTATTTCAAAATTGAACATACATATTGCATGGCTGTAATTAATGTTTGGTATCGATCAACACTGTTTCAAGATACTGTTTTTAAATTTAGAAAAGGTTGACACATCCACAGAAGAATGATAATGTAAAGCATGTGACACAAAAGAAATATAGTTTTGAAAATAGATACGGTAAGAAATTTTTATGTATTACTGTCTTAAGATTATTGGACGTTTTATAATAACAACCCCTAAGTGGTTAACGGGTCTGTTTAGTGATACAGTCCTTAGGGGATGAAGGGATTATATATGCTCATGCCTTTCATAACAATTACTTATTTTGCAAACGTCATACTCTTTAAAACTGGATACAATTAATTATTTTGTTTATTACAAATATATCTATTTTTGTAACAAATGTAACGGTGATTACTATGGGCAAATAATATTACAGAATGCAGATATAAAGTGAATATAAATATTACATGTATATGTATATTAATTTATCACATGCTTCACTCAATAACAAATGTTCTTTATTCAATTAAGATTCATATTACTACATGCATAACTATATATTGCTAGAGATAGAAAGTTGAAATTTTGTTTGTATATAGAATCTTTTATATAAATAAGAAATGACACACTATTAAATCGCTAAAACTTTATTTAATTGGAAGGTTGTTTATTAGTTAAATATTTACTCTACTTATTTTAATTTTGCTCTTAAATAAAGGTAAATGTGTACCACTGCTACTAGGGTGTAACGAAATAGGGTGCACTAACACTGCGACTGTAGCCCCTATAATAAAAATAAAGTATTATTGTTTGTTTTATATTTCTACGGGTTTGCTCTTCTACTTGTAAACTTATAGAATGTTTTATAGGCCCGGAAAAAAAATTACTTTTTGTAATCATACTGTAGAGCCACTTTTAGAGCACAGGCTATATATTTGTAACCTATCCTATTTATAATGTCCCAGGTGTATATTTATGATCTGATATTCTTATATGTTTGGTAGTGAATTTTGTATGGTAGCTCCGTCAATGTTTTTGAAAATTGCCTATTTCGTAGAGAAAAAAATTCTAAGACTTTTGATTTAGACTAAGACTAAGACTTCCGAAGATTTTTCCCTGAATTTCCTGGAAACCCGTAATTTTGGAAAAACTGGAAAAAAGTGAGCCCTTTTTTGCTGTATTACTTTTAATTCGTAAAAGATAGAAAGTTGAAATTTTGCATGTGTATTACGTTATTGAATGCGAACAAACTTCAAATTTAGAAATTCAAAATTTTATAAAAGGGGCGCCGAGAAAATTAGAAGGCCCGGTAGGAAACTTTAAAGAAAGCTTTAATTTTGAATTTTGTAATAATTGAATATTATATTAAAAAAAAAATTTCTAAATTTCTAAATTTTATTTGGGGCCACGAGAGCTGTTTTTATCGTGACGAGATTTTTTGTGTATAATAAAAACTAAGTTTATTATTAATTATTCTGGATTCTAAACTGTCAAAAATGTTTAAACTTCGGGATTTAACTTAATGTTTCTCAGATATATATTTCTGCAAGATATCAGTAACATATATTATAGATATAGAGTAAATGTTCGCCGGCATACGTAACACGTTGGCTTGGAATCATAGCAACACAACTTCGTCATCCGCACTTCGAATCTGACAATAATCATTTTCTATTTATCAATGATCCATTCACTCACTCCTGTGTTGATTTTTTTATTCACAAATGACACATACCCATATAGCATATCACAAATGATAAAGGAAATTATCCACTCTTCTCTTTACCTTTATCCGAGCTTGTCTACACTAAACAAGTCTAATGCGCTATCATCGTATTAACTTAATAGTAGACATTACATTTTTAAAGTGTGTTCATGATAACACTTGTCACATCCGTAATGTTAAAGGTCAGGTCGTCATGCTATAAAGTTTGCTAGAGTATTGCGTACGGACAGTATTTGTGAACTAGCTAGTCACTACCGAGCAAACTCAACTCCATTTAGAGTTTAAAGAATCGTTAACACTTCTGGGAAAGTATTATGGACTCGTTATCATAATATATGGATATTTATTTCAGTGTTTCTGAACATTTGTTGTCAAAAATGTACAGAATATAATGTTGAATAATACGGGTAACAATGTCATAACCAAATGTGCAATCTAAATAGTTTTAGTTTATAATTTATATTTAGTAAGACCCCAGAGCATGTAACATTATAAGATTTTTTTTAAAGTTAGAGATAAATCATAATCCATGTGGCTTGGTCAAGTGGGGCAGGGTAAGAAGCTATGCAAGACTATAAGAAGGCAGGAGTAGCTAGAAACAGGCTACGTTATTATCTTAATTTATTTTACTAGTCACAATGAAATCAGTTCACAGAATAAGTGATAGCATATGAATATCTATTTTCATACTTTGATTATTTTATATTTTATGTAATATTCTTCACTATCGTATGTAGGTTAAGATAGTATCTTTCTATCGTAAATTTAATGGATGATGAATGGATGGTATTAGGGATGTAACGAATATTCGCATTCGCAATAGATTATGCGAATATTTTGCGAATGTATTTGGCAAAGAAAAGTGAAAATAATTTATAAAATAACAATGCAACTAATTCGGTTTACAATATTTTTATTTTAGTTACTACTTGAACTTGAAATATAAAATAACAATTATAGAATAACCAAAATAAACTTTCAACTTTTTCATCACACAATGGAGCTAAGTAAATTATCAAATTTTTAATTGCATTAAACTACTTTAAATGATAGCTTTACTGAGAACACAAATCATAGGATTTATATTATATTACTAAGTAAAACATTTAGTAATTAATTGATCAACCCACAATCAAAATGTGAGCCATATTTAAAAAGTCGATATTCGCATTCGCGAATGTAGGAAAACATACATTCGTTGCATCCCTAATAGGTATATGTTATATAAAAAGTTATCTTCAATTCTTTGACCAGCTTTTTAAATTTGTTTTAACTTGCAGTGGTTTAAATGCATTTTAAAGTAATGTAGTAAAGTAGTGTAATGTAAAAAATTTAATATGAGATCGTCGATCATAGTTCCTAGTATAAATATCATCGTTAAATAAACAAAATAAATCGATTAAACGAAATTGTACAATGTTTTTGTCTGTAAAATCGATAGCTTCGATCAGAAAATAGTTTAAATAGTAAAAAAAGATATAAATAATATTCTATAAAAAAGACTCTTTCAACTTTTGAAATAGTTCCATGCACCTCTGATAAAGAATAAATCTTCGGGTTCTTCAGTAACAGTTTGGGAAGCTTTTGCTGAGTATTATATATGCAGATTATATCGTCACACTAAAACGGGGCCAAAAAATATGAATGAAAGTCACTCCTGACCGTTGAACGACGAACCACCTGCAACTTGAATCGACACGTCCGTAGTATTTGTTCGAAGCGATTATTATTGATATTGTAATTTGTTTATTAAGCTGAACACGTGAATACACCGATATCTGTATCTGTCTGCTGTTTAATTAGTTGATAAATTAATTAATTGTTGTGTGTTAATTAATATTTATGAATAATGGACTATAGATATTGAAGTTTGCAATTATCGTGCTGATAATGCAAGCTAACTAATTGCTTTTATGAAATAATGTATATTTATTTGAAATAATTACAGTTAAACTCCAGTTGTGACATGACTGAAGTTTGAATAAAAATTTGTTTTTTAATTCTAGTTAAGCCCCAGTAACAAAATTAACAACCAAGGTTTATAATAAACCTCAGTTAACTGAGAATTGAAAAATCAGCCAATGGAGTTTTATAATGTAGATTAAATAACACATTACGTATGCTTCTATGCAGATAATATATCTTACATGGCAGAAATAGAATTTGTGGTTTGCTAAAGTGTTGGATTACATTGCTGGTAGATCTATATATAAGAATCTTGGAAATTGTAACTGAATATTATAGAGTCTGCTGAAGTAATACGCGGAAATCTGACCAAAACTTATGAGTTCTCATAGGACGTTATGCAACACTTGAAATAAAACATCTAATGAAATGTAACGTAGCTTGCAGTTAGGGTATTAGTTGGGGTAACTAATCATCCCATTGGATGATCTACAAAAGGAGCTGCTTAACTCGTGCTTAGTAACTGAATTATCTAATCGTTTTTTTCTTGACAGATTTAAATATTAATTTATTTAATATTGCTATTTATACTTAGAATAAGATTGAATACCCATTGTGGTACTAAATTTTTAGATATTGACTATTAAAATTTGCACTTTTACATATGGACCATACATCGATCTAAGTTGAAATGGATGTTTTTTGATATAACAATGGTAATATTTTTACAATTGTTTTGAAAAACTTAGAATCATTAATTAAGAATATGGAGAATATTGAACATTCAAAAAGTTACAGCAAGCGATATTCGTTTTTTCATAAAATAAGTTTAAAGTGAGCTACTTTTCATAATTTTCAAACAACCTAATGACTACAAGATTGTGACTTGTATTTAACTAATATTGGGTAATAGGGTCTTTCAACAAGAGTGATCATTTTAAATCAACAGAAAAACGCAATATTTTCGTGAAAAGTGGTGATATTTTTATTTTAATCTAAAGTACAAACTCTGAGGTTAGTAATGAATCACAATATCTGCCAAATATCATCAAAATATTGCGTTTTTTTATTGATTTAATATGACCGCTCTTCTTGAAAGACTCTTTACAAATAGCTCTTAATATGTGAAACGGTTTATTAGTATTTCGTCCGGATAAAAGTTGTTTTTATTGTAGTTAAATAACATTGGACGTGATCAGCTGTGCCCGAGTGATTAATTTGGGTTACGCAACCCTTTCAGACCATATATGTACTTCCCATATATTCTTAAAAAGGTACACACCTTTAATTAAACCTGCTTAATTAAAGAAGTTAAGATATGCTGTGTAACATCGTAATTACGTGTCTACTACGCACAAAAATTAGAATGTAAATACATTAAATACATTTATGTTCATGACCACTCTCACTGATCTAGTGATTTATGATAATGTAAGAAGACATCATAATAAATCTCTTACAACTTTGTTTTCCCTTTTATCTGATCTATTCAATTATCTTTTATTAAATATAATAATGATTATCATTTCTGTCACGTTTCCTTTTATTATCTCCTCATTGCTATAATATTATCAATTATTATTCATCACGCAGTGTTTGAGGAGGGGAGTGATGACCCGGTGTAGGAGTGGGGTACGAGTAGGGATTTGAGACATTAGTACTTCAAATCAGATAATATCATCCTCGATTTAACTATTAAGTCTGCATTGGTGTAGTTAGCTTTAAAGGCCTTTTGCACGGTCGTATTCAGACGAACTATGCGTTTATCGTCTGTAAATCTAAACTCTGAACGTAGACGGAACTCTGACAGAGACTTTCGTTCGGTAGAAATGTGACGGGGAACCTCTCGCCATTATAACCATTTCCATTACAACGTCTAAGCCAATACCTAAGTACGTCTACATATTGAAGACACTGTTTATATATTGTATTGTTTATTCTAATGTTTTTGCCGTTTCGCATTATATTCCTTTACATAAATTGTACTATATAATAATAGTAAGAAACTCCGTGTTTTTTCTCCCTCCTTCTCTGTACCTCAGTCATTCATCTCCTTCCTTTCTTGTCTCTTCTCAGTAGCTATTTTCCTGACGTCCTTAATTTCTTTACTGCTCCCCCCTTTTCTACCTTCTGCTTTACTTCCCTTCTTTTTCTCTGTACTTCCGCCATCCATCTCTTTTATCAACTCTTCTATCTTCTTCTCACTCTTTATTTTGCATTTGACTGTCTCTTTAATGTGCTCCAACGTTTCTGTTTCTTTCCTCCACATGTTTCATACTCTTTCGTCTCTTTTTGCTCAGTACCTACTACTTTTCTCTTCATTTCCCATTATTGCTTCTTTTTCTCCTATATATTCTGGTATCATCCTCTCCCATAGCCTCTTATATCTTTCATTTTATTTACTTTTATCAGTGTTTGGGTTTGGGTGTCTATATTTTATACAATTAAGTAAACCCCCAAATTAATGTTTCGTTTGTAAAACCATTGATAATTATTTAATCCTTTATTTAAAATATACGATTGTGAAAAATGAACATACTTTTATGAACTATAAAAAATGAATGAACTAATGAAACAAAAATGATTCAAGTGAATGTGATTTACAAAAATGGTAAGGTGACTTATAAAAGAAATTTATAAATATTTAATGAAAGATAAATATTTAGTTGTTTCTTTAACAATCAGTCAATAGTAAATAGGAAATTCATTAGAGGTAGAGAAATAATCCCTAATTTATAACAATCACAGTATCTTCTGGTTAGATCCCCGGACCACCAGTTTATTTGGCTTGGTTGTTATCAAATTATGTGGTCATAATCATAAAGCGGTGTAGCCCATAAATATGAGGTCACTACATTATTAATAATACACAACATTGTAAAAGGTCATCGGTGATAGTTCGTTGTTAACTAAAAGTAAACTGAAAGAAAAATATCGATATCAATTGACCATTTACATCGATTATTTGGTAGCACAAAGTGTGTAATAAATGACCTTCATCTTAAATAATTACAATTTGTAATGCGGAATGTTTCTAAAAACATAAATAACACTTAATCATACGTCATTGATATATCGCTTTTAAAAGATTCATTGTTCTGCGCAGCCACCATGTCTAGTCATGCAGATTAAAATATTTTATTATCTTATGAGATAAACTTTAATTATTGCTTCTAAAGTTATTTGCATAAACATTTATTTGAATTATTAATATATTATGAGTCTAAGATTATTAATGAAGAAATAACATACAATTTTATATATGAGTAACAGTAACGGATCTACGACTTTTAAGAACCTTGTCAAAAACTTGACTTTGCCTACCCCCTTCATACTGCGAATTTTTTTTTTTTTTAATTTTAATTTTAATTTTTCCTTTTCATTGGTGATAAAAAAGTAACAGTTATCCCTGACAATCCCTGTGAGGACTAAATAGATTTCCCAAAAAGATTTTTTGTTTTCCGAATTAAAAAATGTGCACGCAGTGCCTCTACTATAAAATTCTGTAATTAATAACTATCACTATTTTTTTATTTTTTATTTTTAGATGTTGGCACTCTCGTTCGGTTAACATTTATGCCCAAACCTAGAACCAGCGCTGTTAGTATCCAATTATCGTTGTTGACTAAATATCTCTTTGTGTTAAATATTATTCACATTTTCCCATTAAAACAATTTGCTTAGTTTGCATTATGGTATATCCTATTTATACATTCAGCGTTCAGCAAACTTCGGGTCAACCAGTATTGGCCTAATTTAGATTAAAGCGATGCTAATTAATGAGCTGATTATCATTAGTTAATTAATTACCAGGAATCATTAACATTTATATGTGAATACATTGTAATTAACAAATAGACACGGTATGTAAAATAACGCGCTAAACAACAAAACTATTTATGTACATGTAAAATTGTATGTAACCTATATAGGATACTATAGAAATATTTTATGAGATTTTCAAAATATTGAAAAAAGTATTTATTGATAAAATTACTATGTAATGGGCTTGTGTCCTATGTCTTAATTTTTATAAAAGTGTACTATATATTGATAAAGTGGGTTACTAGAACCTCAAATGTTCAATTATTTTTTAATGACTCCTTATGTGTTAAGAGATATTAACAATTAAAAAAGTCATTTTGTCTCTTTAATTATTAAAGGGATTCAACGTTGTACACATTCCAAATGCATGTGACATCACAATCCTTGTGTAAGGTTACTAACCTTACAGCTCATAAATCTCTGCTATATGTATTTATATATCAAAGTATCAAATATTATTTACAGCTATTTCAAGGAACACTCAAATTGCAATATTATGTCTGCCTTAGCAGGGTTAAATAAAATAAAAACTTATTATTCTTTTACTTGACTTGATTATTTGACTACCAACAGCTACAAAACATTACCACAGCACTGACCTACTCAACAAATAACTGACGTTAAAATGCATTTCACGATATACAAATATGGCCGACCATTTCTAGCGCTAAAACTACAATTCAAACTTTTAATTGCTATATCTCCGTCAATCAATCAATTCAATACATCAATTTCAATCAACAATTGAAAAATCGACCACTAAAAAATGAGGACACAAGCCCATTATTTATTTATTTATTTATATATTAATTATATTTTTAAGAGTTTCCTGTGCCTATATTCCAAATATTACTTGACTTATACAAATTTGAAGAGAGCGGAGCCTTATATACGCGTATACTTGTATTATACTTTTTTTTGCTTTGCGTTTATCTCAAAACTATTTTTTCTGAACTGTTCTTCACACCACGATATCTCGAAAACGTATCACCTGATTCTAATAAGAATTACACATATCTTATCTGTTATCTATAAAGTAGGAGATGATTTTTGCTATAGCCATTACATTTGTTTAGAAGAAAATCTATTTTTTTTTGTATTTTTGACGATTCTTGACCTGTCCGTCATATTTTAAGAATTGTTTTATGTAAATATGTTCTCAAATGTATACTGAATTTAATGATACTACAAGAAGAAAATATTCTAGAAGGTTACGTCAATTTTTTTATGCTAGATTTTAGAAAACGTCAGGGTGATCCAATCTCTTAAATATAAGCAAGATACACTTAAAATTGTTTACTAATATAACAGTTTAATATGTATATTGTATTTTTGTATTCAACACAATTGATTTTAAATAATTAAGCACATTAAAACATTGACAGCTATAGGTTCAAACTCAATTATATCCAGTAAAGTTTATCTTATTTAATTTATCAATTTATCCATGACAATTTGTTTTATCTCTTATGTATAATTATTACAGATATTTTTCGTTTTATTTTATTTATTATAGACTTTTAGTTATGCAGAAATTCAGGTGTCAATTATCACTGGTTCCATATTTAACTTTTTGGTCTTAGTTTGAGAAATATTTCATTCCAACATTTTTGTAAAAAGTTCTATGTTTTTTTTCAATTTATAACAGCCATATTTCATTCGTTGAAGTTTAAATTAACATTTAATTCCCTGCCAATTAAGAAAATTAAAGCCCGTATTTCAATTAGAGTTATAAATAGAATCGTATAAAAGTGGGATTATACATATTTTGAATAAGATAATTTGTTGGATAGAGCATGCGGGTTTTAGAGACCGTAGACCGTTGATTGTAGAGGCGTTTCAACAGTTGGAACATCTGAACAAACACTGAAATTTTATGCACTGTTTATGTCTATCCAATGATTTACTACAGGGTAGACCGGGAGCTTGTAGCACATTAATCTACCTCACTTTGTAATATCCCGGTATAAGTATTGACTTTTTAAGGGATATTACACTTCCCTCGTAGTCGAAAAGAGGAAATTTAATTCATATATTCTAGCTAAAAGTATAAATGGTGGTTTGAGCTAATTGCTGTTTGAAAAACGTCATCATTTTTTAAAGAAATCACCTAAGAATCAACCGCATTTTTTTGCTAAAAATTATCTAGAACTTGAACGAAGCATTTAATATAAAAACTGGTTTTAGGAAAAATAACTTCAATCTAAAGTAATTATTTGGGTATACAAATAAACTTATCAAAAGTGTTATAACGTGCTTTTTTTAATGTGTGGACTATATGCTTGTGCGCATTTTTTTGTTTCGTTTAAAACACAATATTGCTTTAACAGCATTCTGTGAAAAAGTTTTAAAAAGAGTTTCCTGTTATTTTGATAGAGCTTCCATGACAAAACTGCTAAACAAAGTAAATTTTAGAATTGAAACCGACAAGATAGTGATTGAAAACCATCTAAACGTTCAGGCTTAATGAATCATAAGAAAATATTTCATAAGTTAAAAAGAAAAACTTCACAACACCTAATAAATCGAATCTAATTATTGTATTCTTTGACTATCGGATATCGGACAAGGCTATTCTACAATACATAATTATTGCTGAATGTCTTTGTAGACAGATTACAGAATAGTGATAATGCACTTTATTTAATAAACAAAAAAGAGAGGATATATAACCATCTTAAGATAATTTGACTTTGTATTACAAAGTTTGAAACAACACCTAATGAATACATAAACCAAACAAGCAGAAACAACACCAATATTTTTCACTTAAGACAGTCTAACAATAATCGTTACGAAATGAAGTACGCTACTATGTTATGAGCTCCCTGTCTATGAAATAACTCGGCAGGATATTAAACCGGTTGAAACTGATATAAAAAAAGACTTTGAAAATATATGTAAGATAAGTAAAAACTTAAGGACTGTGCCATATTGATTTACTTCTAAAAAGCACTTCACTTTTTATCTCATGTTCCATGTCTCAGGACCACATTTAGAATTTAAGTTCAAGGCAGGACTAGAGTTATCTGATCTCTTTCAATTTCAGTTAATGTACGCGCGTATTTGATTTTATACTTAAATGTTACCAAAGTAAATATGTAGGACTTCAAGTTCGATCCCCGGATCAGAATTATAATTATTTCTGGGTTTGATTGTTACCAAGTTAAATTGATTACGTATATACATAATTATAATCTTATTATGTAGTGTTGTAGTTCACGTATATTAGGCCAATGCACCACAAAGGACTCAATATCTAAAATAGGCCTTCGTTAAATAAATTAAATATTAAAAAATGTATAAATTTTTAGGTATTCACTGTACCTAAAATTACTAACTTTATTGAGAATTAAAACGTAGAACAACTTTTGCAATATGCACATACACACATAGTTTTTAAAATTATTATCTTACATTTGAACATGATCTGAATATAGTCGAGAATATAATTCCTGGAATTCGCTTCGTCTTTAATTTTTATCTTAAATTTAACCTTCAAATGCTGGTATTTTTCCATTCTCATGTTTTTCAAAATATAATATAGCAATATGATCGCATTTTCAACAAAGTACGTCTAACCGTCCAACAGGGGGATTCTGCAACTTTATTAAATCTCAATGTGTGATGATATTGTTGTTATAGCTCAAATTATGACAGGTTGGCAGGTTTGACTCATGATTAAAAGATTAGGGGGCGTCCATAAATTACGTGAGGTGTTTTTTTAAATTTTCTGTACCTCCCTCCCCCCCTGGTGAGATGTCGTGAGATTTTATTCAACCCCCTCCCCCATCCCCCAATCTCACGTGAGATTTTTCAAAATGTGGGTTTTTTACGTAAACGCGTTGGATTGTTATTGTAAAAAGAAAAAAAATCGATACACTACTGGTATTAAAGGGACTTTAGCATTTATTATATATCTGAGTTCTGGTGGGCGTGAATTTAAATTTAGTTCTATCGTATTGGTATCGGCATCCGTGTCCATGATTCACTGAAATACAAACATAAACTGCATGCAGAACATACCCATGTCGCCGATAGATTTCATTTGACTCGTATTGCACCGTAACAACAAGCGATCTTAGGTATCCCCTCCAGTCTGTGGCGGCTTTTTGCATTTACAGAGGTTCGGATAGGGTATCGTTGTAGTAGTGGTAACGCTTGGATAAAATTCGCCTTTATTCGGTTCTACTGTGCGAGATAGTGCCGTCCGTATTCGGACGGCTTTGTAGCGTGCAGTCTGAGAGCTCCAGAGCGATCTCATTACATTTACATGGTTCGGATAGGTAAAGCGTAGTAGCCCGTATACGTCCGGCAGAAATTCGCTTAAATACGGTCCCATACTGAGACAGGCCTTAAGCATGTACAATCTAGATTAAATGGACCAAAATAGTATAATTTTTTTTTGTTTCAATCAGAAAAAAAATTGCGTGATATTTGCCGAGACCCCCCCTCTTTCCAACGAAAGATTAGATGAGATTTGACTCGACCCCCTCCCCCCCTTAAACATCTCACGTAATTTATGGACGCCCCCTTAATAGATTTTTTTAAGATAAATTTTTGTCGAAATTTGTTAAACAATTAAATGAAAATGCACTGCATATGTCATGAAAACTAATATACTTGGATCAGCTTTCTTTTAATATCAGGTTCTAAAATATGCTGTAGAAATGTTCTAAAATTTATAAAGTTTTTTCTAAGAGTGTAGTTATCTGCAAGAGAGGCAAAGTACACTATTTTATAATGTGTTAGATCACAGTTCAGTTAGTTTAACTGAATCTGGGGTTATAAGCTGTTAAAATAAATAAAATCTTTACTAAGTACAGCCCTGGTACAATACTCTTCAACCAAGTTTTTACATATAATTGGTTTTTTGATATATACCAGCAGTTATGTCCAACTTGGTATACTCCTGTCGTAAGTTTTATTTCTAATAATATCCTACAGAATTAGAATATTTACGAGTTTGTTTTAAATTGGGACTGTCTTTGGTAATGGGGTATTTAAAGTTATAAGACGGGGTTTCAACCCTTTTATATATTTGTTTAATTTAAATTAATTTAATGAATACGTTAAAGATCTACTTTTGTTTGGGTTGATTTTAAACATTCCATTAAAGAGATTCTTTGTCGTGTTTGCAGGGTATAATGCGATAACTGACAAAATGGCTCAAATGATTTATTATATCAGGCTTGTGCGCAAAAATAAAGATCTATTGACTATGGTACAGAGATCAAAGTCGTATTCCACTCTGTAAATTAGGTATCATCAGTGAAACTTTGAGATATGTCAGAAAAGAAACACAATTATCATCTTATACTTAATACCTTATAACTTAAACATAGATATAGTTCATAATACGAGAGTTCGGCGATGAGTAATGCTTTAAACAAGTTGTGTCGTATAAATCTACATCAGTAAGTCAGTAAATTTGCACTTAAGGGAGGGGTTAGGGTTTCAGCGTAAAAAAAAACACTTTTCTTGCGATTTTTTTTCTCAAGTATAGATTGAGCAATTTTATTCGAACCTTTTGTACATTATTGAGCATACTTTTGACTATGTTGTATAATTTTATCAAGCAGCAATGTTGAAGCATAAGCCGGTAACAGAGCTTTCTCCGAAGGTCTTGGGAAAAAAAAAAATTTGCGGTGTTCACTATAACTCGGCCGGAAATTATTTGAAAATGAAAAACTATTAAAATTTAGTTAAATTATAATCAAATATTCACCCCAACGGCCTCTGATAAATTTTTTTTTCATTTAAAATTTTTTGGCGGTCATATAAAATGTGAACTGTTATTTTCCACGAAACATTCCGCCATTTTGTGGGTGGGAAACACCCTTTATGTAAAAAATTTTTTTTTATCTAAACGTTGGGGGGAGGTATTTTATATGTAGAAAATGTGTACGAAGTTTGAAATGAATCGGTCAATTAGTTTTTAAATGGCTGTGAACACGGACTTTGAAAAAGTAGTTTTGAGAAAAACGCGTCAGGATCAGTGTTTAGACAGAAATAGTAGTGTTTCTACAAAATTTGTAATGTAATGGCTTGGTGGTAGTATACACACACCACTGCTCCCATTCGCAAATTTCAAATACAACAAGAAGAAACATAGCAAAAACCTATGCTATCTGTACATTACCCTTCTTTCAGGTCCCACGTGAAAACTATTTATATCTCGGCACAATTGATTCACAACCTATCTTGATAAATTATCAAAGTCAATCCAGATATTTTCATGAAAAAATCCTATCTCTAATGGTGATTTAAAATCATATTGCCGGATTCTATTTTTTTATGAAACACTTATTATGTAATAGCATTTGTCGAAAATAAAACTCTTTTTTATCAATTTTAGTATGTACTTATGGTCAAGATCGTAATTTTTTTTATGTATTCAGCTATATAAATAATTTCGAATATAAAAATGATTTCTTTAAGTTATCAACGATATTTTATCTCAAATACAGATTAATGTGTCTACAAGAACAAAACTACATTGAGGCAGTTTAATTTATCTAGTAATGCGTGCATTAAAACTGTCAATAAAATAAATGTTGGCTTTATTTCCAGTGAAAGATGATGTGAACCATAAAAATGACACTGATAAAGTAAAGGATAGGAGTCTAGTTAACATGTACAGACAGGAGCGCATATTTTATCAACGAAATAACATTGCAAGGCAATTGAAACCGATTTTCAAGAGAACTGACAGTGAGCGATCGGTCGTATCGGCGCGTTTGTGTACACATCAGATATTTTATTATCTGTACTATGTCAAGTAATAAATAATTTTCTTCATTTAACACAATGAAAACAGTTTACAGAATAAGTGAATATTTATAACTACGAAAAAATGTATCAAATAGCGGTCTTATTGATTTTATACCCAATAAACATAATTAACAGAAAGCACAAAATGTCTTCTGGACTTAATAAGACAAAAACTGCGTTCCTTCGAATATTACCATGGTAAAAGCTACATTAGGTTACATAAAGAAAACAAAAGGTTCTAAGAAAGACCCCATACGATACGCAAATACTTAATCCAAATCTAATTGAAAATCATGAGTTACCTTGGGTAGTGAAAATGAAGCACTTGTCTGATACATTTACACTGAATACGAAGGAAAGCTAATGTTTTATCACCCGTTATAAAATTTTCTGCGAACCCCTATACTTTTAACTGTTTATTTTTCGAATTTTTATATTTTTTACAAAAATCACACACATGTAAATTAGGTATTGTTAGGGTAAATGTAATGCCGGTTTCACACCGGCAGAGACAGTTTTGAAAACAGTTTTGTTGTCAAAAAATAAAACAAAATCTTGTCAGACTGTTCACACTGAACAGACTGGTTTTGTTTTTAGTGTTTTTCTATGTGTCCCATAAAAATTATAAGCATGATGAACAACAACTGACAATCGCAAATGTTCACAAAAAACAAAACTGCGTGTTCAAACCAAGCAGACTAAAAAATAACAACAAACGTGTTTTCTTTTGATCTTACCGACTCCAGATGGGAATGTGTTTTGTTTACTAAAACAGTTTTTAAAGACAAAAATATTTTAAGAAGTGTCTCCTTGGTGTAAACATTGATGTTTTTGTTCGTGTTTTATTGAACTGTCTCTCTGGTGTGAAACCAGCATTAGGGAAGATAAAATGGATAAATTAATAGTTAATCCGATTGAAGTTCATGAGTTGAAGATCATAAATTTACACTGAATACGATGATGTTTTATCACCCGTTATAAAATTTTCTGCGAACCCCTATACTTTTAGCTGTTTATTTTTCGAATTTTTATATTTTTTACAAAAATCATACACATGAGTAGATTTTTTACAAGTCATATTGTAAGAGTAAATGTAAAGGAATTGAAAATGTTGTCCATTGTTAACCTTATACCATGTGTTGTTCCCTTACGCTTATACTTGTCAAAACTTTTACACTTTTGACACTCCTGGTAATGTAGTATATAGACACGATTGGCTTGGATTCACGGCTGTCTACACTCCACAAGCACTGGAGCTCAAGAGCAAAGCGTACCCCCTTTTCCCTCAGTTGTTCCAGCCAGAGCCAGCCCCCTTCAACTTTTGAACAAGATCACAACTTCCACTGTACTGTCAGACAGGAGTGCTGACAACAGAATTGTCATTAATTAATTGAATTAAAGTCTATTGCTTAATATACTTGAACGAACATGTTTATAAACAATACTAGTGTATGTTTTAACTTGTATACGATGTGTACATTCTGATTTATAGAAAATATGAACATTTATAGTATTGGAAAGTCTTTTATTTATTTCATCTGTTTATTTATTTTACCACGTTACAGCCGAGCATCTGTTTCTTCTTTTTAGGCGGAAAGCATTTTTCGTGTTCTTGAACGAAATTAACGCCTTAAATCAAATTTTAAAAATTTATTGTTCATGCTTAAATAACTGGTAAAAGAATCTCAGTTTTTAGAATTTCAATTTCAATATTTGTCAAGTTTCAATTATTTTTTTTCTCTAGTTCCGACCATAACTGTGCTCATACTAATTAATATTTTTTTTCGTTTTTATTATTCAGATAAATAGAAGAGTCAAAATCGGCAACACCGTCTAGGCCCAATTTTTTGACAAAGTCTACTTCAGCGTCATTTTTAATATAATTAACAATATTTTTTAATTTCATAAAAGATTTTCTTGTATATAGAATAAGTGTAACAATTAGCCCAAAAAGTTAAAATATCGTTTTTCATTATTTTTATTCCATATTTTATAATTCAATTCTACAAATTCCTAAATATTTATATAATTCACTAATTCATTTTGAATCTCTTAACAAAATATTAGTACTAACAGGAAAAGTTTTAATCACATCTAATATAATATAATGGAGACCTTATTAGTCCCGTATAATAAGGTAATAATGCATTTTCCTTTTGGCTACAATGTCTACAAAGCAGAACTATAATAACTATTTGAATTTCATTAGCAGTAACATTGCGAATAGAAAAAAAACCGATCAATACAACTAGACATATATACTATATGTATCTCTTATAAATCCACTCTTGTATTTGATATTTGTAGCTAGCATTTTATTCACGATCGAGAACTTCCGGTATGCAAGCATCATCAAACATTTCCGCTAAAATCCAGTTCCTGTTTACTGTTTTACTCGTAGTTTATCCTGTTCATTTTAAACAACGAAGAAATAGAACCAAAACCAGATCAACTGATGATCAGAGCTTCATCACTGTCACTCAAGACACTGTTGATGGAGTACTTTTTTGATTGACTTTGATTTAATCTAGTAACAACCGGAGGGTCAGCGGTTGAAGAGAGACTGTGTACAACTGTACAGTCTGATTACAATGTTTGCAGTCTCTGAAAAATAAAAAACATATGCCGCTGATATGTATGCATCATTTAATACTTTATTATTCTAATATGAATATCTGTGGGTATTTATACATGATAGTATTCGTTCCTTTATTTATTTAATTGCAGTTGCATTAAGTTTGACATTTCAAACTGCGTAATTGTGTGCTTGGGTTTGGGTGAATCATTAAAGTGTAATCATGTAGGAAACTAAATGATGTAATTAAAATATTTAATGTATGTGGTCACATGACAAAAACATTTTCAATTAACTTATTTCTATGTCAATCTAATACATTTATTACAGGCAATATTTTAGTTACATTCATTAAGTCAACAAAAATTCAGATTTTTCTATTGTTTTGAAAATTACAAAAGTAGTGTCACTCAAACTACTGTACTTCATTCATAATAGTCGGAATGTCATGAAATTTTGGCACATATCGTTCGAAGGTTAGTACTATTTAAAAATCATATGGATTTGTCAATAGTTACGCCATCTATGTGTTATCCCACGAACTTATTGAGGAATAAGGTATTTTAGAATGGTATGCGTAGTTAAATTATTACTTAAGGGGGAGGTAAGGTTTCAGCTTTTCTTTTTATTTATTTATATTATTGTACAACATATTAAGTTTATTGTGTAAAAATTTGAAGTCGATTGGAGTAAAACTATCGGAGATACAGAGTTTTATGTCTTCACCTCTCTGGTCTGCTTTCGTGTTACTTTGAAACTTTTAAATGCGGTTTCTCACACATAGCTTTTTCAGAGTTGGTGCCCTCTCTAGTTCAAAATCTACTGGACCAATTCTTTTGAAAGTTTCTTTACATAAATGCCAAAGTAACGCTGTCGAGTTTTTTTTAATTTTAACGTATTTTAAAATAACAGAGTTTCTGATTTTTTTCATGAAAAATCGGTATTTCGACTTTTAAGTGCTGTAAAAAATTGAAAAATCAATAAAAAAGAAAAACTCGACAGTGTACCTGCAGAAACTTATCAACTAATAAATCATTTTGGTTTTTTGATTTCAGAAAATCTAATGATGAGTTATGAGTGGCATCGCAATGTTACTTTTTTTTGTGACTTCTGCGTTGATTCGCTGTCAATGCCTCATTTCTTGATATTTATTTATGAAAATTTCACAAAGTATTCTTTAAATGTCATTTTATCATGTAGTAATTATAGAAATAATTATATATTAACGGTGTCGTCAAAATCATTTTCGAAAATATGCTTCTTTTTTATTGTTTTGTTAACATAAGGCGACATTAATAAATTACTATTTCTGAAATAATTTAGAACAAAATAGGTTTTTAATCATCATCTAAGTTTAAAGGGCTTAAAAAATTCATTTACAAAGATTTCAATTTTTCCTAATGGTTTATTTTTATAATTCAAAATAAATAAAAATGCGAAAAACGTATATTCATAGATTAAGTAATCTGTAAAGAGTTTTATGATTTTATTATACACAAAGGTTCTTTAATAAACGTATTTCTTCATTTTTCAATATTCAATTGATCTTTAAATAGTAATGTTTTTTAGAAATATTTTCGTATTAGAATTATCTTTGAATACATTTTATACTATAGGTAATACTTCTTATACATAAATTGAATTACGTGGTCCAGTGGTTCGTGAAGCTGCAAAACCGCTGAAACAGCAAAGGTCGTCCGTGATTCTCGAATTCAGGAGCTGTAGACGAAGTGTCTGACAAAAATGAAGAAGTATGTGCTGGGATACAAACCTGGGAAAGAATTTGTTTGTGTTTAGTTGTCTGAGACGTGGGTGGATCAACTTTTAAACCTTTAACATGTTTAATCTATGTTAGGTAAAAGTCTTTTAGATATTTTATGATGCTGTTTGCTAGGTGAAGGTCAAAGAAAGGTTAAACTCGGTTTAATAAAGAACTTCTTTTAAATTATGCTGACACACGTTTGAGATTATTTTTAATTCCTTGTTAAAACACTTTTTGATTCAAGTTGTTGATAATTTCGTGCTTGTATTAGTTATGAATGGATTATGTATATTCGTTCCTTTATACAATATCTTTGTCAATTAATAGAAATTGAAACATCTGTAGGTGATTATTATAGAATTAACGTGGTCTTAAGCCTCATTACCACTCACTGCTTTAACTTTATTTTGTATTTTGTATTTAATTTAAATTGTTTAGCATATGGCAATACGCGTAGTCATTCACAGTACCATTTTTAATTTAATTTATTTTTTAAGTTTTCTTAGTTTTTCTAGAACCTTATAAGGTCCAATGTCTTAAATTAAAAATATTAAATTAAGAAAAACTGTATTATATTATAACCTCCAAAATGAGACAACCTGTCAAAATGCAGTAGGATTTGTTTTTAAAAGAAGTTCAATGTCAGTTTTTGAAAAATATAGAAGTGAAAACAATTTCTATTACTAATTGTTATTAAAAATAGCAATTTTAATTATTTCACATACAATTTTGTCGAACTGTCAAAATTTATATTACTAACGATGCATACGCACCAACTAAATTAACTAAACATAAAATGTGAAAAATTGAAACATAAATGTGATGCTTAAACGAAAAGGGATGCTTAAACGAAAACGTGAAATCTAGATTACAATATTAAATAAAAACAGTAAATTAAATATCAAAACAGTGAGTGGGAATGAGGCTGTACAAAAATGTTTTTTATTTTATATTTTGTAAATGTAATAAAATCGTAGTATTATTATTAGCCTAGTATTATTTTATTTTAATGTTTTTGCCATTAGGCACTACATTCTTCTGCCTTAAATCATTAAATTACATATTATTGTTAAATTACATTTTATTTTTGATCCTTATTCTATCTCTTCCAAAAGAAAAAAATTAAAATAAAAACAAAACAGATTTAAACCCCTACTGCTTCTCCCTTCCAGCTACTATCACTCTTCTTTCTACTCTATTCTCTCTCCTTTTTTCTATCTCCGTCATCCACTGCTTCCCTTCACTGTCACCCTTAAATAACTGCACAATCTTCTTTCCACTTTTTACTGTTTTCTCACATGAATGTGTCACTTAATGTGCTTCACCGTTTCTATTTCTCCCCAGCACACCCTGCACATCCTTTTCTCTTTATTTTCCCAGTATCTGCTGCCTTCCTCTTCGTTTCCTAATCTAAATCACACCTAGTAATAAAGATTCAATTATGTTTGTTTAGAATTAGGTTTCATTTATGTTCTGGAATTTTTATTGATTTTAAGTATGGTGAATTTTTCAAAATATCGTTTATAAAGCGGAAAGTATTGTGGAATCGATCTCTAATAACAACAAAGGCAACACCAGATGATATTATTAATGAAAGTAATGTAGGTCTAATTGAAATCTCGCGGAAAAGACCTAAATTAAAATCTATTTTTGTATGTATGTATTATGATTGTGCAGATACTCGAAACAGCAGCTGTGTTTCCACTGCCTAGCGTACAAGTCCATGCTTTATACAGGGTACTGCTTGAAACAATAGCAGTCTGCATTTCTGTTCCGTACTCATTCAAACAACGAAGATGAAAGCAAGATAAAATGAAAGCTATATCTTCTAGTTATGTGTCCTATCTACTTACGTTGTTTTCCCTACTTTGTTCCAAACTGTAGTAAGTGGCATTAGGCACTGATCTATATCAAGATTATATTTAAGCTATGCAGAAAAAAAAAACAAAACTTTTTTGGCAATCTATTTAAATTAAGTTGCTATTTATAGAACTGGGTTTTTATTTTGTGATTTTATCAGAGATGTAACCTGAAAAATTGTTCATAAAAAAAATATTGGCTGTGTAGTAAAATTGATGAGAATTAGAGAAAAGAAAACACATTTTTTTTTATGAAAACTTATAAGTTGTCATAAGTTTCATCCACCACGTATACGAATAATGAATTTCATAATACGTAAAAATAGATTAATTTTGAAATAATATTTGTTGCACTACTTCACGCAAGAGCACTGGATTTTAAAAGTCAATAAGGGACAAATAAAAAGGTACTTTGCAGTTTTTATCAGTTGCGTCCTATAAGGAAGTCTTGCTCCAGTTTTCAAGGTGCGATTTTCTTAATTAGAGCCGAATACAATTCTATTTACGCTAATTATAATTTCTGTAATCTATCATTTGTACTACATACTTTAGAATAACAATGACGTTAGCTTTGTTTGTAAATTTATTATGTGAAAAATTATATCAACGATCAATGTTTCAGGAAATATATCATTGTAGTTATATAATTTATATTATCTGATGCCTCCACTAGAATTTCAATTAGGTATTTTTAAATTCTTTATACATAACATATCTAAAATATACAACTTTAAACAAATTTTAAAAATAACAATTTCATGTGTACACCACATGTAGACAAAAAGAACCCATAAAAATCAAAACATCGTTGAACGTAGGCAAATGTAAACTGTACGAAATAAAACCATGCGAGTATTTGTAGATTGAATAATTATTCAATTGTTTAATGATAAAATAATTTTACACTTTTTAATATAAATTTAACCACAAATTCTTGTAATATAAAATGGTTGCGAAACATGCTACGACAGTGCAAAAGCCAAAACACGAGTGACTCGAATGCCATACGGCTGTAGCGTGCACAGCAGTCGTCGTTGTGTTGCCCAACACGTCGCTGTGTTGCCCTGAGTAAGATTTCTACCAGAGACAACAATACAATATTAAACTAGAATGTCAACAGAGACACATTTTATGTTCTGTGCTAATTTTGTACTGAACATAAATTACCAGCCAGCAGAACGTAGCTGATCCCACAACCAACTTAAAATATATATAAAAATACATTAATACATAGAGCTACATAAATTTACAAACTTCTTAAATCTATGATAGTCTACATAATTGTATGAGAATAATATAAAATAAAACAAAATAACAATTATTCTAAAGATAACAGAAAACGTAATTAACATTTTAGCATACATTATCAATTGCATAATGTACACAACAATCAATTCAGTGGTAATCTACACAATTTTGTGATGGGTCTGTTGTAGATCTTATCACCAATTTTTATTTCCGCCACTCTCACCTTTCCATCTTTACCAAAAAAGACCTTTGTGATTCTGGCCATTGGCCAATTTAATGGGGGTGAGTTTAGATTCTTTACAATAACTAAATCACCTTCTTTCAGGTTCTCATTAGCATATTTCCACTTGGGACGGCTCTGAAGCTGTGTGAGATAATCCTTAGACCAAGCTTGCCAAAAGTCTTGTTTTAGTTTTTTAACAATATTCCAAAACTTAAGACGATTGACTGGTACCTCTGTTAAATTGACTTCAGGGTATTCAATCAGAGCAGTGCCAATTAGAAAATGTGCTGGAGTCAAATACTTATATTCATTTGGGCTTAGTGGAAGCAGTGGTCTTGAGTTTAGCACACCTTCAATCTGTATGACAACTGAATTTAATTCTTCATAAGTTAAGGCCAAATTACCAACTACTCTCTTAAGGTGGTGCTTCACACTTTTGACCCCTGCTTCCCATATACCACCAAATTCAGGAGCATAACTGGGTATAAACATAAATTTTATATATAGATTATTACAAAAACTTATAACATTATTTCTATGAGACTTATTAGTCTGTAAATTATACAACTCTTTTAATTCATTAGCAGCACCCTTGAATGTTTTAGCATTGTCACAATAAATTTTAGTAGGCATGCCTCGTCTAGAAATAAAACGATTGAGACATGCCAAGAATGTTTCAGTTCTTAAATCAGAAACCACTTCCATGTGTATGGCCTTTGTAGAAAAGCAAACAAACAATGAAATGTAACCTTTTGTAATCAATGGTTTACGTATGCGAGCTATCTTTATGTTAAAAGGTCCACAAAAATCTACACCTACATGCTGAAATGGTCTTGTAGCTGTAACTCTGTCAGCTGGCAAAGAACCCATCAATTGTTTAGCAGATTCAGCCTTCAATCGTGAACATATAACACATTTGTATAGTACCTTTTTGACCTCCCGTATGCCATTGATAATCCAGAACTTTTGAGACAAGGAGCTGAGTACTAATCTAGCACCAGCATGGAGCAAACGTAAGTGCTCATTTTTGATTATGATAGAAGTGATATTGTTGTCCTTTGGCAGTATGACTGGGTGCATTTTATCTTTTGCAATGCCTGCATTTTGCAATCTGCCACCAACACGAATTAAACCAGTGCTGTCTACGAAAGGGTGGAGATTACCTATACCGGTCTTGATAATGATACCACCTAAGAGACATTTTATTTCTTTAAAAAATATTTGCCTTTGAACTGAGCGAATGATAATTAATAATGAATTATGAAGTTCTTGTGGAGATAAATGTCCACTTGAACTGTGTACTGTCTTTCTACAATTATTAAAGAATCTGTACACATAAGCTAATACACGCTGTAGTTTATTGATATTGGAGAATTTTTTAAACAAGTCTAGCATTAAAGGTGCTTGTTCGACTTCAATGTTACAAACATTACAGCTTTTATCTTCATCGTCTGATGGAAGTACTGTATTTAAATCAAAATAATGATCATGTTTAAAATGAGAATTGGATAGATACTGGGGACCGTTCCACCAAAGATTTTGATTTTTTAAGTGTTGTGGTTCTATACCACGAGAAATTATATCAGCTGGGTTATCAGCTGATTTTACATAGTACCAAGAGAATTTATCTGTGAGCTCTGTTATTTTCTTTACTCTGTTATTAACATAGATATTGGTTTTTAATTTGTCCGCTTGAATCCAAGCAAGGACTATTTTGGAATCACAATAAAGGAAAAGTCTATGTTCCAATCTAGTTTTGAGTAAATTACTAACTCTAACCGCAAGTTGTGCCAACAAAACTGCACTATTTAGCTCTAGTTGGGGTATTGTAAGTACCTTACCTAGTGGAGCCACACGAGACTTGGCACAAATTAATTTTGTTTTTACGTTGTCATTTGCTGTAACGGTTCTTAAATATAGGCAGCACCCGTACGCCTTCATAGATGCGTCTGCATAGCCTATTAATTCTGCAGTGACAAAATTTTCCTCCTTTATAAGTCGATCTATTGAAATGCTGTCTGCTATCTTTAGACCATTAAGGAACTTTTCCCACATCTGTAATTGTTTGTCAGGCAGCGGTGCGTCCCAATCTATTTTCAAAAACCAAAGCTCTTGCATGATTAACTTGGCAACTACAATTATAGGGCCAATCAATCCTAACGGGTCAAATAAAGTCCCAATAAAACTAAGCACTTTTCTTTTAGTATTCAAATTGTTACTATTCGTGTTAGGACATTTAAAAGTAAATGTATCCAAAATAACATTGTATTTTAGACCTAATGTTTTAATAATGGCTGATTTATTCAAATCTAATTCATTGATATATTTTTTATCACTAGAGATGTCGTCGAGCACTGGGGGATGATTGGAAGACCATTTGTGTAATTTAAAATTACCTAATTGTAACAAACCAATTAATTGAGACTTTAATTCAGATAACTCTTCCACGTCATCGCACCCAACTATGACATCATCAACATACGTATTATGGCACATTGCTCTCGCTGCGAGAGGATATTTATGTTTGTAGCGATGGGCAAGTTCTATGAGACATCGTGTGGCCAAAAAGGTAGAAGATTTGAGTCCATATGTTACAGTTTTTAATTGCAAACAACTGATGGGCTTACCTGGATCATCTCTCCATAAGATATTTTGTAAGACATTGTAAGTGTCATTTGTGAGAATACAGCGGAACATTTTTTCTATGTCACAGACAATTGTGTACACATAAGTTCTAAACAGTAGGAGAATATCGAAGAGCTCGCCTTGAACCACAGGACCATTCAGCATAACATCGTTGAGAGAAATCTTATTTTTAGAACGCATGCTTCCATCAAAGACCACACGCAATTTAGTAGTTTTGCTATCATCGTTTGTAACTGCATGATGCGCTAAAAAATAATTAGGAGTATTATAAACATCATAAGAATTTATGTCTATTTCCCTGGCATGTCCCATCTCTATATACTGATCAATGAATTTTTTATACACCTTCAATAGTGAAGGATTTCGTTTAAATCTGTTTTCTAACACATAGAATCTTTGCAGGGCGACTGAGAAAGAATCCCCCAATTCTAGTTCATTTACTGGGCTGACTAATGGCAAATCTACAGTAAAAGTATTATTTTCAAGTAGTACTGAATTTTTAAAAATATGTTCAGCCTTTAAATATTCCTCAGTAAACTTATCTGTCTTTTCTGGGACTTTCTCAGTCATCCAAAATTGCCCCATAACATTCTCAAGGGTTGTATGGTCAGAAATGGCAAAATTAGATACTATAATATTACTTGAATAACTATTTTGATTTTGAAACATGTTTGGCTCATTAATAACATTGTAACTAAATTGATTATGCAATTTACCTGCAACTACATATCCAAATGTAGTGTTCTGTAAAACTGAGCCATTATTTAATTTAATACAGCCATCTAATAGAATGGCAAAATATACATCCGCACCCAATAGCAATGATATTTTCGAGGGTACATTATACTGCTCATCAGCTAGCTTAATATTTTTGGGAAAAATAACTTTGGATGTGTCAATAAAAGTTTGAGGCAAATGCGTAGTGATAGATTCAACTACATGACAATTCACTTTGTGATTAATATTTCTGTTGTAATTAGACTGTATGTTTATAATTGCTGAGTGATATAATTTTGTGGCTTTATTGCCTATACCAATTATTTTACTAGGATGAGTGTTTGTGCGTAAACGCAATTCTTTTAAGAGTTCAGCAGTCACTAATGATGCTTGACTACCGCTATCGAGCAATGCCCGAACTAGAAACTCGCGACCAAAATTGTCAACAATTTTTACCTTCATAGTAGGCAGCAATATGGTACCCCCCAAGCTATCATTGCTACAGCACATTACAACTGGAGATTCAGTTGTCTTGCCAGCCAGCGAACTAGCATCTGTTTTATCACATAACAATTTGCTATGCATGCCTTTACATTTATGACATTTATAATTATTCTCAAGGGAGCACCTGCCACTATGGGCTTTTAAACATAGCGAACATAATTTATGTTCTTGAACAAATGAATTACGCGACTCTAAAGGAGCCATTTTAAATTTTGGACATCTAAAAATGGGATGGTCCATATTACAATATCTACATGCTAAATTGTAGCGAGTAGTGACATTGGAAACTCTCGAGTACGAATACTCTTTATAATTTTTATCATTTGACATACTTTTATATGGTGAGCTTTCCTCAAGTGCAATCGCACGTTTTTCTAAAAATGATATAAATTCTGCCATAGTAGGCAGTTTGTCTACATTTCTTTCCATATGGAAATTGCGACTAGTTAATAAATCTAGCTTTCTACATAATATTGAGATTAGAATCATATCCCATTTGTCTACAGGCTCATCAAGATTTTTTAAAGCTTGTAATTGCTGTTTAACTTGACATAAAAAAGCCCTTATTGCCATTGCAGTACCCTTCTGCATGTTTGGAATATCAAGTAATATATTAATATGATTAGTAATTAATCGCGCCTTATTATCATACCGCGCTAACAATAAATCAAGAGCCTCTTTATATGAGCTGTTCACAAGCGGCAAATTTATAATTATTGAGAGAGCCTCGTCAAGGAGATACTTTCTTAAATAAAAAAGTCTCTGTACATCGGACAGTGATGCATTATTGTGAACAACTGCTTGGAAGAGCTCATAAAAGGGCCTAAACCTGGTTATATCCTTGCCATCGAAGGTTGGAATTTCCACCGCTGGAAGCTTGGATGCCACTAAGCTAGGACAAGTAGGCCTATTAACTTCTTTTAACTTGGTGATGCTGGCATTTAACTTAGCTAAAATATTAAAGTATTTTTCTTCTACATCCTCGATGTCTTCATCATCCTGTTCATCAATTTCTAAAATACTGGATTGCGTGAGCTCGTACGTGTGATAGGTAGCCATCAACTTTTCTTTTTTCGCCTCCAGCAGCTCCACCGTACCGGATTCGAGGGCCCTTGCGTCGCTGACATAATTGTCCATTCTTGAAATCGAACCTTTTGCAGTCGTCCGCGCCGTTTTAAGCCTCTTCAACCCCTCCATCTTGCTTAGATGATAAACTCGTACTTGTATGTTAGATGAAACGTGGATGAGAAAACTAATCCAGCTTAATCCAGGAATTTAGCAATTTTTTAATAAATCGGTACTTGTAGATAATGATAATAGAATTGTACCTTGATGAGTAAAAAAGTATTTTACTCTCTTCTAGGTTCCTTGCACCCCTTTCCGTATAATAAATTTCTTGAACAATTTTTCTTGAAATGTGAACATGTAGTATCCAAAATATATGTGAATCCGCTTAAATCAAGCGTTACATTACCCAATCAATGTCAATTGATGACTTGCCAGGCCGCCATAGGGTAAATGTAAAGAAATAGCTTGCACATGTGCCGATTACTACACAGATGTAACCTCAAAACACCACGAATTCACACGCGGTTAATAATGGTTTGTAAGACCAAATTTGTTTTAATTCTCGAAGGACTAGCTTCGCATTTACGAATTAAAACCTTCTTGAAATGTAGTTGTAAATCCAAATCCTCCGTGAATCCGCCAAAATAGAGCGTCCCAATTACCCATTCAATGGCAATCACCAAGGGGCAAATGTAAAAAAACGCCAAAAACACAATGTAAAACACACGCGGATAATAAACTCGAAGGATCGTCTTTGTAAGGCATCGAAGGACCAGCTTCGCATGTACGAAATAAAACCATGCGAGTATTTGTAGATTGAATAATTATTCAATTGTTTAATGATAAAATAATTTTACACTTTTTAATATAAATTTAACCACAAATTCTTGTAATATAAAATGGTTGCGAAACATGCTACGACAGTGCAAAAGCCAAAACACGAGTGACTCGAATGCCATACGGCTGTAGCGTGCACAGCAGTCGTCGTTGTGTTGCCCAACACGTCGCTGTGTTGCCCTGAGTAAGATTTCTACCAGAGACAACAATACAATATTAAACTAGAATGTCAACAGAGACACATTTTATGTTCTGTGCTAATTTTGTACTGAACATAAACAAATTGTAATTTTATGGTTGTTACCAAAACTGTTGGAAGAGTTACAAATGTCAGGTTCCCTTGTACATCATTAAAAGATTTCAAGGCATAAAAGGCACATATTACGAAAGGCAACGTTCATGTTAAAATTTCAGTAAATAACATTATTTGAAAACTAATCATAAAAATTGAAATCACTTCTTTTATAGCGCCGTATTACATGCAACCATTGTAACATTAGTAAACATACCCTTTAATATCTCTAGTCATATATTTAACAACGTCCAGTTAGGGGCAAGCAATATGAACTTGTAAAATATTTCCATTTAACATTTCAAGGTTTTGAAATTCACATATAAAACAGGTTTTATTAATAACCCTATTAAACTAAAACCTATAAATCTGCATATATGGCGTACTAATATACATATGTGTATCTATTTTTATACACTTTCATTTAAAAACAGTTTAATGACTTTTGACTACAAAAAACTAAGTTGTTCTTGGCGAGGTTCTTGGTTTCATGACACGACCTTGAGTTCTTTAGGTTCCGATCAGCACATTGCACTTTTGTGAAACCTGTTTTGTGATTTTAATTTCCGAGGAAATTACTTTAGAAATAATTATTATAGCGCGCAAACATTAATCTTTGATAATTACACAGGTTATGAATATAAAACGTGCTAATAACACTTTTTTCTTTTTGAGTATTTATTATTGTAATAATTATTTAGCATATATCTTGATATATTGAGTGACTGATAATTGTTTTTATGTATAGAATCTGTTTAATTAATTTTTGGGTACCCTGCTTTGAGCTTGGAACTTATTTATTTACGTAGTGTGACCTTTTAGGTTCAAAATTTCCTTTGCCACTGTTATTAAAATATTTAAATGTCATTTTAAAGTTATTATTTCGGAAAATAACCTATTCTATTATGGACTCAAACCCAATTTTATAATGTAATTTTGTACTCATATTTTAGGGGTATCATTATTCATGATTTTTATGTTACATTTTATTAAATTTTGTTTTCATTTCTTGTAGATACATGTTCGGGCTCTCAGTTTCGATGCTCTGGAGGACAATGCATACCAGCACACTGGCACTGCGATTCAAGAGTAGATTGTGAAGATGGATCAGATGAGCCTCCAGACTGCGGTAAAAAGATATTACTTTATTAGCACGTAATTTTTGTATTGTATATATTAAGTAATTCACATAATAGCCTGTTGCAATTTATAGTTACTAGCCCACATTGATTTAGAACTGGTTTAATCGAACCGATTGGGATGTTAAGGATTCAAAAAAGGTCTTTCAACAATCACTTTAAATCAATTGAAAAATACAATATCTGCCAAATGTCACCGCAATGACGTTTGTATTAACAGTTCCAAATTAATGTGAAATTTAAAATTATTCCTTTTGTTCAAAGACCCTATTGATATTGAATACAATATACATAGAAAAGAATATTGTACTTTTTGTATAAACTAAAGTGATTTTAGTTTTCTAAATAAAAATAAAAGATATTTGAAGTAAAATTATATTTTCTCAATAATTAATTATTGCACTTGCATAAAATGTCTCGTTGCCCCTGACACTTATACTTCCAATCTTGCTTCACATAAAATTAAAATCTAATGTATTTTATATGCTAAGTAACAAAGCCATATATACATTATTTATTTATTTCGCTTTATAATTCCAATCTATCTTATACATAAGTGTTTTAATGGTGGCCCATAATACTTCAGAATCATATGAACTAATTATTAATTTATTTCAGCCAAATCTTGGAGTTGTAAAGAAGGACAATTCCATTGTGAGTTAACACATAAGTGTATCCCTAAAGGATGGATGTGCGATGGAGATCCTGATTGTGGAACCTCAGGGAAATTGGGCCCCGACACGTCAGATGAAGACCCGAATAAATGTGAGTATTGTGAAATATATTAAAACTAGTTTGATCTGGCAGAATACGCTTAAAATAGTTATTGGTCTTGTATTTTTTTGAGAATAATAAATTGTTGTGTTCTAGGCTTAAACGGAACACAGTGTCCAGTCAACCAGGCGCGATGTGGAGACACGGTGGAATGCAGACCATTAAGTTTGTTTTGCGACGGGCACAGAGATTGCCCTGACAATAGCGATGAATGGGATCATTGTTGTATGTACTTCATCTTCATTCATCTTACAAATTAACTCACACAAATTGTAATAATTTAATAATGCCTTCAAATAGAAAATCACTCCCGAGAATTGGGCCGTGAACCATGTCCTAATTTTTATAAAAATATTCTCGTATACATTGATAAAGTGAACCACCAGGATCATAAATGTGCTATTCATTTTTAATTAGTCGCAATATTATAAAATATATTAATATTTAAAATAGTCATTTTTGTTCATAAGAAAAAGTGTGACGTGATATCCGTACCTACATTTTGACAAGATGGCGAAAATGTCAAATTTAAAATAACAATATCTCTGGCAATGTTTTTTTGATTATTAATAAAAAAAAAATACAATATTTAAAATATGTAATATTTAAACAATTAATATTGTTTTTTAAATTAATAATGGCGCCTACTATGGACTTCTAGTATCTTACTTTTTTAAATTTTATATATTTTAAGTCTTCATTCGTAATGTTAAGTTCTCATTATGTCATGACACAAAATTCTAGTTTTATTTTTGTTACGATTAAATAAACAGAAATTCATCGAAGGATTTTTAAAACGTGTAGTACCATTGTAATAAGTGAAAGGTACGTTTTCCAGATAACAAAACGCCATGTCGAAATTTGGGATGCAGTTATCAGTGCAAAACTACACCTGTTGGTCCTATGTGCTTTTGTCCTGAAGGACAAGAAGCTAACGGAACGGAGTGTCAAGGTAATTTTCATTGTTTTACGTAGTTTAACAAAAATATTGCAAAAGAAAAGTTTAAACTTTTGATACATTTCAATATTGACTTATGCCCACTGAGTGTCAGTTAAACTAGAATTTTGACATTAGCCTAAAAAATGGTTTTACAGTTCTAGTTATGTGTGACTTTTAATAAACCACAGATAACTGACTGTTGAAAACTCAACCCTAAGGACAGTAGTCTCAATATACATACAAGGCACGTACAACATTAATATATTTACTTTTTTTAAATTAGATTTTGACGAATGCCAATTGGATGGAGTTTGCGACCAAGTTTGTCACAACACTGTGGGATCTTTCAACTGTAGCTGCGTTCAAGGATATGTTAACAAAGGAAATTTATGCACAGCAATAAACGGTAAGTTCTTAATATATGAAAAACTTTTTTAACTGTTTTTTATATATAAATTTCTATGTGTCCATATTACAGTCCCCCCTTCTGAACCACCATCGCTAATATTTTCTACGCAAAATAATATAAGAAGAGTTACGTTATCTGGTGAACCTTGGGCTGGAAATTCTACACTAAAGGTAATTATTTTAAAATTCATTCATCTTTGTAAAATATTTTTTAATTTGTTGCCTATGCTGCAGGTGCTGAATTCCCATGCGTTGGAATTTAATCATCGTAATCGAACCGTATGTTACATACATAATAATGTAACACGTTCAACTCTAGTTTGTGCAAGTATCGATGATTTCAATAAGAAATGGACTATTCCTTCACCACCTATGTTTTCTACACTGGATTGTAAGTTTCTGCACTTATTTACTCCAGTCATTCGTAGTGGTTCAAATCTAAGATGGTTACAAAATTATTGCAATTTTTCAGCTATTAATCAGTTGGCTTTAGATTGGGTTAGTGGAAATTGGTACTTCTTAGACGACAGCAGAGAGATTGTATTCGTCTGTAACCCTACTATAAAATCATGCGCAGTCCTACTCGAAATAGATTTAAGTAAACCACGAGGATTAGCTCTGGATCCAACAAAGGGGTATATAATTGATTTAATATCAAATTTATTGACATTATTTGTTAGAATATATTTTGTAAGGAAACTGTTTCAGATATATGTTTGTTACAAAATGGGGACAAAGTGCTCCGAGTTTAGAACGATGTCATTTAGATGGATCAAATCGGACATCACTAGTAACACTGAAAATTGTATATCCTTTTGGGGTGACTGTGGATTACACTTCTCAACATGTTTATTGGGTTGATACATACCTAGATTTTGTTGAGAGAATTGATTATAATGGAAATAATAGGCGAACCGTTAAAAAGGGATATCCAGTAAGAAATTTTAATCTTTTTTAAAAGGTAAATATAATATTAATAAATTAGTTAACAAATCTTTTTATATTTTAGGTTCAGAACCTTTTTTCAGTATCGGTATTCGAAAGATCTTTGTATGTCACCTCCTGGAGAAATGATAGCATAATAAAGCTGAATAAATATAATGCAGTAACTCATCATACTGTAGGGAATATTTCAAGACCTTTTGTTGTTCATGTTTTTCACAGACAAAGACAACCTGACGGTAAATATAAACAAAAACATAGAATTCAGCTACAATTTATGTAAAACCAATTGATATATGATGATTAGCACCTAATCGAGTGGTAGCTTAAAAATATATATTTATCATTGATAATTTTAGTTGCACATCCATGTCGTACGAATTACGGAGGCTGTGAACACCTGTGCATTTCCACATGGAAGAAAGATATAGCTGTTGGACAATGTATGTGTCAGCCTGGTTATAAATTAAAACTTCATGGAAAATGTGTTGGTATGTCACTTAATATCACCTTCTCGAAACTACGTTTTCATCTAAATATTTTACATCATTTAATTGCGTTTTTTAATCAATTTTTAGAACCAGATAGGAATTTGTTTTTAATTTACGGTAAAGGCCATCCTGCCATGATAAAAGGAATAGGAATGGTAGTCCGAAACAAACATCAAGAGTTATTAGTCCCTATAACTGATTTGGGAAGACCAACTAGTATAGATTTTTATGTTAAAACACAACATATTTATTATTCGGATGTTCGAAGGTTTGTAAATACAATTTTCATACATTTTGAAAAACAGTATTTTATTTTGAAATATAAAATTGTTCCAGATATGTAATTGAAAGACAAAAAATTGATGGAACGTCCCGAGAAAAGGTATTAGATACCGGTATAAATAATTGTGAAGGCTTAGCTATTGATTGGATGGGTAACAACATTTATTGGACAGACGAAGGATTAAGTCAAATCAGCGTTGCTAAATTAAGTGATGTAAAACAAAGAAAAGTATTAATAAAAGCAACGTCTTTGCCTCGAATTCATCCAAGGGCGATTGTTTTAGATCCCAAAAAAGGGTAATTATTTTTGATAGTATTAGAGTAGTATTCTAGAGATCCAACATGAGAATCCGGCAATTATTATTGACACACTTTTTTTTAATTCTATTAATTTTCAACGTAATGTTTTTATATTCATAGTTGGATGTATTGGTCCGATTGGTCGTCTGGAATCAGAACTTCGGATCGTGGAAGAATTGAAAGATCCTGGATGGATGGTACTCATCAGGAAGTATTTATTGAAAAAGATTTAACGTGGCCTAGTGGATTAACAATTGACTATATGGAAAAACGACTTTACTGGTATGTTTTCTTCTTACAAAATTGAAATATTTTTATATCAGTTTAACATTTAATTATTATTATTCCACTTTTAATTTACAGGTGTGACGCATATCACGATAAAATTGAAAGAATTTCATTAGATGGCAGTAATCGTGAAGTTCTTTTTGATGGTCCCGAATTAGATCATCCATATGGTTTAGCGTATCACAATAATTACTTGTTTTGGGGTGAATTTCAAAAAGGAACAGTACAACGACTTCATATACTCAACAAAACATTAGAAACTTTAAGCATTGAAAACCCACCATTATTTGAAATTAAAGTGTTCGATAATATGACTCAAACAGGTATTTTAAATACTTTTTCATTTAAGAGAATATTATTGTTGTGCATCTAGTCATTATTTTATATGTCAGGTTCTAATGCTTGTTCTAACATGACGCGATGTCCTGAACTCTGTCTCTCAACTCCTAATGGCCCTGTCTGTGTGTGTCGTGATGGATCATCCTTAAATGCTCTTGGAACTGTTTGCATTCAGCAAGTAAATTATACTACTCCTTCGAGATGTGTGGAAGGACAATATCAGTGTAAAAAAAATTTAAAGTGAGTAAACATGTATTTACAAATATTCGTAAAATATTTTTAGTAGTCAGTTATATTTTTTAATTTTTATTACTGCAGCTGCATTGATAAAGTACATGTCTGCGACGGCGATCAAGACTGTGGAGATGGAACAGATGAAGACAGTTCTCCAGGAGGAGTCTGTGGTAAGTGACGCTTAACTACATAATACAACTAGTATTTTATTCTCTAAATAACTTATAATAATTTTTACAGAGAAAGTTCATTGTACAAGAGATCAATTTCGCTGTGATGCTAACAGATGTATTACCCAATACTGGGTGTGCGATAGCGATAAAGGTGAGTTTTAGAAAACTTGTAATTATATTTACGTATATTATTAAAATAATTAATTAATGTCTTTTCAGATTGTGCTGATGGTTCTGATGAAGATCCAGCACTGTGTCGTAATTCCACGTGTTCAACGGCTCAATTTACCTGTAAAGTTTCAGGAAGGTACGACCTAATATTTCTTAATTATACCTAATCTAATAAATATGAATCTACATTAATTGTTTTAGATGTATTCCGTTATCTTGGACTTGTGATTCTGACAACGATTGTGGAGATGGTGATAATTCTGATGAGCATGAAAATTGCAGTAAGTTGACATATATTTTTAAAGCAGTTACATAAATTCTTAGCGGTATAATTTTTAAAAACATTTTCAGTTTATCCCGAGTGTGAAGCAACTCAGTTTTCTTGTGACAATAAACATTGCATCCCATTCGAGTTTTACTGTGACGGAGATGACGATTGCCGCGATAATTCTGATGAAAAAGATTGTCATAGTTTCTGTGACACGAATACTCAGGTACAATTACATTACCATCATATTAGAAAGCATCGAAAAAAATAATTTTCAAGTTGCTGAAATTTTTCAAGAGCATTTTCTGATTATTACTAATACCTGTGAATACTTTTTATTCAATGCTTTGAAACTATATTCTAGATGTATTGTGCAGTTGATGAAACCTGCATTAACATTACACTTAAATGTGACGGCAAAAACGATTGTTCTGACGGATCAGATGAAATAAAATGTCCAAATAGACCTGTGATAACGAAATCAAAAAGTCGGAAGAAAGGGTTGACTTCACTTTGTGAGCCTCATGAGTTTACCTGTAAATTTGCTGTTGAATGTATAAGATTGGTAAGTTTCTCTGTTTCTTTTCTAGTTATTAAAATAATATTTCTATTTATTGTTTATTATCTTTTAGGAATATCGTTGTGATCGACACGCTGATTGTTTGGATGGCTCGGATGAATTTAATTGTACTGATGCAGATTATAATTCTAAGAATATTACTAAACCATCAGGTTAAATAATAGTTTTACTTAGTATGATATACTATTATTTTCTTTACTATTATATTCTATTTATATTATTTATTTTTTAGCTAAAGGTAAATACTCTCCTCCAGAGTGCGACCATCCTTCTCGTCATTGTGATAATTCAACAAGGTGTATATCTGTAAATTTATTGTGTGACGGTAAATCTGATTGTCTTGACGGCTCTGATGAAGGCTTACGTTGTGGTAAGAGTATATTAGAAAACTTAAATTAGTTATAATTTAAAAATCATTTGATTACTTTAAAGTTATTTTTTTTATAATAGACGAAAAGTTGTGTGATCATACTCTCGACTGCTCACATAGTTGTCATAATGCTCCAGAGGGTCTTGTATGCTACTGTCCAGAATATCTACACTTACAAGTAAAAAATATTTCATTTTAATTTATTTCAGTTTACACTTTTTAAAATTTAAATTCTTTACTATTTTTTAATGCAGCCTGATGGCATGACTTGTTTGGATGCGCATCCCTGCAAATCCTGGGGGGCTTGTTCACAAACTTGTGTACAATTACCTAAAAGACATAAATGTACTTGTCTACCCGGATATAGGCTACAAAATGATGGGTTTACTTGCAAGAGCACAGGTAAGATGGTTTCATATAACTATGTTAAAACTATAACAATAAGCTTTCAAAAAACTAACGTAATTGTTCTTGTAGATTCTGCTACACCATATGTAATATTTAGTAATCGTCATGAACTTCGAGGTGTAGATTTAAAAACATTTCAAGTAAAAGCATTAATATCTAGTTTAAAAAATACGATTGCGCTAGATTTTCTACATACTGAAAAGGGAAATAAAGTATTCTGGACGGATGTGATAGATGATAAAATTTATACTGGATCTTTGATTGGGGGCGGTAAGTTAATTATATTTGTTATATCATAATTATTTTTTCATATATATATTAATTATAAAATTAATAATCTCAGCTTTAAGTAACATCGATGCCGTCGTGCAAACTGGATTAGCAACTGCTGAAGGACTTGCAGTAGATTGGATTGGCTATAACTTATATTGGGTTGAAAGCAACCTTGATCAAATCGAGGTATTAAAACAGTAAACGTATTTGCTTTTATATTTACAATTATTTATTTATTAAAGTAAAATTTATTGAAGAATTTTAATTTTAGGTAGCACGACTTAACGGTAGTTATAGACGAACTCTAGTTGCAGGTGATATGGAAAGCCCCCGTGCAATTGCTCTAGATCCGCGAGATGGGTATGTTTTTATCTTGGTATTCTGTGAAATATCCTAATCAAGTCTTGTTAATAAATTTGAAAATTTGATAGCTTGCTATTTTGGACGGATTGGGATAGCAGTTCCCCAAGAATTGAAAGATGTAGCATGGCCGGACAAAATCGTACAATTATTGTACACGTGGATCAGCTAACAGATGGCGCTTGGCCCAATGGATTAACATTAGATTATGATA
Source organism: Panorpa germanica (assembly GCA_963678705.1). Classification (NCBI taxonomy): domain Eukaryota; kingdom Metazoa; phylum Arthropoda; class Insecta; order Mecoptera; family Panorpidae; genus Panorpa; species Panorpa germanica. Next base: position 13,421,937 of record OY783211.1, on the reverse strand, counting down.
CTAGAAGAATATATTGGATAGATGCAAGGTTATTAAATATTTACATATTATCTTTCTTTTTGGAATGTGTTTAATATTTAATATTCTTTCAGATCCGATTCTATTCATACAACGACATATCTAGGGTTGGATCATCATGAAGTTTTGCGAGATCATGATACTTTGTCTCATCCATTTGCTATTGCATTGTATGAAAATCATATTTATTGGACAGACTGGAGAACTAATTCTGTCATCAGAGCTAATAAATGGAATGGTTCTGATATATCAGTCATTCAGAGAACTTTAACACAACCATTTGATATTCAAATCTTACATCCAAGTCGCCAACCTAAAGGTAAAGAATCAAAAGGAGTTGTTTGCATAGAACCATCGTCTTCCTTATTAGCTGATTGGTTGCATTTTGTTTAATCGTAGTGTTGTTACTCAATAAAAAATCTTATATAAAAAATTTGATTTAATTTTCAGCTGAAAATCCGTGTGGAAAAAATAATGGTGGATGTTCGCATTTATGTTTATTAAATGGAAATGGAACTTTCAAATGTGATTGCCCCCATGTAATGCGGCTAGATACTGATCAAAAGCAATGCATAAGTAATACTTATTTTAATTTTTGAAAATACCCACTATACTTAGCATTAGCTTAGCTTAACATTTTTGGAATTTCTTTTTAAAAATAGTAGAATTATAAAGTATTTAATAATCAAAATAAAAGTATTTTGTGCAAAATTGGTAACTTTTTGAATATATTTTGGTAAAAGATGTATATTTAGTATTACTAAAAGGGTTTAATATATAACCAATTTTGGTGCCAGTTATATTTAGATAATTTATATACATTATTTTTGTTAATCATAATGTATATTTAAATATGTTTAGAGAATGAACGAGTACTAATGTTTGCAAGACAAACCGAAATTCGAGGTGTTGACCTTGAACAACCAAATTATCATACCATTCCTACAATTAGTATGCCACAAGTTTTATCACCAGCTCAAATCGAATTCATATCTAAGAACGGAACCCTCTATTGGTCAGATACCCAAATAAACGAAATTAAAAAATCTGGTTTAACCAGTGGACCTACGCAAACCATTTTAGATACAGGTACGCAACATGAATTAAATATTTGCTTTTTCAAATTTATTTTAAAATAACATTAAATTATTTTTTTATAGGAATTGAAAATCCTTCTGGTTTTGCTGTGGACTGGGTTTCTGATCTAATGTTCATTGCGTCCGGTACAGCAGAAAGTCATATAACAGCTTGCAACCTTAATGGAGAATATAGTACTATTATTTTAAGTGAAGATATTCATAATACTAGGAGTTTGGCTTTGGATCCAACTAAAGGACAGTTATATTGGTCTCATCAAAGGGTTGGATCTTTCGTAATTGAATCTAGTGCCATGGACGGAACTGACAGATTGATCTTAGTGACACAAGCTACTAATAAAGACTTGGTAACACCACAAAGTAAGCAAAGACGTTTACATAATACTTTTAATATTGCTACAAAACTAAATTGCATTTTAACTATTCACTGAAAAAATAATGAAAATAGATTAAAATATAAAGTGCCTTTTGCGCATATATATTAAAGACATTCCTATATACATTGCAAAATATTTCTAGGTTTAAGTGTGGATCTAGGAAATCAAAAATTATACTGGGCTAATGCTGATTCACTAACGATTCAGTTCTATGACTTTAATGCAAAAATTGTCCAAACTGTAAGTATTAGACTAATTTATATTTATTTAGTATTTAGTGTTTCCATAATATTTCTATCTTACTCGGAAATGAATTTGGTAAATGTATTGCATGAACTGAATTTGTTCAGTTTTTATCGGGTATATCACATTACATCTCTTAAAAATCAAAGTGATATTACAGGTACCGTTGTCATCATTATCTCAACCCACAACAGTAACAGTTTATGGAGATTTAATTTATTACGCTGATCAGAAAGATCATGCAGTTCATAAATGTGATAAAATCTCTGGACAAAATTCAGTAATTGTACGCAACAACACAGGTAATATTGTAATTTGATAGTACTAATATTTAATTATTTTTCCATTTATTTCCTCCGCTAAGACCTATTGTAATTAAATTAAGTTTCATTTCAGGAAACGTTCTATCTCTTCGAATTTATGACAGCAGTGTTCAAACAGGAAATAACTCATGTTCTTATAACAAAGGTGGTTGTTCACATCTTTGTCTACCAATTTCGGCAAATAAACATGTGTGCCAATGTGCAACTGGATATACACCTTCTCCAACAAATTCTAAGGAATGCATTGGTGAAAAAGAATTTCTGTTTTATTCAATTAATTGGGAGATTCGTGGACTTGCTTTAAATGGCGATAATAAAACAGCAGTCCTTGGCCCAATATCAAGAGTTTCAATGGCGTCCTGTATTGATTTTCATGCTGGTAACATTTGCTATTAACTTTATAATTAGCACGTTCCTATGTATGAGAAGCTATAATTATTTATCATTTACAGCCTCTGACTTTTTATACTGGGCGGATGGTGATCATGGTACCGTCACGAGAATCAAAAGAGATGGGACTCAACGACAAGTAGTTGTTGAGCAATATGAATCTTTAGAAAATATACCAATAGATTGGTTAGCTGGTGAGACACAAAACCATAACTGCATGTACAAATCCTGGTTGCATGGATTTGACAGTCTTTAACACCTGAATGCATTTTATTGGTCATGGTAATTCTTTTTTGCATGAAATAATATTTATCAAACGCATGTTCATTTCAAGTATGTTAAAACCGAGTGGTTCCATACGGTTTTATAATAAAAGGACTTAGTTGAAAGGATTACATTGAAAGCAAACAATACTGATGGAGCCGTTACTGACGCGCTGTGAAACAATACTTGTATCCAACAGCAAACTGTTGCCAGTGTTTCCATTCAAGTCGCTACTTCAAAGAATTTTGATGTTTGTTGTTTGACGTTAAATGATTATTTTTTCATGGGTATGCAGCTTGATGTCTTGTTTTTCTGCAGGTCTATAGACTAGTTCTGAAACTCATAAATATGACTCTAAATCGTATTTAATTTGTCGCTATATGGCGGAAAAGCTCGGAAACAATTTAAATCGTTATAACAAAATGGCGATCCAATGGTTGTTTAACTATTAAAGAATTTGTACTAAATTAACTATAACTGTATATAATAATTGTCATACAATCGTTGGACCGTACTTTTGTGTTAACGATTGGCAAATAAAATATTCCCAACCAGCATGCCCAAATTTGTCCAAAAAAATTTCACCATTTTAGTTTATTCAGTCACAATTCCGAATTTATGAACTAGTCTACGAGTTTGTCTATACTAGTCTATAGCAAAGACTAGTCGTCTATAGTATACGAGTATATGTTCTTTATTAAACATAGGTTTATGTCGTCATCAATAAATTACTAACAAGTATGTAAAAATGCAGAAATTGCAGAAATATATACTCACTTAAACAATCGTGCTCCGTCTTTTCCCACCAAGCCAGGAGAATAACAAATGTTTATTGTTTTTTTATCAATATCGATTTTAATTGAAGAATTTTGTTTAACAAACGTAATTTTAAAGGTTAATTAATTAATAAAATAATGATTGAAGTACTTGCAACGAAATTACCAGCATGATTTAGTGTACTAATTTTATAAGATTGAATATTTTAAGCACATTTGTCGCTTATACGTTTAATCACCATACTACATTAACAAACCTAATTACATTTTAAGATATCAGAATTTGTTGAATATCTATATATATATATATATATATAAGTATAACTGAATGTTTATTTTCAATGTATAACACATTTACTAACAAATTTCTGTTTTATGTGTTCTTGTTTAAATTGCATGAAATGTTTTCATCTTCATTTAAAAATAACATTTATTTCATTAATAAACTTTAATTTATTAATAATTATTAAATATATTTTCTTAGGCTTAGCAGTCGATTGGATAGCAGGAAATATGTACTGGACAGATCCGAAACGAAATGTAATAGAGGTACGTTTTCCAAACAACTTTTAATTTTTTTTTATTTTTCGTTTTTTCTTTTAATACAGATAGTTTTTTTTGTAGGTTTCTCGATTAGACGGGTCATCTCGTTATGTAGTTTTGTCTGGAGGCTTAGAAAAACCAACAAGTTTAGTTGTTGACCCTATAAATGGATTTCTCTTTTATTCTGGCGGCGGAAAAATTCAAAGAGCTGCTCTAGACGGTTCTGGTCGAGTTAATTTAATTAACGAAACAGTGTCAACTATATCTGGATTGGCATTAGACTATGAGGTTATTTATAAAATGCAATACTGTAACAAAAATATCTGCTTATTATATACAAATATTATAAATGTAAATATATGTTTCTGCTATATAGGCTCGTCAGATATATTGGTGTGATAGTACGGCAGATAGTATACATCGTATGAAATACTCAGGAGAAGATCAAGAGCTCTTACTCAATCATTCTTTAGGAAATCCAGTTGCACTAACCCTGTTGCATGGCATTCTTTATTGGGTAGATACGTAAGTTAAAATTTCATCTAACTTAACAAACGCCATTTACCCTACAAACAATTTTGATCGCACCGGCCGGAACGCTCCGTACCCCCTCTGATTGCCTTCATAATACTTTCCAAACGAGGTTTGCCGAGGTGCAAGTCGTGCTACTACCCAGTACTACCACATATGTTCCCCCGAACACTGTATGACTACTGTCCTACCGCTCTCTGATACGAGATTGCTAAGATACGACAAATTGTTTGTAGGGTAGCTACAACTAGTTTTTAAGAAAGTGATTTTGCACTGCAGTATGTCTTCTAACTATTTTTAGATTCTGTTAACTTCAAAATATTGCATAGAGTCTACATGATATATTACCAGAATTGGCTTTAGCCTATCTTCACGATGGAATGAGATTTCTATTTGCCACTAGGACGACCTTTTTTTATCCAAGGTTGTGATTAATCTTTACCGCGCGTATTGTGTTTCATCACTTTTTTTTTAATTTTGACGAAAATCATGTCCATGTATCAACAAATAGAGATAAAATGCTTAGACCATATTTTCGCAGAACTATTCACAGGTGTTTATATTTACAGAACACATGATCGAGGAAGTATAAAATCAGCACCCATCTCAAATCTTTCGAATTATACGACGTTATTAAGAAGTGCTGGAGATTCCTTAAAAGATATTAAAATATACTCCAAAGATCTTCAATATGGTACCAATCCTTGTGCTGTCAATAATGCAGGATGTGAACATTTATGTTTATGGAATGGAACTCATCCTGTTTGCGCATGTCCACATGGAAATGTTGCGGCTGATGGAAAATCATGCGAAGGTATTCACGAAAAAATACTTTATGTGTTTAATTAGATCAGTTTACTATATTTTCTCCATACTATTTTTAGAGTATAATAGCTTCCTCATGTACTCTCGAGTTGTGAAAATAGATTCTATTCACATGACTGACGCAAAAGATTTAAATGCGCCTTATGAATCAATCCGAAATAACGAGCTCCTTCGAAATGCTATTGGAATAACATACGATTATTCACGTAGCAAATTATTTTATTCTGATATTCAAAGAGGATCAATTAATAGCGTTTTCTTCAATGGGACTGATCATAAAGTTATTGTTGACAGTAAGTATGAAGATAATTGTAAAGTTATAAATATTAAGAGTCTTTCATTATAAATAATGTGTATCTTTCAGAGCAAGGGTCTGTAGAAGGTTTAGCATATGAAGCGATATGGAATTCTTTGTATTGGACATGTAATAATGATGCTACTATTAATCAGATAACACTTTCTGGAACTCCTGTTGCAAAACATGTAATTAAATTGGAGCAAAGTGATAAACCTAGAGGAATAGCCGTGGATAGTTGTCATATGTAAGTTAATCAAGATATCAAAACTAAAACTATTCTGGTTTTTTTTTCAGATCAAAACCTGTTATTATTTTTTGTTAGTTATAACGACGTTATTCTTATTTTACTGAAGACCATTTTTCCAAACTCAAGTTTTTTTCCAAACTCATTTTTTTAAACTCCTTTCCTGAAGATAGTTTATTAATTTTATGGTTGAATCAAACAAAAGTCACCTAAATATGTATTTTTAGGCAATTATATTGGACAAATTGGAATTCTCAGCAACCTTCAATCCAGCGCGCTTTTACAACTGGATATGGCGTTGAAAGCATTATTACAACTGATATTCGAATGCCGAATGCTATAACTTTAGACCATCGTAGTATGAAGTTATATTGGGGAGATGCAAGACTTGATAAAATTGAACGATCGGATTATGATGGGTCTAATCGTATGGTTATTGCACAAGCAACACCACAACATCCCTTTGCTCTAGCTGTATATGGTGATTTTATATTCTGGACAGATTGGGTGTTGCATGCTGTTATAAGATGTAATAAATATACTGGTGAAGAAGTTGTTTGGTTAAGAAGAGATCTTCCTAGACCTATGGGCATCATTGCTGTTTACAACAACACGGAAGACTGTAAGAAAAGATTCTAATTTATCTTTTTTTATTTTTCGTCCCTCTCTCACACTGTCATGTTCCTCTTCTTCCTCACCTATACCACTTTCTTTTTGCTATAATTCACTTTCGCCGCACTCGTTCTGTTTCATCCATTTCGTTTTCGATACTCTTCTATTTTTCCTATGCGTTAAACCTATTTTATTCTTTTATACCTCCTTCCCTTTTCCTTTTCCTCTTTTTTACTCGCTTTCTTTCTGTTTCATTTAGATTCCTCTTGCCAGTAACTTCTACTAATTGTTCTACTTGTTGCTATGAATATGTTATAGAAAAATTGAATATATTTTTACGAAATATATAAATATACTCATTGTACTCTTCTAGGCTACTCAAACGCTTGTCTTGTTTTAAATGGAGGTTGTGAAGATAAGTGCTCATTAACGGAATATGGAAAAGTAAAATGTAGTTGTAATGAAGGCAGAAAATTAAAAGCAGATGCACTACGTTGTGTGGAAAAAGAAGCTGAACCTTGTGAGAAAGGAATGTTTCAGTGCGATGGAGAATGTATTCCAATACATTTAACTTGCGATGGTATTGCACATTGTTTTGATGGTTCCGATGAAGAGATTACATATTGTGGTAAATATATTATCGAAATTTAAAATTATTTACAAAAGTATATATTTTACTCCTAGTATATATACACCTACAATTTTTATAATACTACTTTCTATGCATTATTAATTTGAAATTTTATTTCGATTTATTTCCAGCACTGCGTACATGCCCGTCGGATTATTTCCAATGCGGTAATCGACGTTGTATTCATTCCAATTTGACATGTGATGAAAATGATAATTGTGGAGATAATTCAGATGAATCTAATTGTTCTTGCAGCGAAGAGTTACACTTCAGGTAAATATCTTTATAAGGTATTATTTTTTTCCTATAATAAATTTAATTTACCATCACAAAATATCTTAGGTGTACAACAGGACAGTGTATATCACGTTCTTTCCATTGTGATGGAGAACCTGAATGTCCAGATGCTTCAGACGAAATGAATTGTCCTCCACATAACTGCAGTCGTTTTAGTGATCTTGTTGGCAGAAATGGTTTGCACCCTGTCTACAGCAATATGGAGTTGTTACCATGTTTGAACACTACAGCTTGTTATCATCCATCTTGGCTTTGCGATGGAGAAAATGATTGTTGGGATATGTCTGATGAAGAAAATTGCACAGGTATTATCCTACGTAGACTAATTATCGATAGTTCCTTGATGTATTAATCTAATGGGCTTGTGTCCTATGTCTTAATTTCTATAAAAGTGTACTATATATTGATAAAGTGGGTTACTAGAACCTCAAATGTTCTGTTATTTTCTAATAACTCCTTATATGTTAAGAGATATTAAAAATTAAAAAAGTCATTTTGTCTCTTTAATTATTAAAGGGATTCAACGTTGTACAACATTCCAACTGCATGTGACCTCACATAATCTCATAAATAGCTCATAAATCTCTGCTATATGTATTTATATATCAAAATATTAAATATTATTTACAGCTATTTCAAGGAACAATAAAATTTCAATATTATGTCTGCCTTAACAGGGTTAAATAAAATAAAAACTTATTATTCTTTGACTTGACTTGATTATTTGACTACCAACAGCTACAGAACATTACCACAGCACTGACCTACTCAACAAATAACTGACGTTAAAATGCATTTCACGTCATACAAATATGGCCGACCATTTCTAGCGCTAAAACTACAATTCAAATTTTAAATTGCCATATCTCCGTCAATATTTAGATATTTAATAAAATAGATACGCCAATACACATTTATTAACATCAATTTCAATCAACAATTGAAAAATCGACCATTAAAAAATGAGGACACAAGCCCATTAAAAATCGATAACGCCGATGCATTATATAATTTAAAGTATCACATAAGTTATTTTAAGAAATAAATCCTTTTTCAGTGAGCAAGAATCAAACCCATCCATGTCCACTTGATAGATTCCCTTGTAGTAATGGAAAATGCATTCCACAGGAGTGGTTATGTGATGATGATGATGACTGTGGAGATGCTGATCCCAATACGGGAATAAGTTCTGATGAAGCTCATTGCAGTTAGTATATATACACACTCTTGAAAAATGAATTTAATTCATTTTTTGATAAGTATCTTGCTATCTATTAATATTTTTAAGGTCCGCAATGTAGAGGCGACTTATTCCAGTGTGGAAATAGTGAATGTATCCCTAATAGCTGGCGGTGCGATGGTCATCCAGATTGTTCAGATGGAACCGATGAAACTGCTCATTGTGGTTAGTAATCATTATAAAAAACATTAAAATAAACATAACTTTAAAATAATGATTAAATTCCATTTAACTAGCTAACCGAACTTGCCCCACTTGGGAGTTTCGCTGTAATTCTACAGGTCGTTGCATACCTTATTTATGGGTGTGTGATCATGAGAAAGATTGTACTGATAATTCTGATGAAGCTGATTCTCTTATGTGCTCCAAAGTTGACGAATGTCTGCCAAATGAATTCAGATGTCATAGTTCCGAATGTATTAGTAAAGTGAGTAACGTTTTTTTATTTTTCATACATCTGTGTTGCAATACATTTTTACCAAAATATGTATCATTTTATAGGATTTATATTGTGATCATGATGTAGATTGTAAAGATGGTTCCGACGAGCCAACAGCTTGTGTTCCTATATCTATATATAAAAAGGGTGAATCGAAATGCCAAATGGATCAATTTACTTGCGCAAATCTCAAATGCATACCCAACGGCTACCGATGTAACGATGTCGATGACTGCGGAGATCGTAGTGATGAAGATCCTACAATGTGTAGTAAGACCAACATTATATAGATTCAATTTATTTAGTTAATAATCCAGGCTTGATTTCAAACTATTATTAACTATTCATTTACTTTTTTACAGAAAGCGTTTTTCCTCAAATATTCTGTGAACCTCCAGATTCATTCAAATGTAAATCAGGGCCTTGCATTAATGCTACATTACTTTGCGACGGAGAAAATAATTGTGGAGATTTTAGTGATGAAAATTCATGTAGTAAGTACAATATATTTATTTAATGACAATTGGTTTTTACCTTACTTTATAGCAACAACTTATTTTTTTAGATATCAATGAATGTGTTGCTGAATTATGTGCGCATAAATGTGTTGATTTAAAAGTTGGTTACAAATGTGAATGCAGAAAAGGATATGAGGTTGCACCACATGATCAGCACTTATGCCATGATATCGATGAGTGCAAAGAAAGACCTTGCAGCCAACACTGTCGAAATACATTAGGAAGTTTTGTGTGTTCTTGTAGTCCAGGATATTCTCTTAAATCGGATCGAATTACTTGCAAAGCAACTTCAGGTAGTGTAAAATTAAAATTTGTATCATTTTAATATCAATTCATTATTATTAAACTATACATTTATTGCAGAAGTGGAACCGAAACTAATCTTTTCGAATCGGTATTATGTCAGGGAAGTTGATTTTGGTGGACACATGAACATATTGGCTCATAATTTAACAAATGCTGTTGCTCTAGATTTCGATTGGAAAAGTCGTTGTATTATTTGGTCAGACGTTGTAACTCTTGCCAGTTCGATTCAAAAAATGTGTCTCTTTCCTAATGGTACCATAAATAACTCACACCAAGTAAGAAAATATTATAGAGCATGTCGAAATTTTTATTTAAACGTTCTTATAAAATTTTAATGAATTATTACTATAGGTCCTACATTCTTCTACTCTTCAAAATCCGGATGGCCTCGCTGTAGATTGGGTAGCAAGAAATCTATATTGGTGTGATAAAGGATTGGACACTATTGAAGTATCTACCCTTGCTGGAAAGTTCAGAAAAGTTTTAATTAGCAAAGGTTTACAGGAGCCAAGAGCAATTACGCTCGATCCTTCAGAAGGGTAAATCAATATAACATAATTTTTAAAATTTAATTTTTGTAATATTTGTAATAACATCTTAATGATATTAATTTTATAATAGTTACATGTATTGGACGGACTGGGGTGATTATCCTCACATTGGTAAAGCTGGAATGGATGGTTCTAATCAGAGAATTATTGTCAATGATTCACTTGGATGGCCAAATGCTTTAACTATCAGTTTTGAAACTCGTGAGCTATTTTGGGCTGATGCTAGAGAAGATTATATTGCCGTCTCAGATTTGGAAGGAAATAACAAAAAGATGATCATTAGCAGAGGTAACGTAATGATTATCTATATTTAAGTTACAATAATCATAAAAAGGTATTTATTTTAAAAATTACCTTTTAGCACAAAATCCTGGTTTGAAACTTCATCATGTATTTGCAATCGCTGTATGGGAGGATTATCTTTATTGGACAGATTGGGAAACAAAATCTGTAGAAAAATGCCATAAATATAAAGGAGATCAATGCAAAACTGTAACAGAAACTATACACAGACCAATGGATATTCGAGTGTATCACCCATATAGACAACTTGACCGTAAGATATAGTTGATAATTCAATTGGCAGTTTTCTTCAAAAAATATTATAATTGATTTTAAAGATTATACAATTTTAATTATTTTTAGCGAAAGTAAATAATTGTAGCACAGCAAATTGTTCTTCGTTGTGTCTTTTAACACCCGAAGATCCTGGATATCACTGCGCTTGTCCGGAGAGTTTTGTTTTAGCACCAGATGGAAAAGGTTGTATTGCCAATTGCAGTAAAGCTCATTTCGTTTGTGCTGAAACTTACAAATGTATACCTTTCTGGTGGAAATGTGATACTCAGGTTCGTGATAATGTTTATGAGAATAACAAACTCTTTTTTATGTAAATTATACTATTTATTAATGTACTATGTTTAATGATTATTTATATAACTTTTGATATTATCTTAGGATGATTGTGGTGATGGATCCGATGAACCCGCCACTTGCCGAACATTTTTGTGTCTGCCTGGCCAATATCAATGTTTAAATAGTCATTGTATACATCCAGTGCAACTTTGCGATGGAATTGATCAGTGTGGAGATGGTAGTGATGAAAAAGATTGTGACAATGTAAGGAAGATAAAATAATATTTTAAAATACTAATATTTTTTAGTTAAAGAATTTTGTTTCATTTGTTGCAGTATACATGTTTAAGTACTCAATTTAAATGTAAAGGAAATGGAACTGTATTTGATAAATGTATATCTATTACCAAGCAATGTGATAAAATCCAGGATTGTCTCTTAGGAGAAGACGAGCTGGATTGTCCAGCACCTACATGTGCTACCGAACAGGTAACTTTATAATAATACAAAAGTTTTTGTCAAAAATACTAATATCAACTTTCTTTTTTTTTCTTTAGTTTCTTTGTGGAGATAACAAGTGTATCCCATCCATATGGGTGTGCGACGGAGATAAAGATTGTAACGACGGCACAGATGAATTAGGTTGCATGTCAAGGCAATGTTCTGCAAATATGTTCAGGTATATATTAACATTCATATTGTAACTTATATAATACAAATTGAAACCATGATGATAATTATTTAATAAATTACTTAAACAGATGCAACTCTGGAAGATGTATCCCACAAACCTGGAAATGTGATGGAGATATTGATTGTTTTGATAAAGAGGATGAACCTGATTCATGTAGTTCTCCAGATTACCACGCTTGTGAGGCTTCATACTATAGATGTGATAACAATAAGTAAATTTTGTTTATATAGTAGTTATATAATAATCATATATTACATTGTTACGCGTTGCAATACCTGTATTTTTATTTTAGATGCATTCCTGGTCGTTGGCAATGTGATTATGAGGATGATTGTGGGGACAAAAGTGATGAGAAAAATTGTACACGAAGAAATTGCTCCGAAAGTGAATTCAGGTAATAAAAACAAAATCTTAATCCCAAGATATGTTGAGTTGTAAATTGGATGTAATTTCCTAATAAATATTTTGGTATAGGTGTAATGACGGCCGCTGCATTAGAGGTTCACATAAATGCGATGGAGTATATAATTGTGACGATCATTCTGATGAAGTAGGATGCAATAAAACATGTTTATCTAATGAATTTCAATGTAAAAATCCTCACTTTTGTATATTCTAGTAAGTATTAAAGGAATTAAAACATTAAAAAAAAAATTACAAGTAAGACATTGAAAATTGGCTTGTATTATTTTTAGCGAATGGCAATGCGATGGGGATGTTGATTGTCAAGATGGATCTGATGAAATGAATTGTAATCAAACTTGTCCTGTTGGTCATGTCTTGTGTAAAAATAAACATTGCATTCCTGAAGATTGGAGATGTGATGGCCAAGATGACTGTGGAGACGATAGTGATGAAAGAGAAGACTTGTGTCCTTATCTCGAATGTCAACCTGGCAAACACAGGTAAAACATAACTTTACAGTACAATGTTTTGTAATATTTGATTTAAAACTGTTTACTTACAGATGTCTGAATCATAAATGTGTTTTGGCTCATAATTTATGTGATGGAATTGATCATTGTGGAGATGGATCAGATGAGAATATAACAATATGCAAATCAGTTGGATTGTGTACAAAAGACGAATTTAGATGTGCTAATGGAAATTGTTTATCGATGACATTAAAGTGTGATAAACAAAATGATTGCGGTGATAACAGTGACGAACTTTCTTGTGTTGAACCAATTTGTTCATTTGGAACATGCTCACATATTTGCATTGAGAAGAAAAATAGAACACATAGTTGCAAGTAAGGGAATAGAATTATATTTGTTAAATGCTGTTATATATACTAAATAGTAAATTGTATTTATACGTTACTAAATAAATTTACAGATGCGGATCAGGCTACGAGATGCAAGGAACTCATAAAAATGATACATGCGTGGCGAAAGGTAGCGGTTTTAGAAATGTATATATTTTTTAGATCTTTGCTACTCTCAGTTCGTATTTACAATTTTCTTTTTAAATACAGGCGACGAGGGATATGTTCTTGTAGCAAGTGATTCGGACTTAAGGGTTTTGAATCCATATAAAGCTGGTGAAGATTTACAACTTATAGAAAAATCAGACTCTATTCCACGGTAAGATTCAATTAAATTTGATATAGCTAAACATATGCAATGCATTATGTACTATTTTCGTATCATTATTCGACAAATTTTTTAACAAGCTTTCTACATTTTATATTTTGTTAATAGCTACAAATTAGAGTCAATTGATATCCTTTGGACTGAAAGAGATACGTACATATTTTGGACCGATCATCATAATAAGAGGATTCAGAAATTCAGGGTTAAGACCGGTACTACTAGACCTGTAAGGAGTTTAAGCGCAATAGAAACTGTGGTTTGTGGATTTTAACAATAATTTCTATATACTAAAAAAAATGTTGACAATGACATTTTTATGTTTTAATCTTATATAAACAATCGTTATATGGACACTTATAACTTTCTTGTAGATTGAATCGGGGTTAATATCTCCAGCAGGGCTAGCTGTAGACTGGGTTACCAGTAAGCTATATTGGATAGATTCAGCAATAAGTAGTATCATAGTGTGTGAACTTGACGGAAGTAAACGCCGTGCAATTATTGGAACAACTGAAAAATCAAATGAAATTGTTCTGAATCCAGCAACTGGGTTTGTAATTTGTCTATATACAAACGGAATTACAAAAAAAAAAAAAAAAAAAAATAATGAGTTTAACATAAAATATTTTATTCAGGACAATTATTTGGACCAGTTTAGGACATAACCCACGAATTGATGTTGCTAGTATGGATGGTAACGATCGTAGCACATTGGTTGATACTAAACTAATTTGGCCGACAGGATTAGCTATAGATTATCCAGCCGAAAGGTAAGGATTGAAATAATCGTACAATGTATATTAGATATTTAAAATCTGTTAACTTTATTATATTATTCTAGACTATATTGGGCAGATCCTAAAGCTTCAACAATTGAAAGTATTTCTTTAAACGGAGGAGATAGACATATTGTGAAACAATTTGCAATCGGTTTGTAAATTTGTGTAAAATCAGCTGTATTTAAAATTGTTGTCAATAATATGTAACAATATATTTTTTCAGCTGATAGACCATATAAAATAGAAGTTTTTGAAGATTTTATTTATGCATCAACTTTCGTAAACCACAATATTATACGAATGAATAAATTTGGGCGGGGCACACCTCACTATCTAGTACAGGGACTAAATCGAGTTTCAGATATTATTGTAGTACAACAATACAAACAACATTCAAACAGTAAGTTCGTTACAAATCTTAATTGTTTTCTAATTAATTCAGACCCACTAAATACAGTTATCTAGCATTTCACGGTAAACATATGTTCTACGTACAAGATCAGTCGAAAATGATTGTCCAATATTTCATGTATAGTAATGTAAAATTTACGTTATTAAACGGAAAGATTACATAATATTTTTATGTATATTATATGTGCCGGAAATACACACATATCTCACACATTTGTAGATGAAAATTTTTCGTAAATGCTACTTAACCCAGTTAAGTATGACTTTCTAGAATAATGTTACATTCTTTTCTGTAGTAACGAATAAATGTAAGGTGTACAAATGCCATGAAAGTGCCATATGTGTTTTAACACAATCCGGCCTGGGAAGGACGTGCTTATGTCCTGATGGATTAGTTGAGCATCGATCCGGTTCAGAGGTAATAACAATTTTAATAAATACGATATTATGTAAACAAAATTTAAAATATTTGCTATGTTACAGATTGAATGCCGAGATAGTAAAACTGAAGTAATTCACTGTAATTTAAAATGCAACTCAGGATTTTGTCAATTCCATGACGGTAATAAGATACCAAAATGTATCTGTCCCTCACAATATGACGGTGAATACTGTGAACATTACCGTTGTTCGCAATATTGTAAAAATAAAGGAGTGTGTTACTTCGACAGTTTTACTCCCACTGATCCACCAAAATGCAACTGCCCGTCTGGTTTCACAGGAGATCGATGTGAAACTCCATTAGAAGATATTTGTTCAGATCTTTGTCTAAATGGTGGCACATGTATAAGTATTGCACACAAGAGAACACCCATTTGTGTGTGTGCACCTGGGTTTATTGGTACAAGGTGTGAGAACTGTAGATCCACTCTTTGCCAGCATGGTGGTATCTGTTTCTTAAATAATACTAAAGGACAACAAGAATGTAACTGTACAAGAGGATATACTGGACAATTTTGTGAGAAATCTATTTGCGACGATTATTGTAAAAATGATGGAACATGTTCTTTAACAAGTCAAGGACCTATTTGCATGTGTCCTAGTGGACATATTGGAAAAACATGTGAACAAGATGCATGTAAAGATCATTGTAAAAATGGTGGTACGTGTCGACCCAATCTGAAACAAATGCAATGCGAGTGTCCGGATAGATACGCTGGAAAAACCTGTGAAATTGATCTTTGCAAAACAGACAAACCTGGATGTAAGTACAATTACTAGAATACTAATCCTCTCCTTTAATTCAGTTCTATCCAGTCTCAATTTCTTTAATCTGTAATTAATTTATATTCGGTTAAAGTTCTACTTCTCTTCGTTCGACTCAGTTTTTCATTGAAGAGTTTCATCATGTATTATAATGATTCCATTTTTATTTTTCTAGCAATCTATGAATCAGTATGTTCAAACAAGACCCCGGATTTATGTGTAAGTGGTCCAAAATGCGAGAATAGCGGCGTGTGTGAGGTCGTTCAAGGAAAAGCCCTTTGTAGATGTCTGGAAACATACAGTGGAAAGAACTGTGATGTAAGTCTCTCATTTTCTATTTTATTTCCATTCTTATGAATTTTTATATTAAATCGTAATACTTTATAGCTTTATATCGGACATGCCAGTCGCTGCAGCAACTACTGTAAAAATAATGCCATATGCCATTTGGAAAGTAATAATGCAGAACCCTATTGTTCTTGTCTCGATGGCTGGCAAGGAAAAACATGCGACATACCGGATGTCTGTCACGGATATTGCTATAATAATGGAGTGTGTGAGGAAACGGTTGACGATATGCCTAGTCCAATTTGCACGTAAGTTTTAATATAAATATCAGAATAGCCGCGCAATATTAACAGACTATTTACATATATATTTTAATATTTATTTCACAGTTGTAGTGAAAGTTTTACTGGTGAACGATGTCAGGACGCAGTATCTGAAGTGCATCTTCAGAAAGCTCATACTGGACATATTTTAACTGGAATTGCTGTGACAATCACGGTGTTAATACTTTTAACTGGAGCAATTGGTGGCGCATTTTATATTATCAGAAAAAGACGCACGGGAAAGCCATTCATGCATGCAAGACTTACGGATAATGTTGAAATAACAAATCCTATGTACATGGAAGATTTCGGAGATGATCCTAGTGATAGAAGCTTTCAAAATGAGTCGGATAAGGTATAAATCAACATTTTATGTAAACAACTATTCTGTAAAACATCAAAAATTAAACATTTTTATATTTTTACTTATTGTAATTTAGTTTTCTGAAAATAATGTTATATAACTTTAAATAAGAAAATTATTAATTGTCTATTCAACTGTCTTACAATTTTAAACAAATGATTACATATTTTACAGGGTAACTATGCGAATCCCGTTTACGAATCCATGTACAGTGGAGGACCCAGCAGTGCCAATACAACAGCACCCGAAGAGAAAAAAGGACTGCTTCAAAATCCTGATGAAAATCCTACACCAAACGATTTGCTGTAGTATTTTAATAAAGAAAAGTTTTTAAAGATGACTATTAAGTGTTTTTTAAATAAAAATATAACACGAAAGAGGACAAGTTCGTTCGTTTTGTACCTATAGTGCTGTGAGTCAAAATATTTAACGTAATAATTACATAGTTGTTCAATTTATATTTAAGAATCAACGCTCTAGTTAAACAGGAACTGATACTACTCACTCATTATGTAGATAGTCACACCTATTTATATACTGATATTTAATTGAAATGTGCTCAAATCATAAACAATTCAATGTGAAATGATTGATCTTGACCTTAACGTGATATGATTTCACGATTTCTGTTTCGCAAATAATGGCGTTATTAAAGATACTATAATTAAGGAGTATTTAACACCAACAGCTATTGAATCAGTGTACAAAATTACAATCATTACTTTTACTGCAAATTTTAAGCGAATACATTTTCACATATTTTCTAACTCGTGTAAAATTAAAATATTTAACAAGCATTCGAGTGCATTTAAGTCATAGTACGATAAGTTTTAAAAATTCTAAAAGAATAAAAAAATGTATATTTATATAAACGAAATGGCGACGTAATTTTCCTATGGTATTAAATAATTAACAATAATACATTTCTAATTATAAGACTTATCATAATATTTTTAACTGTTTTTAACTATAAAATATACACGTTTTTATTGAAGGTCCTTTAGGAAAACTATGAAAACATTTTCCGTACATATCTTGAACTACTGTAAATATAAATTAAAATCAAGTTGTCGTTTTCCGGTTTGCATAAAACAAAATTATAGAAATGTACGTTTAGGTTTTAAAAACTCAAGTTTTCATTTCAAATTACATTGATATGCTTGTGTATTAATGTGAAAATTTTAATTTGATGTCTTAATTATTAAAATTTAGCTGACAATAATAAAACATCTATATCCCAATAAGATTTTTATAAATAATATTTAAATAAGAAAGCTAAGCTTAAATAAAAATCAGTTTCTTAAATGTTTTATTTGCTAAAAATAAGTCGTATCTTAATAAAAATTAAGAAATGGTTGTTAACTAGTATTCGTTGGTAAAATTGATCCAGTAAATACAGTTACGTAGCATTTACATATAGTTTATGTTTCGTATGTACTACATACAATTTACATGAGTACTACGTTTGCTTTTACAGTAGATGCAATGATTTTGATTATTAATCTAATTAGGTTCTGTGATAATGTGACAATTATTTTTAATGAAGCTTTTTTTGTAATACTCAAATGTATCGTTTAAACAAAATAATAATTTTGTAATATTTATTTTAAGCAAAAGTTAAGTTGTGAATATTTTTAATCTTTATCAAAATATGTGCCATATAATAGAAAATGGCGTGTACCTAAAGACAAACTAAACAAATCGGAAAACTATATACAAATGTTGTAACTGGTGTTTATTATTAAGAAATAATAAATTGAATAGATAAATAATATATTTCTTTCATTAAAACAATGTACTCTAAAACAATGCATAAAAAACACTTATTTTCAACAGTATCAGAAGATCGCATGAAGATCAAAAGATCAGCTCCTCCGGGACTTTGAAAGTTTATTCTTTAACCTTATTAATTTATTTTTCATCTGTGTATAAGGATATATTGTTTCATATAAGAAGCAATTTATTATTTCATTATTCATTTTTTTAATTTAATTTATTTAAAGTCGGCCTATTTCAGATGCTGAGTCCTTTGTCATCATCATCGACGACCTTCTACTATATTCGTTACATAATCAATATAGCTTGTAGCAACCAAACCCTTAAATATAGCTCTGGTCCGGAGATCGAACACGAAGATACGGCAGTCTAGCGTAACCATCAATGTTTTCTCGCCCAAAGTGTCATCTTTTCATTATTAGCAGGATGTTGTTTATCAAGTTATTTGCTTGATCTACCACTGTGAAGAGTACATTTGTCTCTCAAATCCATAAATAGCTGGACGTTGTTAGAACAAACAATTTTATAATTAGTCAGGTTCTGCCTGACATTTAATTTATTTTTTGTACTCCATGCTGTTGAATGAAACTAGTTACATATTATAAAGAAATATAAGGGTGTATGTTATCAATGACTTCATTTGAACTCCATTTTTATTATTTAAATATTTTGTTGCACAACAGCGGTCTACTCCGTGTCTGAGTTAGCTTGGAGATGCAGTTTGATTATTAGTTGGAAAATTTCCTTCTGTTAGTTGTGCTAGTTCTTCCTCCATTAAAATCTTCGCTATCTTAAACTTTACCATAGTTTGCCGTCTCGCTGAAAATTTCTTAATGGTTCTGGCGTATCCAAGACATATTAATTCGACATCATCGTATTCGGCAGTTGTGCGTTTCTCTTGGTCATCTACATATGAAAGCACATTAAACACAGGGGTTTGTTCACCTGATGTTTCTTGATTTTTTTTTCTTTTTCTTTCACTTTTTAGTGGAATGTATGATTGTGTGTCAACGCTATTGTCAACATCTTCACCGATTTCCAATATTTCTGATTCTTCATCTTTAAATTTATTGAGGTCCACCACTTGGAAGTAATTATTTTTAAATAGTTTCGAGTCGTTCTCCGTACCCTTTAAAAAAGGTTTAATCTCTTCCATGTGCTCGGCCCACGGCCAATTTCTGTAGTTTTCAAGCATTCTTGTTCTGTCATTGGGATGGGTCCGCTCCGATTTCAGATATCTAACATAGCAATCGCGTATGTTTTTCCATTTCTTTTTCATATGGTTACCTGTAAAATTCATAGTAGTATTTTCTAACAAAGTTTTTCATATTTTCATATTTTTTTATGGAATATAAGTCAGATATTTTTGTGATATTATCATAAATATATAAACAGGAGTAATAATTTAAAAGTAATGCCGATATTTTCGTATCATATATGTGCTTCCGGATTTGATAAACATAAACATTTTCAGGTTTGATTACTATGTGTTAAGAGAGTAATTAATTAAATATAACTAAGTAAAGCTTTCTATAATAGTAACGAAATACTAATTCCATTCAAAGTACTATTTATTTAAATATTTACCATCGGATTCAAATGCCAGACCAATTTCCTCCCAAACCTTGTCTTTCTTACGCCAATCTTTAAAATCAGGGTGGTCGGAATCATATAAAATTCCGTGGAGTTTCACTTTCTCTATAAACTTATCTGTCATTTTCTCAAGAAAGTAATAATTAAAATACCAATATTCAATTTGATACAATTATTGTAATTTTATGGTGCGATTAACAAAGCGATTGACAATTATGACAAATGATGACAAATAACCTGGCCACTAACCGTGAAAATCGTGGCGATTAGGAAATTATTGCCCGCGTAAATCGCTGTACTTTGAATAGTTGGCGATAAAGAGATGACAGTTATTATTACAATATATTCAACTCTTTATTAAAAACGTTAAGTATTTTATTATATAACTAGTTCCGCGCTAGTATATAATTAATGTTTTGAATTTGTCGAACATGTTAAATTAATACATTTTTTAATTAAGTTTGAAAGATTATCACTTTTCTAGGATTTAATCTACTTTGGTTAAATTCATGGACTTGTTTTCTAACAGATAAATCTCTAAAGCCTCTTTATAATATATAAAATTCTAATTAAATATCATCAAATAACTGCCACCATTAGTAAAAGATATTTATAAATATACATATTTCTTACATTTTCATGTTACCTGAATAAAAGACTTAAAAAAATATTAATGTTTTAATCATAATAAATTTGTTATTATAGTTGTATAATCATTAGGGGCGTTATGTGTTATTTAGAATGAACTATTATCACCATCTATTGAAAAGTAGACTAACTATTTTAGTTCAGGTTTTGTTTAAAAGATGATACTATATTGGCTCACTATAAAAACCTTAACTCAAATTCTTAATGGAATCATTAGCAGGTAACTTGATACTTCTTAATTAATACTGATTAATACGAAACAATTAAACAATACAGAAAATAAATATAGAATTATAAATACATAATATTTTTCAATTTTAACAAGAGAATATTTCATGTCTTTAAAAATCATAATAGTGAACCTTTTCATCATTTTTAACAAGATTATAGCCTTCTTTCATTGAAGAAATTCATAAAATTTTATTTTTGTTAAAATTAGAAATATTAACTTTTTATAAATTTTAAGAAGGTTATACACTTCTATCATTGCAGAAACTGAGAATATTGCATTGCTCTTAAAATCATAAAAGTGAACCTTTTCATCATTTTTAACAAGATTATAGTCTTCTTTCATTGGAGAAATTAATAAAATTTTATTTTTGTTAAAATTAGAAATATTAATTTTTTAACAATTTTAAGAAGGTTATACACTTCTATCATTGCAGAAACTGAGAAAATTGCATTGCTCTTAAAATCATAAAAGTGAACCTTTTCATCATTTTTAACAAGATTATAGTCTTCTTTCACTGGAGAAATTCATAAAATTAGAAATATTAACTTTTTATAAATTTTAAGAATGTTATACTCTTGTTTCATTGCAGAAACTGAGAAAATTGCATTGCTCTTAAAATCATAAAAGTGAACCTTTTCATCATTTTTAACAAGATTATAGTCTTCTTTCATTGGAGAAATTAATAAAATTTTATTTTTGTTAAAATTAGAAATATTAACTTTTTACAAATTTTAAGAAGGTTTATACACTTCTATCATTGCAGAAACTGAGAATATTGCATTGCTCTTAAAATCATAAAAGTGAACCTTTTCATCATTTTTAACAAGATTATAGTCTTCTTTCACTGGAGAAATTCATAAAATTTTATTTTTGTTAAAATTAGAAATATTAACTTTTTATAAATTTTAAGAAGGTTATACTCTTGTTTCATTGCAGAAACTGAGAATATTGCATTGCTCTTAAAATCATAAAAGTGAACCTTTTCATCATTTTTAACAAGATTATAGTCTTCTTTCACTGGAGAAATTCATAAAATTTTATTTTTGTTAAAATTAGAAATATTAACTTTTTATAAATTTTAAGAATGTTATACTCTTGTTTCATTGCAGAATCTGAGAAAATTGCATTGCTCTTAAAATCATAAAAGTGAACCTTTTCATCATTTTTAACAAGATTATAGTCTTCTTTCATTGGAGAAATTAATAAAATTTTATTTTTGTTAAAATTAGAAATATTAACTTTTTACAAATTTTAAGAAGGTTTATACACTTCTATCATTGCAGAAACTGAGAATATTGCATTGCTCTTAAAATCATAAAAGTGAACCTTTTCATCATTTTTAACAAGATTATAGCCTTCTTTCATTGAAGAAATTCATAAAATTTTATTTTTGTTAAAATTAGAAATATTAATTTTTTACAAATTTTAAGAAGGTTTATACACTTCTATCATTGCAGAAACTGAGAATATTGCATTGCTCTTAAAATCATAAAAGTGAACCTTTTCATCATTTTTAACAAGATTATAGTCTTCTTTCATTGGAGAAACTCAGAAAATTTTATTTTTGTTAAAATTAGAAATATTAACTTTTTATAAATTTTAAGAAGGTTTATACACTTCTATCATTGCAGAAACTGAGAAAATTGCATTGCTCTTAAAATCATAAAAGTGAACCTTTTCATCATTTTTAACAAGATTATAGTCTTCTTTCATTGGAGAAATTAATAAAATTTTATTTTTGTTAAAATTAGAAATATTAACTTTTTACAAATTTTAAGAAGGTTTATACACTTCTATCATTGCAGAAACTGAGAATATTGCATTGCTCTTAAAATCATAAAAGTGAACCTTTTCATCATTTTTAACAAGATTATAGTCTTCTTTCATTGGAGAAACTCAGAAAATTTTATTTTTGTTAAAATTAGAAATATTAACTTTTTATAAATTTTAAGAAGGTTATACTCTTGTTTCATTGCAGAAACTGAGAATATTGCATTGCTCTTAAAATCATAAAAGTGAACCTTTTCATCATTTTTAACAAGATTAGTCTTCTTTCATTGGAGAAATTCAGAAAATTTTATTTTTGTTAAAATTAGAAATATTAACTTTTTATAAATTTTAAGAAGGTTATACTCTTGTTTCATTGCAGAAACTGAGAAAAATGCATTGCTCTTAAAATCATAAAAGTGAACCTTTTCATCATTTTTAACAAGATTATAGTCTTCTTTCATTGGAGAAATTCAGAAAATTTTATTTTTGTTAAAATTAGAAATATTAACTTTTTATAAATTTTAAGAAGGTTATACTCTTGTTTCATTGCAGAAACTGAGAATATTGCATTGCTCTTAAAATCATAAAAGTGAACCTTTTCATCATTTTTAACAAGATTATAGTCTTCTTTCATTGGAGAAATTAATAAAATTTTATTTTTGTTAAAATTAGAAATATTAACTTTTTACAAATTTTAAGAAGGTTAACACTTCTATCATTGCAGAAACTGAGAAAATTGCATTGCTCTTAAAATCATAAAAGTGAACCTTTTCATCATTTTTAACAAGATTATAGCCTTCTTTCATTGAAGAAATTCATAAAATTTTATTTTTATTAAAATTAGAAATATTAATTTTTTACAAATTTTAAGAAGGTTATACACTTCTATCATTGCAGAAACTGAGAAAAATGCATTGCTCTTAAAATCATAAAAGTGAACCTTTTCATCATTTTTAACAAGATTATAGTCTTCTTTCATTGGAGAAATTCAGAAAATTATACTTCTGTTAAAATTAGAAATATTAATTTTTTAACAATTTTAAGAAGGTTATACATTTTAATTTAATGCATAACGAGCCTCCATTAAAGAAAATTGCACAAATGCCAGAGAAGTAGAATATTTAAAAATTAATTGAACAGTATTTTTATTTATCGCATTTTACTAAATTAACTAAATTAAATTTACAAAAATATCATTTAAAAAAATGACAATCAGTAATATCATATTCATTACTTTTATATTGTTATCTAAATAAAAGAAACTGGGTAAATGATTAATAAATATGTTATGATAAAAATATGATATTATAGTTGCATAATCAATAGGGGCTTTGGTTTTATTTTAGATTTAGCTATTAGCACCATCTATTGAACAGTAGATAAACTATTTTAGTTATGGATTTGTTAAGAAGATGACACTAAGCAAGGTCTCCAACCAATATTCTAAAAATCTTTAATTCGCAAAAATATATTATTAAATCTCAAAAAGGTAATATTTATGACTTATTTTACGACTTTTAACGCGCAAAATGGTACATTTATTACCAAAAAAACAGTAAAATAGGTCACAAAACAGAGAGTTCAATAATACACTATTTTAAATAAAAATTATTTTATTAATCTATTAAATATAGTTCGTAACAATATAAAATATATCAGTCTTAATATTATTTAGCATTAATTGCAGCTATATTTTTACATTCAAAGTAAATATATATAATACATTTTTTTTAAATATTTGCCATCACATTTCATATAAATATACAATATTTTCAAGAAATTACATCAAACCATTTAATTAGAACGAAACTTTATACAGAGAAAGAATTGAATTTCTTTTTGGCACGTCAATAATAAATAGTGTATATATTTTCATTTTACAGTTTAGTTTCGTGTCTTACCCCCTTTGTGACGCCATACAATCTGCTTCTAATCTGCCTACCGTGAGCAGGCGACACTCCCAACCCTTCATTACTAGTAGAAGCAACTGCGTTACTAACTTTAGTAGGTATATTAGTAGTTTTAGTAACAGCTAAACTAAGTATTTTTTGTGGAGCAGATGTTGTAGACAAAGCAGATTTATGATTAGGGGAAGCAACAATTTTCGATTGCACATTTGTATTTTTCAAAACACTTTGTCCAGAAGTGTTTGATAAATCAGAACTGTTCTTGCGCACTGTTTCCTGATAACCACCATTTATATTACTATCGTATTTCTGTTCGGTAATGTGACTATAACTGGGTTGACTCATTGAATGTTGATGATGCGGCATTTGATGATTTGTTGAATTTACTGTTGACGATTGAGAATGATTGTATTCGTTTCCAATATGATTATAGCTTGGTTGACTAATTGAATGCTGGTGTTTCGCTACTGCTGGATTTGCATTATGATTTATTTGTGTGTTTGTTGATTTCACATGTTGCTGAGAATGATTCGAGTGACGTTCAGATTCATTATCATCCCCACTATCAACATCCCCTACAAAATAGAAACAGTGGTATGAAATATATGAAAATCTAATAATTAACAATATATACAATATATTTTCTACACGAACCATCACTGCTATTGGTACTGGCTACGAAATGTTCATTTCTTATTACTTTTCTACCTCTATTTCTTCTGTAATACTTAAATTCTCTAGGTAATGTGTAAGATCTTGGAAGAGATACCTAAAATCATAAATATTGTAGAATAAATAATATCTAACAGTTAATGAGTAACTAAATAGAATATAGAACTGACTTGGCTATCAATATCACTGTGAGCATTATTTTTAAACCCATCCTGATTGGAATGCCCCGGACTGTCCAACGTGGAATCCATTTGGTTGTGGTGGTTTTCATCAACACTGCTTGTAGAATGTGGTTGCAACGGAGAAAGTTTATCATCACTCTGCATTCTGAAAATGTTTAATAAGCTGTTGAACTATAGATACAATAAACGAAAAAAATATAACTAAGCTTAATCAAGAAACAAAAAGGAGAGGAAGTATATAGCAAAGATATGGAAGGAAAAACAAATAAAGAATGAGACATTCTTAGAGTTTCCAGAGATGGCAACAGTAACAGTTGATGTAAAAGGAAATATAGTAACCATGTAGTAATGCAAATGCTAGAAAGCAGACTGAAGCTAGAAAGATGTGAATGACAACCAATAAATGCGGAACTGACCTATACGCTGGCTCACGACTATTCCATTCACAGTAAACTCTTGAGTTGTCTAAATAATGTGGAGCTAATAGAATCTCCGGCGTTTTCGCTCGCTGAATCTTGGTACGCTCAACACCTGTTCTATCCAGTTTGCTTTTTGGGGGTGGTACGATATGATACGGAAAAGGTATATTATGATTTTGATTTACGTAACCATTAACTGGATTAATATTACCACCGTTGTATATTCTATTTTTATTATCATTATATATACCTCTATCATATGGCACTTGATTATTTTTTAGGCTATTTTCTGAATACTGTGTTCGATTTTCAAACATCTTCTTATCGTTTCCTCGAGGTGGCTGTTCGTAAGCTAATCGTGGACTGTGATTTAAAACATTTCTAGGACTAATAGACTTTTGGTTCTCTATAAAACCAGACATTTGACGATGATTACTTTCACTGTAGTTAATTCTATTAGAATCAGGATAGCCGGAATGTACTCTATTATCATTTGGATATACTGGTAAATTCTCTGGATAAAGTAAAACCAATTGTCTTGGAAGAAAATGAATTTTAGATCGAGGTAGAACTTGTCTAGTCAACGAATTACTTTCCGTAGCTGAGATCTGCGAAATAGGTGACATATTGCCAGGATCAGGGTGATAACCATTTTGTTTGTTAATATCAAAACTATTTATATTTTGATTAAAATTTAATCCATTGTAGTTTAAATTTTGGTTTAAACCATCATAATTTAATCCTTGTCCTAAGAATCCACCTAAACCTAAATGGTGCCCCAAATTTCCAAGATTTTCAAAACTTTTTCCTAGTTCTGGACTTGGAGGTGCCCATATAACTGGTTCAATGTCAATGTGCTTCTTTGAAACCGGTATAGGTTGGCGTGGCAAAGATGACAAACTCTCATCTCCAGAGATTATTGAACTGCAAGTTGGACCGCCAAGCTTTCCTTGTTTGATTTCCTCTTCTATTATTTTTAATTCGGCTAATTGTTTCTGCTTCTTTTCTTGTAGTTTTTGGTGTATGTTAACTCGGCTTCCTACAGAACTACCTTCATTTTCACTGGACCCACCCTAAAAATAAAGAACAATAAATATCCATTATATTTTTTAATGAATATAAAATATTTTAATGTATACCTGATGATGATGAGAAGTAGGTAACGGCTTTCTCCAAAAAGGAACAGGTGCAGGTCCTATCGGGTTAGCTAAACTGCTCAGTGTTGGTGGAGGTACAAATGATGTAGGTTTCTTCTTTTTCCGTTTCGTTGCACCACTAGAAGCATAACTACTCATATTAACTTATTATTTCAATGTGAAGACACAGCCATAATAATTTATGCTGTTTGAAATATTACCTGCCCACAGGGTTTGTAAATCTACAATTAAAAACTCCAGGTATAGCATGCGTTTGATATTTATTATTATCAATAATGTGATTATCGGATGATGGACCCATAGAGCTCGTTGCAATTGGTGTACATTTACATCCTCCGGAGCAATCAGGCTCTGTGCATTGATTATTATTGCTAACTGGCAAACGACCACCGGCTTCATATCCAAGTCGTCTTACATGGAAATATCTAAAACCATAATAATAATAAATTTTGATATTAAGAAACTAGAAATTAGTTTTAAGTATACACCTGTAGTAAACCAGCATAAACAAAACACCAGCTGCAAAGGTTGCAACCACTAAAGCAGGAACCAAGGGCCATTCTGGAGGGCGATCTGGCCAGACACCTACTAACCAGACTGCCACTAAAAGACAGTTCTCCGAAAACATTACGACGTAAAATGTTATCTAAAAATAAAATAGTAACAATGTTTGTATTTCATTAATTTTACGTGCAAATTTTAGGATTTATTTTAGAATTTGTATTTTACCATTTTTTGTCTATGATTTACTTCTTGTAAATTGACATATGCGAAAACATAAACAAAGGCAATCATAGCGCCAAGAACTGCCTTTCTTGACCGGGATATTCGCTCACCGTGAAATACATTCTTAGGGGATATTAACCATAAGAACATGGACATCCAGTGCAGTCCTAAAATTTGACATGAATCAATTAAATCTAATATTTATAAAGACTAAGTGATATATCAAAAATTATTTACCAATTACAAGAAATATCCAATGAGCATACAATGATGTATAAATTGTTAAAGCAGTAACACGGGAACAAACAGTACCAATCCTCCATAAAAACTGCACAACAAAAGCAACGCAACAAAAATAAACAAATAATACAAACACAAAAGCGTGCGGGTAAATTAATTATGTAACAATTACTAGAAATATTACTTGAAATATAACTCCTAGCCAAGTCAATACGAGTCTGTGGACATTCTGAAGTCGAACGTTCTTAGAGAAGCTTGCTAGAGCCCAACACACACTAAAAAGTGATAACAAAGCAGCAACCACGTTAAGATCTGAGAAAGTTTGAGGTGGCGGATTATTCTTGCTATCAGTAAGAATATATAACTGGAGAAGAAGCATCGGTGCTGCCTGGCAGAATGCGTGCACTAGCCGCAACATGCCTAAAATTATAATTATCCTAATTACGTTTTCTTAATATAATTTTAAAAACTAATTAATGTTTCTTACAAAGATCTCGAACTTCATGTTTAACGTATCTTAAGTCCACAGGTACAAATAACTTTGCATAGCGCCAAAGAACCCCCAACTGACAGCAATGTATAGCTATCACAGCATAAAGAGTAAAAGACTTCTTAATTTTCGTTCCATCAGAGTTCTTTATGGAGCAATTGTTATGTAGATACCATCGCAGCGATACTATTTGGGAGGCAACTAATGAACATCCAACTAAGGTAGCCACAGCTCCAAAACAACCGGTGTAACCACGATGTAACAGCGCGTATCCCATAACCACATCGAAAACGACATCGCAGAAATATCCAGCTAGTGATATTACGTTGAAAAGGACGTCACAGAGTGGTAAAAACTCAGCCATGACATTCTGCAGGAGATATAAATGTAAGCATATAGTAAAACAGTTGTATGCTAACTAAATAAGAATATATAAAATTCTAATGAAGGAAAGAATTCTGCAAGAATTTACGTCAGTTCATTGTTTTTACGAATACTAAATAGTTTTCATTGTTGCACAATATTATTAATCAATCTGTAATTTATAAAGTAAACTTTTGCCATATGCTATTAACACAATTATTTTGTTCATAAATAATGTAAACATTTATTAGCTAAAACTAGGAAACTATTCACTGTAATTAAATAGTAGCATTGTAATAGTTATTGACCTTTCCACACACCTGTAAATTCCTAACCTACACATAAACTGTCAACTGTGTAAAACGATTTATGATTGTTACTAAAGTTATTAACTTGAATTTATAATATATTAAATAATTATAATTAACCCATATTAAAAATGGTAACTTTTATATCGTTTTAATATTATTTTATTGACATTACACATTAATTTAACCTGTTGCAAATCAATGGAATGCAAGAGTACACTCAAGCAATACATTATACTCGTCCTTGTAAACTTATTGTACGTATGGATTGTAATTGATTATAATGCATTGCAGAGATTGTACTTCCTGCCTGCCGGTTATTTTTTAAAAATAAAATAAAAACATTAATAAAAGCTACCTTCCGTTAAAGATTCGTAAAAAATTTATTACAAATATGTATAAAAGTTGTATAAAAAATATAAAACATGTCTAATTTTTATGGATGTTTAAACATGATGAGCATCGTCTTTTCCCGAGTCAGTTACCATAGCTTCTCTGTTTTCATAGGCCCAGAATCCATGAAATTCTATTAAAATACTGACCATTGTATCTCCCTGTTGGCTAAAATTATTTCTTATTGTTAAATTTATCAGACATCGCATGAATATTATTATTATCGTATAAGGGATTATCTATTAAATACGTCACATTAAAATGGGGGAGCCTTACCAAAATTCACCTTACAAAAAAGGAAAAGAAACAAGACAAGAAAAGATTTCCACAATGTCTGATAAGACATGGCAATAGGAACAGATGGTTAAAGGGTTATGAATTTTGTGTGACGTAATTCATGGACTAACCCAATAAATATAATTACCAATTAATCAAATCTTGTAACGTTATTTTTGTTGAGTCCTCAGGTTTTACCATATCGAATATTTCATCTTTAACATTTTCGAAAGATACTGGTTCTGCACCATGTGATGACATCTGTTCCTGAATAGCCTTGAAGAAGTAGTTTAATGTGAAACCAGTTAGATATCCTTTATTATCTATGTCCAGAATTTTAAACAAATAATGAAGACTTTGAGGCTCGTGTCGATTCTCTAAAGCTAGAACGAAGTCCAAATAAGTCTTATAGTCCATTTCTCCATCATAAGTTAAACATTCTTGAAATACTCTAGCTAGGAAGACTGATGTTAAAGTTCCAGAACCATAACTGCGATATAAATGTTGTATTAGTTGTGTAATGCGTTTGCAAAGATTCGTTGTAGGAAAAGTAAATTACCCAGATAGTTCTTCCCTGCTCAACATCCCATTGTGATCTCTATCTAAATTTAGATAATGCCCATACACTTGTAATGTCGACGGAGCAGAAAACCAGTTCAAATCTTGCGCATCTTTTGGTAAATCTCCATCTCTGAGCTAAATAAATTAAGAAGCTTAATCGTTTTCATAATTTATATTTATTAGGGTAAGTGAGACGCAAACTATTACCTCAAGCAGTTCTTCCAAGAAACTTGATGCTAGTATATCATCAATTGAAAGTCTCCCTGTTCTCATAGGATCTAAAAAAAACATAAACTTACGAACCGCTGTGCAAACATAGAAACTATGAAATGAACTTTCTAATCCTTCTAATTGTGGTAGAGTTGGTATCAGTTCTTGTATATAAGTTTCTAATTCCTAATAAACGAAAATAACATTAATAATACTTGAACAGCATAATTAAAGAAGTAATTGATTAAATTATAACCTACTGCTTCATATAAGTAACCTTGACCGCTGTTGTCATATAAGGAGAGACCAATTCTAGCTTGCCTAAGCCAAACTCTACGCATTATATAGTTAAACAGTGTCATTATATTAATTCTACCAAAGACGTCACCCTCTTGCAGTTTCGCAAACGCTGTTGCTGTTAAATATTGCCTGCAATTTAAGTCAGTCTTTAAAATTACATCAATAAAAGTAAACATTAACGTTGTATCTTATTAATAATAACCTGCATTTTTCTCCAACAGACTTAGCTACTTTTAAATAACCCTCATAACTGATAAATTGCTCATCCCCTATGCTTGGAGGAGTGTGATGTTTTTCCAGGAGATTGTATAACGTCTTCAACTCATTATTGTTTAGTATATTTACACTTTTAGAATGTAAAAACAAAGATCTTGTTTCTTCTTTAAATTTAAGAATTAATTTCTTATTGGACCCCGGCGATTCCTTTGTAAAAAATCGAGGAATTACTTTGTAACTATTGTCAGCATCTATTAAAGATTTCTTTTTAAATTTTTGGTGAAAACTTAGAAACAATTCCTCTTCATGTTGTTGTAGTCTTTTTGCTCTATTTTCTGGGTCTTCGTGTTTATTCAGTTCTGAAAATAAATAATTAAGCTTCAGTAAGGTTTGTTATTATAGGTTATGTACTATTTTGTTTAGAAATATTTATATTAAAAAGTTTACCTTTATGCTTAGTGATTTGCTTTCTTAAAATATTTGTAATATCCATTGTAAAAATTATAAAAACTAAATATAAAATAGAACTAAAACTTTTATAATAATTAATAACATATATATAAAATAAATAAAAATAAATTAGAACATAAACCGACATAAATTATGTTATAAACCAGATATAAATATAACTGAATATAACCAAATATAACTGAAATAAATTATATATACTGTGCCATCTATAACTTAGTAGCAGAGACGAATAAACTACTTTTAAAAGTTATAAAATACTTGTAGAATAATTAAAGTTTGCAATTCTTTTAATGAACTATGTAAATTTTTATAAGATTTGTAAGATTACGCCGATATAGCCTTTTATTTAAAGTATTACCAAATCTACGTTATAACTTATGATAAATAATATTACCTATCTATGGTCAATGCAGCTCTACTTTTCTGTACTTGCCTTATTGCGGGATATTTTGTAAAACATATTATATTATGAAAGAAATATAAGAAGTGATAAAAACTATTAATTAAAACATAATTATACATATTTAGAAATATTAGAAAAAATAATTATTAAACGCAAAAAGAAAGCAGGTCCCACCGAGATTTGAACTCGGATCGCAGGATTCAAAGTCCTGAGTGCTAACCATTACACCATGGGACCTTATACTGAGATCATCATTACAAATTAATGTAAATAACCACTTCTGTAACAAGGTCACAGCTTGAGTAAGAAATTGTAATAAATAGAGAACATTAAATGTGCTCGTCTATTCTTTCAATTCACTCTCTTTTAATTGCATTTATTTACGTTGGCATATTAAAGAAACTAATTCTATAATATTATGTAATCACACCGCTGTCTAATAAGTTGGATTATCTAATCAAAATAATGGTAGTCTGGTGTTAACGTCACAGTATCTTAATCTAAATCGAACAAAATATATTTTATTTGGGAAGTAATTTCTATTTAAAAATATAAAGAAACACATAAAGTGACACAAATAAATAGAAGTGGCATGTTTCCCTTTGTAGTAGAATAGAATTGAGGTAGAGTTCGCATCTTTGCATCTAGAAGTTAAAAAAATGTTTGTTTATGTCACTGGCATAATAATTCGTTTTATTATTTTACAATTTCTATCTGCTTGTTTTTTCAAAGCGTACAATTAGCGGAGAAAATAATTTAATAGTTCAATTAAACTATTCCAATATTATTCTAACATTTGAATTAATGGTCTGTGTGTTTTAGTTCATCATTATAGAAGCTCTATTCCCTATGCATTTTTATATCAGGGGTAAACAACATTAATCCTCTCGGCCTTCTCACAAAATTTATTTTATATTTCTGGTTTCTATTTATACTATTTAATAAAACAAATATTTTTAACAAATGTATATCACAGAGAACATGTTAAAAAGAGAACAATGAGAATTCTTGAAACGCAAATGTATTACAATGTCATATTACAGTCTCTCGTTCAATGAACCATATAAAATATATGGGGATTCTCGTTTATGGTATTTTAGGAGCATATGTAGCATAGCAGCCATATTATGGGTAATATATTAGTCTAGTAAAAGATAATGGGTCAAATCTGTTTTTGAATTTGAGGTTTCGAGATGTGGGGCGTCTCTATTCGGTCGCCATCTTGAAAAGAAGGGTGTAATCAGTTTCTTTTGTATATCTTGTAAACTATAATTCCCACAAAGATTTTGTAAATAGATTTTTTGTAGATAATAATATTACCTACAACTTTTGTTAACAACTTTATGTTGCAACTTTTACAATAAAAAAGTTATAAGTAAAAATAAATAAAAAATTCAATGGTATAACGAACAAACTGTCAATTGAACGTAAATACGAAACTGAACGTACTAATGAACAAAATCTAGTCTTTTCTGAATTAGCAGAAATCTTATTAAAATATCCGTATTTATATTTTATTTATAAATATTTTCTTATCAATCAAAATCAAAACCATGAAATTTTATATATATAAAACATAAAATATGAAATAGTCATATTATAACAAAAAAAAAGAACAAAACCAAAACTGAAATCTTCCATCACGTCGCCAAGGAATGTCAATTGACGAAAGTTATGACGAATTCTTTGAATCCATTATTACGATTATTACAGTTTGACAGTTGGCACCGACACGAGGCATCGTTTTGTTGGTTAGCAACAAGTCTAATGAATCATTACACGCTTATTTGCAAACATTTAGTTCATTTTTTTAAATAATTGTTAATGATTTGATCTGTTAACTGGCTGGAATTCCATCTGATAAGCACGGAGCAGATGTATGTTTAAGAAAGATAATTTGTGAATAGCGGGAGAATCGAACTAGGAGTTAGGGAACCACGACAGACTAATACCGGTCTGATAAAACATTGATTGTGCAAAAAGAATTTGTGCTTTGGGTATTTCTTATTTTTTATTTAACTTTGACCTATTTGTAATTAAGCTAGACGTTGCAGATAGATTAGTTTGAAGGTTTGTTGTCAACCCTGGTTGCCTTGTATGATTTTAATGAATTTGTTTAATAGAAACCGTGAAATTCTAATCTGTTAACGCATGATCGTTTGAAAGACGTATAACACAGGAATTAGGTTCTAACAAACTAGCAAATATGAAACTGCATTGCAAGACTACTGTTATTTTATTTTTTTTAGCATTTTATTTTTTTTGCAAGACTACTACATTTCTATAAAAGAAGTTTAATATTAACCTTATTAGCTTGTGGCAACCTACCAAGTAATAACTTGCATTGCGAGATAATTTCTATACAAGACGTTGAAAATTAACGTTTGGAATTACCTTGCGGCAAGCTAGCAAGTATAATTCTGCACTGTAAAACAATTTTCTATCTGAGAATCAACAAAAACGAATAGCGCGAAAATTAAAACAAACTTGGTGGAAGATCGTATGTAAAACTCAATGCATCAAATTATTTTATCATCCTCTTCCACTTCGGCTATATTTGTACGCTACTGAATAATCTTTCATGATCATCAGATGAGTTTTGTTTACATTTGTGTGTCACGCCCGGCGGTGGTATGATATGTACATTTTGGCGACCTGGTTATTTTTTCAATAAACTTGATAATAATTATTTCAGAAAGATTGCATTATTTCTATAATTTTTACATTGAATAAACCTTGTGACTCTCGAAAGACTTGGTTTCCTGTAAATAAGATTTACTGATTTGTGATAGGCTATCAGTTGAATGGTAATTGGTAGGATTAGGATAATATGATCACATGCTGAGTCTGGGCGGACCACGTATGAGGCTTTTCTGTACTGTCGATGATGTTGACAAGGTGTTTGTAAAAACATGTTTCATCGTGTTTTAATTTACCTACAAACATTTCCTTATTAAACTTTTGTTTTAGTCGCTTTTAGTGTTTGCTTGTTGCTACCTCTCTACAAACAATTTTGATCGGAATCCAATTAGATGCGAATCGTATCATTCTGAATAGTGATTGGAATCCTATTAGACATTAGTGAGACATTATATGAAGCTTTGTACAGCATGTCTGCACCGGCCGGAACGCTGCGTACCCTCTCTGATTGCCTTCCTAATACTTTCCAAACGAGGTTTGCCGAGGTGCAAGTCGTGGCACTACCCAGTAACTATCACATATGTTCTCCCGAACACTGTTTGACTACTGTCTAATCGCTCTCTGATACGAGATTGCTAAGATATGACAAATTGTTTGTAGGGCTGGTAGATACAGTTATGTTTAATTAATATAATGTATGGTACAGACTGGTGCGACATAAACATGCGACATCGTATGCGACATTATTTAGATATTATAGTACTAAACACAGTTTGACAAGTGCCTAAGCAGAGACCTTGTTAAATAACTGAGTTTTATTACTTCTTTTTTTGTAATTTTTTTTTTTATAAAGTACGTTGAAGTAATTCGTTCGAAATATGAAAACTTCCGACGTATTAAGTTGCATGTCGCACTAGTGAGGACGCGTTGTACAACTTCTTCTACCAAAGGTTGGATGTCGCACGTATGTGTACCATACTTCAGGTTTAACTGCCATAACAAAAGTTACCTGGTACTTAAAATATTTTATCTATATAATATTTTTATAGTTTTGTGATAAAAAATTACCATTCGTACATTAAAATGATAAATAATTAAATAATTATAATATAAAAATTAAATTTGGTTTATGAAACCACTGAGATTAATTTTCTAAACAAATGTACTTAAATAGTTTTTTCTTGGATGTAAGAAAATTATGTGAATATAGAACAAACCTTCGTTTGACAAATATCGTCAATAAATGTAAAGTATTGTCCAATAGCTTTCTTTTAAATTTTTACCTTAATTGAAATATTAACATAAAATATTTTATTACTTTATAACGAGAAATGTGCACTAATTGTTAAGTGATCATAATATTTAAATATATAGAAAGTAAAAACCTTTTGATTGAAGAAACCTAATTAAAGTGGATGCCTTGCCTCAAGGCCAGCTCGCATGTAACATTTGAGAATGCCCTGTTTTGATTACATTTTTAATAATTTTATTTTTTCATATATCTTCTGAATTTTTACTTTATCTTTGAAATGTTTTAAATTTTTGGCACGAGGCTTTAAAGATAACATTAAAAAAATATACAGATTTTTTTCTTGCTTAAATGAATTTTCAATGATTATGCGTTACTGTAATATTTCTATTTCTTATTTAATTTTATTTAATGTAGAGGCCTATTCCAGATGCTGAATCCTATCACCGACGACCATATATGTGGGCTACATCACTACTTGTGATATTATTTAATAACAACCTAACACAGAAAATATAACACTAATCAGGTGGTTGAAGGGTCCCGCCCATTGTTGCGTCTACTTTTATTTCACTTCATAATTTCTTCCGTAGTTTGTAATATCAGTACTTTTGGAATTAATTAATGAAATATAAGAATAGTGGGATCTCCCATATACGGATCAGTTGTGAGCAAGGATACTTATAATAACATTATGTTTAAATTCTCATGCTAAGAAGCTCGGCCCAATCTGTTAACTCGGGTATGTTGCATTCGCAATACTTTCATAGCCGGTCAACTTTCTCGCATTTTTAGATTTTATTTTGATTAATAAAATGAAACTCATATAGAAATAGTTTATGTAATAAAACAAAAACAAAACATATTGCACAATAAATTCTTTTTCTGATTTGATTACAAGATTGGCGAATTGATTACGGCTGATAACGTTACCAATTTTACATAATCCTGATCCACAGTTCATGTAATTTATTGTAATATCATATATAGAGCGTGACAAATTTTTATTATGTGCTGTACGGGGTCAAGCAGCTGACCCCAAAGATAGAAGTTCACTGAGCAAACAAATCTTAGTGCTGCACATATGGCCAATTACGTCAAAACGAAAAAAAACAGCAAGAATTTTGTAATGTTGTTGTCATGAAGATTTATGAA
The DNA here is from genome assembly GCA_963678705.1 of Panorpa germanica. Lineage (NCBI taxonomy): Eukaryota > Metazoa > Arthropoda > Insecta > Mecoptera > Panorpidae > Panorpa > Panorpa germanica. The sequence goes on along the minus strand of OY783211.1, from coordinate 13,384,542 downwards.
GAACCATTTAAAACTTTATCAAATTTATTTCTGTAGCGATGTAGATATTTAAAATTTAAATTTCGTTCTACCGTTTAATTGTTAGCCATATTCTTGACGTCTATGTAATCGTTATGACAAATTTAGTTAACGTTTGCGTTATTTTCAAAGTAAATAATGAGTTGCCGCGATAGCGCTTTGACGTTTATTTCTGCATCTCTTTTACACTCTTTTATTCAACAGCGATGGCAATAGTAGTATGGAACAAAAAAGGAAAAACGTAGCACATCCTTGTTCTAAATTATAAATCTGTATTTAGTTTCCCCAGACTTATAAATATAATTATTCGAATGAGAAATACAACTAAAATGCATATAGATAATTTACTAGATGTATCCTAACAACGACAATCATCCGAATATTTGCAGTAGCGGAGTAGTCCAACTAATTTCGATTTCGAATTAAATTTCCAATATATTTAAACCAAAATAAATCGCCAGTCCACCCATGAGCGCTGTATTCAACGTGATCAGTCTGCTCACTCATTTAATAAACATAACCATTACATTTATTGACATTAATTTGATTTATTTATTTAATTAAATAATTTTTATTGCGGTATCACCCCAATGTCATTTTCAACTCTAACAACCATATTTAATAAAGTGTTGGGTAATCAATTTATTTATAGACAATTAGTACACAACTTTATCGTATTAAACATCTGTCATTACTAGTCAATCAAACATTTGTTTACCTAGACAATTTTGAGGTTATAATTTTATTCTATCGATAAAAATAAGAAGTACGTACTTTAATTATAGATTTAGATCTTAATACGCATTTACCTGAAGAATCAATGAAGCCATGAACTACTTATGCATAAATATTAATAAAACAAGGACATTAAACTTTATCAGTATGTGAAAATCTTATCGGGCAGCCCAGCAACATTATCAATTGATTACTACGCATGATCTGCAATAAAAAATAGTAAAAGGAAAAGATTTTACAATCAAATGAAAAGGAAATGTTTAAAAGGTTGTTTAGAAAAGAGGGGTTACGTAATACATATCTGAAATGACCCTCCTCCTCATGATAAGATGACAAACTGATTACTTGCGACATTTTCAGTAGAGAATACTTTATCATAAGAAATTTTAATGTTTATTAATACACCACTGTATATATTTTATACGTACGTATTTATAATATGGTTCAAACATCTAAACATCAAAGTATCGCACTACACACAGATCATACTATATTAGGATACATTCATACGTACATAATATACAGATAATACAGAGCTAACTTTACAAAGGTGCATTAATAAACATTAAACTTTGAGTAACGACTCAAATACCTCTACTAAAGAGTCGCCGTCGCGAGTACTCGGCCAGTCTAGAAAGATCATTTCGCTCTATATATCTCAACACTCTCATAACTACTGTCAAAAACTTTAAAATCATACTAATTGAACAAAAACAAATGAAAAAATGAACTCGTGCTGTACTTCTATTACTTTTTCTATTGAAGAATACGTCATAAAGGATAGTCTAAACGATATTGAGAAGGTCAGTTTCAAAGTTCATTAAGATCAAAAAGAAAATTGAATAAAACTTTTACCCGACTAAAAGGTCAGATTCTATGCGTTATCAATATCTTTTCACGCAGACTGACTTTATATCTCTAGAATTTTTATGCGTGATAAGCACTTGTAACACTAACAAAATGAAGAGCTAATTAAACACTATGCTTAATCCATTTCATTAAATAAAAACTACAAAATATATCTTTTACAACGTTTTGTAATATATACCAAAACAAATTTATTAATATAATAGTTTATAACGTACGTCCAGAAAGATTGAATATACATGAGACAGTCGTGTATTTTCGATAATGTTCGTGTTGCATTCGGTAACACCTGCATGTTTACTTGAGTCTATCTGTATCTTAAGTTTAATAACTCACTAATTTTACAAATATTTGCTATTGTATCTAGTTTAGTGGTCGTGTTCAACACCCGACGATTAGATGTTTCCAGATGTTAGATTAAATATTATTGTTTTAACATTTCTTTTAAATGGGCTTGTGTCCTCATTTTTTAGTGATCGATTTTTCAATTGTTGATTGAAATTGATGTTAATAAATGTGTATTGGCGTGTCTACTTTATTAAATATCTAAATATCTAAATGTTGACGGAGGTATAGCAATTAAAAATTTGAATTGTAGTTTTAGCGCTAGAAATGGTCGGCCATATTTGTATGACGTGAAATGCATTTTACCATCAGTTATTTGTTGAGTAGGTCAATGTTGTGGTAATGTTTTGTAGCTGTTGGTAGTCAAATAATCAAGTCAAGTAAAAGAATAATAAGTTTTTATTTTATTTAACCCTGCTAAGGCAGACATAATATTGAAATTTGATTGTTCCTTGAAATAGCTGTAAATAATATTTGATATTTTGATATATAAATACATATAGCAGAAATTTATGAGCTGTAAGTTTGGCAGCGGTTGTGAGGTCACATGCAGTTGGAATGTTGTACAACGTTGAATCCCTTTAATAATTAAAGAGACAAAATGACTTTTTTAATTGTTAATATCTCTTAACATATAAGGAGTTATTAAAAAATAATTGAACATTTGAGGTTCTAGTAACTCACTTTATCAATATATAGTATACTTTTATAGATATTAAGATATAGGACACAAGCCCATTTGATGTATAAAAGAGTAGCGAAAGTCCTCCGCTTCGAACGAGAATCGCGGAAAATTTGAACTGTCTTTAACAGTACATTTTTTTAAATTACCAATTATGTGGAATGATCGAGTCATGTGCATTCGATATTGACATTTGTACTAGATAGAATAATATCTGTGATAAATGTTCACCAGATAGGTTGTAGGTCGTTATAAATTAACACTGAATAAAACAGAATGTAGTTGTTGCCTTCCATATTAAATATTCTGCGGATGCCCATGATCCCTGTAACATATTTTGGGGGATTTAGAGTGCCTTAAGACAACATTCGACGTCATCGCTTCAGGATTTATATTTCAGTTACACAATTAAACGTACGTTTTTACAATCACGTATTTGTGTAGTGTATATACTTGGAAGAGATATCTGTAGCTTTGACAATATATATATTAAGTACAACATAGAAACAGCATGCCAAGCCACGTGGGTTAAATAAGTGTTTAGAAAAGTAACGTCATATCAACATGCGTCGGAAACCTCGTGGAATACGCGTGATTCATTCGCATATTTATTACATATTTTAAGTTGGAAATATTTTTTTCTGATAACTACATAAAGCGCATATGTAAAATTAATAAAATACACAGCTAAACACAGTTACGTGTATTTCAGGCCTATTTAAAATAAAACGTTGACATTTAGCATAATTTTTTTTAGGTTAATATAATGTCACATTACACTAAAACAAAATATTTGGTAGTAAATTACAATTTCTATAGTAAATAAAAGTTTTTATGCAAGATTATATAATGAATATGAAATCGTATTCTAATATGTTTGTGGGGTATGAATTTGGATTGGTGGAACAAATTTTAGTCATATTTTGTTATAAATTATAGGACTTATATCGTATATTAAATCGTCAGAATTTAACCGACTCCGGTTAAACAGTTACAAGATAGGGCCTACTTAGCTTCTTCCTTACACTTCTTATCATACTTTGTTGTCCCCCTCTCTCTCTCCCGCCTGAGTGTGACGTAATTAATGAATGGTCCCTAAAATCTATAAATGTAAAATTCTTCTAGAAATAATTATTTTATTAGAAATATTATTTGAAAAGTAAAATTAGTCTTTCTTTCGTAAGAAACGGACACAATCAATAAACTATAGTTCCATATTCAGTGATTTTTAGAATATTTCATAATTGCGCTATTTGGTAAAAGCAAATTATGACAAATCATAACCTCAAATAGTTCATAACCTTAGATTTAATTTTATATTGTAAAGCTATTATATGTTTTGTTACAAAATATTATTGATAATTAGAAGTAAATAAACAAACTATGTCTTAATTTAATTAATCGCAATTAATTTAAGGTTATTTACATTTATAGAAACAACAAAAAGCATTCAATTTGGCAAATTACGCTTATTTCTAGGAAAAATATTTAGTAATTGTTAATAATGTAACAGATAACTTATTAATTAATATAGAAATTAACCTTAGCGATAATTGTCTGTAAATAATTCGATATATTTGTTTATTTTACAGATATATTTTCCTTTTTAATTGTTTTTATTTGCAATGGGTCCCGACTTCGTAGGTTCGTAATCTATAAACTAATGGTCGGAATGTTATGAAATTTTGAAGGTTGGTACTGTCTAAAAATCATATGGATTTGTCAATAGTGGTGCCATTTATGTCATCCTACGAACTTAGTGATGTGATATTTTCATTTCTATATTTATTTGCTTAAGTTTTTTTAATAGGAAAATTGAAACAGGAGCCAGTGAAATGGAGAAATAAATACATAAAAATAAATAACAAATAAAGATTGAATATTCTTGTTATTTAGATCATGGACGTTTTTGTAAGATTCGAATGTAAACAAACAAACATTGACACAGTTGTAGTAAAAATTAAACGCGAAACGCATTTTGCAAATGTTGATGTATGTCGCGTAATTTAAATGCCAATTTTATGTGATAATATCAAATAGACTATTACAACCTCATTTAAGTTCAATACGCAAAACAATCGGTCAATGTTTGGACTCTTAAATATATACTCATACTATATAACTTGATATTTAAAATTATAGTTGTAGAATGTTTTAAAGCAACATACCCACTTATACATCACCGATTATTTTACTTGGACGATTGTTGTAATGAACGTAGTTTTAATAATGATTTCTTTTTTAGCTTTAGCGTTAAAGAGCAAACGAAAATATGTATATATCTTTGTAAAACGGATGATTGTTCTTGCCCTATAAGTAACGCACGCAAAAAAGGAAAACAAGTAGAAGAAGAGGATAAAGATACTCGCAAGATAGATGAAGGTATAGTCCAAATCACGATAGTTCGGCAGCGACTTATGCTTAAAAGAGGTTATAAGAGCGGTATAAATCTATAATACGATAATGAATTTTACCTTATTCGTTTCCATATACATTATAGAAAAATAAGTGAGTCAGTGCTTTTTAGTTATATCGGCAGTTTATACCCCACAACTTGTTTTAAGTATGAGTCGCCTCCGAACTCTCGTAATTTGAATTATAGTAGTACAGTATCAAACACAAGGTGTGTTGTAGGTTGTTTGTGGTTGAAAATAATGTTGTTGGTTATTGACTGAAATGCGGTCTTATTTTACACTTAAAACTAAATATAATTAAGATATAAATTATAAATACAAATTTCAAATATAACTATTTATTAATTTATAACGCGATTTCTTTATGCAATTATTTAAAAATTCTTACAAAACTTTAACATTACATAATCGAATTTTAAAATAAATCAATCTTTACATATAAAAATTCAGCTTTCGTTTGTTTGTCTTCGTATCAACTCAAACTATAATAAAGAAATGTATTGCAAAAGTTGGTGTTGCAGATATTCGTAAATATTGCATAAGTGGGGACGCGCCTTTATCATATCTATATACGTTGTAGAAATAATCAAAGTTTACTGTGCTATAAATAGGATATAATACATTTTATTTGTATTTCCGTATTATGTTGTTAAAATAAGATGTTATTTGTTATAAATAACTTGTTGATCCAACTTTGAAGGTTTATCCAAGGCAATACGACTGTAATAATGCGGCACAAATTTCACAACTTCGAGCAAAATTTTGTTTACGCACAACAGCAAACATTTTGGAGTTACTTTAAAACAATTCCATTTGATTTCACTCGTTCAGGAGAAATATCAGTGATATGAACTACAAATGATAAAACATTTCACCTATCCAGTATGAATGAAGTTGGATATAAATCATTAAAGTGTAACAGAGACAGATATATCTTGTTTCTTTTTATATGATACTAAATAAATATTTTCAAATGTAAAAGAGACAACAACTCCATTTAAAGGTATGATGTTGGAAAGAGAAAGAATATTCTTATGAAAAATTCTGACAATTTTTACGATTTGGATAATTAAAATTAACAACTAGAAACCATATAAAATTAAAATAATTTAATTATAAATACTTTATCATAAATAAAAAATAAATAATTAGTATATTTGTTATCAAAAAATTAATTTAATTAATTAATTAAATAAGATGCAATTAACACTAGCATAGCTAAGTTGACGTCATTATATTATCAGAATATTAATTAATTTCTATAATTACACGATCAAATATAATATAAGAATTTACCGTGGATAATCTTATTAGTGTTTCAGATTGGAATCAACAAAAATGTGTATGCGTAATTAATTTTATAGTACTGGACTTTAATAATAGATACCCTTGGTTAACATAGTTTTATATTTTTGATTACTTGTTAATTACATTTTAATTGACTGTCCTATCTAAAAAAACTACGTCATAATATTATGCAAGAGTGATTAGAACATTGTTATCTTTTCTAACATAATCCAAATTCAAAACATTTTCGTGAGTTGTGTTAGAAGTTTGATATTTCAAGTTTAAACTTGCAAAGAAGCGTGAGAAGTTTTTTTGGAGATAAAGAAATTGCTTTAAACTCAACCACAGAAATGAGTTGGTTGACCAATTTTGTGAAACGTTGTTAAAATTTATGTATTTTGAATTATCAGCTACATCCTCGTACTCAGGGCCACTTTTAGACACAGGCAATATGCCTATAGAACGTGGCTAGAGGCACGCGCCACCCAAAAAAATTGTTTCAAAATGATTCATGGACATTAAGGAAGAAATGATGAGAAAAACCCAGAAAATATAACACTGGTCCGGAGATCGAAGACAGCAGATAGCATCAAGCATTAATATTATCTATTTTTGGTACAGTTTTCACAACCAAATTGTCGTCTAAGTCAGGTGCATGTACGTATTACATATAATGATAAAAATATCATGTTGGAGTACTACACATCAGTAGTCAGCACATGCCGAAAACGCGATATCACTTATGAGTCATGGAACACAGTTGGATTCCAGAAATTGGCTGGATACTAGATTGGCTAGGCGAGACATTCAATTCGGGACAGATTGTTGACGGCAAGTGACATAAATGACTTCAGGTCACGATTGTGTCCGAACATAATAAAACGTTTTGATAGACATCAATTTATTATGTTTAATTTGTCGATTACGTGATATCTATCACGACAGATCTTTGCCTTCTGCGCGGAATCACTGTCAGCTGTCAAAACTGTCAATCTAAAGAATGATCAAAATTGCGCATTTTAATTTGTATCGTTTTGTATAATAAATATGGGAAAGTAACTAAAACATTGGAAATAATTGGTTATATGTATTTAAATATCTTTTGAAGCTCTAAACTACAATGAGACTTTTCCCAATATCACTAATAAATACAATAGTATCAACATAATTCCAACATACAAACCAAACCCTTTAACCAGAAGAACTAATACCAGAGTGAATAAATCAAATACAGGTAACTCGTTACAAAGATCTTACAGTCAACCACAACCTACGACATCCACTAAAGAACCAATTCCAAAAAGAAGAAGAGAAGAAAAGAAACCTAACAATGAAGAAAGCGACACATACCTTAAGATAACTAATCAAGGAAAAAACAGAAAGCAAATCAACCAAGAGACACCTGATATTACAATGGAAAACAATGATAATGATACTTGCTATACATCAATATATAATAAAAATAATGATGACAAAATTAAAAATACAAACAAAGACCCAAATATTACATCCCAATCCCTTAGAAGCTACAAGAAACAAATATCTAGTGTACAATGGCCAAACTCGTAAGAAAACATCGATATATAAATTAAGTTTATTTTTTAAAAATCTATTAACATCACTAAACCTAATCGTTTAATAAATTTACTAAAATATTAAATCAACAATAATTATATAAACGGAGAGAAAAAAAAATAAAATAAAATATATAAATAAATCTAACAACAAGACCAAGGACAGATATAAAAATCAATAATTAATTAAAACAGTTAAAATGATAAATTTTATTCAATGGAATTGCAGAGGAGTCAGATATATTAAAGAGGAACTACAACATATGTTACAGAAGCATAACATACATATATGCATACTATCAGAAACGTTTTTAACAAAAAATATCAATTTCAACATCAAAGGTTATTTTATTGAAAGAGAAGATAGGATACAGAATACAAACTATAATCCCCACGGGGGTGTTGCTATCTTGATTCATAAAGCTATAAAATATAAACGAGTAATGCTAAATAACCCATTTAATTCGGTCGAAATAGTTGGAATAATTTTAACACATAACGAAACTGATGTAATATGTATTTTATCAATCTATGCTAAACCGAATCATAAACTATCTAATTCTAATTGGTCACAGATAAAACAACAAATAGATGTTCCTGTTATACTTGCTGGAGATTTTAACGCGACTAATCTTGCTTGGGATATAAATTGTCCAGGTAGTCAGTATGAAGGTAACGAATTGTTAGATTTCATAGAAAACGAAAATCTAAATATTATTAACGATGATAAACCAACTAGAGTAAGCAATCTCAGTACAAGGGACAGTATATTGGATCTCACATTGGTATCAATGACGTTAACACAACAAATTACTTCGTGGCAAGTTCTTGCAGATAGCTTAGGTAGTGATCACTACCCAATTTTTTTCTGTTTGAATGACTATAATAAAGACCGTTACCGTACATCTGAATATTTAACGAGGAGAAATTTCCGAAAAGCAGATTGGGAGAAATATAGCCTTGAAATAGAAAGCAGAATTTCAAACCTTAGCACAAATGGAATCACAAGTAATCCCCAAGATGTTGAAAACAAATACAACCAATTTAGAGATGTTATTAATAATTCGGCAGACATACATATCCCATCTACCAGATTGTATAATATAACTCCTAATAAAATAAAACCGTCTTGGTGGGACACTGAGTGCAATAAAATGATAGCTCAAAGAAAATTAGCACTAACTATTTTTAATAAAAACATGACAATGGCGAATTATTTAAATTATAAAAAACATCAAGCTAAAACCAGACGATATTTTAGAGCCAGAAAAAAAATAGAATGGCAAAATTTCTGCGAGAATTTAAACCCAAACACAACAACCAACATTGTCTGGAATAATATAAGAAAAATTAACAATAAAAGCTATAGTACTAAAAGGATAAGTGATAATGAAAATTTAATAGAAGAATTCATTAAAAAAAAATTTCCACAGAACAACAATTTAAATATTACTACCACCACCATCGTAAAAGATAATTTTCTAGATAATAACATAAATAAAAATGAAGTAAATTTCGCGTTAAATCATAATAAAAACAGTAGCACAGGATTTGATAGAATAAATTACAAAATGATACAAAACTTACCTGACAATGCAATAAATCATCTTACACAAATATATAATCTGTCATTAAACACTGCTGATATACCATTAGACTGGAAAAAACATATCGTTGTTCCTATATTAAAAACAGGAAAAGATCCAAACAAAGAAGAATCATTCAGACCAATTACTTTACTATCATGTATGGGCAAAACTATGGAATCCATCATCAAAAACAGACTGGAGTGGTATCTCGAACATCATAAAAGATTACCTGAGTTACAATTTGCGTTTAGAAAAACAAGAAGTACACAGCATAACTTAAACATATTGAATATAGATATACAAAGAACATACAGTAAAAATCATTATATGATAGCTGCTTTCATTGACATTGAAGCTGCTTATGACAATGTTAATCTAAAAATATTAAAAGAAAAAGTAGAAAACATAGGTATATCTTCCAAAATATCCAACTGGATTATAAACTACTTCCAAAATAGAGAAATAACAGTTAGATACAATAATAAGTTAACTGGTCCTATACTATGTAATCACGGAATTCCACAAGGCTCAATATTATCTCCCTTATTATTCAACATATACACAGAAAAGTTAACAACATTATCAGATAACAACACAACAGTACTGATGTATGCAGATGACATGGTTATTTATAGTATGGGCCATACACAAGATATAGCTCAAAACAGATTACAATCGAAATTAAGAAAACTAGATATTTTACTAAAGGAAATCAAATTAAATATATCGTCAGAAAAAAGTAAAATAGTTATATTTACAAGGCATAGAATAAACTGCAGTCCAAAAATAACCATCAGAAATAAAAATATAACTGTTAGTTCAAATACCAAATTTCTGGGTATATTCTTTGATACGAAAAGCACTTGGGCGAAAGAAATTGCACATATTATTAACAAATGTCAAAAAGGCTTAAATTTGATGAGATGTATAGCAGGATACAAATGGGGCGCACACCCAACAACCTTAATAAAAATATATAAAGCTATTGTTAGACCGCATATTGACTATTCTAGTACTATGATCTGCACCGCAAATAACTCAAGATTAAAAAAAATTGAAATTATACAAAACAAATGTTTAAGAATAATATTAGGTGCAATGGTTTCAACACCAATCCAAATCCTCAACTATCAAACTAATATTCCTCCGGTAAATATCAGAATACAACAAATATCAGACAGTTTCTTTTGTAAAAACAGACATAACTCATGTGGCCCCTTAAATACAAGATTATCTAAACTATATGTTCTTTATAATAAACCATATTGGACAACTCATAAAAAACCGGCACTTTTAACTAGTTTTGATAGATATAATAACTTGAACTTAGAGGTACACAACATTATACCTTTTTTCAAATTTCCATTAGAAATAAGCATGACAACAATACATACAGAAATAAATTTGTTCAAGAAGAATGACAGTAAGGAAATAACTTATCAAAAATATATGGAATATATAACAAAAGATGATATAAACTGGAGTATATGGTTTACCGATGGTTCATTCGAAAAAAACTCTAAAACTGGAGGAATTGGCATTTTCAATTATAATACAGATCAACAGTATAAATACAAACTTAACAACATCACAAATTCTTATAATACAGAAATAACAGCAATTATGAAATTACTAGAAATAATACAAAAAACTGACAATAAAAATATATTAATCTTCACAGATTCTCGTAGTGTTTGTGTATCTTTAAATAACAATAAATTCAAAAACAATAATAATAACAAAATATGTTCAATTAAAGAATATCTTTTAAAAATGGAAAAAAATGATATCAATGTTAAACTTATTTGGATTCCTGGACATGTAGGCATAAAAGGAAACGAAATGGCTGACAAACTGGCCAAAGAAGCTTGTGTAGATGGGGAAATAATTGAAATAAATTGGTCAATAAATGATTCCAAAAAAATAATTAAAGAAAATTGTATGGCAGAATGGCAGAATATATATAATGAGAAAAGTCAAAGTACTGGAAAAAATTTTTTTGCAGCGAATCAAAAAATTCCAACAACCACATGGTTTAATAAAAATCATTCACGGAGATATATTTCAACAAATTGTCGAATGAAATCTGGGCATTCTAGATGTCCAGCTCATCTATACAAAATAAATATAAAAGACACACCAAATTGTAGATGTGGAGAAGAAGGGTCTTTGGACCATATAATTCTAGGGTGTCATCTTTTAACATCAAAAATTGATAGACTTTTAAATGATTTATGTAATGTAACACAGTTCCCAGTCAATATGTCCTGTTTAATGACAAGTGAAGCAACGGCGGAAATATTAACAAACTTTGTGATAGAAAATAATATAGAAGTGTAATTTAAGTTAAAATATTTTATTTAGTATGTATTTAATTTTAAGTTTAATTTTTTAAAAAAGAATCAATTTGTTTTGTATTTATTAGAACAATTATAATTTATATGTAAATTTTTATATAATTTTACAAATAAAAGCAATGGCAAGAAGGCTGAATAAGCCAAAGCCTAAATAAAAAAAAAAAAAAAATATGTATTTAAATATAAATAGATATATACATTATTTCATTTTGGGAAAATTATTCAACATTAGCTTATTCTTACGAGTATTAAAATATATAGGAAACTTGTTATGTTCATTGGATTAAATATTATTTCCTAACTTAGTCCTAGAATTTAATTTATTGCCTCTTATGTCGCTTATGTGATTGAAGAAAACACTCAATTTCTCCAATCACCTTCACTACTGTAACTAATTCTTCCATATTAAATATGAAAATATATTTTGTTCCTATAAAGATTCTATTTCACTTGTTTAACTGTATACAACTTCTCAGAAAATTAAGTTGAAAATATGAAGTTGCTTAAAGTAAAAATAAAATACAAAACTTTTTCAAAAAATTAATGGAGTTATTTTTAAATTATTATAAAATTAAATGATGAAAAAATATAGCACATTGCAATCAATTCAATTAAATCAATTTTTAGAATTTATTTTATAAACACTTCGCCGTCGATTCTCCCATGACTATACAAGAAATACTAAAAGAAGTAAAACTAAAAGAATTAACCAAATATGGGACGAAATACCGGGAGAAATGGGGTGCAAGGAGAAAGAGAGGAAAGAAAATGCGGAATAAAAAATACAAAGGACAAAGTAATGAAGAAAGAAAAGGGGATGATTTTTGAAGAGAATAGAAACAGCTAAAACATATCAAAAGGAGATGTGAGACGAAGTTAAACAGCGAAAGAGAAGAAGAAAAACGGTTAACATGAGAGAAGAAAGGAAGGAGGTGAAGCAGGAAGAGATTAATGGAGGCAGAAAAATGAGAGCGAAATTATTAAGAGCAGAAAGCAGGAAGATATAAAGAACAAAAAGAAAAAAACGACTAAAAAATTTAAAATATTTTTAAAGTAGATACTCAATGTTATTGAACCCAGTATAAATTATTGCTATATCAATTATTTATCTTTGTAATATACATGTTTAAAATCACCTTTACACCAGGATGCATGCATGCATGCATGCATGCAATGACTAATTTCTGTAAAATGCCAGATACGGTTGGTTCAGATAATAAAATTTATATCTATAAGTAACTATTGTAGAAAAAACTTTTTTATGGTAGTTCGTATACGGCTAAATTAAGAGAACATAGGTGAAATTTATATCCAGTGGCGAGGGTGATTAGGATAAATTGACGTGACGGAGGATAATAAATTAAATGCATATCTTTAATAAAAACAAAATAGAGCAATATGTTTAAGTTAAGAATAATTAAAGAAGAAGTAAGATGGTGCGAAACGATATTATATCTATAAATTGAATTTCATCAAAAACATAAGTACCCGAAATGTATATATTTTCCTTATTTTGAATTCAATACAACTTTACAACTAAACTCGTACCCGAAATCAGTAAATGATCTCTAAAATCAGTACTGTAATGATTATATCTGGCTACTTCAGTTATAGCCTTATACAGTCTTTAAATGTCTAACGATATACAAGAGGAAGACAGTAAAAACCGCGTAACATTAGGAATGTAGATCAAATTCATTGATATATCGTAATAACGTGATTACCGCCTGTGATGCAATGTGATAACAATTCGCTCTACTATTCGAATTGTCAAATGGTTAATCATCAGTCACCACGAGAATGACTTGTCACTATTATACTTTCTTATACAACATTGCGTAATTACTTAAGGTCTCCCTCCATTCCATTCCTTTAATTACGTCACTAATACTGTTTAAAATAGAACGGACTATAGGATACATCTTTGCGACAAGTTACAGCATGTTTTTCGTAGAATAAGAAGTTTATTTAAGTAATCATATCCACATAAATAGTGAATTAGTAAGACGAGAATATTCTTGTTCTGCATAAATGACGAAATTATTTTATAGATGATACTGCCAGTTGTGACGTCAGCAAATGACTTAGCAGTGTGTGAAGATAACCACGTATTCACTAAGGTTATGATTCTTTACATAAGCTGCGTGTAGTGGAGTGCCCAGTAGATAAGAAGGTTTAGTTAGAGATTAGAGAAACGAAGGTTCCAGCATTTATTTAATAATTAATTATCAGTGCACTTATTTTTATTGGTATATTCTAGATGTAGTTCCACCGCAATTCATTACTTTATTGCATGTTGCGTCAATTAATTTATTATTTGACAATATATTTTTTAAATTGCTGGAAAGAACAATCCTGCTCAACTCTGCGTTAAGAAGTAGCTGTAATATTTTAATATGTTTGAATATGTTCAAGATATTGTCTTTAACAAGAAGGATTTTTAGTTAAATAGCAAAATTGTCAAATTAGCAAATTGAAAAACTAAAAGAGATTCTCCAGAAGGCTCTAGAAATTTTAGTTTGGTGCATCTTTTAATCGGGAGTTTATCAAAATGATGAAATCTGTGTTAATTAAAATAATAACCACATAATCTTCTTTGACGAAAAAGAAAGATAACACCATTATAAAATCATTAAACATAGGGTCAATCTATCTTTTCGCCTATGGTTTCAAAATATAATATTAATAATAATTCCTTCTATTTTTGTTAAGTTCTCGTACAGGTGCCTCTTTTGCTCTCTTACTACAAATATATAAGTGCCTCTCGCTTACTCAGTGATAGATGCTAACCAAAATAGTGTCGTAAGACATTATAGTTTTAATTGAAATAGATTCAGATAGTAATAATCGCTAGATTAATAGAACAGGCATTTTCTTATAATTTAATGAGGAATATCGATTTCGTATTTTTTTAATTCAAACTTATATGGGTTCTAATAAAGAACACTATTTGAAATATTTTGGATTATCATCATTTTAACCAAAAAATTATTCAAGTCATGATGACCCTCATAACACCTTAAGACGTGATTCGCGAATGTGAATCATCAGTTAAATAAAACACACAGTCGTATGAATGACAGCAATTCGATCAATGAGGTCAACGTGCTCCTAATTAATAAGCAATTCATGTGTTTATTGCCAAGGCACTACTGTACCAGCTGCCAAACAAACGAATCAGCTGGTTTAAGTAGCATTAAACCATTTCGCGCTCGTGGGCGTGCATGTTTGAGATTGATGGAATTTTTTTAACATTTTGCTAATGAATTGAAGCTTCATCTTCCAGAGTCTTTTCCCGATAAACAATTCCTATGATGATTTCCATGATTTTTTTAAATGGCTAATTCAGTTATCGCTATTTAAATTAGCTATTTGCTAACTAAAACAATCTAGAAAAGATTTATACGTCTTTAACTTCAATAAATAGTATTGCTTCAGTTTTATGGAGTGAATATTTGAAAAGTATAGAGTGAGTATATTTTAGTTTGTAGAAATCTCTGTTAGTGAATTTTGGTTGAACACAGACGTTCAAAGATTGAGATGTTCAAATGACAGCTGATGCCGTCAGTCATTTTCTATTTCTAGATATCAATATATTTTATTTGCAATCGAAATTCCATTAGCTATATAAACTGCGAAATAAATTTAAAAAATTGGCACTTTGAAGTATGATTTACCTGATAGCTATCAAGCGATCGCAACGTATTAAGAGGGAATTAGTGATATCGGTCATGGCTTATCTCGTCCTAGACTTGAGACGAGCGAGTCGTGCTGTCGGACACACCTCTCCATCGTATTATCTTCAGTACAGTAACTCTCATTGAATTGTCTTATCTCCTACCCTTTACTCCACCTGGTAACGATCACGGTCCTGGGTCCCGGGTTCCAATTATCGGACTTCTCGCGACCACCATCACTCCACATGCGTTTCGTTGCGTTGTCCATAAAACAATCTTCACAAACTTCTCCGAATTATTTATCGGGACTTTGCTTTATTTTTATTAGTATATTTTTCTGAACTTTGGACAACTTTTGACGTAGTTTATTGTGATGTCAATTTTGTAAATTTACAACTAGTGTAATAAAATATATCTTGAATGTTTAAATTTTAATATTTTTTGTCCATAACCCAAATTATAATCGCATCACGTACTATTTTTAGGCTACCCTCTGTCCCTCTATAAATTGTTATTGTATATATTTACTGATAATAATGAAGTATTAGATTATCGGATTTAATCGAAAACAGCTGCATGGTAATTCAATGTTGTTGCTATGCCGGGGTTAGAGCTGATTCATATCTATTCATCATTTTTATATCGGATTTAGCACCTAGAAACCGAGAAACCAAGGATTTGTAAATGTATGTAAGTAGCAATCAAAAGTTTCATAGTAAATTAGTTTTATACAAACATCAAAAACTGAATGCAGAAATGTGTTAGGGAGTTATTCCAGTTCTTCTCTGTTCCTCCCATTACCTATGCGAATGTACAAAAATCAAAATTTAATAGCATATTTTCTTTGAGCTGATAATTTTTCTCATAGAATATTTATGCATTTTTTTAATATACAATCGTAAATAAAGAAAGGTACATTGTAAAAAATTTTGGTCGACAAAATTATTTAGATGCCTCTTTCTAGACTTATGTTGCAATTGGAAGAATCTAAATTTCTATGCCATATGTTCATATAGGTTTTGGTATGTCACAATCTATTTAATCATTCAAGTCGGGTAGTGTTAACAGCATCCAATGCAGTTTTTCTGGTCAAAACACCGCTTTCCGGTCGTACGCAAAAGTCGCTAGCGAATAGGACATAAGGTTCAAAATAATCTAAATAAATCGTTGTATAAGGCATTCATTTTTGGTCTGGTATTGCAGTCGTTACGCTGATAGTATGCTTTCGGTGACAGTGTTAAAAAATGGAGCGAGTAAAAAATCACTTTTGTCACAATAATTTTGGTATATGTCACCATTTTAAGTGCCATTTAATACCAATAAACAATTTCGAGATAATTCGAAATTGTATTTATTAAAATCTATTCATACAAAATGTAATTGTTATGGGTTACAAATGCTGAAACCATTCCACCTGGCAGGGTCCTAGATCACAAGTGTTTATGTGGTGCCGAAACTAAAGCTTTCATTATGGGTCATGCGCACCGGCTAAAGCATTTACAATTTATATTAGTGTCCAACTGTGGTAGCCTTGTAGCCCCAGCTGCACGATAAAGGGTAATTAATCTATTCCTAATATATATTGTCTTATGTCTAATTAGAAAAATTACAATACTATTGATTACACTTAATAAATCTGAAGCGATAATAATGAAATTTTCGCTATATAGATTTAATTACATATCTTTATATATATGATATATGTGATACTTGTATATATCTAGATACGAGTATATACAGCACGTACATAATTCAATTAGTTTTGACCGACATAACATTTTGCAATGTCAGTCAAAACATAAAATATATATTTATTATATTTAATTATAAACAAAACTTTTAATCAACAAATAAATTATAAACATGACATTTACAAGGACTGTTATTAATAATTCGGCAGTAAACACATTTCATTTTTATACGCAAATAATCAATTTGCGCTACGACCCTAAATTCTTGAAATAAATTCACATTTGAAAGATAGTATGCACATTCCAATATTATTTTATTGTAAACAAGGAAATCCACCAATTACTCATGTAGCGATCCCTTTTTATTATGTAAAACAGAATCAAGAAAGTAGCGGTAAATACTCGTACAATAATGTGTTATGCTACTTGCTTAGAGGGAAATTCAAGAGAACTTTATAGTAGATGCGAGATGAATATTTGGCGCTCTCTCTCAAAATAGTCTAGAAGAGACTGTAATCAGAGGTAACATAATCTACCCTAAAATTTAACGGTGCTAGACGCCTTCTTTTAAGGTGTAGAGATCCTTTTACACTTTTTTCATGTAACGTCATTATTCAACGATTAAATTTTACCACCGCGCTGAAAATTGCATACAGAATAAGTCCCAAAAAGGAATAATAAAAAAAATGGCTTGTAAATTATAATTTGACGTTATTTGCAGTGGGAATAAATCTGTTGACACTCGTCTCTTGAGTCTAATACATATTTGAGACTTTAGCCAACTGGTAGCAAGTGAATTAGGATGGATTTGTAGTCGTTTCCGGCATTTTCCGCTTCGTACCGCAATTATTAATCGTATCGGTAAATTTTAACAAACAAATAAGTATCACACTAATTCAATTCATGCACATGACATCACAGAAATAAGGCCCTTAGTTTAATGGGTTTATAACAATAGTCTTTTACAGCCAAAAAACCCGTGATTAAATTTATCTTTAATACTTGTATTTCATCTTAATCACTCTCCAAATGATCGATGAACCTTACGTGCATTAAAAACACCTCTTGACATATTTATTGTTGCAACTTTGAATTTCCAAAGTGAAGTGTTCGAGCGAGTGTGTGAGTGAGAGTACTTATGACTTAGCGATTTACAAAATCAATCAAATACTTAACCAATTTGCTAATCTATTCTTCAGTAAACATTGTATTTGTTTTCAAGATCAAATTTATGAAACATCATCTTACGTATTTGTTTTGAAATGGCGCCACTGAAGCACAAACTAGCTATAAGGCGTCGTTTGATAAGCCTCCAAATTCTTTGAAGTTTATGCTATCAGTAAAAAATCATTTTTTATATTAAGTAAACATACAAGTTACAGCAAGTAAATTTGCTAATTGCAGTTCACTTGGGCCGTCACATTTTACGCAATATTTGATAATTCTGAAGAAGCGATTAATGGCTTCCTGAATTATTTCACATAACATACAAATATTTATGTACTATCTACATTTTTATGGTCTATTTCCGCTGTCGTTCTTTGATATTTGTAGTTTAATCTTTTTCTCATTAAATTTGATTAAACATGAAGTTTAATAAGAAATAGATTAAACTGCATTTTTCGATTTATCTTTCACCTGTAATATTTTTTATCTTCACAAATTTTCATGTTCTACAAAATAATTTTCCTTACATTTTATAAAGAATTTATTAAACTCGCTGATGGGGTTAGTTTATGGTCTAGTCTAGCATCAATTATAAGTGGTAAAAGAAAAGCTCCGAGAAAAAACAACATTAAAGTCCAATTACAAAATATCAAGCCAGGGTAGAAAATAAACCTCGAAATTAGCATATGGGCAAGGCATCAAGTGTGAATCTAGTGCACTGCAAGATAATTTCTTGAAAATGAAACTTGGAATTAGCTGGTGGCAAGTTAGTTTCCTTCCACTACAATTTTCTATCTGCGTGAAATGACAGAGATCGGTTAATATGACCTAACAGTTGAAATCATCGTAAACCATTAAAGAAAAAAGGAAAAGTCAGCCACCCAACTACATCATCATGATGTGCAGCTACATTCTATAAAAAATTTAATTTTGATTTATTGCGTAATAGTTATTTTTCGTTTTAAATAACAACATTATGTTGAAACATTATAGGTCGATGTAACAGCTGCTATAGCTTTAACGTTTAATACTGCACCTCTTTTGCACTTCTCTTATTTAACAGTGATTGTAAAGGTTGGCAAATGATAGTGGGGAAGAAGATGAAGAAGCAATGATGTCCTGAACCCGGTAATTTTTTGTCCATTTTTACCATTTTACATTTGAAAAAATGATTATTTCAATTGCTAATAACTTTGCTATAATATTGCGAATTGAACAAAAATAATTTCTAGCCAACTTTATCAATATACAGTACAATTTTATATAAATTTAATTATGGTTACAACCCAAATGTATCTGATAGTTTAGTAACCTTGGTTATAATTCCTTGGTTATAATGGTTATATTTCCACATTTCCAAATTTTATACGATTCGATTCGTTCGAATCTTATAGGACTGATTGCATTGAGATCGTGGGTCATGTAAGCCCGGAACGAACATGAAGGCACACGCTATTTGACAATCTACTTCCAATTCATAATCAAACGACTATGATTCTTTGACAATTCGAAATCCTTTGGTAAATATTGACAACAGGCGACATAAGAATGGCTATTTTCTTGTTTATCAGAGGTTTGCTAATACAGTTAGATATTTCCTAACGCTCTTAATAATTAAATGATTGAATCAGAGGTAAATAAAAGGATTGGTATTACCCAATCTATAACCAACGCGAATTCCATTCTGATAAAGTGCCATTCCACCTGCATAACGTTGACGCAGACCGTCACCGTCACCGTCAACGTCAATTTGCTCGTGCGTATCCGTATGTTTGGTGGCGCGTGATGTGGAATGTTCGCCGGTAATCAAATCTTAGGTAATTCCAGTTCTTCATTGATTTGATCGGATTCAGGGAATTGATAACGTTTTAATAATTAACTACATTTTTGTTTCGTTATTTATTTGTTTATATTATACGATTTCTTATTATGGATTAATTATTGATTGAATATTGATTTGAAGAAATCTCAGATGACAATTTTTAAGGATAAGACTTGTTTGTCGGCTACAGGAAAAGCTGTATTAACTTTTTTGAGTCACAAAAAGCGTAAGAGAATAACCGAGACTAACCTTAAAAGCAAACGTAATGTATTTTTTCGTTTATTTCGGGCAACCAAATTTAGTTAAGGGAAAGGAACACGGTCAAAAATGTACTTGAGACTGGTTATTTTAAAAGATCAAAAATTGAAAGGAGAGTCTCTAGAGATAATCACATGTGGTTAAAACTTTGTATTTATTTTTGATGTAACTATAAAGCGGTCTAATCAAACGTTATTAAAAAATATAAATTTAAAAAGACGTGCTTAGTGGGTTAAACATTTTCTTGACAGTACTATGCATTAAGATCGGTACCTATTGACTTTCGTCCAAAACAAATAGGATGACATAAAAGAGATTACTAAAAATTGTTTTTCTCAATGTTATTAGATAAAGTCACCAAAGTTCTAATTTATAATTAAACTACAAGCGCGTCGCACACAGTTACGTAAATTTATTAACCTTTCTTAACCTAGGTTTAAAAGAAAGTCCTTTAGTATCAAAGAAGGTGACCGTTCCTTGTGACTTAGATTTAACATTCAAATGTTAATGGTTAATCTCATTTAACCATGGAAATAAAAAATGAATCATTACTTAGCATCGTTGCATCGTTGCACTTCCAGATAATAATATTGACTTCGTGATCCTTCGACTATGTTCAACAGACATGTAAATGTAGCAAAGTGCATTTTACTGGCTATCTAGTATGACGTATGGTAAGGCATATCGCAGAGTCAAGGTAATCTCTATAATTATTTCATTACACAGGGATCAAATTTATACTTAATCCTAATCAAATATTAGCAAAACGAAAATCAAAATATATGTAAGTCTTATAATTTCCACACAGTGGTCCATTCCTATTACCCACACCCTAAAATGTCTTTATATATAATTAAGAAGAAGCCTAAGTTGGAGTCAGAGTTGGATTACTAAAATTTTTCCCGAGACGTGTCAAATGTTTTCTTACCCTTTGTATTGCATAACCTTAAAGAGAATCTGAAAGTATTGGTACGAATCGAAACTGGGTACGAATCCCTAGAACGAACTTATACAGCTAATCCGATCAGTATATTTTATTCCCAATTATAGCCGAAGATATGAACGTTTCTTTTAATAGATTGATAAACAAAGGCATTCTTAACCCAACTCACTGTACCACAACAATATATTG
This sequence comes from Panorpa germanica, assembly GCA_963678705.1. NCBI lineage: Eukaryota > Metazoa > Arthropoda > Insecta > Mecoptera > Panorpidae > Panorpa > Panorpa germanica. Next base: position 13,362,927 of record OY783211.1, on the reverse strand, counting down.
TAAGATAATATACTTGTGTTTATACCTTATATTACCTTTTTATCAAATATGCAGTCATCATGACTAATAATACATATTATAATATTTTCTCGGCTAAAACTACGTCATAAATTTTAAGGAAGATCAAAGAGTATCAATCATATAAGATAATATTAAACATATAAATTTCTAATTTGACAATAATGTTCTTGTTTTTATGAATAACGATAATAAAATAAACGATATTTATAGAAGAGTTCCCACGAACGATCAAAATAACAAAATACTTTTAAAGTGTGTCCACATGTATCAACTTGCGAAACGTACCAAATATTACTTCATATTTAGATAAGCGTTAAAAATATTGACTAAAATTATTATAAGACGTTATTTGTTCATGTTTGAGGTTATGTAGAGGGATAGTTATTATAGACAACGTAATTTAATAACTTAACTTAACTTTTTAAGTTAATTTTATTCTTTATTTCATTTAGGCCTAGACCCCATCGAGAAATATTTCCGCGCGGTTTCTTCCGCGAGGTGTTATTTCCGTATACTAAAACTTACCTAGCACAGACTGCGGATAAATTCATCTCAGTTTATATGCAGTACTTGACTCGGCTTTATACTGTTGTATTTATACACCTTGCCATGTTAATGGATGTTCAAAGAGCTGCAGCGACAGATGGTATACTGCTTCCAAAGAGAACGTCGGGAACAGCATATGACTTTTGTGGATTAATTTCGCAGTGCATGTATTCACATTTAACTACATGTTCTACAAAAAAAGACAAGAGGGAATAAAACCTGCTTGTGCTGCGGTGATTTTCATACAAATCTCTAAACTGGTAGTGTGTCCATGTTTATATGGAAAGATTCATATGTTATAGAATTCACGTTCTTTTTCCACGCTGCTTTTGCGGGAGCTTCCAGCAATAAATTATGAGCTGTTAAGAAATATTGTGTTTATATATGACTAAAGAAAATCTTTATGACTCAAGGAATTATTATATTAAAAGAAACTTCAAAGAGAATAATAAAAACGCTTTCTTTACATAACTGGCGACCCCCTATATATGGTATTTATTTGGAAAGTTTACAAAATGTGGGCGTCAGGACCAGTACTCTTGTGTTTGTTCTAAATAAAAGTCTAAAAATAAAGATAAGAGTAAGAGGAAAAAAGAAAGTAGGCCGAAAGTAAAACAACATTAAAAAATCACTTAAGTGGGACATTGCCCCTTCACTATATATTTAAATAGGGGTGTTATTAAGGGTGGTTTTATTTTTAGACATCAGAATCGTCTATGACGCGATGAGTTTGTGTTTTTACGAATTACATTACATTGCTGTTTTTACAGTTCCGGTAGCTGAATAATTTGAACGGTACACAATTTAAAGTGTGTCAGCACTGGAGATCGTGGGCGTAATGGAGTCTGCGGAACCCACGATGGCTCGTACACTTCAATAGAAACGATGAATTCTTGTAGGAAAAGCAAAGAAAGACAGTTGACAAGTTTTATGAAACGTATGCTAAACTATGATTAATTCCGCTAAACTCAGTTATGCAGAATTTTCCGGTGAAAAAAGTTATATAATATATTATACACCAGGATAGGTCAACCTTTTCATGTATGCTAGCAAAAATTTACAAATAGCATTTATGACATTGCCACAATCAATCTAGTCATACTATGTGCAAACCTATGGCGTGCTAACAAAACTACGCATACGAGTGCCTCAGATTCACTACTTCTGTTATATACTAATAACACAGTATATATTCTTAAATTCACAGTATATATCGGTGGTAAGACTCAGCATCGGAAAAAGACCTAGTTTAAAAATTAAATTTAAAGAAAATTGTGTAATACATTTAAGTATCATTCCCACTCTCTGCTTTCATTTAATTTAAATTGTTTAGCATATGACAATACGCGTAGTCATTCACAGTACCATTTTTAATTTTTTTTTTTTTAAGTTTTCTTAGTTTTTAGAACCTTATGGTCCAATGTTTTAAATAAAAAATATTAAATTAAGAAAAACTATATTATATTATAACCTCCAAAATGTGACAATCTGTCAAAATGCAGTAGGATTTATATTTAAAAGAAGTTTAATGTCAGTTTGTCAAAAATAAAGCAATAAAAACAATTTCTATTACTAATTGTTATTAAAAACAGCAATTTTAATTATTTCACCTTCAATTTTAGCCAACTGCCGAACTATCAAAATTTATATTACAAAAGACGCATGCGCACCAACTAAATTAACTAAACTCAAATTAAAACTTAAAAAATTAAAATTTATTTTTTAAATCATTTAAATATAAGTAGATATAGTTCAAATTACGAGAGTTCAGCGGTGACTCAAGCTTAAAAGAATCTTCTAGAGCTCCTACATACGATATAATGATGAAATTTATCTTATTCGTTCCTTGGCTGTGTACATAATAGTAAAACTCTTTATTTGTATTACTTTTTCATATAGTTTCCTATTTTAATTATTGTACATATATTCAACAATTTTTTTAAAATTATTTTCTACATGCGATAAAATATCAAATACATAAATATTACATAAAGTCAAAATATAAATTTGTTAAAATATGCTGTTTTCAAAAATTTTTTGAACATCGAAAAATTGACTAATGAATTATTGTTATAACATCCCTACAAACAATTTGGATTCGAATACGATATTCTCAGACACGACTTAGTATCTGAACCGACATTTGTGCGATATATAGTCGACGCAATTTGTAACTGCTTTCACACGTGAAAGACTATAAAATGAAAACGAGTATATGGAGAGAATTATTTAAAAAATAAAATAAAATAGAACAGATATTTAAGAAAGTTATTATTAAGCGAAATTTTAACTTTTACAGGTCATAGGAAATTTTAATTTACCACACGAGAGTAACGAGGCAGCGGTTTATTCAATTTTAGTTAACTAGTCTTCGCAGTACACTAGCATTAATTTTAAAGACAAATATTGTCAAATAAGTATGCCTTCAAGAACTGTTCCTTTGCAAGTTTGAATAAATACTGTGTAAAATAAGAAGAATACTCACTCCCACCAGTCCCACCTTTTTTCGAAAACTCGAGGAAATAAAAAATACTTCTGATGAAACATATAGACACTAACACATAGAAACATCGATAAGAATTCACAGCTCCACAGATATCAGTGACTGACTTTATGTATCAAATCATATAAATAGAGTAAAATTCATTGAGATATTCAGTTGCTTTCAAACTATCAACAAAATAACATTCAATTAAAAACGGTTTAGTGAATTTATAAAGTTTAACCAAATAAAAAAAAAAGTGAACAACTGTGTGTGAACAACTATTCAAATAATATTTGTTAAACAGTTTTATAATATATTTTAAAAATATTTGTTTGCTAATAAAATAATTCATCATGCATATGAAGATTGTTATGGTAGGTCAAGATTTTTTGATTACTTTTGTTTAGTTTTGTTGTGTTATATTATTAATTTTAAAATACTATATAAATTTGAAACGGTCAGTTTAAAATAAATGTGTTTTATGACAATGTTAAGAAATTTAAGTAAATACATATTATACAAACTGTTTATAATAATAAATACCACCAACTTTTCTTTTAAATGTATAAAATTATTTTCTTATTAATTGAAAACTCTAATACTTTACTACATACTTTTAATAATTCGTAATAATTAATAATATAAAACGCACTGTAATTTTTACAAACTAAATATAAAAGATTTTTATATTCTTTATATACAATAAAATAATTTCAAAAGGGAATAGATTTCAAAAAGTTTATAATTTGTTGTTGTTTATAGTTACTGAGGTGTTGTAATAGAAGTATGATATCAGGCGTGAACTCTGTTAATAAATGTTGGCTATGACCCATTAGGTCTAAATTACTAAAATAAATAAATAGCTTTTAACATTTTATAGGAATATATATGTCACAGTTTATTAACAGCTGTCTTTCTTCAAATTGTTACAGGTTTCACCCCTCGCATTATTTGTTGTATTAACAATTTTAAGTCTACAAACTGATGTAGTCACATCTCGGCCATCAGATCCTCCAGGAATAAATGCAGTAGCTGCACAATCAAAATGTAGTTACGATGTAAGTAATTAATTTTTCTTATAATATATCCTAGTTTTTTTACTTAATATTCGAATACAAAAAATATATAAGTAGATATTTATTAATTTTTTATTCTTTTATAGCGTAAAGTATTAGAACTCTGCCAAACCTGTGCTAAAATAACAAAATCGAACGTCGTTTACCCCTTATGCTGCCATGACGAAGACGACGTTTTGGGGTGGTGTCATAAGTATGTCAACTTCGGTATTCAACATCCTTAGTACCAGAAAGATTACATTAAAATCAGCAATAAGATGTTATCTCGTTTGGTGCTATAGAAGATAAATACGTAGTTATTATATTTGGCTGTCACTAATTAAGTAAAAAATCTCTTTTGAGTACTCTCAGGATTTAGTTCCAACAAAAAGTATATATGGCAAATTTGAATACTTAATTATTAAGATATTTAATTTATTAATATTGGTAAATTAATTCATAAGTTAATTTTAATACCATAATTTTTATTATAATATGGTGAAAAAGACTTGAATTTTAAACTACTTACCTAAATTTGTGTGTAATTGTTAATTTATATTAATTTGTAAATGTACTTGTTTCTTTTTATAAGGCTGTGATATATAAAATTAAATTATTTATGAATAAAATGAATATTATAAATAAAAGATTTGTTTTTATTAACATTTATAACAAAATAACATTAGTCAAAAACCAGTGTAAGAAATATAACAAAAATTAATTTAAAAAATACTCATATATAAAATATTTATTTCCCAGATATTTCCCTTTGTACTTGTTTAAAATATGTCATGTCATTTTCATTAACAGATGGTACAAAACTTTCTATTCCTTCCATAAAATTATCAAGTGTGACTATTACATTGGCGGCACTGAGTTGCTCTTTTGAAATTAAACCTGTCAACATATAAATTTAGAATGTTCAAATATTTAAATAAAAATTAGATGTCAATATAAATTTACTAACCCTCTTCATGTTGCTTAATTAAATTTCTGACTGCACTCATCCACGCTTTTGAACAAACTGAATATAAATCTGCCCCAGTTAATTCACCTTCCAAAATATTAGCTATGGCTAAACTATTCACATTTGGTGCTACATTAAATCTAAAATACAATATATATTTAATAATTGTTCCTTAATTTTCCAATTAAAATTAGTAGTTATTTTACTTATTCGTTAGCGTTTCAATGACAGCCTGTTTAGATTCCACCGTATCGCACAAACCAACATAAAGCAATTTATCAAATCTCCCAGGTCTTAGTAAAGCTGGATCTATTAAATCTGGTCGATTTGTTGCTCCAACGATAAAAAGAGTATGATTTGTTTTACCTTAAAAGTATATAGTAATATAATTTGATGCTTCATAAAAATGATTAATAAATAAATAATTATTTTTCGTTACTATCGGCGATTCCATCCATCTCGGACAGCAACTGAGAAACAACTCGATCCATTACACCTCCTGAATCTCCAGCTGCACCTCTGTTTGGAGCTAGAGAGTCTAACTCATCGAAGAAAATAACACATGGTGATGCAGACCGTGCTCTTTCAAATACTAAGACAATAATTGTTTAAAAAAAAATGTTTTTGAAGTGAACATTTGGATTGACATATTTTTAACTAACCGTCTCTTATATTTTGTTCAGATTGTCCGACATACATATTTAAAAGTTCTGGACCTTTTACAGACAAAAAGTTATATTTACTTTCTGTCGCTATAGCTTTTGCAAGTAGAGTTTTGCCAGTTCCAGGCGGTCCGTATAATAGAATACCTAGTTAGAAACGCTCATCAGATTATCTTATAAATACGTACGTATTATGTATATTTCACCCACCTGATCTTTTTGATCCACTTTTCCCCAATAAACTTATGCTCATATTTGGCATATTAATAGTTTTAATAATTTCTTGTTTTAAATTAGCTAATCCACCAATATCAGTCCAATTTACTTTAGGCACTTTTGCTGCTCCAATACTATCACTATAAGCAGCATGCATCTCATCTATTTAAACCACAGAATATTTAAAAAAAACAAGTAATGTTCAAAGTCTAATATATGAACAACAAACTATAAAAGTACCTAAGATAATATCAAAATGTTCTTCGGTACATTTCTCATGCTTTTGTAAGTAGCTCTTTTTCTTAGCATTGAGGATTAGCATTGATAAATCTTCGAATAAAAATCCACCAGTCTTTTCAGCAATACTTTTTAAAATATCATTTGTAAGGGAGATGTTATATTTTTTATCTAACCAGCGTAATGTTTGTAAACGTTCTTCCATATTTAAGGATTCAATAGTTATAGTTTCTAAAAATATCCTTTTTAACGTTGGTGGAACCGGTTTTTCATTACATAATGCAATTAAGAAAATTGGAAATCTATTATTTTGTAATAAATTTTTTAATTCTGTTTGAAAGTAGTGAATGAAACGTGTATCTAAATTGTCCTCATGATCTAAACCAAATATCTGTAAAATAAAATATAAATCTATAGAAAAAATGAAATTTTTGAAAATTAACCATTATTGATTATATATGAACAATTAAAATATTTAATATTTACGGTCATTGAAATTGAAGTTACACACAGAAGCCATGTGTTAACTAGTATACAAATATGTTACCTGAAACGATTCTAACGCCAAAATAATCGGGCAGCATACTTTAATTTTGTTGAATAGGTATTTCAATCTCGCCTCACTTTGCGGTGTCGTCATACACATTATATTGGAACAATCTACTTTCAAAAGCTGAACTCCCAGTGATTTAGCTACGGCTTCTACTATAATAGATTTTCCAGATCCTCTGGGGGCTTGTAGGAGAAACGTTGGTTCTATTTTAATTAAATTATTTTGTCTAATAAACGGCTCTAAGGAATTCTTTAATTTATCGCCGTAGATTTGTAAACCAAAAGGGCATAATGGGATAAATCTATCATTAATTAAGGCAGTTGTCTTTATAGTTGATATTTCTTCATTACTATTTAGGGAAGGGATTTCAACGAATTCACGATTCGTAACTGGTATATACGATGAAATATATTGCTTTTCACTTAACTCTGTAACGTTCTTAACAACAAAAAATGATTTGTTGTCATCAATATCACCTAAATTCAAGCATTTGAAGTAAATAAAACGTGAACTGTCGCAAAAGTTTAAATATTTATAATACATTTCACCACAAGTCGATGGACTGACTTTAATATTATAAATATAATCAACTTGTAGTAATTTAGGTTTTGTGAAATAATTTATCAACAAAGTATTAACTAAATCAGATGTGACATCAAAGGGATTATTTACTACTGAAATCAGTGCAGTTTTAGCAATTGTTGGTATATAATTTTCTTTAGATTGTTCCAGAGTTATAAAAAAATTATCATCGGTTACATTAAAATATCTTTTTAAGTTAAAATAATGTGTTTCAGTCAAAAAAACACAACATTGATCTAGTTGCAAAGGTACGACTTGTATATTTCTCCATTTGCGTTCTGTATTTAATGTATTTAAATTTTTAGAAAAAAGTGAAATATTAAACCAATTGTGTTGCTTTTTAATGGAGTTGTATATATTCTTTGGGACTATTAACAATTCAGAATTATCTCCTATAACATGTTTCGGATTTATTTGATCAATAAGGATATTATACAATTCAACCGGTATTGGGTGAAGCTTAAGTCTTATTTTGTAATCTAGCCTATGCTTTAAGTAAATCATATATCTAATTACTGTATAAAAAGGAAAAAAGTGTGGTGGATATTTAGGAAATAATATTTTGGTAGTGTAATTTAAAACTTTTAATAACGATTCAGGTGTTGTTTTTTTATCAGACATTATAACGAACTGAAATAGAAACAAGTAAATTAATTAACGTGGTATAAAAAAGAACAGAACATTTTAGTTTGATTAGCAACTATATTTTATCTGATATGTTTAAGGTTATGTAATTGAATACAACATATATTTAATAAGAAAATTTAATGACATGAAGTAGACAATAAAAAAAGAAATGCAGACTTACTGCTTTGTATTTCTTCTATTAGTTAAATGATTTAAGAATAATTAAGAACACTAACATTTAATTATAAATAATGTTTTTTTAAATGAACTTTGTATAGACAAACACAAATGTCAAAATAACTAGAAACCATTAGTGCCATCTACTCATATGTTTAAAAAGTTTTAACATTTTCTTTGTAGTACTAGATGGCAGTGTTCTTGATAACAAATTATCACCAAATTTAATTTACTAATTAGTGTCGTCAATTAAAATAGATTTTTGTATTTTATATTAAATACATTTAAATATATAGTACATGCAGTATTACGTTCCCACATCATTTTCTAAACGTTTTCTAAGATCTATTTATTATTTTATCTATTCAAACGGTAATGCAATTTTAATTAGCGCTTTCATTCAAAGGAATAGGAATACCGAAATTATTTAATTTTGTATATAGATAAATAAAATAATGTTTTAGATATATGTAACTTTGCGATGGGGCGTAGCGCTAGTTATCTTAAAACATTTATAGCATATAATTAAATTAATAATGTTTAATAATAAAAATAATCTACCTAAATAATATTATCTTATAAATAAATTAATAATTTATTAATAATAAATTAAATTTATTTTAATAATAAAAATTATCTTTTATTATTTATCTTTGAAAAAGTGACTTTAGTGGAACCATTATTTTTGTTTAAAATTTTAATGATTTTATGATTAAAACTTGAACAGTGGCGTCATCTTTGAGTTAGCCTCCTAAAAATCTACCCACATAATCCACAAAACATAAAACATGGATATTACCTTACATCCACGGAATATTCTGCTTAAAGAGCTGAGCAAAACCTAGTAATATTTAATCTAAAACGGTCTTATTTTATAGCTATCCTAAAAAAAATTAATCGTTAAAAGAGACTTCGTAAATTTTAAAAAATGTCGTCCCCACATTTTATGTGCTTCGCTCAGGGGTCTCGAGGGCATCGGGGGCATAATGAAACATATTTTCTTGGAGGCTTTTCTCTCACGCTTCATAAATTTGCATTCAGAAATAAGCATTTGATTTAAAATGGAAAATATCAGAAGCAGAATTTTATACCTAATAAGGTCATTGAAATTATCGATTTAATTGACTTAACTTATTACCCACTGCTTTGGGATATTGCCTCGGTTGTCCCAACCTACTTGCGCCACTGGCTACTCTTGATACGCTTCTAAGTTCACACCATATATATAATCAACTGCATTGACACATTCAACTGCATTCAAACCATAAACAAAACAACTTTTAATTAATAATTCGTTGCGATTTATAAAGTTTGATGAAATAAACAAAAGTGAACAATACTAATTCATCATGCATTTGATTACAAGGATTCTTTTGGTGGGTTAAGATCTGTAATTCTTTTGGTGAGATTTGCTTAAAAATTTCGCGCAGATTAAGCAACAATTTTTCTTCGTGAATTTGCTATAGTTTCACATTTTAATTTTTATGGAGAAAAAAGGACTGGTAAAAGGAAAAATAGCAGTGCTCGGGTTCAATATTACGGTTTTTGTATACGAACACGAATGTGTGAATACAAAGTCCGTGCTTATTCGCCAAACATTTGAAAGCGTTACTTCTTGCAGCTGAGTCGAACAATTATTGTAAACAATATAAGTATAATCTCGCTGTGGCGTCATACGTAGAACTGGCGACAGAAAAACAGAAATTTATATTTTAAATAGCTATATCTGCGTTAATTTTTGGATATTTAAGAAAATAATAACGATAAAATTCTTATATTAAGCTAAATTTCAATCAAAAATTAAAAAAACAACTCGTAAGAAATGAGTTAATAAGCCTAATGTTACAGATTACTCTCCTGGAATATTTTATTGTAAGTGCGAGTGAAACCACAACCGAAATGTCAATAGAGGACATTACAAATATAATCAATACGTCTGGAAACCTGTGCGAAACTGATGTAAGCATTTAATTTTATCTTCTAAAAAAATTCTAATATAAATAATTGTGCTTAAATATATTTTAGCACTAAAAAGACGTCCGCGCACGACAGTCTTAAGACCAGTGCCGGATTTAGAGGTGTGTAGGTCCTTGGGCAACGAATGAGCGGGGGCCCCTAATTACTTTCTGAATAAAAGGAACAAATTTTTTCCGTCAAGTGTTTCAAAAATATAGTACGTTGATCTCTATTGTGGAGGCGCTTTTCTTAGGGTAGCCCCGCCTGCCCTCCCTCAAATACGGGCCTGCTTAAGTCGGTCAAAGGATAATGAGAATGTCTGTCTTAAGATAAAATAGTATTGTGCGCACACGAATTAAGTTTTCTTGCTTTTTATATAATTTATTTAACGTCGGTCTATTTCCGATGCTAAGTTCTTTGACCGACGACCTCCTACTATGTTGGCAGATGGATAATAATGATTATGTATGTACATAAATTAAATTTGATAACAAACAAACCTAGAAAATATAACTCTTGTCCGGGGATCGAACCCGAAGACGCTCTCAATATCCACTGTGTTTTATTCACACTATCTTTTTACATTTACACCAGATTTTCTTATCACACGGTATATAGGGCAACATTTATTTTTTCAATAGAAGGACACTCTTCATTCTTACTTACAAACGTAAGATACGTGTTTGGACAGTCTTGTCTTATGTGTGTATCTAATTTAACAGTTTATGTAACAAATTTGAAATATAAATAGTTTTACTGATTTTCTTTTTATAGTGGCTTCAAAGAGCTATCTGCCGACAATGCGCATTCAAGGTAAATTTTAATATCGTTCTCGGCTTTATGTTGTTTTAATAACGAAGACAGTAAAAACCTAATATAGATCAAATTACGAGAGATCACTAGCGACTCATGCTCAAAAAAGGTTATAAGATTCGTATAAATACGATAGGATACGATGGTGATTTTGTCTAATTCGTTTTTATATATAGGGTCGCTTGACAAGAGCGTTTTTTTATGGATGTTTCAACAAGAGCGGTCATTTTAAATCAATAGAAAAACGCAAAATTTCGGTGACATTTGGTCGATGTTGTGTTTCATTACTAACCTCAGAGTTTGTACTTTAGATTAAATTAAAAATATCACCACTTTTCACTCTTCTTGAAAGACACTATACATTACAAAAAAAAGAATTTCTCCATTGTATCATAGATTTAAGCCTCATTCAGTGGGAATGAAACAGTGAGTGGCACTGTTTTGATATTTAATTTACTGTTTTTATTTAATATTGTAATCTAGATTTCAGGTTTTCGTTTAAGCATTCCATTTCACATTTGTGTTTTAATTTAAGTTTAGTTAATTTAGTTGGTGCGTATGCATCGTTATTAACATAAATTGTGATAGTTCGACAAAATTGTATGTCAAATAATTAAAATTGCTATTTTTAAAAACAATTAGTAATAGAAATTGTTTTCCAAAAATTGACATAAAATTACTTTTAAAAGTAAATCCTACTGCACTTTGACAGATTGTCACATTTTGGAGCTTACAATATAATATAGTTTTTCCTAATCTTGTAAGGTTCTAAAAAAAATTTAAATTAAAAATGGTACTGTGAATGATTACGCGTATTGCCATATGCTAAACAATTTGAATTAAATACAAAATTAAATTAAAGCAGTGAGTGGGAATGATACTTTATACGACATAATTTAATTTAAGCATAAGTCACCTCCCAGTAAACAATTTGGTGAAGTGCCCTATTTAGTGACGTTTCTATCACTATTTCACTTCAATTATAGTTCGCATCAACTTTATCTTCATTTGCATTCCGACAGGTGGAGTAATTTCGCCATCTGTAGCCGATAAAGTAGACATTTTATATGAAAAAATGTGAGAAACTGAACTATAAATGAACTCTTTCATGACAAAAAAATCATGACGCATCTTCAATATGATGTCAAAGTGACTCCAAAATGTTTACTGTCCTCGGAACTCTCATAATTTGAACTATAGTTTTTAACAATTTTTTTGAATGATCATCTGTTCCCGAGGTATAGCGCGGAGAATATATAGTGGAAAGCGAATCAGAAAATAACAATTATAAAGAATAATATGTAAGATAAATAGATATACTAATTTTTCTTTTTCTGCAGTGGCGTGCAAATATTCTCTGCAATGATTGTGAATCAATGTTTAGTGCTAATATCACTCAGGGTTTGTGTTGCAGTACTAGCGAAGAAGATTTACCCGCGTATATAAAAATCATATGCGTTAACCGTTATAGCACGTGATGTAGACGTGTAGGACCGCTATGAAGAAGATGTCTTAAAAGACATCAAAGAAATTGGATTAATGTCTCTTGTCGATAAATTGTAAATTAAGTATTGCTATACATAATAAAAAAGAAAAGATAATATTTTACATTACTGTATACTCTATTTTTCATTAACAAAAATGTATTTTTTATATTGTCTGTTATTCTTTTTCTATTGCGACATATTAAAAAATGATTAAACATTTCACGTCAACTGTATATATAACAAATGTAATACATTGTTCTATTTAATAACAGATGTCGGTAGTATACAACCGATACCTAATAATAATTATTACATTAAATTTCATTTTATAAAGCAGTAATTAATTTCAACAATTAAGATAGTTGTATATGGTATATATATATATATATATATATATATTTAAGTAATTTATATGTTCTGTAATTTTAAACAATTGAGCAATCTTTGTTGCTATTATGCTCCCACATCATTTTCTGAATTTTTTTGTAAAGATCTTATTTATTATTTTTATATTCCAGCGATGAGCAATTTTAATTAGTAATTATGTTATTAACCTCTACTTAAAAGGCAGCGTTTTTTCTCTTTATTCTACAATCGTATTGTACACTGTAAAAGAACGTTTACACATTTTGTAACTGAAACCGTAGATTGAACATATCGTTATTTTAGTATTTATAAAATTATTCGAATTTGAATAAAAAATGTCATATGTGTTATAATATTATTTTGTGGTGAGGAACGATAAGTATTTCTTATTTTATTGTCATCATAAATAGACGAAACACCACATTAATTTTTGGTTAAATTTATATATTCAGCGCCGATTCTTTAGTTACAATTATAACACCTAAAAAATGGGGTTGTTAATTCTAGTTTTGTCAAAGACCGAACATATTAAACTAACGAAAAATGTAACCCAGATATTTTGTTTGATTAAACTACAGTTATGTTTAACATGAACAAAAATTAAAGCTGCAACAGATAATAAGGGAAGTAAAACAATCAACCAAAATTTCAATAAGAATAAGTTCAAAACGATAAAAAAGCATATTTTCGATAATGTCTTTTGACGACACAGTTAATATATAATTACTACATGATAAAATAACAATGGAAGAATACTTTGTGAAATTTTCATAAATAAATATTTAGAAATGAGGCATTAACAGAGAATCTTCGCAAACGTCACAAAAAAAAGTAACATTGCGGTACCACTCATAACTCATCACTGGATTTTCTGAATTCGAAAATCCAAAATGATTTCATTAGTTGATAAGATTCTGCAGGTAACGCTGTCTTTTTTATTGATTTTTCAATTTTTACCAGTACTTAAAAGTCAAAATACCTTACCTCCCCTTAAAGCGGATGCCTTCCAAAAAAAAACACTTGCTAGGCGTTGACAACTAATTGGTCGTATACTTCATCTCGAACCGAGACAACAACGAAATTTAGAACCAATATATGAGCTATAGTAAGACAAGAATTTTTTTTAATAAAATAGTGCGTTAGAATATTTTACATACACAACATCATAAATAATAAACATGCAATGTTTCATGCTGGTAGCGAGAATGGGCTTGTGTCCTATGTCTTAATTTCTATAAAAGTGTACTATATATTGATTAAGTTGGTTACTAGAACCTCAAATGTTCAATTATTTTTTAATAACTCCTTATATGTTAAGGGATATTAACAATTAAAAAAGTCATTTTGTCTCTTTAATTATTAAAGGGATTCAACGTTGTACACATTCCAAGTGCATGTGACATCACAATCCTTGTGTAAGGGAACCAACCTTACAGATCATAAATCGCTGCTAAATGTATTTATATCAAATACTATTTACAGCTATTTCAAGGAACAATAAAATTCCAATATTATGTCTGCCGTAACAGGGTTAAATAAAATAAAAACTTATTATTCTTTGATTTGATTATTTGACTACCAACAGCTACAGAAAATTACCACATTTCACGTCATACAAATATGGCCGACCATTTCTAGCGCTAAAACTACAATTCAAACTTTTAATTGCTATATCTCCGTCAATATTTAGATATTTAATAAAATAGACACGCCAATACACATTTATTATCATCAATTTCAATCAACAATTGAAAAATCGACCACTAAAAAATGAGGACTCAAGCACATTGCAAAATAATAACATTTTTTTCTGTTAAGCTGCCTCATTAATAATAAACTAATGATTGCATTTTTTAAGGTTATGAATATTTTATAATTATGTTTTTTTTTTAAATTTCAATATCCGAATTTGATACTATCCATAATAAGACATAATATAGTAACATAATATAACTAACAAATAAACTGGGTGTTAAATTTCAACATTTTTTCAATATTATCTTGCGTAAGAGAAGAAGGAGTTCATAACAATCAATTAAAAGATAAATTTCCAGCAATTATCCACTTACAAAACCGATAACAGCGCAGACAAATAGCATTACAGCGTACAGTGGAGGCATCTACCATGATTCAACAAAACTAATTGAATAAAAGAATGAAAGAAACATCACACAATAAGTTTCTTTATTGTGTATTTTTAAATCTTTAATTCGGAGTATAAAAGAATTAACCAGACAATAAGACGATAACTGTATAAACGACGAAATATGAATGGTTTAATTTGAATGGACACCGTCGATGAATATCCTTATGTCCTGATGGGGGCCATAAATGTCATAAACGGTCCATTAGCATTAGCAGCGCTGGAATTAGTACACAAAGAGGCAAGAATCGAATACGAACGCAGCAAATTGAGTCGTGCAAGATTTATAAATGGATCTACGGGGATATTTAAGTCATGATGGATCTAGATCGAGATCGGGTCGAGCTGTGAATGGATGGAAGGCTAAAAGGCAGAAGGCAGAGGCCAAATTGTCATCGTGTCATAACTAAAGTAATGTCACAAGGAAAGTTAGCTTTATTGTGTACAGTAGATTGAGTAATTTATTATGTTACGTACGAGTACGTACCGATTTATGTTCTTACGTTGTACATAGTTAAATAAAGGTCACTCAATAGCCGGATTCACACCAGTGAGACAGTTCAATGAAACACGAACAAAAACATTAATGTTTACACCAAAAGAGACAGTTCTTAAAACATTTTTGTCTTTTGTTGCTGTTTTAGTGAACAAAACACATTCCTATCTGGAGTCGGTAAGATCAAAGGAAAACAAGTTTGTTGTTGTTTTTTAGTCTGTTTGGTTTGAACACGTAGTTTTGTTTTTTGTGAACATTTGTGCTTGTCAGTTGTTGTTTATCATATTTATAATTTTTATGAGACACACAGAAAAACACTAAAAACAAAACCAGTCTGCTCAGTGTGAACAGTCTGTTTTAAAATAAAACAAAACATATTTTTGATTTGTTTTTTGACAACAAAATTGTCTCTCTGATGTGAAACCGGCATTACTAGAAAACATGGTCTTCAATAAAAAGACACCATGAGGTAAAAATGTACAATACGTTCCATGTTCAAATCCACGATATGTAATAGAGAAATAAAACAAGCGACCGGAATTAGAGATGTACACAAATCTACCACATAGTACATAGAACGCTATCCATAGAGCTATTCCGACGGGTCAATTATAGTCGAAGACATAAACGTTTTGAATAGGTATCAAAAGAAATGCCCATTTCTAGTTATTAGTTTTAAACCAATGGCGTATTGTACTCACTCAATGTGGCTTATTTCTATGAATGAAATTATGCTTATACTATTACTTTAATACAAACATTTGGAAATTTGTGCAAAATTTTTACCCTTTTCTGATTGATAATAATTAACCAACAAATGCCAAAATATTTGAAACAAATCAGAAAATTGCAAAAGGTTTGTAATCACATAAGGTTTTCTCAAGGTCTGACGAATTAGAAAATTTGGTTTTGCACTACTGGACTCATGCGAAAAAATGCAGGAGGTTAAATTCGTAGATAACATACACAGTTTACAGTTAAAACATATAACATCTACAGTTTTACTAATAACTCTAAATGTTACTTAGGACATAAGAAACAATATACCTACAAAAGAAACGTTTATGATATTTTGAGCTAACTTAAAAAGCTTATTATATTTTTCACCCTAAATAATTGAGTTAAATATTGATCGTTTGCGCGGTAAATTTCCTGGAAACAATTTAGTTAAGTGTCCTGTTTCAAATATAGTTCGCATCAACTTTATCTTCATTCGTATTTCAACAGGGAGAGTGGATTCGCCATTTGTAGCCGATAAAATAGACATTTCATATGAACGACTTCAAGGAAACTAAACTGTAAATGAAGTCTTTCATGACAAAAAAAACCATACGCATCTTGAATATGATGGCAAAGTGACTCCAAAATGTTTACTGGGTTATGTATAGACATTTTACTATACGCGTTAATACCATTAAAGATTAACAATTTGTTAAAAACATACGAGTACTATAATAAAAGCGTACCTTCAGTTTTCATAAGTTCTAAATGCGTTGCCCACTTTATTAGGAGCGGTCAAGTCAATCAAATATTGTTCTTAATTAATTGAATGTACGGTTCGGTCCGTTTACCAGCTCCTACAGACTGTGATGCCGTGTGGTCATGATGCGACTATTCCAGTACCAGTGCCATTTCAGTGCCAGTCATGTGTGTGAGCCTGTGACACACGCAACAATCATCACTCCGTTCAACAAGCTGCAGAACGTTTCAAGGAGCTCTTCGTCAGTGGTTACATTCTAAGTACCGGAACTACAGCTTAACAATCCGCCGGAACTCATTATAATAAACGTGTGTTGAAATAAGTGTTATTTTTGATTATAAGTGAATTAATTCAATTAAGTGATTTAAAAGATTCAATTAAATTTTAATTAAAATGAATAATGTGTTAGTAGGTGTTGTTTTGTTGACAATTTCTATTGCATTTGTTAAATGCGATTATAACACATTCAAAAGTTACCCCACGGTAGCGAAAACTTTTGAAAATGATACCATCATACTACCCTGTCATCATAATCGTAAGTATTTACAAATTGGTTTATTTAAAATTTTCTTTCTTTTTAATGTTTTTGCCATTTGGCACTACATTCATGTGCCTTAAGTCATTTATATACATGTCAACGTACTTAATTCAATTTTGATCCTTATTAAATGTAAACATTCTCACTCCTTCCAAACGAAAAAAAAATATCCTTATAAAAATAAAAAAAAAGTGCTACTGCTACTGCTTCGATCCTCCTGCTACTTTCCCTCCTGTTTCTACTCTGCCGTTCCTTCTCTTTCCTCGTACCTTTTCTCTATCTCCGCCAACCACCTCTTCCCTTCACTGCCTCCCTTTAATAACTGCCCAATGTTCTTTTTGCATATGAAAACCTAATGTGCTCAATGTTTCAATCACTGTTCCGCACACTCTGCACATCCTTTTCTCATTATTTACCCAGTATCTGTTTCCTTTCTCCTCGTTTCCTAATCTAAATCTGGAAATACTTCTCATGTTTTTTATGTCTTTTTCTCTTAAGTATTCTGGTATCTCTCTCTCCCAAATCTTTTTATATCTTTTGTTATAATTGCTCTTCTCAATTTTTTTCATTCTTTCCTGTTGTTGTATCTCTCTCTTCTTCTTAGTTCCTCTTCCACATTTGTGCCTTCTTCTCTTCTTCCTCTGCCTCCTCTGTCACCATTCCATTCCTTTCGTAATACTCCTTTCTCTTTTTCGGGCCTCCTTCCCCACCCTCTTTTCTACTCTCCTCCTTAATTTTCCTTAAGATTTCGCTTTCAGCGTTACTCATTTTCTCTTCGTACTTGACAGCTCTCCTTCCTGCTTCTATTCTTATCTTGTTCCTTTTTACTTCTTCCATTATCATGTATCCCGGCATGCACCCGTCCAGCCCTAGTATTCATTTATTGTATCTCTCCTAGATTCTTTCCAATTTCTCTTGCTCCTTCCACCCCCTCGTAAACTATATTAAATTTAAAGAAGAGTTTTCAAAAGTGAATTTTTGAAATACCACCAACGGTAGCACAACGTTTTCCTTTCTGACATTTTCTGCTTTATTCTTCTTACACATGCTGAAATCCTTTTTTTCATTTCAAACATTTAACAGGTTTTACCATTGAGTGTTAGGTCTGTGAGATCATTCCTGTATGTTCTTTTTCATCTTTTGTTTAATTTATTTACCGTCGGCTTGTTTCCGATGCTAAGTCCTATCATGTACAACCTCCTACTATATTGACAGTTTTTCTAGTGTCTTAAATTATGTATATTCTTGATAACAACCAAACCCACAAAATATGAATCTGGTTCGGGGAATACTTTCTTTCAATAACTTAATTCACTTAAATAACATATTCAGAAGAATTGAGCTTTATGATATGTTATATCTGTGAGAAAGTTAGATTAAAATATATATTAATTATTCTATTTAAAAAACTTAAACACTAAAAAATTGCTTCATTTCATACCCGTGTTTGTCATTCTTTTAAAAATATCAAATTCCAAACCACAAAGCTGAAAAACAAACTCACCTTTTGTGTCGAATAAATTTTGTTTATGTAATATGATATTGTATATTAATTATGTACATAAATATCCCAATAAGTGACTTCTTAATTTAAATTTAGCGCCGTACAAATCAATCAAGTGGTACAGAGGGGAATCCCTATTAGCTGATTCAACCAGACCGGATCTGATACCTCCTGACAGAATCAAAATGTTTGCAAACGGAAGTTTAGAGGTTCTGTAACATTTATTTCATATAAAATAATAAATTTATGTCATCCATTAATATGATTTTATTTACTCTAGGTATCACATTTGGAAGCAAGTGACTCTGGTGAATATTCTTGCCACATTCAGTCTGAAACTCTATTCGTTAAACAAATACATGGAATAGAAGTTCAGTGTAAGTGAAATTAAAATAATAATTGCATATAATTAATTATTTCACATAATTTTTAATTATCTTATTTTTAAGACCCGCCGTCTGTCATTCCTAGCCCTGCATCTGGTGTTTTAGAAGTTGCACTTGACTCATCGGTTGAAATGTTATGCAAAGCTGCAGGAGTTCCTCCACCTATTATAACATGGAAAGCAAATGTATGTACATAAAATAGAACCCATAGTGACATCTGCTAACTAATAGTACAACTAAAATGGTTGGAACCTAAGATAACAATATTTTTAAAATTGCAATTGTTTTATATCTGGTAGGGAAAAGAAATGGAATTATTAACAAGTCGCCCTAGATTGCAATTTAGGGTAACAAGTACTGATCTAGAAGGAGAATACGAATGTATAGCTAACAACAACGTTGGTGAGCCTGCTTCTGCAAAAATTCAGTTGAAAGTTCTTTGTACGTATAACATACATCTTTTTTATATGAATGATTAGATTTATATAAAATATAATGGTTATAAAATTTTAATAAGATGTACCCCACTCTCTATCTCCTCTATTTTGCATCAAAAAAATAATTTGAAGAACAGCATCAGCGCCTGATATAGCCTCTATTACTATTACACATATTTCACAGCTTATCCTGCCATAACTACAACGACCCCTGTTGTACATACCATGGTTGGAAATCGAGCGCAGTTGGTATGTATAGTAAAAGCACGACCATCAGCAAATATTCATTGGTTCCGTTCTGGACAGCCAATTGTAAGGAGCCATGGCAGAGTTAATATAATGGATGTGGAAATGGTATGCATCAAAAATCAATACATCAGAATAATAAAATAAGAATTCAAATCCACAGCTTGGTATTTTAGGATTCTTCTAATTATCCTGAAGATGTAACACCTGCTGAAACTATCAAGAAAAGTGAATTAACAATTTACCGGATTCGTGATTCAGATTTCGGGTCTTACGAATGCAGAGCTGAAAATAAAATTGGGTTACGCAGTTTAACTTTAGAGATAACAGGTATTTTGTGTATAAATGATTGCATTCACATTATTAGCAGGTGTTTATAATCTTTTGTTAATATTTCTATAGGTGTTGCTTGGCCAACGGTATTTAAGACAACAAAACTGCCGACATTACCTGAAAATGCATCTCCACCTTCTGTAGATCCCACGACGACACATTTTGATGTCTCTAGCACTTCACATACGCTAATTTGGCAGACTGAAAGTTTTTCTCCAATCATTGAATATAAACTGCTTTTTAGAGCAATATATACAGGTACACATTGATGTTTCGGATTCCTCCGTTTATGGAGGAAATATGAAGGATAAACGTAAAAAAACATATCATATTTTTTATCAAATTTTTAGGTGATATCGTGGATCCAGGTAAAAAATTAAAAATCGACTGGAATACCTTAACAATACCTGGAGATTTATCTAACGGTAAGAATCTTTTGTAATCATTTTCTTTTCAACAAGAAGTGTCATTTTAAATTTCGCGCCATTTTTAAACTGTCAACATAAAACTGTCATTGCGGTTACATTTGGCATTCAGTTTGTACTTTTGAATTAAAATAAAAATAACACCACTTTTCACGAAAATATTGCGTTTTTCTGTTTATTTAAAATGACAATTGTTGAAACTCTATATTAGAGAAAATTGAAAACTTAATGATTGATCATAATTTGATATGTAGGGGGCACGCATACTACTGGTTATTTACTAAAAGGCTTAGTTCCTGCCACACTCTACGAGGCTACGGTTGTTAGCAGGAACCGTTACGGTTGGTCTAAGCCTTCTGAGGTGCTGAGATTTACTACCGGCGGAGAAGGTAACAAAAGTCAAAAGACTAAATCATTAAAAAAAATAATTACACTTAAAAAACTGGTTGAACCAACCTTTATGTTTCTCGTTTAGAGCATAGCAAATATGATAGAAACACTGACATATTTTATAGTGTTCTTTATGCAGAACTTAATGACTAGCATTAGTTTTCTTGGGCAAGTGATAACGCGGGATGTTTATCGCAATACGCAAGTGTAAGCAAAGCAGCAGTAAATAAGCTGATAGAATATATCCATATGGTTTGAATCCGTAATAGAAATGTTAATGTTGTTGCAAGCTGCAGGCGCTCTTTAATGGCCAAAGAAATCGTAATGATTAATTGTGATTAATTATTATCTGAAGTTTGATCGTAAAATTTAGTACAGTCATAAATATAAAAATTATATTTTATGTTTGATAAATAGACTTCAAAACATAAAATTTAAAATGATGAGAATATAAAAAAATTATTTGTTTAATATAGGTAAATTAAAAAAACTCGTTATTTGAGCCAAAAAACTAAGCCAATTTAGTTGTTGTCTCATTATACACGACAAATTGTGTATGATATAAATAGCGTACACGAGGAACTGAGTGTACGTCAAACCAGAACATAAAAAAATGTATGTAAGACAAACTGCGCACGCAAAAAAATGCGTGTAAAACAAATTGCATATGCAACAAACTGCGTGCATTACAAATTGAGTAGGAGAAACTGTGTGCACGACAAAATACAAACTCAGAAAATTGCGTACCAAGTACAAACGTGGTAAACTGCGCACAATTTTCTTTTGCGATGTAGCTGTGGCAATTTATCCAATTTTCCAACCATTGAGTAAGATTATATCATTGGGTAATAAAGAGGTACTAAGTAACATTCTAATTAAGCTAAACAATGCTATACATAATATTCTTTTTAAACTTGGTAAACACATCGTTATGAGGTCTTAGCATATTAATTAAGTGCTATATTTATTATAATAAAATTCCTAATTAATAATTACTTTTTTATGTAAAACTTACATCCTAAAATGGTGTTTCAAGTAATTATTATTAGAATCGCACGTAAGTAGACATATTTTATGAAGGTTGAAAAACATCATCTTACTCTCAAGTAAAAATAAATGTAATTTAGTAAGGCGCAGAGGCAGATTTATGTAATTAGGTCGGTATAATTGAAATTTACCATTTATTAATTAAAATGCGTGGCATAATTATTACTTATGCAAATGTGCTTAATCAGAAGCGTACTGGATTTAAACGTATTGGTGGTTAGACAATATCCCAATGGACTTACTCACAATTCATTCATAGTGGAGCATCCACCCCCCATTCCCCTAACCGGGCATATATCGATCATCCAGCTAAAGTAAATTTGAGTTGTGTAAACAGTTTTATGAAAAATTGTACCCCTATATAAAATTAAAAACTCAAATAATTTAAACTTGTTGAATACTGCTGAAATTCTTGTAAAATTATGGATATTACAATTATTTATTATTCTTGTATTATTATGAATACAATTCTTGAATATTATTATCACTGCTGGATCAATGATGAATTAGACGATCGATATGTTGCGCTTTGCTGGAAATACTTGTATGCTAGTAATGGTGAGGAAACAAAGTTATGCATGTGTTATACCAGTATAACCAACATCCGACTTTTTCCGCATTTTATAGTGATGAGGATTTTAATTTGTACTTTAGTTTAGTAGCGAACGAAAAAAAAAATGAATTCTTTAATATAAACGACAAAATAATTGTGTCTACTATTTATTTACAGCGACAGATATCTACACCGACATGACAGAGACCGAGGAGTCCGTTGAAGTGGAGGATAACACCATCACCGTGACCACGCACCATCAAGTTTCAGCGTTTTTTTCAAATTCCGAAATTTTACTTCCATTGAATCTGCTAATATTCCTAACAGCTGTTATTATCTTCATTTAAAACACGTTTTAAAATGTTTTGTAATATATTAATGTATTTGTACGTATTTTAAAATAAAAAAATAATCTCGTATTTTTGTTATCTTTCATCATTAAAGAAGTCCAATGTTATAATAAAAGAGTAACATCCACTGATGTGCCAAATGCATACAAGTGTGTGTGTAATACGTCATTTACTACTAACAAACAGGTTGTGCATCCCATCAAGTTTTATATTATAACTGTTGTGAAAAAAGAAAAATAATCTCGACTATTTATTTCTTCAGTGACGTCATACGCAGAGCTATCACAAGCGGCAAAAGTGAGATTGAAATTTTAAATAGCTATATTTCCGTGAACTTTTTGATATTTAAATAAATAGAAACGCCAATAAACCTAAACCATTAACCAAAAAACAAAAACGACCCATTGAAATTATTAATACCTATTAAATATCATTGCAACAATTTGAGAACTGCTTTATTACCTATATAATTCAAAAAACGATGAACTCTACATTGCAGAATCAAATAATGCAGTTCTATTTCTATTTCGCTGGGGTAATAATAGAAAACAGGAATTGAAAAGCGCATAAATTATTTGTTCTAGTTCTTTCTGATTGACATTTCCTACAGAGGTCAACAATTATTTTGATTTAAACACATTTAAAAAGAGTGATTTGCAACTTTTTTAAGTACCTATATAATTACAGTAATTAATTATATAATTAACGAGCACTTTATGAATTTGTTAGTTCTCTGTCAAAAACATGAATATTTCATTCGAATAAAGACTTGGCATAAACAATTTTGTCTAAACTGATTAAGATGATATCGTTAGAAATATAAATATAAGTACGAGAGAGTGTTTGAATGCAAGATTGTAGTTTCAATGTATATAAAATAAGAACTATTTATTTTTATACATGTTTTATTTTTCCTCCAATCTAAAAGCTAGGAATTTTAATTACCCAGATTAAAGATATTTGTAATCTTTTAAAAAGGAATAACATGAAATTTACTAGAGATTTATGCAAAATACATTTCCTCTGTTTTGAAATTATCAAAAAAATTTGTAGTTGACTTTATCAACATTCTAAAGTTTTATCTTTTAAGCGGAAATTTATAATTAATTTTTTATTAATTATCAGTACCGAACTGAGTTAAGAGCCACAATTGTATTTTAAAACAATACTTAAGTTAAAATAAAAGTAAATTAATTTTATAAACTTACGTATAGAAATCAGAGTTCAACTTCGCCACTGCGCTTGATTTATGAGCACCTGTAGCAAGTCCGCCCCGGTATATAATATTCATACCTGAAAAAAAAAGTTATGTATGTTACCTTTCATTTATAAAATATTTTACTTAAGCAAATCTCCGGTGGATTTTATTTAATCTAAGAGATCTTAGTTTCTTACTTTATAGCTATTCTTAAGCCTTAATCTTTATAAAGGTGTTCTTTAGTTTTTTGAGTAATCTAATGCGCAAAAGGGTAGATATAGTTTTAAAACAGCCGTTAAATAGGTCACAAAACGTTGTATATTAAGGGAAATTGTTTGCACAACAAGTAACTTTTAATAAATCTTAAATATATGTAAATGTGTTTATCGGGTATATATTTATCAAATGTAACTTACAAGATTAATTACATATGAATTTAGTTTAGATTAATTTATATTGCAGCATACAGAAATGAAGGCTGCGCCTAATTATGACTGGATATAATTTATTTTGCAGGGAGACCAAAAAAGACACTTTTGTAAAACAATCAATTATTCAATATATACATTATCTTAATATATATAAATTACGTGTCACTGTGTTGTCCGCTATGGACTCCTAAACTACTTAACCGATTTTAATGAAATTTGTACACCGTGTGCAGTTTGACCCAACTTGAAAGATAGGATAGCTTACATCTTAATTTATTTATCTTATTGCTAATTATTTGTCTATTAATTATCTGTATATGACATATGACATCGGGCGACGATGATGGCGACATCTGTTGACTAGATTGAGTAAATATTCTGTTGAGTAAATCGAAATCTGTTGACTAGATTGAGTAAATATTCAATAGATGGCGCTATGTAATGTAATATGACAAAAACGTTAGTCACAGCAACGCGTGGCCGAGACAGCTAGTATATTATATATTATTATATATATTATATTATTATATATTATATAATAATACATTATATATTTTTATTAGACCATGCTTAGTAATAACGAGTGTACTATATTTTAACTTTATTTTTAAATTTGTATTATATTCGATAAAGATCAGATGAACTATTGTACCACGTATACTGAACTTTCAATTATTTTAATTGAAAGTGCTCTACTTCACAGTGGTGCAGCTCTATATCTATCAAATATACAAAAGAATTTTGTATACAAAAATTGCAGGAAATTGAGTCCTCTATTACATTGATAATAACTATTTTTTTCCTGGAACCTACTGGTAAGAAGATATCGCAAATCATAAAAATATTCGAAATTAATTTAGCTGCATTTTGTTCAGTTTAGAGGGTTTTGGTAGTACAGTATTTTTTTAATGTAATCATAGAGATATAAGAATAGAGTGCGCAAGTGGCTGAATACTGTAATATAAGCAAAGAGAGAGATAGCCACGAATGTCCTGTGTGTCTCTTTCGAGCCGAGTACTGTGATTGACCGCCGCGCTAAGAAAAATATAGCTATAATAGTTGGGCTGTTGGTGTCTTTATTCATTTTCTGAATGTTAAAATCCTTTGAATATATTATTTAAAATTTACTGTATGCTACACCAACTATTTACAAATATTTTTATCTTTATTTTTATTTTAACAATAGCGTCTGCTTGCTTATTTACCCTCTACCATACCGCCAATCAACCAAGCCAACAGCAGCGGTTCGGTTAGGAAGAAACAGATAGGACACTTGGCAGCTATCTCTCCTTTTGCATACTCTACACTTACACGTACACTTTGCGTACTCTATTCTTATATCTCTATGAATGTAATAGATAGAAAATGAATCTTGGAATTAGCTTGTAGCAAGAGAGAAAGTGTAAAACTTGAACTACAAGACAATTTCTATATAAAAAGTAGAATCTGAATCATAGAATTAATTTATTGCAACCTAGCAAGAGCGAAACGAGGATTCCAAGTTAATTTTCCACCTGAGATATAAGTAATTAAGAAATACGTATGTTTGACCGTGTCTATTAGATGATTCTTGATGCAAGAGTACATTGTATGTAAATGTATTTCATAATTGTACACGTGTAGAAGCTTTCTTTTAAGAGGAAGATTCTATCAAACAATGCAAGTAACTATTATGGTACACATATGTATGTATGTTAACATCGTTTAATTTTAATCACACTTTTAACTTTGAACAATTAATTCATTTTTGGTGATGTGTGTGACACCTATTAAAAGCACGTAAGCGATGAGCAATCCGATACATCAGTAATTAGCTGACCATGAAGAATCTTAACCGCTAAGCTGACTAAGCCGTGCATTCTACAAAGACTTCTTCATTAGAATTTATGGCGCTGTTAATGATTCATTTAAGAATGATTGTTTATTCTAGAATAATGTCAACCGTCGACCTATCACAAGCAGTTCATCACATCATTGTCGATGCGTCATTATTAGTGGGTGATTTTTCATTTAATAATATTTATAAATAGTTTGCGTACTTTCCAACGTGATGACCTTTGTTCCCGTATGATTATTGATATAACTAATGTAATATAAAATGTTTTTGCTTTCCTGCTAGTTTGAAGAAGATTATTTCGTTTTCGTTTGTTATTTCATGTACAAGTGCGATCATTGTTCCGAATCGTATGCGTCGAAATGGCTCTGGGATATTAAGTATGGTACACATATGTGCGACATCCATCATTTGTTGTAAAAAGTTGTACAACACGTCCACACGAGTGCGACATGCAACTTAATACGTCGGAAGCTTTCATATTTCGAAAGAATTCATTCAACCTACTTTAGAAAATAAGGTCATTTGTCCATTTAAACATCAATTTCAATTATTTTTATTTATTTCGCACTAGTCTGTACGTTAAAAGTACAACACATTTAGTACAGTCATGCCTAAATAATGTCAACTTATGAATATATATATATATAATATAAGATATATAAATGTTGGATGTCGCACCAATCTGTACGAGGCATTAGACTAATTCGCGATGTATAGCACTAAAAACAAGTTAAGAAGAGATGGAAAATAGCAGATTGATTGCTACTTGAACACTGACATTTAAGACATTGATTGATATTGTTTTAACAAACTTGTTTAATTGATTATGTTGACGATAATTCAGACGCGTGATCTAACATGATGTCATCCCTCCCCTGCGACTCTGCGACTCTGGACTCCTGGCAATGTTTCAACCAGACGTTGTGGGATTCCATAACATTTTGTACCACATTGCTGATTCGTCATAACTAATTACGTCACCTTAAACTTCACAATATTTATATCAACTTAATTATAAAACTTTGTGGTTTTAAAGATGAAATGACATTATTAAAAGATTCGATCATTTTTTAGTTTCTAGCAAAGAAGTATTAGAAGTAGGTTTTTCTTTGTGTTGATTAATTGAAGCGATTTAGAAGTATTATTACTGAAACTTTGCCTAAAAACCAAATCCGTTGCATCATGTTTCTCATCAAATGAGGTAATTCATTAACTAGTTGCTCATTTCTAATTAACGCTTCATAGAAACAAAAAAGTCCCAAAATCTACAAATCATCAGAAAGTGACTTTAAACAACTTTTTAATTGTTTTATATCGCACAGTTCGTCAGTGAGATATCCCCGAAAAATTTAAATCTGAGTTCAGTATGCAGTTTTATGTAAAATTGTATTTGATTTAATACACAAAGAATTTATAAATCCAACCAAATAAAATTATAATACAGATTATAAGACATCAGCCTTCTTCCTTCGGATATTATCTACCTATTAAAATGTTCGTAGTTGTCAAAATGTTCCACCGTTTATATGAAAAACCCATAAGAAATGTAAATGTAACTGAAATGGAAATGGAAAATGGAAATGTACGTCTGTCTATATTGTGTGGCGTAAATCCATAGCATCGTGTCTTTCGGTACTAGCAATAACTGGGTGATTCCTTTCATAGTCCAAAAAATATAAATAAACACAATTCAGTGCTTTGTAAATGCGAGAACAATTTAAATTTTAAAGAATAAGATGACAAAAGCAATAGAAATTTTGCAAAGTATTAACAATAAAGCGACATTTCGTTCGAAGGCTATTCAAGTACCAAATAGATTGAAATTGTAACAAGATATAAAGCCAGTTCCAACTTAATATTGAAAGTGATTAGCGAGCTAATAATAAATTGAAATTATCACAAGTAATTTGTCCCAATTAAACATGGAGGATATTAAAAGGACAATTGATGGGTCTAAGCATCAGCGTATTATTACCAAAAATATTTTGGACCAAATATTTCAAAATGTAACGTGGACACGAAGTGACGGCATTGAAATATTGGATGTAGGATGCGGTCCTGGAGTCGTGACTAAAGACATTTTAGTGCCGAAATTACCAGAGAATTTTAAAGAAGTTATTGGAATGGATAAAAGGGAGGATTATATTACTTACGCTAATAATACATACAAAGATGAAAAAGTAAACTTTATTACGATGGACATTGAAGAGGGTGTGCCCCCAGAATACAAACAACGGTTTGATCTTGTGACTTCATTTCAATGTCTTCAGCAGCTAAGGGATCAGGAGTAAGAATATTTGATATTTAAGTACAGATTTATAATAAGTGATTTATGAAAATAAAAATGAACTGCCTTATTTTCCTAAATAGTTTCGTTCAACAGAAATACATTTCTATGTAGGATAGGAAATTTTTAGATCGCTTCATGTAAAAAAGAAGATCGCAGCTCCAACTGTGGATCACTTATTTTTGAAATCGACTTTCAGTTTTATCTTAAATTTACTACAATGCGTTGTATAGCATCTACTGTCGTTACGTATGGGTCCAACAATTGCTCTAGTTGGTGAATAAATAATATATTATTATTCAATTGCTCTTATTTCTGTATAAATTCTCCTGCCATAAATGTTTAACATACTCTTATGTATAAGGGTATTCCTGCGCCATTCTCTGGTCCGGTTACTGTACTTATAGTTAGTTAATATCGACCTTGTAGCAGAAATTGCATTGGCTGAAATTTTCAGTTATTTCTCTTTAACTCTTTTCTTTGAAGAAGTCTTATTTGACCTCTAAACACACGCATTGCTTCGGATGAGTGTTTCCACAAAATCACACCGTATTTTACTGCACTATACGCAAATGTGTAATACATATAAATTAACGATTCTTACCCTAAACTATTGAGAACTTCTTGCAAATCGCATCAATATGGAATGACATTTTTGTTTTTTCTGTGTAAAGAAACACCCTTATTTTTTAAGCTTTGTTAATGGTTATATTGTTGACTGCAGCCCCGTATCTAGGGGGCTTTAAATTTCTAAAGGCACTCCGTGCACTTTCACTTGAGGGGGCCCAATAACTGGTTGGTTTTTTTTACAGACTAGCACTTAACCTTATGCAAATATGTGTTAGACCAGGAGGGCACTTTATTTTAACTTTTGAATTTCGCAAAGAGTACGATGATTTCATGTATGGAATGTCAGAGAATTCGAAGTGGGCACCATACATAGACAAATGCCTACCCCCGGAGATGTTGGACGATGAAAGAGAAGCATTCATTGCTACTATAAGAGGATGTGGATTTAGGATTATCCATGGAGAACTACTTAAATGTGAACTCCCAAAAAGCAAAATGGGATACATTGGTAATATTTGCAATATGTACTTCATCCTCAAACCTTATGATAATCAACAAATTGTTTTTAGAAGATTAGTTGTTATTTAAATGGCTTTTAGTTATATTTATATACACTAATTCTATTTCTTTCAGCTTATTTAAAAAGGGTAGATCCATTTGCTAAGAAAATGACACCTTCCGAACAAAAGAAATACTTCCACCATGTGGAAGAACATCACGTAAACAAGAATTTGTCTCCTGAAGATCCCAACACATTCATTTCTAAATATACTGCAATGGTTGTTCATGCTATAAAAGAATGAATTTTCAATTTGTTTGGAATTACACCGAATTTCTTTATTCTAGATTTTAATTTTACTTCAATATTTTTATCATTAAACTTAAAGCCTGTCTCTAATTTAATTTCAGTCTAGTTATGTATATGTGTATTGTATTTATATTGTAATTTATTAATTTGAATGTTTTACTTAATATTATTATGTTTTCTATTTGTAATTAATATTGAAATAAAGTAAAAACTTTGTGGAGAGGAGAACTGGATTTCTTTTTGTACAATTTATTAGTTCAGCACTTAAAAATATGTTTATAAAATTTTATACAAGTGCCATTAATTGTCAACAATTCAATGAACACATCCATGTTCGCCTATTCGTGATCTTTGTCGATTGTAAGATTCCAACTCTTTGATATGTTTTATGTACTGGAGCGAAAACGTTCGAGATCGTGTACAAATACATGCGTCTTTATTCTATCTTATCTTATTGTCACTAATATTGGGCATTCGTACTGGAACACGCATGTGTGAAGAAGTTCAGAAATTGTGACAAGATGCGATAATGAGAAAGGACCCCTCCTGTCGGAAGCGTTGTGACATCACATGCAGTATAAAATACAGGAAAAAATTGTGTAAAATGCAAATGATAGATGAAGTTAAAAAGAATTTAAAAAAGAGTTTTTTCTTGAAAAAGGTATAGATTTCCGTGAGACCTACAAGAAAAGAAAAGGATCATTTATTCTAAAAACTATAATATATTAGTAAAAGAATTATTAATTGAAATGTATAACATTATATCAATTGGAAAGCGTCAAAAGAAAGGCGTCAAAATAACAGGAAATTTTTGTGACGTAATTAATGCATCCCTTATGTATGTTTTTAAATTTATAAAGTTTTATGCTCTTGTATACCTTTGTAGATATTATGGCTATGCGGCACAATGTCATAAGAGACAAGGACAGTAAATTTAACTGCTGAAATTCTCTGTTACTAAACCAGCGAATAGAGCAAATTGTGCGAATACTTCCTTGCATTATTCCTTGATACTTATATTGATATTGTTATAAATTATTTCTAAATGCATTTTGCAATTGAAATCTATTTATTTCTGCGGTAAATCTAATCCTATACTTAATTAATATTGCTATTTAAAGCCATTTAAGGTCAGTTGATATAAAAATATCAAACCGCATTGCATATCCTTGTTGGGAAATTCCTGTATTTCTATAAGCCTGGTGATCAATTATTCATGGGAATTGCTCTAATTTAAGACATTTGTTTACTTATTTCTTCATTATTGATGCTGTCATTTTTTGATAAACAAAAGTTTACAAAAGTTTTGCGGTTATTTTGTGTATTTTGATATGCAAATACAAATAATAGTATGTGATTAAAAATCATTGCGTAATTGTAGTCGTTGTTGTTGACTAATTCATTCATAAAATGATGTTCATTCATAATTTGTATGTAGCTTCCGAATCTTATCACAGCAATGTTGAAATTACTACGTAGACGTTCCCGTTAAGCCCGTTGTTCAATGAAATTGTAGTTCATGTATTTACAATATGTTTGGCATTAGATTAAATATTGCAACATTGGAACAGATGAATAGAATTATTCAAAAAGTTAATCAAACGTTTAAGGATAAACAGCTTCTTCTCAAATAATATTCTTATTTATTTTTAGTTGTAACAGTAATTGAATAAAACAACGTTTGTAAAATAAAGGCAGAAATTTTTTAAATACTATGTAAAAAGTGTAATTGATATTAGATCTACCTATTTTCTAATGTTCATAAGTTGGAGTATTATACAGTTATTTAAAATCTTATGTCGCCACAGAAGAAATATAGATTATTATTAAATAATATATATTTTTTTTCTACAATAATCATAATATAAAACTTGATGGGATACTTGACATAGATATCTCTGTTGTAAAAAAGAGATGGCAAGTTATCGGATGTGACATCACACGCAGACTTATTTTTATAACTTTATTAAAGGTTTATATCATCTATAATATTGCGACTTCATAAAAAATAATTGAACATTTGAGGTTATAATACCCAACTTTATCAATAAACAACATGTTCGTCTTAATCACAAAAACCTTAAATGCAAAATGGCTTTAGGCCACAACATCGTAAAAAAAAATAAAGAAAGTTTAATTACTAAACTATTTAATGTTATTTACTAAGTTTGTCTTCAACAAGTTGTCGTGAGTGATGATTATAGAAACTGACAGCTATTTTTTCAATGAATCTCGACCGCCACATACCTCAAGCTGGCCCTGGATGCAATATACATAACTACATATATACATTTGTATAACTGAGTAATTATTTAGAAATTAATGTTGTATTTATTCATTTTACATTGAAACATGAAACATTAGTACATAATTCTTAAAAACATGAAGTATCGTTAAAATATGGTAAGAGTAACATTGCCAGAAGATTAGGCAACTTTTGTGTTAAGTTTTGTGGTAGACAGCTTGGCCGCACAGATCGTATAAACGAGTATAAGATGACTACAAATGCATTACGAATAAGTGTTCGTAATTTACTTAACTTACATGTAGTTATTTTAAATGTACACAAGGTTTCAAAGAGAAATAAAAATGAAGTAACAGTAATATTTAAAATAAACACTAATAATTGTTTTTTAATATTTAAATGTGTTTAATTTATGATATGGTATCGTTGAAACAATTCATTAGCCGGTGCGATTTCTACGAGTTTTAATCTCCTAACTGTTGTGTAGTTACATATACATGGTCCAGTTTATTAATGAGACATTTCCAGAAAAACGAAAGTTGAGTTGAGATATATGTAATGATCTTTTTCTTAGTTGAATACTAAGGACAAGGACGGAGGAAAAAAGGAAGAAAGAATTGATGCTTTAGAAGAGAGAAAGATGGTGGAAGAAACAAGGATAAAAGGAAATTTAAGCTTGGTTAATGAAATGAAACGAAAAAATGCAAATAATTCGTAATGCAATAAACACAGCTACCATATATAAATTACGAGAGTTTTATAGCGACTCATCCTTAAAAGAGGTATAGAGATAAGATTCGTATAAATTTACGCTACAATGGAGAACGTTATCTTATTTGTTTATACATTATTAAAAAATGAGTGAGGCAGTGCTTTTTCATTGTGTTGTGGATGTATACGGCAGAACTTGTTTTAAGCACGATTCGGTGCCGAACTGTCGTAATTTCAACTATATATAAGGTTTTAAACATTTAACACAGGAAAAACAGAAAAAAATACTAAATTTCAACCGGAAGTTAAAAATAGCGCAAAAAATATACAACAAAAGTGAACAATTGTAACTTAAATAGTGACTACAATAATCTATGATCAATTTATTTCATAAATCACACATTTTTTTAGGGCCGTTAGATTTTCGACACACCCAGTTTGTTAACGACGTATAATTACAAGTTTATTCATAAATTTAACGTTTTCTAGTTTCTACAAAACAAAGAGTAACCAATCATTGAATCAGTCAGTCGTATTTCAAACTACGGCTACACCAAATATGTTTTATAATGTAACTTCCTGTAAACGTGGTGCTTATGCACGACCCATTACGGAACGGTGTGGCGGTACACACGTAAACGAAATATTGTGCACATAACCTCAAAGTTTAAGAGATGACATAACCTCACATTCCGAGAACTAATATATGGTTAGAAGAAAGGCCGAAATTGTTTCACGTCGCCCCTAAAATATCAAATTAACTGTTAACACATTGTCCTATTGTCATTTTAATTTATATTCGGCAGCGATCACTATTTTATTGTAATTTTTATTTTGGACACAATGAAGTAGGTTTTAGATGACAAATATTTATGGGTTTGCGCAAGAATTTATTGGCAGTTTGTTGACCACGAACCAGTAGACACTATCAAAAATGTACTCGTAAAATACCTAACAAATAAGATATTTTAGTTATAAAACATTTCTGGGCATCATTTCCTTCAATTCTTACCCAGTAAACATTTTGGAGCATTTTGGAGTCACTTTGACATCATATTGAAGATGCGTATGATTTTTTTTGTCAAGAAAGAGTTCATTTATAGTTCAGTTTCTCACAATCGTTCAAATGTCTGTTTTATCGGCTACAGATGACGGAACCGCTCCACCTGTCGGAATACAAATGAAGATAAAGTTGATGCGATCTATAATTGAAGTGAAATAGTGATAGAAACGTCACTAAATAGGGCACTTCACTAAATGTTTACTGGGTAGTTACATAACCAGAAAAATTGATTTTTTAATTTTAGTTTTGTCAAAGACAGTTAACCAGCTGAAAAAATGAAATGAATAAAGCTACAATTTAAATTCAACCAAGGTTTATTATCTTCTTAATATATATAAATTACGTGTCACGTTGTATGTCCGCGATGGACTCCTAAACTACTTAACCGGTTTTAATCAAATTTGTACACCGTGTGCAGTTTGATCCAACTTGAAAGATAGGATAGCTTACATCTCAATTTATTATTGCAATATTATCTTATTGCAAATTATTTGTCTATTAATTATCTGTTAGCTCCAAACGATGACATCTGGCGACGATGATGGCGACATCTGTTGACTAGATTGAGTAAATATTCTGTTGACTAGATTAAGTAAATATTCAATAGATGGCGCTGTGTAATGTAATATGACAAAAACGTTAGTCACAGCAACGCGTGGCCGGGACAGCTAGTTGTTATATATATTAGCCCTGATTAAATAAATTTAAATATCTAAGTAATAGTATTTTTACATTCTATATATTATTAATTTGGAAGTAAATTTTAAATGTGGGTGTACAATCGCGGCAGATGTTTCTAAATTAAAATTTCAACGACTAGTGGATCTGTACTGGAAATAAAATATAACTAAGTAAAAAAAAGACATAAATATGTAAAATATAAAATAAGTAGTCGTTATTGCAAGTGATACAAAGTTGTTTCGCGTTTGACTATTACAACAATAATATCTAAACCCCATTGAGGAATAAAACGCGAATTCTGTAACACATAAAATCTTATGAACATGCACGCACCACCGGTTTTAATTACGGGAAAAAAACATGTAGATTTCTACAAAAATCCTTTTTATTTCCTTATCTGTACTTTTCCTTATCTCTTTAGAACAGTATGCCATCTGTCCCTCCATCTCTTTGAATATCCATTAACATGACAAGATAAATAAATGCAACAGTATGAATAAGTTAAATTCAAGTACTGCATATAACAAACTTAGATGAATTTGTCCGCAGTGTGTGCTAGGTAAGTTTTAGTACACGGAATTAAAACCGCGTGGAAAAAAACAGTGCAGAATTATTGGGGTCTAGGCCTAAGCTGTTTTGCTCCATAAATTACTTCTACGATGAATAATACGCATACGATGAACTAGTTTAGAACTACTAATAGACGCGAAACGTTTTAATATTAATGCTGCTTCACAGACTTCCAGACAGATGTGCGACTAACAAAAATGTGCGAATTCCTTTCAAATTAGTACCCAGCTAAAACAGATAAATATTTCTTAACTGCGATTTAAGTTCCGCGTCGTCTGTCTGTTTATTTGACTTTTGATTCATTTTGTAGCGCAAACAAGAGGCGTAACCCGCGAGAGAATCATGAGTCATCATTTGAAATAAATATCGTTTTTTAAATTCATTCTTTTTAAGACATATGTGACATACTGTTATCAAATGTATTGATCAATGGAATCCAACTAAACTACAAATTTATTTAGTTAATATCTGTGACTTTTTTTTTAAAGATTGCTGTATACAAATAGTCTTGGCGTAGACACGTTTAGTTCACAGCCCGGCACGATTCATCGCGAGCTGCGTTGAATTTGAATGGACAATGCAGTACGGATTTATAAATAGCTGTTATTCATATTTACATAAACATAACCTATATTTAAACCAAATCCGACATCCTAAATGCTAAATCCAATAAAACTATCATCAGTCGTCACTTCCTGCATGAGGAACTGCGCGAGTTTTATTGCAAATTATAATGAATCAAGAGACACATGGAAAATTTCCACTAACTGTTTATTTAGACGCTTAGGAGAAATTAAAAAGAGTTAAGAAATGATCAGTGTGCTACTATTTTGTCGTTAATTTGTTGCAGCATTCGCAATTGCGTTGTGAAATCATTTTTAAGAGGATGAACGTTATCATAACGTTTTTATAACGTATGTAATAAACGTTATATAGGAAAGAATGGACGAAAATTGAGAAGAGCAATTATAACAAAAGGTATAAAAGGATTTGGAAGAGAGAGATACCAGAATGCTTAAGAGAAAAAGACACAAAAAACAAGAGAAGGATTGCCAGATTCAGATTGGGAAACGAGGAGAAAGAAAACAGATACTGGCCAAATAGCGAGGGAAGATAGAAACATTGGAACACATTAAGTTTTCATGTGAGAAAAAGGTAATGAGCAAAAAATATATTGAAAAGAGAAGGGAAGAGGTGGATGGCGGAGATAGAGAAAAGGAGCGAGGAAGGAGAAGGAATGGCAGAGTAGAAACAGAAGGAAGAGTAGCAGGAGGAGCGAAGCAGTAGCAGTAGCAGTTTTGGTTTTATTTCTATAAGGATAATTTTTCTTTTTTTTTTCTTTTGGAAGGAGTGAAAATGTTTAGATATAATAAAGTTCAAAATTGAGTTAAGGCACAAGAATGTAGCGAATATAATGTTGTCATAGCGGTATTATAACGTTACAATAACGAAATTAGCAAATAGCTTAGATCTATTTCTTAAGCAAATAAAAAGAATTAGTTATACTCGTACTATAATAAGACTCCATAAGTTTTAATTTTTGAATATGTTTTAAAGT
Source organism: Panorpa germanica (assembly GCA_963678705.1). Lineage (NCBI taxonomy): Eukaryota > Metazoa > Arthropoda > Insecta > Mecoptera > Panorpidae > Panorpa > Panorpa germanica. The sequence goes on along the minus strand of OY783211.1, from coordinate 13,325,890 downwards.
ATAGGTTTACAATGAAAATTAAAAGTTTCGCGTGGCCGCCATTTAATTAATAAACTGTTTTTGGCCGTCATTTTTCGCACGCGAGTATTGCCTGATGGTGAAAACATAGAATTCTTATTATGAACCAGTGGCGAGCTACCGCCGTATCAGCCGTATCAATGATACGGGGCCCCGGGCTACAAGAGCCCCAAATGTGTGTCTTTATTCCTTTTGTGAAAAATCTTTACCCATAATTTGGGCCCCCCTACAAATTTTGATACGGGGCCCGTCTAAGGCACGCTACGCCACTGTTATGAACCCATACTTTAAAACGTATTCAGTAATTAGAACTATTGTATTAGAACCTGTATTTGCCGGATCATTTTAAATGGTAAACTAGGCATGCCATTTCATTATCCATTCTAATACCATTGGCATGTAGGCAAAACACTTGTACTTGTACATGCATTGTATAGTGTGTATAACTACATATAATAACATGCGGTACTTTACGCTTGCATTACGTTCTCATTAGAATTTTATTATCTTTATGCCATAAATCAAGCTGCCAGGCAGACACCATTGTAAAAAAGTTTCTATCTAATATTGTAAATGTACGAAATTAGGTCATTCTGTGCACGGGTAGTAGATCCAGCATTGTGCAACGAACACAAGCGCAGGCTGTTGCTTTTTACAACTGGTTGGTACAACTGAACGTTGATCATCGGATTGGGATAGTTTTTACGGAAGTCCAATGTTTTATACAAAACAATTTGTTAATTACTCAATAAAAAAACAGTTGTTGAATTTGAAATGTTGTATTCTATGCGCCAGATGCGAAACTACAAATTTCTAGGGACATTTAATGGTAAATAATCGTAAATTTACTCTTTTATCTTTTAATATCAATATTTAGAGACGATATTTTAATAGTTTCATTTTTCATATTTGTGTGTTTGTTTAATAACATACAGATTTATTTTTGTACTTCGAGAAAAAATGTATCTGTCATCGCTCAATTTTATTTGGGAATTATTGTGTAACTATTGCTTACTATATTACGAGTACATGAGGATACAGATTTATCAACCAGAGAATATCATTGTTATCTACTGAGTCGTTCAAACCAGTAGTGCGATCCAACGAAATATTTTATTAGTTTAGTTTTATTTTATTTTTAATGTATTTGTATTTTGGCACTACATTCTTGTGCCTTAACTCATTTATTTACATGCCATTGTGCCTAATTCAATTTTGATCCATATTTAATTTAAACATTCACACTCCTTCCAAAAAAATATATATAAATTTATTCTTATAAAAATAAAACCAAAACTGTTTCGCTCCTCCTGTTACTCTTCCTTCTGTTTCTACTGTTTCTGTTTTTACTCTCCCTTCTTCCCTTCTCTGCCTCCCTTTTTTAACTGCCCAATATTCTTTTCGCTTATTACCTTTTTCTCATATGAAAACTTAATGTGCTCCAATGTTTCTATCTCCGTTCTGCACACCCTACATATCCTTTCCTCGCTGTTTACCCAGTATCTGTTTCTTTCTCCTCGTTTCCCAATGTAAATCTGGCAATCCTTCTCATGTTTTTTATATCTTTTTCTCTTAAGTATTGTGGTATCTCTCCCAAATCCTTTTATATCTTGTATTGGAATTGCTCTTCTCAATTTTTTGCATAGTTTCCTATTGCTGTATCTCCCTGTCTCTTCTCCTTAGCTGCTCTTCCACACTTGTGTCTTCTTCTCTCTGCCTCCTCTGTCGCCATTCCATTCCTTTCTCTTTTTCAGGTTTTAGTTTAGTTATTAGTCTTAGTTTATATGAACAATACCTTTTCATAATTACATTCCACTTAAATATTTCAACTTAAAAATGGAATTTAGATTTCAAATTAAATTACTCTAAACGAAATTAAACGCTAGTCTTAAAGTTAAAGTCCTCTTCTCGAATTTCGACTCATATTTGTAATCAGATCACTTGTCCTGATTTCCTCAGTGTAGCTTGTAAAGATGATACTAACCACTTTCTTCCGCTAATCTCAGCTTATCTCTTTGTCGAGACCTCGCCGGAGAGTCGGACGTCCTGGTTTCACCATGAGCATATTGCGTCTGGTGGGTGGATGTGGATGTAGATGAGGATGTGAACATAAATTGTATGCACAGAATGAAGCGTCAGCGACACCCAGGCGTTTGTTTCGGGGCCATGTTTGTTTTTCTCTGTCACCCTTGTTACTTTACTAAATGTTTGTTTTGCAACGCTTCCCTTCAAACAATGATTATACACTGTTACACAAATACAGAACTAATTACATTTTTATATTTTTAGAGTTTATTAAAACTCTATTTTAAGTATTGGTGTGATATATCTTTTATTTCCAATATACTTAAGAAAATAACAAGGTATTATTACTTGTATGTCCTGAAAGAGTTTGAGATAGTTGGGTCGTTGACTCAAACAAACACATAGTTCGTGTTAAGACTGACTTCGCATTCCAGAGACAGAATATATTTGTTACGAGACTGGAAAAGAAATGCCAACGATATTTAAAAGAGCACCATTCAGGTTAATAATATTCGTCTTAGCTAGTATTTGGGTGGGTGATCGCATTGATTTCTGCGTACTAATGTCTATTACTATATTGTCTTAGTAGTAAGAGCGTTAGTTTCATAGTACGCGAATTTGATCTCCTTAATGCAGTTTTTTTTGCATAATTCTATAATTATTTTAAATAATGCCATTACATTTAAATTCCTAGGCTTCCTAGGTATACATACCATTTTTCATTATATATGTCTCCTATGTCAACAGATCGTATAATTCCTTCTCAGTGGACATTGTACCCCTCGAGCCAACGGTGAACAGTGTTCGGTTCATACTTCCTCCCCCTTCCAGACGAACACGTTTCAGTGATCAGATTAGTTAGGATGTACTCCCCCAGCTACATACTTAAAGTTACACCTTTCCTTGTAGACAAGAAGATGCAATTTCTGCACAAACTTCACGAGTTTATGGCCAATATAGGCTGGCATTGCAAAACTCCAGGAGTGGAGGGAAAATCAGTGTATAAGTCGTACTCCGTAAGCCGTGAGACGACAACAAGAGACTAGAGACTAAATTGAACTGGGACCGGTGGATTAAATATATTAGATCTTATTTTAAAAATGTGTTTGACTTAAAACATCCTGATATTTAAGAAATTATTAACAACATCATAGTGATATTCTACAAGAAATAAAAATAAAATATCATTATTAAAATACTTAGAATATAACCTAAAAATATTTTTAACATTGTAAAAAACCTTCATTTCTAGGATAGTAACATGCAGTAGGATATCGAGCACGTACACACACACACACACACACATACATACATACTAAACACATAAAAAACTGTAACAATAGCCTAGTGTGTTATATAGGTCTCGAAATGCCGCACCTGATTATTAGAAAACAGGAACAAACCATTATAAAAGCAAAAGCACTCGCATCGAGTTTTGACGCTTTGACCTAAATATTTTGCTGGAAATTATAACGCTGCCGCTATGGCGCGGCCTAAACAACCATAAACTATGCCGTACGTTTATAAATATTAGTATATTTAACAACTAAACTCTATTTTAATTAAAATTATTTCAAAACAATCATTAAACTTGTTTTAGTACAAATTAAAATATGGCGTAATGTTCAGTTAAATGAAATTACTGGAACAACTGTATTCTTGTTTTCTTTGGATGTTAAAAGTCGTCCAGTATTTAACTTATAGGCTTAGATAATATGCTGAAATATATGACAAAGTATTGTTTTTTATTATTCAGAAAGTTTCATTGAAATCAAGGAGTTGTAGATATAGCTATTTAAATATAGAAATTTGATTTCGATTTTTGACATTACGCGGTTTAATATGCGTAAAAAGAAATTAATTTTATTTGATATTGTTTACCACTTACATAATATCAACACTTTATGTGTTGCTTCAAATAGCTGTTAATAATATTTAACGTATTTATAGTATAAGAATGTTATTTCTCTTGATCTCTCTTTTATAACAAAGATCTTCTTTTCTATAACAATGGTCTCTTTAATGGTTAGAGAGACAAAATTAATAACTAACAGCAAATGGTACGAAGAATAATGGTCAGTAAATAAAGCAGAGTATTTGCAACGAAACAGCTCGTTCACCTAATATACGGTGTATAAATGGTTGTATATCTACTTTAAGTAGGCGGTTTATCTCATACAAACTTCAATAAGTTTTAATTCAACTTTTATGCTATAACTTCTTGGTATATAACGTTATTATAACCCAGTCGGTACTTTGTATGTCTGTACTATGTACAATAGCAGGAAACTATAAATATTCCTAAAATAATAACATATTTTTGTATTACAGCTTCAGTTACGAACGACCAGAGCCGCATTTGTAAAGGTGGAAAGATTTTATATTTTGTTAATATTTGTAAGAAGTGTTCCTTAGAATATAGAAATAATAGAATAATAGAAATATATTATTTTATAAACATATAGACTCAGTTCTTTAACACTTGCTGTTCATCTAAATCTGATTAAATTAATATAAGTTTGGTATTAAACTTACTGAAAGATTAATTGTTACTAACCTAATAAAAAGTAAATTAAATTTAATGTAAATAACATGTAAAGTATTTGTAAAATTCTAAAGAAGGCTAAATTTATCTTTCAAGTATATTTAGGCCTGTCTCAGTATGGGACCGTATTTAAGCGACGGCGTATTCGGACGTAAATCGGCGGATTGGATGAGCTACAAAGCAAACCGCCTATGTGTGTCACAGATGTCTGTAGTCGTGTATTAGAAGGTGTATTGGAGTTCTTTAGCACTTATAAAATTTGTCATGAGAGCACACTTTAACTTTAATTTTTATCGATACACTACTGGTATTAAAGGGACTTTAGCATTTATTATATATCTGAATTCTGGTGGGCGTGAATTTAAATTTAGTTCTATCGTATCGGTATCGGTATCGGTGTCCATGATTCACTGAAATACAAACATAAACTGCATGCAGAACATAGCGATGTCGCCGAAAGATTTCATTTGTACCGTATTGCAGCGTAATAACAAGCGATCTTAGGTATCCCCTCCAGTCTGAGGCGGCTGTTTGCATTTACAAAGGTTCGGATAGGATATCGTTGTAGTAGTGGTAACGCTTGGATAAAATTCGCCTTTATACGTTCTAATGTGCGAGGTAGTGCCGCCCGTATTCGGACGGTTTTGTAGCGTGCAGTCTGAGAGCTCCAGAGAGATCTCATTACATTTACATGGTTCGGATAGGTAAAGCGTAGTAGCCCGTATACGTACGGCAGAAATTCGCTTAAATACGGTGCCATACTGAGACAGGCCTTAAGTGAGGTTCTTAGAGTTCTGAATTTGTTACTATGTACTATTACGATCTGCATCGATGCTTTAGGCAGTTTCACGATAAGTGTCTTCTGCGCAGCGCACATCACATTGACCGTCTTATTTATTGTTATTTTATTATTTATTCGTATTCTCTTGAAGTTTTCTACAGTTTAAGTCTAGTCTATTCTATTAAATCTACTTATACACCCAAATTATTGCCCATTTCTTCTACGTTCTTTTGCTTCTTGTGGAGATTTTGCTTTGTTGTCATCCTGCATTTGTCACTGCAGTGCAGGGCAAGACAAAGGACTGCTTATTTGTAGTAGCAGTCTATTGAAAGATAATTAATTTGTAATTTGTTCAAATTCAAAAGAAAACAAGGTAAATTCAGAGAGTACTAGTGTCAGGAATAATTAGGATTTACTAATTACAAATCACAAGCCGAAAATAATATTGGTACAATATTATTTATTAACAAATATAAGAACTGTATGTAGCTCAATTCAACTCCAGTGTTGTTTATGCTAAGATAAGACTGCAGCACCAGGGTTGTACTGGGTGTCTTAGAGTACAATATCACTAACACTAGATAAAAGTGGTTTTGCGTATAAACTAAAAGTGGAGGCTGGAATTTTTTTGCAGTGCGCCATTTATCTTGTCGCAAAAATTACTAAAACAGCTACGAGCGGCTCTGCTAAAAGGGTTAACAGACGGGATCCCGCTTAAAGTAACCAGTTCGACACTGCCTCAACATTAAACTCTCTCACTGCGGTCTATTCATAAAATACGAGACTAGTTTCAAACACTTTTTATATAAACTCGGTCTCGCGGTGTTCAACACAGTCAAATGTGCTCATATTGTAATTCTATCCAACACACACATACATACCCATACAAGCCTGTGTACTTTTTTATTAATTTTTTTCAAATATCTTGCACACATTACAGTTATATAAAAATTGATGACTAAAATTTTAACAAGTAAAAAATCAAGGACATTTTTTTTTTCATTATAGGATGAAGCGAATTAAAAATTTAACAGTGAGAAAATACCATGTACATAACAATTTAACGAAACGCGCTCAGCGACCTCTCAGGGTCTGCAGTTGTTTATGGTACAGATGGTGCTGAATGTGTATGCAAAATGATCTGGTTGATTTATTTATTGAATAACGAACTTTTTAAAAGCGTGTTGATGTAATGTTTTGTTCACTTTCTTGTGCAAATAGAAATAGTCGCGTGTTTCATTTTATTTCAAAAGAAATTCTCTTATTTTAGATCGTATCAACATCTTATTTTAGAAGTTCTATCAATAAACATTAGGATATAAATTGCAGTGGTGCAGAATGAAAATACAAGAACCAGGGCTATCAGAAGGTTGGTCGGGCCTTACTAGTTTAAGGGTGTCTAATGCAGTAAATTGGGACTAGATATAGTTGTATAGGAGGGTCTACTGTACACTTATAACCGACACTTACTCTTTCTTATGTATAATATGCGTATAATGTTACATTGTCATCAAAATTAATAAAGTGTCGTCAGGAAATCGGGTGTAAATGAACACCATAATGTAAAGTCGCGTACCGATGTGCAAAAAGTCATCATAAGACAAGAATGTCGAAACGAAAAGATGATATTCACTTATTAACAAAAAATAAATTAAATAATGTATGTCACTCAGTAAACAATTTGGTGAAGTGTCCTGTTTTGTGACGTTTCTATCACTGTTGCACATCAATTAAACTTCGCATCAACTTTATCTTCATTTGTATTCCGAAAGGTGGAATGGTATCGCCATTTGTAGCCGATAAAATAGACATTTCATATGAATAAACATATGAACAAACATATGACAAAAACATCATATGCATCTTCAATATGATGGCAAAGTGACTCCAAAATGTTTACTGTGCATTTAATTGCAGTGGCCAATAGCTTTTGTGCTTGATTCTAGACGTTGGAAACGAACCTTGGTTGTTATCAACATAATTTATGTATATGAAATCATGATATTATAAATACTGCTAACATTGTCGTCGGTGATAGCAGTCAGCATCGGAAATAGGCCAAAGGTAAATAAATACAGTTAGTTTAAATTTATTTTCTTAAATTTTTAATAAATTTTACAATACATTAAATAATGAGTGATTCTTAAATACACTTATTTCTCCACTTCTAATTTATTTTAATCGTAAGTAATATTATAGAAAACGTTATATTCTGTTTTGTACTGCATTGCGTAACTAAATTAATTAGATAAGTCTATTATTTTACACTTGCAAAAAAGCTACTATTTTTAAATTACCCCTTTACTTATTATAAGACACATACTTGTAGCATATTAACTATTAAGTGTAAGTATAGAAATATTTATTTATTATACCATTTTCTATTGCATGTCTATACGCGGCTTTATAATCGCATCACACAATACGCACGGTGACAGGAGTTCAATTACGCAAGATTTTCATATCTTGTCAATTTCTAACTTCGATAAAAAAAATACAATTTATTTGTTTAATAAACATAAATATGAATGAAGAACACATGTTAAAACATGAAAAATAATTGGTATTTATTATTAAAGTTAATAATTATTATTTATTAAAATATTGAGCAAAAAGTGATTTAAAATATTTCTAATTTGAAATATCATTTGCACTCTCTCGATCGATTAATCGAAGAATAGATTTTTTTAGTCGAAAAAATCGATTTTTATAATTGATTTTAAACAATGGATCGATCCCGTGAATCGATCTCAAACACTCGAAAATCGACATTCGATTTATTTTTTTGTAAAAATGCAACTATACAATTATTTTAATTATTTGTTATAAGCTTGGACATGAAATAATGGAAATTATAATTATTTTATTCTATAATAAATAACTTCGATTCTTTTTTCTGAATCGATTCTTTAGACTTTAATTCGAATCGTTTAAAAATCGATCGATCGAGGAGAATCGCCATCCCTAGTCTGTAGCAAAATTATTGTTGTAATTCCATTATATTTGTTCAGTACGTTCTTATAGTTATTATTTGTGCATTACTCTTATTGCAGTTTATACTAATGAAGTTTATCAGGACCGCGAGGTATTTGTATAATCTATTTTACAAAAATAATACTGAGTCTACTGTGGTTTAAAGTTTTTTTATAGCTACATAGCTGCCTAATAAGTTTACGATTATGTATGTACATGATCAATTTAATTTGATAACATCCAAACCCAGAAAATATAATTCTAACCCGAGAATCGAGCTCGAAGACACAGAAGTGTAGCGTCAAGTATATATGCTCAACAAATCACCCACTGTATCATCATCATTAATAGTGTAACTCTTGCTTTAAATAAAACTGAAAATTAAATTGTCTAAATATTGAATCTATTTTAAATAATGTTACAATTTTTAAATATAAACGAATTACGTAAAAATAAGTTATGAATATAAATAAAAGATTAAATAAAATATTACTTAACTAATATTATAAAAATTCAATTAATAAAAAACATACGCATATTTCAATGTATCTAATTTAAGTAACAACGAAGATAGCCGAAGAGCGACGAGCTTAAACCGAGCGAAGTAGTTTTTAAGTTTCGAAATACATCGTATCGAGTAGCGTGCCTCTACCGGACTGCGATTCTCGCATCTGAATTTAGTAAAGCTTTTCTAGCGGTCTTCGACGGTTGTCATATTATTGTGCTTCACATATTTATTAATTAATAATTAATAGTGATTGTTAATTAACTTTAAAAGTGCGCTATATTTAAAACAATCTGTGTTTGTGATATTTTTTTTATATAAAAAAAAAAGTTTTTTATTTTAATTATTTTTATAATTAGTGACAATTAAGAAAATGGAAGGAAATAAATTGCAAATAATTTTCTGCTTACTCCTTATAGGCTGCTTATCAAATCAAGGTAGATTTTAATTAATTAATTTATTATTAAATATACATTTTTTAGAAACTGTGATTTATTAAAATAACTATTAATAAAAATTAATTTAAAGATTTAATTAGAAAGATAAAATTATGTTTATTTAATTACTATTAGGAAGTTAATTTATTATGGAAATTATGTTTCTAAAATGAAATTACTATCAAATTAAGATAAGAAGGAACTTTTCGTTATCTGTCATTATCCTCTTGTGTTTTTAGAATTTATTTAATTTGTTATTTTTAGTTTACCGCTTATTTTAAAACCTTGACATAAAATTTGATTATTAATAATTTTTAGTATTGGCTAAATATTTTAAAATTATTTGAAGCTTGCCTAAAGTTTGTCTGACATCTATTTGATTCATAAAGTTATATATAGTCTTATATACATACATCGCTTGCTGATTGAGTTGCAATAGTGACACTCAACTGGAAAATTCTTAATTTTCGCGGGAATTGTGCCCAAAATTGACTATATTTTGCTTTTTTTTTTAAATACATTTTTTATATAATTTAGGTCTTTTTTAAAGTGCGCCCAAATTCAAATAAATTTGTATTAAAAAAAAATCAGAAAATTACTAAAGTAAGACCAAAAAAATTGGGTTATATCCATAATTCCTTGCATTCCAAAATTGAAGAGCTGCCAAATTCTTGCATGAAACAGCTCGCTCTATTTAATTATATTACTATAATTCATATTACGAGAGTTCGGCGATGACTCATGTTTAAAACAAATTGTTTCGTATAAATAATAGAAACGAATAAGATAAGATTCGCCATCGTATCGTAAACTTATACGGCACTTATTATTCCTCTCAAGTCAACCTCTCATAATTTGAACTATACTTATTAATTTATAGTTATATATATGTAAAGAAATTATACTTCTTTAGTTGGTACAGAACTAGTCTCTCGGTAAAACTGTGGCCATATATTCATGGACTCCATAGATGACTTTGTGAGAAAAAACCTCCAACAGAGTTGACATTTCAAGATGACAGAACTCACTGTGCATATTGTTAAGTTATTATAAAATTAGTTAAAAAGGAATTGACAATTTAAATAATAAACCTAAAATGTCGTTTCTTTGATTTCAGAGCAAAACATAAGTTTGATAAAAAATTTACAATTCTTAATAAAATTGGAGATATTGTCTTATATATAGAATTTACATATAATTTTAGTTTAAATCAGTTTAGTTTAATTTAGTTTAGCATAAATGTTATTAAGTTAAACAAAAAGATTGCTAATGATAAAGAACTTTTTCATTGATTTTTCATTTTTTTCGGATTGATGAATGCTATAATAATTTTGATTGACACTTTTATACGACGCTTTGATTAATAAATCAATCCATTAATAATACATCATTGTTGTTACATAACAAACAACAATTAAATTCAACAAATTCATGTAATTTATTTTAGTTACGGTTCATAAAATCTGAGTACAATTTTCATAAATTACAATTTAATTCAAATACAAAATATTTTAGACATTATGCCAGAGGTACACAACAATTTTTATAACATGCGTCTATTGGATTTGTATTATTTTGGGATGATTTTCTAAGGCGTACGCTTGTAAAAAAAAGATCTTATAGACAAAATTAGACTATTTTTTCTTATAGCATAAAGACAATATTATCTCTAGTATCCGTATCATCTAAAAAAGATGTGCAATTTACATAAAACCTCTTTAGTTAATTAAACGTATACAACAGTTACGCAATTATGTTCCACACATATTTAATTATGTACTAGCATCTTGGACAACTAACGTACAGTCAGTCAGTAGGTTCAATAGGTCATAGATAAACGCCTATTTACGTTTACACGGCTATTATCTGTATTGCATTCATGGATACGTGTTTTCAATATTTTGTGATATGTTCACATAAATAAACATAAAAATTTACGTTTTCAATATTTGATTTGATTTCTGTTATCTATAGTTATGTAAATAATTTATTTTTATTGAATGAATAAAATATCAAATATACGAGTACTAAGATCGTTTCTGGAGATAGCTTTTCACCCGAAAGAGATACTATATTGAATTTATAAAGCCAAGATAGAGTATTCAAAATCAGATAGATCACTTTTAGAAAACTAGTAATTATTCACAATAATGAAACTATAAGCTAGTATAAGTATTACCTTGAGAAAAAAATGTTTTTTTGGTCTACCTAATTTTCCAACCTTACATCTGCTTTTGAAACTGATTTCTTTAATTATTACTTTTGTATCCAACTAAAAAAAAAAGGTGAAAATAAACAGCTTATTTATTTGTAGAATTAAAAGTTTCAAAGAAATGTAATAATTTATAACAATTGGGGGAAATGAATTATTATTACAATAACCAGTTATTAGTGTTAGTGTGTTACGTACCCTTATTCCCCTTTGCTATTCGTACTTAGAAGAAATCATAAAGTATTAATAAAGATGTTACACACGATAGGATATTACTAAATAAAAAATTGCTTAGACCATTTTTGATTTTCGCAAAATATTTAGATCAAAGTTTTAAAAAAATGTTTCTTAAAAAGGAAATACCAGTAATATTTGTTTTCCTGTACTATTGTAAGAAATATTCAGTATTTCTAATTTCTAACATCAAACTTGATTCTTGCATTAACAATGTCAAACCACAATTATGGTTTTCGGATAATCATCTAATTCTAATACATTTTGTTATGTTAATGTCTAAATTTCTGTCTAAATTTCAGTGAGAGCACATCTATAAATTTCATGGTTTTCAAAATTTCAAATTTTATAAGTATTTGCACAAAGAGATGTCGGAAAAGACAAGTTGTTATAATACCTTTTCTTTGTTCTTCCCTTTGTAATCAAATGTTATTATTACCTAATTAATTTTAGTTGGATGGGTGACCTTCTATATCCGAGAATGCTTGACTCCCCTTTACTTTGTATATCCAAATCTCTTGGCTTCTTTTTGTTATATACTTAAAAGGGTTTGAAATTTAATATTCTAATTAAAAAGGTTGGTATAAAGTAGTGTAGAACACAATTATAGATTTACACTATTTGAGTATTAAATTACATTAAAGTAATGTTTCGCTCCCCTGTATTAACCTTTTCAGTTATTAAACATAATAATAACACAGTAATAATGATTAATAGAATTTTTATGGAGATTTGATACCAGAAGTTTAATTGTATTAACTGTAACATCACTAATTTTAATTTTATTTTTATTTAAATTCATTGAGTTTTGTTTAATTACACGGGTCATATATTATATAATCGGTCAGGTTAGAAAACATATGTTTCGGGACTTTTTGTTACAAGCTGCCCGTCCGTGAACCCGATGAAATGGGTACAATTGATGTGTTACACTTCCTGATGCATATGAAATACTACTAATTGTCATGAAATCGAATTGAGTCATTTTAAATGGAGTATACAGAAAATTTAACATTTTATATGGATGAGTGTCAATTGTCAGCGAGATATCGGCAATTGACAACTGACCACTTTGGCCACGACGCCTGGTGGTCAAAAGAAGTACTAGTTCTGGTGTGTACTTGATACACAATTTTGATTGGTTTAGTATAAATTTTTTAACCGTACGGAAAAAATGCAAGTTAGATAAATTGTAGAGAATTTAAATGCGCATCTAGCCGTACTATTTTAATAATTTTAAAAAAATATTTTACCATAGTTTTTGTGTTTTTGACCTCACGTTTTTTGACCATAACTAGGCGACAAAATCAAAAAGTCCACGTTGTTTGTTCTACAAGTTGTAAAACTTATTGTTTTAAACATATTTATACATTAGAAAAAAAAACACTTTTCATATAATTTTATGAAAAAACGTGAAAAAACCTGGACCAACAAAAATTAATTTTCAACATTTACGAAACGTTTTTTCATAAAATTATATGAAAAGTGTTTTTTTTTCTAATGTATAAATATGTTTAAAACAATAAGTTTTACAACTTGTAGAACAAACAACGTGGACTTTTTGATTTTGTCGCCTAGTTATGGTCAAAAAACGTGAGGTCAAAAACAGAAAAACACAAAAACTATGGTAAAATATTTTTTTAAAATTTTTAAAATAGTACGGCTAGATGCGCATTTAAATTCTCTACAATTTATCTAACTTGCATTTTTTCCGTACGGTTAAAAAATTTATACTAAACCATATACTTGTGTATCACAACGTCACTGTTTGGATTATCATTATTTTTACCACATTTTATCAAATGTCCAGCTTGCAGAATTTTTTCTGCATTTCTATCAATTTTCTGAGCTGGATTTGATCCAACCCAGTGAAAAAGTTGGTTTAAAGAAAACATAAATAATTAAAATTCATGACACTAATTCAATGTAAACTTATGGTTAATTCTTTGGTTGCACACCAGAAGTAGCCATGTTTTTTAAGCCCCGCCTACTGGTCCGTTGTCAATAGCTACTCATCAGTGGCGGATTGGGTTCGAAATTATTACTTGTCAATAGATAAAGGTCGGAATATAATATCGTGTCATTGAAATAGCTAGAGGGCTCGTGAAAGAAGACTTAATTTATGTAACACTGTACTATATTACATTGATAAAATTGGTTACCAGAACTCGAAAGATAGCTATAGAATACTTTGTTATATTTTAGGAAATGTTAACAATTAAATTAGTCATTTTGTCTTTTTAATAATTAAAGAGATTCAAAGTTACAGAAAATATCATTGTATGCCACGTCACATCCGATGATTTTCCTTTATACAATAGAAAAGCATACGACTGTGTGTGAGATATGTCATTTACTACTGATTTGTGTATCTCATCAAGTTTTATATTACGATGGTTGTGAAAAAGGAAAAATTATCTCGATTTGGTCTATTTCGTCATACGTTGATCTTAACACGCCTCAAAACTGAAAATCAAATTTGATATATGTATAATTCCGCCAAGTTTTGAATATTTAAAGAAAAAAACATCAATCTACATATATTTCGCGATAAAAATAGCTCCGTCTTAACCTTGAATAAAATTACTTGATTTAAATCTGAAAAATAATTGTTTAATTAATTTCCACTACAATTTATGCAAATTTATTAACACCCAAGATAACTAACTACTGCACACTTAATCAATTACTAGCAATTAAACGCAAAGCTTATAATCTTCGTAATAAAATACGTATAAACACGAAAGTAAGATAACGACTTAGGTCTTTAAGTCCGTGAAACTACGTAATAAATCGATACTTATATAACTTAAGCAGTCCTTGGGTTGAAAAATTTGAAGTTGTTTTTCAACTTAGATGTGTCTGTTTGTACGTAGTTTTATTTTCTGTCTGTCTGCGAGGTTTCCGTGCCTGACGTGATGAGGTAAACTGCTGTAAATTGTAAGCCTCGAAGTTCTGGTCGTCCCACCAACGTAGTACAAACCCTCTACACGATATGTTCAGATCAGGGTGTGTTTTTATTGTGGTTTTATTGGATTTTTATAACACGACAAATAGAAGTGTCTATTATAACGCAAAGTTAATAATATAAGTCAATGTTTATTAAGGTTTTGTTGTAAACAGGGCCGTCTTTAGGTCGGTGAGGATTGACCCATATTTATTCAGGATAAACCAGGGGACCTTCACTTAGTGTAAAATCTTTCGATATTGGAAAAACCGCTTTTAGCCGCACCATATATTATAAGTATAAGAAGGAAATAAGAGGGAAAGAGAGTACTCTTTAAGAACCGCTTTTAGCGACATCATTTATTGATGTATCTTCTATGAAATAAAATTATTCGGCGACTCAAAATACTAATCCAAATTTCCAGTAGTTATTAAATCATGCTCTTCTAAAATCTAGAAAAAAAAACTTCGCATGATGCGCGGTTGCCAAGGTAAAAGTTTAAACACAAACCTGTAAAGTTGAAAACGATATTTTTCATATTACTTAACTTTTTCTCTAATTAGTACAGGTTTCATTGTTTTATCGCGTAACCTTCAAAGCGAGGCTGGTATGCATTTCCAGTTTTACTACATTTTTCAGTTATTTATAACGAACCGCATGTTTTTATCGTTGTAATAATACCACTGCAATTATAATTCAATATAATTTATAACCTCAAAAATAAAAACATAAAAAATATTATTAGATGTGTAAATTATGCTAAACTAGCATGTTACATAGAAGACTGCAGCTCAGTCTAATTTAGATGTCAAACATGATTATTAATTAAGTATAAATCACCTGTAAAAGTCACATAAATTAAAGTTGACATTTTATTTTACATCATATTTTCAAGTATTGTAACGAAATTTAAAAAAAAAATACAGAAATTATAATAATAAGGTAATAATTTAATAAAAATCTTGTCCATTAGT
Source organism: Panorpa germanica (assembly GCA_963678705.1). Taxonomy (NCBI): domain Eukaryota; kingdom Metazoa; phylum Arthropoda; class Insecta; order Mecoptera; family Panorpidae; genus Panorpa; species Panorpa germanica. Next base: position 13,310,239 of record OY783211.1, on the reverse strand, counting down.
CACCCACGCTCCTAGTTGTCAACCCCTCTCGTTTCTCCACCTCATCCCGCGCGTTGTGGCTCAAATGAGGCTTACATAATATATGTCTGTATGCCACATTGTCACTTCGACATTATTCTAAAACTTAGATATAGGGGTGACTTTATATTTATTTATTGTTATCGTCTGCGCAGTCTCTGAGTACATACTGCTGGCGAGACCTTAGCGGCTTATTGTTAACATGAGTACCAGCTTAGACATACCAGTGATTCTCAAGTTACGACTAAACATAATTACATGCTATCTATATGTAAGATTGAAAAATGAATACCCTAGTACGTCTGTGCAACGTTAAGCTAAGAATTTTAGAAATAAACAATTAGAACGATGAACAATTAAGTGTGCTAATTTATCAGTCCCCAAAAAAATGCAGCGTGAGTTTAGATATAATTTTAACTGACATATGCTATTTATTCTATTTGAACCATTTAATTTTCTTGGACTAATGCATCCATAAAACATCCTGTTCCGCTTATGTTAATCAGGTTCTAAGTGACGCTCTGATTTGCACATGAACATGCTCGCGATTTCTAACCTAACTTTTAGTAAAGTTGTTGGTGTCAAACAAAAGCGTTCTTTCTATTGATGCAGTGAAGTTTTTAACAATTTCATTTATACAACAATATTAAAAATGCAAAGAACTTTTGTTTAAATTTTGTTTTCTATGCGCACTCTTTTTTGTTTCTGTCATTTTTGACAGTTACTTTTGGATTTTTGTTACAGAACCACTATAGTACAGTGTTCTAGCGGATTATGTTATAAAGGATGTCGTATTTTTCATAGGGACCATAAGATGTACCTTAGCATTAGCAACAAGTTAAAAAAGGACAATGATCTGTGAATATGACCTAATAGTTGAAATCACGGTAAAACAATAAAGAGAGATGAAATCATAAGCCGACTTTTCACATTTTTGTACGTTTAGAATGATAAAAACGTAATTAGGTAATTTTTAAAATTTATATTATTTCTTAGGTAACAAATGTAGCTTGTACTACATAACAATTTCTATATGAGAAGTAGTAAATTAAGCTTGGAATTAGCTTGTGACAGGCAAGCAAGTATGAACCTTGCACTTCAAGACTATTTTTACCTGTGACCTGTGCAGTATTTTATTTTAAGTGTTAACACTGTACAAACATTTACATATGTTGAGAATCACAGTAACAGTCTAAAGTTAAGTTATTCTGGATTCCGACAGTAATACTGGATACTGAATACTGACTCGGTTTTTATTATAATGAGTATTACACAGCGAATCGTTAATAAGGGTGTAAAGGGTGGTGGTGGTGAAGGCATTGCCGCTGTGCTCGGTGTGACTTCACTCTTGACACTGTTGCGTGCATTTTAAACATATATAATTGATTTCAAATAGTTGACAGTAATGGTCAAGATGTCAAAAATAGAACACCTCTCTCATGCTACAAAGTCTAGGTACTTAATGATATTGTGTTTTGCTACCAACACTACTTGTGGAAAACTTAGTATTAATTAAAACATTTTTAAGTGAAGTCAGAATCGCGGTAAACATTAACATTTGCATGCAAAGACTAAGTACCTCTTACACTGCATTTGTTTACGCGATATGCGACTTTTTCAGAAGGTTATAATCGCATCATTTTATAATAAGTTGCTCTGTCTCTTTGAGTTGACAGTGAAAAAGATGAACGAAAAATTAGCGACTACCGAAGAGCAATATGCCGAGCAATACACAAAGATATTTTTAACGAAATAACACCCTCATAATGTTCCTTCTCTTACTCTGAATGAAACAGCATGCGTTAGAAGAGTTAGAGAGATATACCCTTAAGAACGGTAGCATTATTTTTACGCTATTTAAAGTTAATATAAACAACATTTTTCTAAGTCCTTTGTTTTTTCAATTGTAATATATTACCCCCTTAACAAGTGACATTTTGTACTTTACATGACACATCTGACACCAACTACTTTGTCAAGATTTATTACTTCTAATATTTTCATACTGGTTTAATAAAGCAGTCTCGAGTTTCTCTTTTGTAATTGACAGTTCCTATATATATCTTCATTTATTTGAAACATGGCATGGTGTTGGGCCAGACTGCTACTGACTAGCTAGTAGCCTGTAGCCTGGAGATGAAGGTGGAGATCCTTCTAATGACATAAGTCAGTAAGTCAACAACATTCTGGTGATGCCTTTCGAGATAAGACAAGTTGAAGTAGTTGTTTTGGGATTACGTTATGTCAAGGGCTTGTAAAGAGATCAACTACCCCCAACTATTTGTAACAGTATAGCCCTCCTTAAGCAAGTAAAACAAAGCAAAAACAAGTTATGGAATATATTTGAAAGATAAGTTGTATTGTAAGAGTAGAGAGTTATTATTGGAGTTGAAATTTTAATGAAAATAAGTCACAAGAAATTTAGATATCGATTTACTATTATAGATATTTATTTTCATTTAATGTACTCTACATCTAATTAATGTCAAAATTTATATTACTAACGATGCATACGCACCAACTAAATAAACTAAACTTAAATTAAAACACAAATGTGAAAAGGAATGCTTAGACGAAAACCTGAAATATAGATTACAATATTAAATAAAAACAGTAAATTAAATATCAAAAACAGTGAGTGGGAATGAGTTTAGATATAAGAAATTAATTGTATTTCCAGTATATTAAATTCAACTAATAAGTATTCTGAAACATTAATAATACCTACTTTAATTAATAAAGTTAAATATATATTTACTAATATTCGTTTTATAAGATTGGATATCTTCATCTCTTTTAATACCCCTGCGTGATTTAGTAAAGACAGGTTAAAGATTATTAATTGAAAATGAAAAATAATAGAAGAATCATTAAATTTCATTTAAAAGGAAATTCACCAAATAATTTCTAACTAGCCACGTGCCACATTGACAATGACCAGTACTTTTATCTGTCTGTTTTTATGACGTCACCCCACTTTACCACCCCTGCCCTTAGCTACACGCCCTCTTAACTGCACCCACAAAGTTCTGACAGTGTAACTGATCATTGTAACACCCCAATTCATCGTTCTGCATCCCCTATTCCCGTATTTTGGTATTTTGTTTGCGCCTGTTTCGCTACAGTGACGACATATCCGTTATTTTGGACCACTGCGTTTTAGTTACATCGCATACTTTGGTTTGCCAGGATTTGTTCGGACTTATGTATCTCTATTGTCTGGGGATATTCCAAAGGTCTATTTGATAGTCGATGAAATGGATACCGAATTATATAAATATTTATTGGATAAGGCTTCGGTCTGACATCTATATCAATTGGGAACTGTACTGTATTCCGATAGGTTAATTCCCTTTGCGTTGTAGGACTATAAGGAAATATGTACAGCGAACCAAATGCTCTTTATACGTTGTGTAACCAATATATTACATCGTAAGTGTATTTAAATAAACCGAGTTAATTAAACGAATGACTTTTTCATTCACGAATTAATTTATTTTAATTAATTCTAAGGTCGTTTCTATATTTAAATTTATGAATATTCTTACTCCATTGACGTCTTTAAATAAATTAGAAATAGATGAATTAAATATGTGGCGAAATAAATTAGTTCCTGTAGATAATTTAAAAAAATTATTATATCTTATAATATATAGTACATTATTTTATGATTATTTTATGAATAAAACTCCTTTTTACTAATAAATCTTAAATTTTTTCTTCATCAAGAGAATGTGTTTCTATTTCTTTCTAAAATAGGAATGAAGTGGTAATATTTCTCGGGCAAGAATCATTGCCAAATTGACACAAGATAGAATCAAATCTGTGACAAATTCAGATTCTTTGGGAATGACTAGGTTCTTTCGAAGTAGCCTTTATTAAAATGCCATAGACTGTAAACAATGATTCATGTAAAACTATTGTCCTAAATTATCCAGATTTTTCATGAGGAAGAAGTTTGTTTTGAATATAGTCGAGCTTACCTTTCGGTAATATTCAGCTTGAAATGATTTAAAATGAGTGAGAAACTCTGAGAGTGATATATTTTCTTTCATATACAAGAGAAGCCTCTTTTACACAAGTAGTTAACAAAATGTACAATAACTTTCAATTAAATGAGATTTGAGAAGTTATATAGCTATATAGCTGAGAATATTTGCCAGCTCATTTCGAGAGATATCTGTAATCTAGGATTGGCAATATAAATGTCATAGTCATTGCTTATCTAAATGATTAACACCCAACCGACAAAAATATTGAATCTCAAAATCTGTTAACAAATAAACAGAGAAAAATAATACAAAAGCAAAGAAAAATATCCTGTATTTTTTAAAATTTCTTTGAGAAACATTTCAGCCGCGTAGTTTAAAAATTAACACCGTCATAAATATAAGAAAAAAACACCATGTTAAATTAATTGAAAGCTTTAAACAATAAAAAAGAAAACAGATTCTAAAAATACACGGGGATCTCTAGAAAAAGAGAAAAAGAAACCTTAAAAACGTTATAAAAAGAGAGCCCGAAATCGATATTTGTTATTTAAATATGTTGAAAAAGTAACATAAAAAAAAAATAAGGATTTTTATAGGAGTATACTGTGTTTATTAATTTAATTCTTGAATAAAAGATAAAGGAAACTGTGCTAATAAAATAGGTAATGCATCGACTGTATCTTTATGTTTTTTCTTCTTTAAGTTTACCTGTGAAAAAGGTAAAACACACATATACAATATGTTGATGAATGCATCTTGTGATTCCAGCTAGGTTCATATTTCATATCCCTGGGGATTGTACCAAAAATTACTGAAAAACTGAATGGGTTCCCGGGTTTTTAGGGTTATTTGGAAGCAGGCGTGTACAAACTGCAGCGAGCGGGCCAATTTGAGTTAACGAAATATATCAACAGTTTGATTAAGTTGTTTACTGTTCCTCTTTGAGTTCGTGCTCATTTAGCAATCATTTTGTCAGGAGCAGCTCAAAGGAAGAGCACCAGAATACCACCTAAGTTAAATATATAGGTTCAGAGCACAGCTTAGATGTTGATATGTTCTTCTGGTTACATTCAACAGTATAATACGTATTATGTTGTATCGAACCCATATTCAAAAAGGTAATAAACCCCTGTTTTAGGGGTGAATATAATAAAATTAATACTGGTATTATGATTCACCCCAATACAAAGTAAATTTATCATTTACACAATTTAAGTCCATTGATATTTAATTTATTAGCCTTTTCAAATGACTGTTTTTTTTTAGCATCAATTTATTTATCAATTTCAACACTTTATCATTCTATTATACAGAAAGTATTAATGGTTATAACTCTTATTTTTTATTTACTATTTGAGTATTGATGCGGTTACCCCTTTAACAAACTATAAAATATTACTTCCTTTAATAAGTTCGTGGAATGACATATAGATGGTGTCAGTATTGACAAATCCATATGATTTTTGGATAATACCAACCTTCAAACGATATGTGTCAAAATTTCATGACATTCGTACCATAATTTTACGAGTTGCAGTGGTTGCAGTGCAGCAAACCAAACTGAATTGCATGTGTTGATAAACATTGCTACCATTGCTACCATTGCTTTACTTGAACGGTATCCCATGAAAAAACTAATGCTTTACCAACAGACGAAATTCAAATTTTCTAATTGTTTTGAAAATTACACGAAGTAGCGTTATTAAAATCACAGTAATTCGTAAACCAATTTTCGGAATGTCATACAATTTTGACACATATCGTTTGAAGGTTGGTACTATCTAATAATCATATAAATTTGTCAATAGTGGTGCCATCTATATGTCATATTCGAACTTATTGAGTGATGTCCTGGAAGATTTTTATAAAATATTTTTAAATCGGATGCAACGCTGCAGTTTATATATAATCACTGTTAACTCAGAATATCAGACTGCTGTGTCCAGAGTTATATTTTTAGGTTTGAGTGTTATCAAAATTGATTTCATTATGTGTTCAACGTTATAAGATTTATGAAACTAGGTACTGTGCCAAATAATCACCAATTTAACAGAATTATCAATAAAACTTCCGCTCCAAAATAAAACGCATACACCTTTAGTACATAAGGCCCATTCCGCACTGCAGCACAATAAGCAGATGTTCCTAATTAACGCAGTAATTAAATGAATAATCTACTGTTTTTGTTAGCTAGCCCGACAGATAGCATTTACTTACATATTTAACGACTTTACCTGAAGACGACCACCTTGTTATCAATATACAAGGTTTTCCATTGTAACAAATCAGTAGAATCTAAAACTAAGTGCTCCATTTACACCTGGCTCAAGTTTCAAATTCACCGAAATCTTTAAAAAGACAGAAGTATGTATCCTACATGGTTGTACTCAATGGCAACTAAAATAATAAATATCCTTGGTCCTTGCTGGGGAACACAAACACTAATTCCTTGCTTAACATAACAATAGTCTTCTGTTACCTTTGCTTTATATTTTTTTACTTCTTTTTTGAATGCAGAAGCCTGTGAGAGGATTTATAAATATAATCTTTGTGTTTCTATATTTTACCTGAAATTTGTTTTAGATTTGGAATGTAGGAACTAGAAAAAAATTGCTTGTGTGTACACTCTGTAGAGTTAAATCTGAGAACTCATTTTTTGTGATTGAAATATTTTTTAAATCTAAAAGGATTTTTTAATGTTAACATTCTTATATTTTTTTATTAATTATAGACTCTGAAAATGCCGAAAGCGTTCTCTTTTAACAACATGCCGCTACATAAGTTGCATTCTTAATTGTATAAGTGTACTTAAATTAAGGTAAAATAGTTTTTGTACCTTTTACAAATTGCAATACTTATTAGTTTGAGTCTTAAGGTTTTTCTAGGTTAAAAGTATATTTCTTTTAGGTTATGTTATAATATTTGTTAGGTTTATTATTATTAACAGAAATATACAACAAAACGAGAGTAATAGTCTAGGCACAAAACTAAAAATTGAAAGTGAATGAGGTAAATTGGCAGAAAAGGTGGTAAACGACCTTTATGTGATTGATTTGTGTGAACTGAATCCGAATTCATTGTTTATCAGCTTCAATTTTGATGATTAAGGCGTCCATCTTCAAAAAATGGCAGCTAAAAAATGGCAGCTTTTTTTTGTAATATCTCCTGACCAGTAAGTCCTAAGATAAAAATAGTTATTATCAATCTGATAGAGCACTCATCAATTTCGTACAATTTCTATATACAACATTTTTTTGTATATATATATATATAATAAACTAGCTGTCCCGGCCACGCGTTGCTGTGCCTAACGTAGCGCCATCTATTGAATATTTACTCAATCTAGTCAACAGATTTCGATTTACTCAACAGAATATTTACTCAATCTAGTCAACAGATGTCGCCATCATCGTCGCCCGATATCATATGTCATATACAGATAATTAATAGACAAATAATTAGCAATAAGATAAATAAATTGAGATGTAAGCTATCCTATCTTTCAAGTTGAATCAAACTGGACACGGTGTACAAATTTGATTAAAATCGGTTAAGTAGTTTAGGAGTCCATCGCGGAGAGATGCAGTGACACGTAATTTATATATATTAAGAAGAAGATATCGAGCTGCATCAGTGTAAAGTAAAGCACTTCACTGATTATTAGTAATAATTCTAAACAATCAGTGAATACTGCGCTTACTATTTTGTCCATATTTCTTAAACCTATTGATTTAAACATATGTTATATCATTTAAAAGGATTTTTAACGTTCTACATCTTTTATTTGAATATTTTTTTACTAATTTAAATAGTTTACTTACAAATGTAAAGAACACTTTAGAAATTTTGTGTTGTAATGTGTTTTTCTTGTCTTGTTGCAGTGAGTCATTATCATCAATTTTATGAGTATTAAAATATCAGTTATTAGACCAATTTCTATGAGTTGGATTCGATCCCAGGCCTCCAATTTAGTACACGGGTATTCTTCAAGTGAACTACTTTTGTTGATAACTTAAACTCATTGATGACATGACTCGTTTGCCTAGGTCGTTTGTACGAAGGAAGTATTATCTATAGCATTCCTAACCCTATTCATTTGGTACAGACAGTATCGCTTGGTACTGCTTAGCTGTAATTTTGCAGATAAGTCAGAAAATATTATTTACGGCTTTTTCCGCCAATTTACCGCATCATGTGAATTAGAAACACACTGCTGGATAGTTGTGCCACAATATAAATAATAACGACAACTACGAAAAGGCTAAAGCACCACTAGTATTCACCATCTTTTAATGTCATTCTTGTAAAGATTGATGCACCTGTATAATACACTTAAAATATCTCCAGAACAGTTACTTGTATTGTTCAAATTTTTTAACATCCAAAAAGGCGATTTTGCGAACACAGCGGGTTGTTCCGGCCGGATATGGAGTATTTTTCACTAAATAGACTTTATGGTATCTGTAAAAACTAAAACTAGTCAAATAGAGTGTTTAATGAATGACTAAAGATGAATAAGAGAACAGCCTTCAGAAAAATGTGAAAGTTACGAAGCGAAGCATTGTTTGTAATTGAAAAAACACCTTCATTCAAGAAAATTTTATAACTCTGATTTTTACAAAACGATTCGAAAATTATTTCACAAAGAAGATCGCTTCACTAAGTTGAATAATGAATCATAAAAAACTGTTTTCTTTTCATTATTACCGTAAACCGCAAAAGAAACTAAGGGCCTAGTAAACGAATGCACATTTCAACGAATATGACCTTTATGGATATATGACATACGGAGTACTAGTTAAAAAAAGGTCAAGCATGTTGTAAATTTTATTGTACACATAGGAGAGTACCATAAGGCGGAACTTTGGAACATTATACCTTTAACAAGGTAATACAGTATGGTATATTGAAATCAGTTGCCCTAAAGTAGACTCGTTCCATATTGTTCCAATGGCATGTGCTAGCTGCATTGAAGTTGAACAGCTGTTCGCAAAGGAAATGCAGCGGTCAATTTATTTTAAGTAGTATGAAATAAAAATACAAACACTTTGGGTTATTATACCTGTTTGTTTTGTTGCATGCAATGCATTTATTCTTATAGATATATATCAGTATGTAGGCTTTTATTATGTGTTGCCAAAAAGAATATAAATCTTTTTGTGTGAAGCTAATTTATATTGCAGTGGAATGAAATTTAAGAACACATGCAGTCTTACTATACTATAGTTACATGCTCAGTTTTATGTAAAATAATGTTTACTTGGCGAAATATATAGTTATCGCATCTGAACCGTCACCTCGATAATATTTCAAAGCCTGAATAAATTAAACCATCATTATTTAAATCTACAACGAGTGCACCGCACAAATATAATCAGAAATATAACAACGTTTGTAGGTGTCATCTACACGTTCTTAGTGAAACCTTCTATTATTTTACGACATATTACAATCATAAACGTCTATTATTATTGTCATGGAAAATTACATAATTTATTTATTCATTTGTGTTAATTATAAGAAAATAAGAAGCAGAAATACCACAAGCTAAATCTAAGTTTCTTTTTCTACTTCACTGATTAGCAAACCACAAGCTAAACGTATTATTTCAAAGCTAATTTTCCACCTGCGATACGTTACTCTATTTTAAATAAAGTGAGATTCCAGAAGATACTTCTCTCGCCTATCCGAATATGAAGACTTAATAAACCAGGCAATATATTGACCTATACATGGAATTTAGGAACTGTAAATAGGAAGAAAAGAAGTGGAAAGTAGAAGGAAGAAGAAGGAGTGAAAGAAGTAGAAAAGAAAGACAAAATAATTCAAAGTATAAACTGTAGGACGGAAACAAGGAAACAAAATAGAAGAAACGAGTAAGAGATCGGGTCGAGTAGAACATAGGAGAGATCGGTAATAAATTATAATATTAGAATGTTAGAAGAAGTTCAATTTAAGCGAATAAGGAATTTAAATATGGATTAGAATACATGATTACTCCTGATGGTTTTACATAAATACAGGAATAGTTTTAAGTTGAATTTAATTGGACAATGAAATGTAATTATAAGAAGTACTCTTAATGTAAGAAGAATGTAAAGCCTAGCGGCATATACATTAAGTAAAGATATAACAACAAATCGTGAACTTAAATTGGAACACTAGTAAATGTTAATTGACCCAGTATGAAAATGAACCATGAAATTAGCCTGTGGTAAACTGGCATGTGTAAACCTTACACTACAAAAAACTTTTCAAATGAAACGTAGATAATAAAGCTTGAAATTAACTTATGCCAAACTAGCATGTGTGAAACTTACAAACATTTCTTTTAGAACAGAATATTTATAAAATGAACCATAGTTTGAGAACTGCGGATTATTATCGTTTGCTAGTCCGTTCTACTAGACATACTCGTCTAGCTCAGGCAGACTTCGCAGCACATAATCCCACGGCTTGTCGATGCAAACCAAGTTACTTCTGTTGTAAAATACGTCTGTTATAAAAGTTAAGACAATATGTAGTTTTCTTCAGAAAGTGAATGCATTTTGTAATAACAATAAATTGAATCGTGAAGGACTGACAGAGAATTCTTATAGAATTATACAATGTGAGTCACATGTGGCCATGATTACTAATTCAACTTCATGATGCTTCTTGTACGAGTAAAACAATAGAGAAGTGAAGAGATACTACATACTAGTAGTTCGTAGTAACGTTATGAATAATACTATGTATGATATGTATGAGAAGTTTATGCTAATTGAGGTGTCATACTGGAATTTACATATTAATTTTTGTTGGGTGACGTTTTGTTGCACGTAGACTTAGAGGTGGGTCTAATTGTCCAGTTAACTTAAATAGTGCAGCGTACGCAACGCCAACGCGTCAAAAATATCAGCTGGTGCTGGCCTCAAATTTTATCTGAAAGGATTTTATCGTGCCTATAAATATAACAGATATTTTGAGAGATAGCGAAAGTCAACATCAATTCAATTATCTTTTGTCTAAAAACATGCCAAGACCTCGAAAGAAACACCAGCATCTGGTATATAATTGTCTTTTTGGTCCTCTAAATAAGATACCGTTGTAAGCATAACTTTTTTCAGTGTTAAGCTAGGGTTGATTCTCAATTTCTTGATAATATATTAGAACTATTGATTTTATGACTAATACGGGTATATACTTATAGAAAGATAAGGCCATTGCGGTTGATACCTCAATCGCAACTGGCGCCAGATTCAAAATCAGTTGTTACTGGCATAGAGGATCTATGGTTCCATGGAAACCACTGCAGTTTTAGTCAGAGGAAGTACGAAATTCCACTAAAATCGAAAAATTACCTAATTTCCATTTGTTTCATCTTTGAATGAACGTCTTCTCTAAAAATACAATGCTGATATCCTTAAAGTCCTATTCCCACTAAGTTTTAGTGTTAATTTAAGGTTTTAACCTAATAAGTAAGTTTGAACTCATGAAATATAAAGAAATAAAATTAATTATATTAAATACAATAATTTATATTAAATAAAGATAGTAATTATTGCAAAATAATTGCAATGCATGACGCATGATTTCACAACTTCAAATTACATTTATGGTTAAAATCTCAAATTAAAACTTAAAACAGTGAGCAGAAATGAAAAATCTCAGATTGAATTCTTTGTAGAGCAAGTTTTTAATAATTTTTGTTCACAATTCTAATTTATCTAATCGCACCTGAGCAGCAGCTCTTTTAGCAAAATAATTAAAGCACATACATCCGCATAAAATCAGACACGTCAGCACGGTCGGCAAAAGCTCAGAAAACTGAGCATATACTGTAGAATACATACGAGTATATTTAGATATGCAAAAAGTGTGCACGCCTGCCCAAACCTTAACCCACTTAGATCACTCAAAATAGATTATATTGATATTAAAACTAAATTTAATAATTCATAATATGTATCACTTTTATTATAAAATATTTAGCTCATCAATCATAACCTCAAAATAATCTACTTTTTTATAGATTCATTTTATTAAACAAATTATCAAATAATGTTTCCATGTGTTATCGCAATGCCCTAGTGAAGCAATCTTGTGAAACATTATCTTAATCTAACGCCTGCAGCTAATCATCACAATAATTCCACTTGTTAACATGCCACGTCATAATAATTATTATGCATTATTTCCTCACTTTACTTTATAGTTATCTATTCCATTTCTAACGCACCGGCCTATGAGTACTTCGTGTAAATACGTTGGACGTCTTAATTTAAAATTATGTCACTCGAGATAACTAAAGTTGATTGACACTTTTAAATGTTAAATAACAATTAAAAGTTTCACACATATTTGAATGTGTAACAAACAACTACATGTACAAACTCGCGTGTGCATGTGTGTGTTTTTGTGTGTGACGTACGGCAAGAAATAAACTTCATTCATGTATTCATTTTATTTATTTTAGTGGTTTATATAGAGAAAGTTGTTGCTAAACGGGTGTTTGTGAAATAACCCATTAAATTAAAATATTTTTTTTATTATGTAAGTGAAATTATTTTTAACTTATCTGCGATCAATTTTGACGAGCGTTATGTTAGAATTTCGCCTAATTATGACCATTATGTCCAGAATTAGCTTAAATTGGAAAAGACTCTTTATTATTGTTTTCGATAAAATTAGTTGTTATTACCAGTTTGGGTTTCAAACAGAATTAATCCGTTCGCTTTTGTTCAGATCAAAAATAAATTTCCCGTTTCTGCTCTTTTTATTCCTCCGCGTACTGCAATGAATAACCGGTTAAAACTTGCAACATTTACATATGTTATTACCCAAAAAATTCCAAACAAAACAAAAGTGTGAACCTTATACCCAGTCTTAAACCATGTCTTAATTTCTATAAAACTTGACTATATAATGATAAAGTTCTTTACCAGAACCTCTAATGTCAATTATTTGTTAAAAACTCCTTATATTTTAAGAGATATCAACAATTAAAAAAGTCATTTTTTCAGTTTAATTATTAGAAGGATTCAACATTATAAAAAATTCCAATACATGTTACGTCACATGTAGTAAATCTGCCATCTATTTTATACATTCTAATTTTTACATATGAACCCATAAAGTATTATATATCAAATCTTGCCATTAAGGAAAAATAATCTCGATTATTTATCACTACTTATTTCTTGTAACATATGCGGCAAATCTGAAATTAAAATTTGATATAGCAATAACTTGGTAAACATTTGGATATTTAAATATAAAAAAATAAAAACGCCAATATATACATACAAGTATATTTACATTTATTTCCATCAAAAAATAAAAAATGAGTTCACAAACCTATACCGTTATCGAAAGAAATTATTATTCCTGTTTACAGTTACGCCCTATCTGAAATTTCGTTTAATAAAGTTATTTAGAAGACGTACCACGTTGAATTAAATCGAGACACTATTTTTTAAGGACCCTTCGAAACCGAGTCCCCTAAGTCAGACTATGGCTTAACTAGTTTATCCGTAAATCCGGATTCGACTTTAGCATAGATTGTTTGTTTAGTGGATTAGCTAGCAAACGTGACTTTGAAACCCTTAAATGCCCTTAAATGTATAGCTATGTCTCATTTATCATATTTATTAGACAACATTACACAGAACGTAATGACGCTCAGTATTTTTGGTGCATTAATTTGAATAATGTTGTTCATAACTCATGCAAATTTTTGAACAACCGCTGATAATTAATACCGGACCACAGTGTGTGTTTGTTCACATTTTCGACATGCAAATTAGTCTTATGTGGTAATATTTGTTATGAATAACAGTTTAAATAATCGAATACGAAAGTGAAATCTAATGCCAGAGAAAGAGTCGACGCCTAAAGACCAACAAGATGTCAAGATAAAGTCAGATCTCTTGGCTGTTGTTTATTTTATGATATTTATCCACTAATTTAAATTCCTTATGTTAATTTAAATGTTTCGTTTCAGTTTCATTTCATTTTTTTAAACAAATAACTTCAAGTGTTTTTAGTCATGTTAAGAATATAAATAATCTTTATTTATTACGTTACGAATTGACGCTGTTTAAAAGTTTGAGATATTGTTTACATTTTTATTACATTTACAATTAGATGTAAAACACTTGACAAATTCAAGTCCATCTGTTTCTATAATGATAAAAGATACCATGCTGATTTTCTGTTAGAGTAATAATATCTTAAGCCGCGTATCTACCAAAAAATCTTTTTCCGCTGTTACTATGCGTCACACATCCAGTTCATTACGAAGACATCTCCAAATATTAAGTTTTGGGACAACGACAGAAACAATATTCGAGTTTCAAGCATTATAATTTTATTTGAGCACATATAAGGGTTATCTGAGTATTAAATCAGATAAAATACACATTTCTACGATGTCTTGCTAATAAACGATCGATACAGCTTGTCCACATCAAATTCAATAACATTTGAGACGTCTAGATGCAAAGGGATGTAACTGACAAAAGTAAAATTCTTCAGAAAATGAGTGTAAAGTTAAGATCGTATAGGCGTTTTAGTTCAGTAGGTTTTAGAATTCACGCTATATAGTAAAATCTGTCCAAATTATATATATATATATATATATATATATATACATATCCCTGTGCCACTAAATAATTTAGTACATCTTCTATCTTTTGCGTTGGTTATCTCAAATTTAACATTTAATCGCACCTAGGTTATCCATAACTAGTCCATACGACTGACTTATGTCATAGCTAATAATACCCGAACGGTAGCTATTTAATCAGACTCGTGACGTGTCATACCTTGGCATGTTGTATGACTTACGTTAGACAAATCGCAATTTACATTTCATTATCTGATTGCATTTAACAAAACATAGACAAATATAGTTATGCAAATCGTTAAAATGATTACATCGACTAGAATATCACAGTGTTGGCATAAAGGTACTTGTACTTGAGAAAAATGATCTCATCTAGTTGTAATGGGTGAGTGGTGGGGTGAAGTGAAGTACAGAGGAGATGTGCTCTTTCGTTAAATAGTTCAAGTCCACGGCATAGCTCCACAATCTCTTAACTTATAGATTGTATATTGTTCAACGCATATTACATGGATTCATAACCAAACATTTATAATATAATAATAAATATAAGACGGCTGAAAGTGTTACGTAACTTTAAAGCAGCGTTTAGAATGCCAGGTTTAATTTATCTGCTTCAATTATTATAGTTATAGTTCGTATGAAACTCTTGTTGTGATTGCGTTTGTAAGGAGATATGACAAGATAATCTCTCTTTTTGTTTAATTTCTTTGAAATATTGCCAAACCCTTATAATAAAATCATTAACTATATTTTTTTCTATTGTTTGAAATGAAGTTTCCTTTAAAAAGACGAACAACACGACTTATCTTAACTGACAGCAGTAATGTTTCGTTCATTGTATTTATATAACGTTTTTACCGTACAGGTATTACATTCTTCTACATTTAATTCTACAAATTACATTACCTTTATTACTTAAATTTAATTAACATAAACTAAATTTAAAATAATATAATATTCCAAAAATGTTTTTTCTTCTTCTCGTCGCTCTTCTCTTTGTCGACCATTGTACTATTCTACATCTACCAGTTCAACTCTATGGCTTACTCCCTCCTTCTTCTTTGTACCTTTGCCATCCACCTCCTTCCTTTCTTATTTCCTCTCAGCCACTTCTCTATTCTCTTTTTACTGACAACCTTAATTTCTCTATTGTTCCCGACCATACCGCTCTTTATTTTCTTATACTGCTCTACTCTTTCTTCTCTGTGCTTTCGCTATCTACCTCTCTCGTCCAGATTGCCTTCTCTTCTCTTATACTCCTTCTTCTCTGTACTTTCGTTATTAATGTCTTCATTTCATTGCCTCCTCTCACCATCTCCTTCATCTTCTTTTCACTGTTTATTTTACATTGGTTTTCTCCCTAAACTTTAAGTGAAACAGACAGACTATTTCATTTGTTCATTTGACTTTTTATAAGAGTAAAATAAACTGCTATAATTCAAATTACGAGAGTCAGGCGGCGACTCATACTTAAAACAAGTTGTGGGGTATAAACTGCCGATATAACTAAAAAGCACTGACTCACTTATTTTTCTATAATGTATATAGAAACAAATAAGATAAAATTCATTATCGTATTATAGATTTATATCGCTCTTATAACCTCTTTTTAGTATAAGCCGCCGCCGAACTATCGTGATTTGGATTATACCAACCTATTTTTCTCACTTTTATTTAGCAGTTATACCTGTCATATGATAAATTATCTAATTGGTGGAAAAATTAGACAAACAATTTAATTATTGTTTATCTTTCTTTTAGTGAAAGTTTCCGCTAAAATTTTCCACAAAACGTTTTGCAATGCATTTTGAATGAAACGTATGATACGTGTGCAACATGTACAGTGTTGGTATTTGTTATCATAGTTAACTCTACTCTATATTCAGAGCAGTGTGCAAACTATCGGCCATTCTATCTATTCTCTCTGTATATTATTTCACAGTTATAAGCACCAATAAGTCATCTGACGTAATACAGTTATCTGATGACATCATCCATTCTATTCTAGTATTTTTATTGATACATATACGTTAGAGTATGCTTTAGTAAAATAGAACATTCGAGAACCTCCGTGGTAAAATCATTGCTATTAAAAGCTCTAGAGAAATATACAAAGCTTTGTTGAGTTTGAGTAATGGGAACAGGATGAAAGTTCGTGCCATACTTTCATGGTGTTGGGAAAGAATAATGTTTTGTGTTTGTTAGGATTACTCAACTAATCTATCTACATTATACTTTGGTCTTACAAATTGTTTTTCTTTTGTAAAAACCATATTTCGCAGAAATGTTATTTTCCTGAAGACGTGAAATGTATTAAAATGTTTGTAAATATTGAAACATTTTATTGAATTAGCCAATGCTAAAAGCTTCTTATGAATTTGTTAGTGTAATTAAATTAGAGTCAAAAGGTTTTTTTAATGAATGTTAAATGTGTATACCCGCTTTTTTAATTTACATGAATAAATAATAAACAGGCTCTAAATCTCAAGAATAATGAAGCAAAAAAAGGATGAAAATATTGGCTTTATTACTTGCTAGTCTATAAAGTGTCATGGTTTTCTAGATATGGTTGCTTGATTAAATTTAAAGGTGTTTTAGCACTAATTTCTTTTTTCATACCACACATTAACTAAATATGTCTGTTACTGTTATACACAGTAAAAATTACTATATAGCATAGTACCTAAGCGCTATAATGACTTCTTTTAATAACAACTTATAGATTCTGTATTAATATATTGTTTTCTTTTTATTCTAGGTAAGTGTCAACATTTGATTTTTAGTAAACTAATAAGCCTTGTTAATGGGTAAGTAATTAGACCAATAATTACCAAATTACACTATTTAAAGCATCGATTACAATTGATAAAATTAATGAAGATTACAAACATGCAAGGAAATTGAGTATTGACTTGCGATCAATGCCGAATTAAAATATTGGAGGCTCCTGTGTTTGTATCCTGTCTAGTTACCTTTAATTCTTTCTACTTCTCTTTTTCTTTTGCTTTCATACGAAATATAACTGTATCTAAATATAATTGACCTTTTTTGACTGGATACAGTTTCCCTCAAAAGCTAAAACAAAAAAGCTCATTCAAGGGGCTCAAGCAACTTGTGCTTGATCTGACACTAGTACAGAAATTCATTTATAATCCCTTCCTCTTAAAATATAATTTCTTTTACTAATTCATTTTATCATAAATTCATAAAAAAAATATCTAATTATTAAAGTAATTTCATATATGTGAACACAACTCAAGTTGACGATATTTAAGATGATTGAAACCTATAAAAACTAATGCGAAAAATAAACAATCTGAAACTGCAAGAAAAAGAAAAACACAATCAATATCAAGGCAATAAAAGTAGTGGATTCAATTCCACGCGTTATTACACTGCAGAAGTCTTTCATAACTTTTTACTATCCATGTTGATAGTACGTAGTTTTAATTAATAGGCAGTGCCGCTTTTAGTAAATACCTTTGTTTTCCATTTCGAAGTTTCTTGGAGATTTTTTGTGAATAAGTCAGGAATTATTCGGTTGTTCTCTACGGCTCTCCTATACGTTATGCAAGAACTTGAAGTATTTTAATTATAAATTCCTTCGCATAAATAACAATATCATTGGCAGTTTCATGCTCTGCTTATCACTTAATATTAAATTCATTCATAACTTCAATATATGTATGTTGCAATTCCCAAGATGTATCGATGTTAGACAATGGACCAATGTTACACATAATTTAATAGCAGCTATGTAGACATGTACGACCTTGAGTAGTATTCGGGGCACATAATTGGGTTATAATTATATTAACATGATCAGAACCAGGCATTTGATGTATAGTAATTTGTTTGTTTTTCAACAGCTTGACTAGGATCGGCTGGTTAATTTAATCACGCGATGTTTGAAAATCAATGTCGATCTCTTTAATATTCATTAATTTTATGTGTGATTTATTATACGTAGTTATTTTATTTCTATTTTTAAAGATATTAATCAAATATCCAACCCTTTAGGAAAATTAATCTAAGAACCTTATTTTATAACATTTCTCGGACGTCATGCCTTATTCATTAGACTAGATACGAGTATCCATTTGTTTGTTATTATTGCTAAATAAAAGTTTAATCTGAAGTTGCATTTCACTAAACTCTTATGTGCTAATATTAACAAATAAATGAATATCACATTAGTCCAATTTATGACGTCTGACGTCAGAAAAATGTTGCAAAATAAGGCGCTTAGTTAGCGCTGCTATCTTTCTAGAACAGACTATTTACGACGCCGACTATTTGACTAGGATGACCTTTAGAAAGTCAGAGGTCGCAAGTAGTTTATTCTATTGTGTAAACATCCTAAGAAATGTATTTTGTTTGTAAAAGAAGATATTCTATGTATCTTGCAGGAAGACTAGATGCACACTAAGTCAACCTGCTTTTACACTTGTCCATAAGAACAACAGTTAGGTTTAAGTAAGTTAGTGCTGACTTGTAAAATGGTGTTTTCTTTAGTTCTCACACACCTTACAATCCTACCGACTACGCCACTGTTAGGTTTTACAATAATTTTCAGACAAAATTGTTAAAGTTGCCTCTATTCAGTACCGTTGTTTCACAAAACGTTGTATATTTGGTAACATTGTTAACGTAAAAGGTAACTTTAGTTATTTTAGATAGTGTTTAGCGGAAGATACATGTCCATTATACACTAAGCATATTCAGGGACGAAGTATTTTTCATTTACGCTTACACAATTATTATTTATACAATCTGTAACCTTGAAGGTTTGGTTTATTTAAATGTTTATAAAAATACTAAATAGGTTAATAATAAATAGATCAATAAGTTAAATATTTACTTTAAATACCTACGATTAAATTATATAAAATCAAGTGGTTGTACGAAATAGATTTCAACAGATCTGGGATTTAGAATTATTATAAAATAGATTTAGAAATGATGAAGTAATGTATAATAAATGTATTTTAAAAAGTTCATGCTTTACAAAATCAAAATATAAAAAACAACGAGCAAAATAATGTCTAGTAAAAAAAAATATATATAGCAAAATTTTCTAATTTATTATCATTAAATTCGGTATACATTTGTTAATATATTTAAGTATAAACTTATTAAAGAAATGGCGAAACATAAGTTGCTACGTGGAACACGTTTGCACGGGAGGCTTTGCAAAAGAATTTGTTGTAAACAAATGAAATGGAAATTTATGTTGAAAATAATTGACTATTGTTTAAAAAAAAGTAGCAATATCTAGTGAGTTTAACTACATTACAAAATGTGTAAACATAATCCAAAACGGTTACAAACATTATGACATCTTATTGTTTATTTCAGAATTGAATGTTTGAAATGTGTACGTAACAAAACTTCAATCATTTGCGTGCAGCATTTTATGAATAAAATTAAACTTCATCAATAAATCACATTAGCAGTCTTTATTCACATCAATGATCAAATATTTAGACTTAGCTTTATAATTCCATCGCAATAAACGTAAATCAAATCTATTTTTAACTTAGTTCCGCATTTTCTGGATTTGTTTCACATTTACAAATGTATAGCGCAAACATTAAAACACAACAGATTTTTAGGTTAGGATAATAATGAATAAATTTTTTGAAACAGATTTCTGTTTATTTGCTCAGGTTAATGGTAAAACAGGGATCGACTGATAGTAAACAACTGTTCGAAAAATTATGTAAACAATTTGTATTCTTTTTTAATGTATTTATTTTATTTTTTGTGCAATAATTTTATATATTTAAATTCTGGCAAAATCTCAAAACTTTGTAGACATCATGAGTTACAGAAATAGATTTTGTATATATGATACATGAAGTCAGACAATGAAGTATCGAGTTAGCATGTAGAGTTGTAGAAGAATAATATAAAAAATCCAAAAAATACTTACTGGAAAATTACATATTTTTTTTGTTAGTTATGAGTTCAATTTTCTAAGTCGGATTCTATTAAATATAATAGGTTTACATCTTCCTTTTTTACTTACAAAAATGGTTAAAAAAAAGCAACAAGAATGCAATATGTTTTTAAATAAAAAAGGCCATAAGAATGAACACTTGCTTTGGTTTATTACTTATAATCCCTAAAGTAAAGGAAACAAACCTTCAAAGATTAAATTTTATTTAGTTTTTACTTCAATAAAAATAAGCCCATACACTCGTACGGATATCAGCTTTAAAAGAATAAACATATGTAGGTCAAATATAATTTATTCCTGCAACAAATTATTCATTTTTTAATTAAAACGAACTATGCAAATGCATTTCAATATGGAAATGAATTAAATTTACGACGAGTGCAACTTATATTATCACGTTCATTAATTATTATTCTAAACACAATAATTCATAATATTATTATTGTTCTCGTACCAGGAAAAAGTAATAAACATTTGAACATGCAGTTCCTGATTCCTTATTTCTGATTACGACGGGCAGACAGGCAGACTGGTAGAGTTAGTTCTCCAAGTCCATAACAGACAAATAGTTCATTCAGGGAAAGGAGCATTATTTACCGTGTACATTTGTACGGTATTCTATCTATTAGTTATAGAATTATTCGCTTATATAGTGTGCACTGTGCAATGTTTAAAGCCAATTTGTTGTGCTTCCTGGTATTTTTCTAAACTCAATGTATAATTGCACTATCTCGATGCCACTATACCGGCTTAAATTATGTAATTATAAACCCGTAAAACACTCATAAACTACGTCCTTTGCCTATGACCTTTATAAATTACCATAAGTACTTTACTAGGTCAAACTGTTATTACGTATAACATTATTTTAACATTAAATAACACAGCAATTAAGTGGAATATACTCGATTAATGATGTACATCTGGGTCATAATGGCAATGCATTTCTTAGTGCCCCCCTCTTTCTCCCTGGAGCACATCGCTGCACGTCCCTGGGGTCATCAACTGTTTCAAATAGTCCTACCACACTGAACTAGATCTCGAGAAAAAGGAAACGCATTGTACGTGACGCATCTTCATGTGACGGGGTGGAAAACAACTCCCCTTTTGAACTTGCATAGTATATACTGTTGAGTGGGTTTGGGGGAGGTTGGGAGGTCATATGGAATGGGGAGCGACAACACGGCGACGCTGTACATATCACAAAGCTCTAAATAACAAAGAAGGGTGGGAAAGAACTGAATGACAAGGGATGTAGTATAAGTGCGAAAGAGATAGACAATATGTTCATATTTAATATTTAATGTAATCTACTACTTGAGAGGAATTTTAGAAAATATAGTGTAGTTTGATAAGGCTTAAAAAGAGTAGCTTAAACGTTCCACTCAGGTATTTAGATAATGTGTTTAGAGAGATGTAATATAATAACTACGGACTGGATTTATATGAAATAAAAATCCTTAAATATGTATATACAATATTATGAACTTATTTTTGAGAAATTTGCAAATATACAAGTAAACTTGAATTGTTAATACTAAAAACATAACACATTCATTAACATATGCAACAAAACACAGATATAAATATGCAACTATGCAAAATTGCACTTTTGTTTTATCCTGCTAGATATGTGTAAGTTTATTTTCGTACAAACGTAACATTTATGTAGCAGATATGTTTAGAATAGTAAAACGTGTTTTTAAATGTAAAACTGTTAAAGTAGGTGTTCTTTATATTTTGCAATCTAATGTTATGATTGTCAGTGATCTAAGCATGCAATACGATTGTAAATAGAATTGTACATAGAATTCAGTTGTGTGGAACATATAAAAGTTGTTCTGATAAATATCCAAGCTTCAAATTAAACTCACAATAGGTCATGGGCCCAGTTTCTCGCAAAGAAAAGTGACATTTGTAAAGTGATAAAAAGGAAAATAGGGATTTTAGTAGAAATTTGAAGCCGTTAGCAACAGAAGAAGATTATCCCACATGGAAAAGGAAAATGTGGGTTCTACTAGATTATGACGAAGTGGCAATCGGCGTCATAGATGGTAAGCTAAAGAAGCCAGAATCTATAAAGGACGATGCCACAGAAACTGAAAGAAGGAGACACAATAAAAATTACTTTTAAGAACACTTATAACAACCAACCTACAATATACATTTTCAGAATCGTACCAAGTGCAGGGCGTGATTCAATTAAGACTATATGTTGTTAAAATCGCATGACAATTTAAACAAAGGTGATATCAGATTGGCTGCAAGACAATTACGATTAGATGCAAGTAATTCGCGTAAGATCTACAAAAAAGGTAATTTCTAATAAAACACCCCAAACTCAATTACATACAAATGATACAATTTATTTTATGTAGGAGCTAAGAAATCCTCCATTAGTCTCACTACGCCATTGTACGTATGTCATATCTTATAAGAAAAGAAATACGTTTAAGTGAAAGACAGATGTCGTTACTTGTCAAAATGATTGTAATTAGTATAATCATTTCCACTTAATTAGAATAATAAGCTATAGGTTTGACAAATTAATATAATACAGAATATACACCGTAAATAACAAATATTAACAGTGTATTTTCAAAATATTTTAAGAACAGTCTTATTCTCGTATCGTATCTCGTTGCTTCATTTTCTTTTGATGTATCCTTTGATAAATGTAGATGGACCAGGAGCCTGTTGCTCTGCCTCGGCTTGTGTTGTGTGAGATACCACTATGATCCTATATCTAAATATAACATGTCAGAAGATTTTTAGAGTGTGGGTGTTTCTTGTATACAAATTATGAGACTTAAGTTATTACCGGTGTGGTGCTTTTAGAGATGAATTCATAAAACATAATGGTGGTATTATAAATACTAAGGGCGTAGGGATATAGTATTACCATCGGTATAGCTACCACTCGAAAGAGTTTCTACACTAATTTGTATACTAGAGCCTTTATTTCACATTGTCTAATATTTCTCAAGTAATTGAAAACTGTTCTTCTTTTTCATTAAAATATATGGAATTTGGATGGTAAATAAATCAAAATATAATTTTAAAACAAACTATTATCAAATTTCAACTCTGATATTCCTTAAAAAACAAATTCCATAAAATTTATAGAAGGTCTAATATTTAGGTTAGATAAAAAATAATCCAACGTTATTTCAAACATTTTCTTCACCAAATAAATCATTTGGGGCTTTATTTCATCTTTATCTTTTACCTTTCGTAAGAACAATTCCCTTAATCTTAAGGAATGTATCTCATATCAAGGAAAACAATATGTAAGATCAACTGGTATTCCTGCAAGCCCTAGCGGCTGTGTTGCAAACTAATGTGTGCTGTACATAGTTGAATAAGACACTCACGCATTCCATAACTATTTCTTAACACTTATACTTATCTAGTAATAATGTTAGGTTATGAATTCGAAGAGACATACATATATCTTATAACAAAAGTTTTTTTACTATCAAGGTTTATTGTGCAGCTGTGGTGGTCTGAGATCTGTGCACTGTAATGCAATGCAGCACCATCGTTTGACAGACGCTGTACTTATCATGTGTTGTAACTTATAATTATTACATAATGGTTGAATAATTATATCTACAATAACTGTTCATAAATGCATGCAATATTCATATTTATATATCAATATCTTGCCTTTATTTTTAATTAATGTTAGTTTTAAGATTTCTATGTTTTAATTCATTTATATTTTATGCCTATTTGTTTTTATACACACATATATACTTCTCGCTTTGGGCAAACGATACTATTTCTTATGTAAACATCCTTTGTTTATATGAGTCACCTCTCTAGGGTTCCACACTACGTAAATGTTCCCGATTCTTTCTTATTAACTCAAACCTGGAACGTAACGCACGCTTTAACCTATTAGTGCATATACAAAAAATAATAATTACACATATTATTATACATAACTAAAACCGCGAGTTACATTTACTTAGTGTCGTAACTAGTATTTTAATCAATTTAAATATCTAATCAATTTATATGTAATTCAATAGTGTAGTTTTAAAATAAATGTAATCTAAAAAAGTTCTGATGTTTTGCTGTGTCTTTTGATATAAATAAAAAATTGTTATTAATTAGTTAATAACAAAAAGGTCCTTCATAACAAATTGTGCGCACCCTAAGCTATTGAAAGGAACTGAGCGACATTTGCCGTTCGAGAACTTGGAAACCGCTACCAGATCGCAGATAAGCCCACAGCCTGCTTATAGATCTACAAAGGTCCAAACTCCCCAAACATTTTGGTCCTTCTTCGAACCGGATATTCATCAGCAAGGTGAACATACCAGCAAAAAACCTCATTTTTGCGCCCAATTTTCATCAAAAACTACGCAGCAAGTTGCAGCCATTTTGGGATCAGCTTCGAACAAAGAACTTCACACGCCAGTGGTGGTCAAGGTATTCCTGAACATTATTCTTATAATTTCCACCTATCCTTAATATTATCTCTATTTTGGGTTTTTCATTTACATTTTATTTTTATACACTTTTACATATATTACGTTTTAGTTGTTAATGCATTATTTCAAGGTGTTTGGCCATCAATGAATATTTTTAACATTCATTACGTCATTCATGCGTCTCACATAATTTATTATTGTTTATGTGAGTTCCGTTGAATTTGATAAGCCGTTCGCTCGTATATTCCAGTCATTTAACGTCACTACTAGACTATGACTGTTCTGTTTAAGAGCAACGTATTTCGTGTTATTTGGACACATCCTCTTGCCTCGTTTAATCTAGTCATTTAACGCCTTACTAGGCTATGACTATTTTTTAGAGCTCGTATTTCGTGTTATTTGGACACAACTTTTGCCGTTTATACTTCAGTCATTTAACGTTCTACTACTGGACTATGACTGCGTAGGGCATATACACTCAAACATTTGTGTTATTGAACACAGGGTTCGTATTACGTCTGTTACGTAATAGCCCAAAACTAATATTATTTCGAACAATAATATATACATTAAATCATTTTTAAATATACATTTAAACAAAGTTCGTAAAAATTATTTAAAGCTCCATTCACAATGTCGTTAAAAACTTCAAATACAAAAAGACATCGTATTAAATTAACATTAATACAATGCAGCCAGGCAAATAAAAATATTGATATAGCAGATTCATCCACGTACGATGTGGAAGAAATAAAAATTTGTTATAAACAATGGCAACCACAAATTTCTTCTATTGATAAAATTCACGCTCAAATGAGAGAATTGACAGAAGATGAAATCGAATTAGATGAACATAATTGTGATTCTAACTTTACACACAACTCTAGACTTCATAAATCTCTTTTCGTTTCACAACGCGACAAATGCCTGCTTTGCAATAAAAATCACATTATTGGACATTGTAATAATTTTTTAAAACTTAACGTAAGGACTCGAATCGACGAGATCCGAAAAAGACAGCTGTGCCTAAATTGCTTACGCAAAGGTCACACTACTAACAGCTGTAATTCAAAATACAGTTGCAATACTTGCAAAAAGAAACACCAGTCATTGCATTTTTAATTACGACTCATAGATCGTAAAAATTCGGTGTCTTGCAGTGTTGTTATACATTTTAAATCGTTTTAATTACGACTCGTAGTTCGTAGGAATTCTATGTTTTTACACTGATTGTGAAACATTTTAAAGCGTTTTGAATACGACTCATAGATCGTAGGAATTCTGTATTTTACACCGATTGTAAAACATTCTAAAAACGTTTTGATTGCGACTCATAGATCGTAAGAATTCTGTATTTTACACTTATTGTAAAATATTTTAAAACTTTTTGGGTAAAAACCGCTTTACCATACAACACATTTAAACACTGCATAGCAACAAAAAACACCATTCATTGCTACATATTGAAACAGAAGATTCGGATACTTCTGTTCCTACAGCTAGCACTTCTAACACCTTTACTGCGCATGTCAATTGGACAATCAAGTAATGCTTTCAGCCGCTTTGGTAAGCATTCTTGATAAAGACGGTAAGCTCGATTATCGCTCGCGCACTTCTTGACAATCGTAGTCAAACTAGTTTCATTACCAATCGTTTAATTAGCAAATTAAATATTCCTACCAAACAATCGCACGTGGTAATTTCGGGAATCGGTAATTCGGAAACTAAAATAAATAAGCAGGTAAAAATCGCTTTACATTCTGCAAATACAAATTACAAAACATTTGTAAACTGTCTCCTAATAGACAAAATAACTGATAATATTCCACACACTACCTTGGATATTAACAATCTAGCAATACCCTCTAATATAAAACTAGCGGATCCTAGTTTTAATAAACCACAATCGGTGGATTTATTATTGGGTGCCGATATATTTTGGAAACTCCTACGTGTTGGCAATACAAAGCTTGTTTAATAATCGATTAAATTTGCAACGTACCTCCTTGGGTTGGATAGTTACCAACTATAAAGTTAATACTAACAACAATGATGCTCATTGTTACCACGCATCTTTACAAACTCAAATGCCCAAGTTTCGGGAAATTGAGTCTGTTAAGGAATGTAGCTCTTTAACGATAGAGGAACAGGCGTGTCAAGAACATTTCAATAAAACTACCACTCGCGATTCCGATGGTAGATTTGTAGTAACTTTACCTCTAAAATTGCCTGCATCAATGCTAGGAGATTCCAAGACGGCCACTACTAAACGCTTTCTGTCACTTGAAAGAAAGTGTGCTAATAACGAGCAATATAAATCAATTATATTGTCGAATCATTCCATAACCAAATCAAATCCTATATTTGATACATTTTCAAGCTTAAGAACTCTCAATAGAGTCACCGCGTATTGCCTACGTTTTATACACAACTGTAGAAACAAACAAAATAAGGCAAACGGCATTTTAACGGTTACAGAATTACAAGATTCAATGCAACTTCTTGTGAAGTTAGCACAAAAAGAACATTTTGCGTCTGAATTAAAAGCTCTAAAGTGTAACGCACCTTTAGCAAACAAAAGCACATTGCTCTGTCTCAATCCCTTTCTCGACGATAACGACATCATTAGAGTAGGTGGCAGACTAAAATATTCAAATTTCGAATTTCACAGACGGCATCCTATTGTTTTACACAACAAACACAAATTAACAACGCTGATAATGGAGAAGGAACACCTGAGATTATTTCATCCAGGCCCTCAAAAATTATTATTCAGCATAAGGGACCAATATTGGCCCATTAAAGGCATTTCGTTAGCAAAAAACATCGTACATCGCTGTGTGACATGTTTCAGACAAAAACCGCGTTTTCCATCACCAAAAATGGGTTCTCTTCCATTTGCAAGAGTTTCTTTGGATTTTCCGTTCAAAGACACCGGCGTCGATTATGCTGGCCCTATCATGGTCAGAAACAAATATGGCCGAGGTAGTAAACTATTAAAATCTTACATTTGCTTATTTATCTGCTTCGCAACAAAGGCTATACATTTAGAATTGGTTACTGAACTTACGACTCAGTGCTTCTTAGCTGCTCTGAATCGATTCATATCGCGCAGAGGCAAACCTAATATTATTTATTCTGATAACGGCACAAACTTTGTTGGCGCCAGCCGGGCCTTAGGTAAATTTTTATCGGATGGAAATAATGCAAAAACAATTGAAACTGTGGCTTCTGATTTAACCATTACATGGAAGTTCATTCCACCATACTCGCCTAGTTGGGGAGGTTTGTGGGAGAGTAACATCAAGTCCACAAAAGCACATCTTAAACGTGTTATACAAAATAATCACTTTACTTTCGAAGACACTTACACATTGCTAACCCAAATAGAGGCAATACTCAATTCTCGCCCTCTTTACCCCGCCTCCAATGATCCTAACGACCTAGTTCCCATCACACCTGGACACCTGCTAATAGGACGGCAGCTTACTAGCATCGCTCCTGCAGAGGACGCTCCAATCAATCTTAGCAGAATGCAGCGCTTCACACAACTTCAGGACTGCATTCAAAACTTCTGGAAACGCTGGTCGAATGATTATCTTGGACACTGCAATCAACTTTCCAAATGGAAAACTTCTACAGGTGTTGTACCGCAGCCCGGAAGTTTGGTTTTAATCAAAGAACCTAATCTACCTCCATCACACTGGATGTTGGGTCGTATTGTGAAAGTGAGTGTCAGTGATGATTTAACGGCTCGTCTAGCCACTATAAAAACAATGAAAGGCGAATTAAAACGTCTAGTGCGACATCTTGCTCCACTACCAATCGAACATTAATTGAAACTTTGATAACATATCCCAATTTCAACGCCCGGGAGAATGTTCATAAATGCATGCAATATTCATATTTATATATCAATATCTTGCCTTTATTTTTAATTAATGTTAGTTTTAAGATTTCTATGTTTTAATTCATTTATATTTTATGCCTATTTGTTTTTATACACACATATATACTTCTCGCTTTGGGCAAACGATACTATTTCTTATGTAAACATCCTTTGTTTATATGAGTCACCTCTCTAGGGTTCCACACTACGTAAATGTTCCCGATTCTTTCTTATTAACTCAAACCTGGAACGTAACGCACGCTTTAACCTATTAGTGCATATACAAAAAATAATAATTACACATATTATTATACATAACTAAAACCGCGAGTTACATTTACTTAGTGTCGTAACTAGTATTTTAATCAATTTAAATATCTAATCAATTTATATGTAATTCAATAGTGTAGTTTTAAAATAAATGTAATCTAAAAAAGTTCTGATGTTTTGCTGTGTCTTTTGATATAAATAAAAAATTGTTATTAATTAGTTAATAACAAAAAGGTCCTTCATAACAAATTGTGCGCACCCTAAGCTATTGAAAGGAACTGAGCGACATTTGCCGTTCGAGAACTTGGAAACCGCTACCAGATCGCAGATAAGCCCACAGCCTGCTTATAGATCTACAAAGGTCCAAACTCCCCAAACAATAACATAGATAACAAAATGCAGATCAAAGCAAGCAGTCTTGCTCATTAGTTTGATAACATTTCCAATATTTTATTGATGTTTTTTATTTATTATGACAATCCGGTAGCGTGAATGAAAATAGGGGACATAATTACAGAAGAGGGACTACGAAGTATAACTAAAAAACGTCATAGTTTTTATTCAAGGAAAAATGTTGCATTCGCTTTGTTTTTTTCTCTTAACATTTGGATAGCATAAGGAATTTTGTGTTCTATTGCAAAAGGAAGGTTTTTCTGTATCACGAGAAAACATAATTAACGACACCCAATACTGACCTATGTAATAAATCTTTAACGTGTAAATATATGTAATTCACTTCAACGATAAATCTATAACATTGCAAGGAATCAGAAATAAATATTTGATTATTTAACTTAAGTACATCACAAGTTTCTAACAACCATCCCCTCTTCCCTCCACCTGTTTTGACATCATACATTTAGAAAAAAGATATATTTTTTTAGTCTTATTTTGTTTTTATTAGATGTAACGTTACAAAATTTTGACGACACTTTCTTCTCCCCTTTGCATGTGACGTAAATAATGGAAAGCCCGTTATGTCATAGAACAATTGGATTTAATCCATAAATTATCTTCCTCATTATCACGTCTTGTCACACATTGCTGATACTGTTCTATTTTGTGACATCAAACATTTAAAAAAATATATATTTAAATCGCAGAGGCGCATCATGTGGTGAGCGCATTAATCACAAAGGTAATTAATTATTTTCTCTCTTGTTTAATTTTTTATTCTTTATTAATACTCTTTTCATGTGCAGCGCGCGAAACCTGTAGGTAGCTTGATCCGACAGTGTTAATGACTTCTCATTAAGTTTATGTAATATTTATAATTTCAGAATAAATAAATTCAGGCACAAGTTGGTCTATTAAAACCACACATTCTATTACCAGTTTCCTAACCTACTTATCAATTTTTAAACTAAGTTACTAGTTACTACGTCTAATAATGTACTTAATAAACATTTGAAAATTAATTAGGTCAAATTATAATCCAAATACACAAACAATTTTGTTAAATGGTGATGACGTCATTGTACTAAATATTTAAAAACGATGAGCGATTTAACAGGATATTATTTATTATTAAACAGAGCCGAAAAAGTTTAATGACTTAGATGTAATGCGCAAGGTCATTTCCGTTACGCTTTGCTTGGCTTTTGCTGTGTCTTTAATCAATCTGTCAACATGATGTCTGTGAAATTGTCATAGTTCATGGATTCATCAAACCTAACCTAATATTTGTTGATCTACATAGGTTAGTAGAGAATATATCTGTGGCTTGGAGCTAATAAAGGCCAATGACAAAAATTCCACATTTGAGATCCAGATGAAATTCATCTTTGGCTAAAACATAGATAAGTTTGCAAAGTAAGTGATTATGTATTTCTTGTTTTGAAAGCTCCTACACAAAATCAATTGTATCTAGTCACAAATGTCTTGAAACCTTCTTTTTTTCGGAAAAATATATCGAGTCGGAAGAACCATTTTCAAGCCATTGCTTTGCTAAAAAATGGCGTTTTTTTTTTAAAAAAGCGAAATCACGAAAATCAGATTTTTCCATTGTTTTAAAAATTACAAAGGTAGCATCATTAAAATCACTGTAACTAGTGAACTAATGATTGGAATGTTATGAAACTTTGACACATCTCGTTTAAAGGTTGGTACTACATAAAAAGCATATGGATTTGTTATTAGTGTTGCCATCTATATGTCATCTTACAAATTTATTGAGTGATGTGTTATCCAGTCGCTATTGTCTTACCTGAAGTTATCTCTTCCTTTTTAGCTAACGCTAGAATTCAATTGTATCTACTTATAATTGAACCGATTTTTTTGGAGGTTATGTTCTGTCGAGCCTGTAGGAGACCATATTCATTGATTTTCTCACGGATCGCTTCTGGCTCCCATTCTATTTCAAAGATTTCGCTTTTTTTACAGTTTGATACTCGCATTGCTCGATATATGGCCGGTCCTGAGTACCGTGATTAAAAGCGATAGTAGAAATGAGCCCCGTTATCCCCCCTCCCTACTCGCATGCCCCTCGAACCGGCCCTGTCTTGACATTGCCCTAGTAGGCTACTGAAACTAATGGCGACACCATGACTTGAAATTCGAGACATGTAATTTGATGTCCATAACAAATAAGTTATATTTTTCCACAATTTGATATGTAAACTTCTATAACATAAAAGTTGGGTTATGTACAATATACTGACATAAGTATAAAGTGCATACAATGCTGCAAGGTCCAATAACTCCACACATAATCCATTACAGAAGCACAAAGGTAGGCGCAAATGATGCGCTTGAAAAGATGTGATGATAGAGAAATTAATCTACTCAATGCATGTGCACTGGATCAAACCGAATGCAATTAATTGCAAAATCAATCGATAGAAATATGAGATTATTATCAATTTATAATTAATCGATGTTTTGTGTTACAAACCTAATATACATATAATAGGAAGAAGTGAAAATGGAATTTATAAACAAGTACTAAGTTTAGTTGACCTATTTAAGCGGGCATGGCTGTTAGTCATATTCTAGAAATTTATGTTGACTTTCTTTTGATTACCAATGCCAAATATATTCTACAGAAACATTTTTACTTGACATTAGTTTTCAACAGGTTTGACTCACGTCAAGTTGTTATTAATTATAGATTGTATTGAGAGCTATGCTATCTATATCTGTAAGTAAATGATAATTTACTTTAGTTTGTACCACACTAGGAAACACACTGTTTAAATTTCTTTGTGAGAGGTAAAATATGAACCTTGGAAGTAGCTTATATCAAGTTAGCCACCTTGACAATTGCATTGCAAGACAATTTTCTACTTAGGGCCCAACTCAGAACAAGCAGAAATTAACTAAATCGATTGGATTTTATCGCATGTTGCATGAATACGGATTGCTTGAGCTGAGTAAGTTCACAGCTCCGCATAGCTCGCTTCAAATGCTTTGAATTTATCGCATTAAACATGAATGAGAAAGAAAGCGTGGAGAAGATGTACATACGATCGCTGCAGTTTCTAGTGGAATCTACATGTTTAGTTAAATGAATTATTGTCATGCATTTTCAACAAGTCGATCTTACTTGTTAGCTTACTATAAGCTAATTACACTGTTACGTTTTGTACCTGTGGTGTATATTTTGATATCCAGTGAGAGAAAGAACTTTTTCAGCGAAACCTACGAATTCTTTCAAATTATAAATAAAAGAACGAAATCTCTATTTTGCGTCGAGATATAAATATCTAAATAATACCTAAAGACAACATGTAAATTTCCATCTCTTCCAAGAATACATACATATATCGATAAACATTGTTTGCACATATGAATTATTTATACTGTATACATTAAAAATAATTATAAACATGTGTATACAAAGATTTAGATACGAGAATATACGACCTTAGTTTTTATCAGTCTTTACATCAACATAGATACATCTGAAAATAACTGGGAAACAAGGTAATCTATTTCCTAGATATTTACAATTCAATCAAGAATTTCTGTTAATTATCGAAGTTAACATTATTTACAACCATGTCAAAAAACAATAAAATGCTATTTTCAATAATTTATTTTAGATTTATCTAGTGTAAGTTTGTTAAGAAGGTTGTAATGCATATTCGGAGATACTTAAACTTGACTCACTTTATTCTATTTTTTCGAGTTCCGAGCAAGATAACATCTATTCTAAATTCAGCATTATACTATTTGTTATTCTAAATGCATAATTCAAAAATTTTATTTTAAATTTATATATAATTCTTTGATTAAAGAAAAGAACGTAAATCTACTCAAATTGTATTTGTTATAGCAAGATCCATAGCACTAGTAAGCATGGAAGAATTTATAGCTATAACTTAGCAAAATCTTTTGTAGAAGTAATACGTACAAAATCAATAATTAAATAAGTAAGGATTACAATATTAGCGCTATTTGGTCCTATGAATACTTCCAATACATCGCTGGATGTAAAAAAGGGCCCATTCGTCAGAAATGAACACCAAAAACTTCAAGATTGGAACTTCGACACGTACAGATCGGTTAAGAGACCTGACATAATACATATTCGCATGGAAATGATTATTAATAACTGAATGTTATATAATTATTAACCTCTAATTGAGACAACACTAACAATAATTGTACAACAATTCATAACTTGGAGGTTATAGCACAACTACCTTAAGTTTTCTGAGTGCCTCTGCTACATAAAAATCTTCTAATTATGTTCTTAACCTGTTAATAACTATTACTACAACTGATGACGTATTTAAATGCCCACATAATATTGGTTAAATCATTGTACAACAACTTGTTTTGCAGCTTCCCTTTCTACGGTACTGCCATCTCTGTCTCTGCATCCAAATAACTGCGTTCGTAGTTTTTTTTTTATAGAAAGGCATTTCATTTCACACGGCTGTTTCTTTTTTTGTTATTTTTCACTCTCGTCGCAGGTGTTTTTGTTGCTCAATACCACATCTGCAGACATTATGTTTCTCGCCAGGTACCACCACGGAATATGTACATACAAGTACATATGCATGTTATATAAACACAATACAAGAGTGTTCTATGCATACTTAATATGAATATACAGAGACATTACTTCAATTCAATTTCATTAGTATTATTATTTGCTATTTGCAAAACAGTTAAACGTTTAAAAATGTATTTTTAAATAGATAAATTGTAGCGTAAAAACTTTTCGCTAGTACAATTTGCGTTCGCTGGTCTTCTGAAGCTGTTAAAGCAATTTTCGCGTATGACATTTCATAATCCTGAAGAGAACTTTCCCAAATAAACATACAAGGATCGCAAACAAAAGTCTAGATTTACAAGCTAATAAAATCGACATGCAAATGGAGATCATAACCTAAAAATACGAAATTCCTTGAAAGCAGGACAACACAACTTTGTGAAACTTGCTCGATAGAGAAGACGAAACATCTGTAAAGGATAATGAAATTATTGGCCGCCATCTTAAATAAATGATATCACAGGACTTTGGCAACAAATTCTGAAAGATATCTTTAGGTATAGTATATGATTTTCTACATAATATCAAAATCATTCGAAGTACCCAGTAAACATTTTGGAGTCACTTTGACATCATATTGAAGATGCGTCATGATTTTTTTGTCATAAAAGAGTTCATTTATAGTTCAGTTTCTCACATTTTTTCATATAAAATGTCTACTTTATCGGCTACAAATGGCGAAATTACTCCACCTGTCGGAATACAAATGAAGATAAAGTTGATGCGAACTATAATTGAAGTGAAATAGTGATAGAAACGTCACTAAATAGGGCACTTCACCAAATTGTTTACTGGGTACCATAATTTCTCTGCTGTGAATCATTTGTAGGAATTCAGGATTAATCACCTTTGTATTGTTTATTCTTCTTCTAACAAGAAATCAGATATCCTATTTATATTATATTTTTCCAAGCAATACAATTTAAGATAAAATTCTTGCTTGACTTGTTCGTTTAGTTACTCAGAATCCTTTATAAGGATAATGTTTATATCATAAAAATATGAACGGACATGTTTTGGCTACATTTATAATAATAAACACAAAAGTGTTTCTCTGTTGACTAAGCAGCGGCATTCAATAATAGAAATATAATCCTGCTGACAACTAAAGTTCAAAGAAATATATCGAAAGAAACATTCCTAAAAGATGCTACAACAAAGACGATAAGTTATTACTGTAGTTTACATCAGATATTATTTTCTTTGTTAAAAATATGTTACGATATCATAGAACAAAGCACTTCCCAAATCAATGAGGAAATAAATTAACGTTTCGGTAATTTATTCCGTCGTTGGCTTTGTCATAAACAACGAACAATTTAACGCAGAAAGCTGGCTGCATTGTATAGACCAGTGGACTATAAACATTTTCTCACATCGTCCACTAACTATGTTTATATATTTCCAACAAGCAGCTGGGCTACACATATTGGATAACTAGCATTTCCAGGAGTTTTGTGGTCATCGCCAAGCATTCTGACTCGACTTGGCTAGTTTCGACTGGCCGCGTGGACGCGTGGTCTGACTTTACGTAGACGCACGTATTTATAATTCTTGCATCAACACTAGATAGTTTTGTGTGGTGTGGTTTCGTGTGCTATGTGCACGTATCTATTTCTATACCGCAAATGAATAATTAAATAGTTTTCTGAACAGCAATGGCCAAGGTACGTCGTACACGTGGCGAACTGAACCGCCAAACATTAACAACGAAGGCGCTTTGAAAATAAATGATTTTAGCACTGAAATTTTAAAGGAAGAAGTTGGCAATCGTTTTACAACTTTCGCAAAGGTTTTAAGAATCAATAGAACCGCTAAATTAGGTCTTATCCATTCGCCAATGGACATGAGGAAACAAACGGCACAATCACAAGCGAGATATTTCGCCAAATGAAAACAGAAATTCTTTCCCAATGTTTCTCATCCGCTTGTCTGCAGAATATTTCCAATGGGCTTGTGTCCTATGTCTTAATTTCTATAAAAGTGTACTATACGAGTATATTGATAAAGTGGGTTATTAGAACCTCAAATGTTCAATTATTTTTTAATAACTCCTTATATGTTGATAGATATTAACAATTAAAAAAGTCATTTTGTCTCTTTAATTATTAAAGGGATTCAACGTTGTAGACATTCCAAGTGCATTCCAAGTAAGGTTACCAACCTTACAGCTCTTAAATCTCTACTATATATATTTATATATCAAAATATCAAATATTATTTACAGCTATTTCAAGGAACAATCAAATTTCAATATTATGTCTGCCGTAACAGGGTTAAATAAAATAAAAACTTATTATTCTTTGATTTGACTTGCTTATTTGACTACCAACAGCTACAGAACATTACCACAGCACTGACCTACTCAACAAATAACTAACGTTAAAATACATTTCACGTCATACAAATATGGTTGACCATTTCTAGCGCTAAAACTACAATTCAAACTTTTAATTGCTATATCTCCGTCAATATGTAGATATTTAATAAAATAGACATGCCAATACACATTTATTAACATCAAGTTCAATCAACAATTGAAAAATCGACCACTAAAAAATGAGGACACAAGCCCATTACCAATAAGAAAGAAATGCACATTTCTATGATTGGAACATGAATATGTTGTTCCTCTCCTTCGGTTTATACAAGCTGTCAATGTTTAAAATAAAATGCTAACCGACTTTCAACAAAAACAAACTATAAAAAACTAATAATAATAACACTAACTATTATATTTTATTTCAACACAAATAACCATTTTTTTGACATTAATAGTAGAGTTACCTATTATACAAGTACCAGAATATCTGTAATTACATCTGTAGAAAGAAATTTCTTTACATTTAAAAAAATTAAACTGAAAGCATAGCAACAATGTAATTATAATTAATGTTTAAGAACATGTAGTGCTTAAAAATTATGATGTCATAAGTCTATCAATCATATGTCGCTCTAGGCGTCGCAGTGCTCTATTTGGTCATGGTTTTACACTGTTAAATTTTGATACAAATTTAACGTAAGGAAAATAATAGTGACTAATATAAACAATATAAATTTTAGTAAGATAAAGCTTCATTAATATGCTAGTTGACATTCAGACAAGATCTGTACGTCAATAATACGATACATTGCATTTACAGGAAACAAACCATCTGGAATTGCCAGGAAGCAACTATTTATTGCGCGGCTATTTGCACAAAGAATTCATTGAAATGTATTGTTGTGAAATAATAACACGTATTTTTTAACAGTGTAAATATAATTTGTATCAAACGAAGCGTTATTCCTAAACGTAATTTGTTTCAACATTGCGGTACTACATCTTAAACATTTAATTGAAATTTAATTGTGTTTTTTGATGGTTTTAATTGTTTTTGGCAATTTAAAATTAGTAACATTAATTCCATAGGGTAAAACTGTCAGAAATATCTTGACAACGAAACTGGAACAGTTTAGTTCTCAACAACACCGCTGGGCGCGCTGTCAACAGTTTAATTTTAATATAATATAATTTTGAGGTTATTTATAAATCTGCATCTTTTCCAACTTGACATTGCGTGAGATGTGAAGCGTAATGGAACTTTAACAGTAGTTAGACAAGGATAGATATATATTTAGTGCTATCAAGTATTTAGTAATCTACTCTTGTATATAATCAGTTGAGATTTTGATTGGTTTTGACAACTTTATTGTGTGTATATGTGTTTTAACCCATTTATAAATGTTGTTTATTTGAACTTAACAATTTTTTGACTTAAGTAAAACAAGAATCGTATTAAATTACCGTCATATGTTTTTGTATAGTCTGCTATTTCAGTCTGTAGTGAAATTTATCTGAAATAAATTTTAGTTAAAATAATATTTTGTGAATGCATCTCAGCATCTCGTATTTAGTTTCTTTAAAGATTAGTTTGAAAAATAAACAAACAAATACTTGAAAATATCCTGAATTTAAAGAATTTTAAAAATTAGCCACCGTCTTTCTGGTTTTAGTTAAATCATTTCACAATAGTTTAACAAATTTATTATTTATAGTTATAAAATAAATTAGATATTAAATATAAAATATATCTCGCTACATCGCGAATAACTACAATACGAATTCATACAACGCGACAAAAATATTTCGGCGATTGCTTTTCTTACAAAGCAACACCACACTGTTAAAAATATTGACTACATTTAGAAAAGGAAATTTATGAATTTTTTGGTCTGTAATTAGTCCAAATTCATTTAAATAGCGTCTGTAAATCTCCATCCGTCCAGAACACACTACATCCTTGATCTTCATGACAGTCTGAGAGTTGAGACCGACTCCAGTTACAGTTGCGAACCCCAGCCCCAATCCTAACCTCAATCTCATCTCGTCGCATCTCATAAACAATGTTTTAATTAATTCTTGTCTAAACTAAACCTAAATTAAGAGATCCGGAAGCAAACTTATTTATGTTTATTTTTTACATAAAATTACAACTTTTTTAACAAACCACTCATGTAGTTGTGAACTGTTGATATGTTTATTTGATTCGTTTTTTTTCTACTTTTTGAATTTTTTTTACTGCATTTTTTAACTTTGTTATTTTTAGGAGTTGCCTTACTTACTTATAGTTACGCGTACTATTTTTAGTTGGCGTGTTAATTTAGTAACTGTTACTTAGTA
This sequence comes from Panorpa germanica, assembly GCA_963678705.1. Lineage (NCBI taxonomy): Eukaryota > Metazoa > Arthropoda > Insecta > Mecoptera > Panorpidae > Panorpa > Panorpa germanica. The sequence goes on along the minus strand of OY783211.1, from coordinate 13,271,392 downwards.
ACACTTCCAGCGATTGTTGTCGTTGTTGTACTGCAGTGTCTTGTATGAATTTGTTGTACTAATTATAGTCCAGCTAAACTATACTAAAATTATAAATTAGGGAAAATAAATTGTAACAAATATTATACATCTCACCGGTGTTAGAGATTTTAAACACAAAACGAATGTTCATGTTTTATTTAATGTAATTTATATTTATATTTTCACAGTGCAGGCTTAGCCTAAGAAGGAGACATTTAAAGCACATTTTTTACAGTGTAGTTTTTTCACATATTTAATCTTAAATGTGTAATGTTTAATTAAACACAAAGCACAACGCACACAAAAAAAAACGAAAGTAGAAATAAACAGTACTCTAAAGTTAAACTCAAAGTAACTATCTTACATAACTTAACTTCTTAAATAGTAAGAAACTATCGCTGCTTTAATTATCTAAGTCATAGATACAGCAAAAATCTTACAAAGCACCTCTATTGACAAAACTTTTATTTCCAATTGTTATGTTCTATTTCCCCATTTTGTTGCAATCAGGCAAATGAAATATAAATATTGTAAAAATAATGAGGAATATTGAACAAGATAAAAAACATGAATAGTCTAATTTTTATACATACGAACATGTGTCATGTAAATTGACAAAATGATTATATTAGGTAAAGTATATTAAGTATATTAGGTAAAATTACTGACGTAAGAGGCAACTTTTGTTGTATTAGATAAACCTTAAATACACATATTTAGCAGATAACGTCCAAAAGTAATTTCTTTAAGAAGAAAGCACGATATAATTTTATATACGCATTCAAATATTTTAAAGCTTATTATTAAGTGGTATGAATAATACTTTCATTTATCAAGTTGTATATTGCATCATAATATATATTATAGGTATATTTTTACTAAACTTTTCCTGGACTATGATTCACAACAAGTTACAGTAATTCGTTAAAAGTTTAAAGTAGATAAATGTCGGAACACGACAACTGAATTATTCAAGCAACCAACGACATAACAAATTATCCGAATACGAATTTAAAACATGTACCAACTTAAAAAACTCAAAATGGTCTTGTTAATTGAATAAATGCGTATGACTAATATTAGACAGTTATTATATATCACATATCGTATTTGTATTGTATTTACTTGAACTTAACATTTACTGTTATTTGACGATCAACAAAATGAGCAATGTTGTTTGTAATAAACTCAATGACCAATTTAAATGACAAACAGAACTCCTTGATTACTTTAAATTAGTGATTAAGTTAGATCACGACTTGACTTGACAAGTACAGGTTACCGGTTTCAATTTGCATTTTAATTCTCTATTAAAGTTAGTATAACAAATTAGCATCAACAAATATGGTGATAATATATCTGCTACTGTCATGGAATTAAAATAAACATTGCAATCCGTTTTGTCCATATTTGTTGAAAGATTTTATTATGATAGCAGCACTTTCTACTAGTCTACTTCGCTTATAACAATGTTACAACAAAATGTTATAATTACAAGCTGATTCACCACTAAAATTCAGATATGACTTTTATACATGATGAAAAGCTTAACGAAATAGACAATTAATCAGTTTTGTTGTCATCAGCATTTTAAAAAGAAGAAACATAACTTATAAATGAAATCATATGCTCCTTCTTTAATAGGTCAAATTAACACTATCATGCATTAATAAAAATAAATAAAAGGACTCACATAAATCCAAGGCTTAGACTGACAAAGACTTCTTGTATTCTACAAAAAAGATAATAGAATTATTAATACAGAATTACAATGCAAAACTCCCTGTGAAATACAGAGATCAGAAAGAACAAGTAATTATGTCACTTTATTTTAGGTTAGAATTCACACACATATATAAAAACTAGGAAAGCAATCAGTAAATGATTATATGTAATAGATATAATAAACGACTTACTTATAAATTCGTTGCCTGAACCATCTTAACATATTTTTCATTGTTGAAACACTTTAAAACAAAAACACTGCACCATTTTGACACTTCTTAAAATAGTCAAGTAATAAAAACTCAGATATTCTGAATCATACATTGAAAGGTCTTGTAAATAAGTTACACATATAACGACACCTTAGAACTATAATATTAATTAAACTTAATATAAATCACAATGTTCACAGATATATAATTAAATCAACGTTTGTACTTGTACAGCCACTAAACACCAGCAACAAGTCAAGACTTGTTTGTCTAATTCATACAATAATTTGTGTACAACTTAAAAATACATACAGAACCTTTATATCAAATATTTTCACTTTAAATTATCACAAATTAATTAACATAGTTTTTAATACATTTATTAACACTTTTCTCACTTTTTTTAATTGATTTTATATATCTTTTTATTAGAGATAACTTTCAGCAACACTCAGCCCTTTCGTTACCTGTCATGAACTGTGCGTTCAGTGACCGAATAGTTCAGTGAATTATGAGTGCATTCAAATTACAAATAAAACAAGACAATCCTTGTTGCATAAGCTCAAGGCGGTAAACAATATTAATTATGTCATCATGCTCATATTAAGGAAGATTCATTATTAAAAACCAGTACAATATATTAGGTAACATATACATATTATGTAAAGGGTTATTTTAACCATAAATACATGTAACTGCTTTTAGCAGAGTAGCATCTTGCAAGTAAAGTACTTTCTCAAGTGTATAATTTATACGTAACAAAATTAGAACCTCTCCAACAAAATTAGTTTTGAATGTCAAACTTCTAGAGTAATGTTTGACTCCAGGGTAACGTACCCAAAATTAGATGATCTAATCTTAAAGGCAATGACATTACATTACTGAATTATAAATTCCATGTGGAAATTGCAAGTGCCGTTCCTATGGGTACATGCACGCACACACACGTCTATTTGAGTGCGCACGTACAGTGGTAGATAATCCTGGCACGTACCAACATTGCTAACTGCCAACTGTAGCCTACTGCTCCTCGATTCCTTAGAGAATCCAATAAGAAGACGAACAGAAAGCAAAACAACTCGGTGGTAGTTTTGTAACCAGAGTTCGTACAATATGATGTTTATATTTATATATATTTATAATTTATATTATATTTGTATTTCTAGTTATGTACACATAGCTATACTTGCATTCACAGCAGTCGTAGCCAAGACGCGCTTCTGGGTGTTTATGACGTTCGTGTTCTTTATGAAATATCGTGAACGGCTGTATAAATGTATTTATATTTTGTAGTATTCAATATGGCAACACTATCTACTAATAATATTATGTCAGTACTAGTGCTGCCAAGTTTCCGAAGTGTCAAGAAAGGACAACAAGAAATATCATTTAAATAAACAGAAAAATCAAGATTTAAAAAAAAAAAATGAAACACAATCCTTACTGTAGTATACACATTATTTAATGTTGCATTACTTTGCACGTGATGTTGAACGTAATACTTCAACAAAAATAAATCGTATGTTGATGTTCTTTCGGTTTGGACATAGCGTTAGATTCCAGAACTATAACATAAACATTAACCACTGAACAAGAAACAGATTCAAACATATTTATACGTAACACAAAACATTGACCTCTATGACGTCATAATGATTCTAGTAATATAAAAGTGTTAGTTGTAATGAAACAAAGGGCGTAAGGTTGCACTGTGGGTAATGGTCGGCAAGTCGTTCGGTTCCGATCGAACATAATGACTTTTATTGGAATCCTGGCTCATTGTTTAGTCTTAAGATGTTTATAGTTCTTGGCCTCAAAGGCAGAGATGGATTTACATTTAGTCGGTTTCTTGAAGCCAACGTATGATACGAAATAAAACTTCATAAGAGAATTAAATATGAATCTAGCGTCTGGTGGAAGATAATATATATTCATTTCTTATATTTAGTAATCATAGAAACTACTTAAAATATACTCTTTCGTTGATTCCGCATATAACATTATTTTTAATCCTTTTCGACTTACTTCCGATATTAAGTGCCTCATTTTGTAACTTTTTATCTGAATATTACACTAGTTCAATTCATGACGCAAGGCATCAGAGAGAAAGTTACAAAATAAGACCTTTAGGCCCTCAGCACACGACGCGACTGGTTGGAAACCTTAGCCTTGAATCTGCCCGAACCGAATGTCATTGCAACTGTGTTGTTAGTAAAAGAACGAAAGTGTTTACGAGTGAGATAAAGCGTGTGATTTAAACTGGTTTTGAGCATATATTGAGTGACTAGATTTTTCGGTCGCAGGGCACTGTTGGTTTCATGATGACATCATCAACAGAGATGTTTACGAAAAGTATTTAAATACATACATACAATCAAATATACCATAACAGAATCCCCTGTTTTGCTTTTGTTAAAAATTCTATAGTCACGATATACGGCTCGACATTGCCCGTGTTCGTTTTTGTTGAAAACTTCGTTTCGCGTTTAGTTTGCAATCAGCCGACTTGTGTGCCTTTCTCGTGTTTTATCTCATATCTCATATCTCGATCTCTCACTAACAACAGTTGTAATCACATTCGCTTCGGGTAGATTCGGGGCTAAGGTTTGCAACCAATCGCCTCGTGTGCGGAGGGCCTTAGTATATTTATTCCATTTTACAATTATCATAATCCATCACATTCTCCTATAATACAATTAAATACAATCTTAATCTTGCTCTCCATTTTATCTCCTCTTTTTTTCGCTTCTCACAACGTCGTTTGTTTTTCCTTGCTTCATTTTTTCATTTCATGGCATTATCCTTCTCTTCTTATTACTTTTATACACAAGCAAGAATATGATATAAATATCTGCATTATTTTTTTGACTCAAATCACGAAGGAAGAGGAGCTTAATACTAGCGTGATACAATATAATTCTAAAGTTTAATATAATTCTAACACCTCTTTAAAGTATTCGTAATTTTTTTATTGCCACAAACGCCCAGTCGGTCTAATTTGGCACTGTTCATAGTCATTTGCCATAACTCATTACGATTTTGTTTTTTATCGTGTTTTATTCTGTGGTAAACAACAAATAATATATTTAAATTAGAAAAACTTTATAGACATTTTATTAGCTTATTATAAGCAATAAACTGTTTATTAGCGTACGAGAAAATCACGTGATTCTTATTAAATAGAAATCAAGAAGCGAAATTTATAGGAGTGACGCAAAGCCTTTGTTCGTTTCTTGCTGGTGCTTACTTCGGTGGGAAGGGTTTACACGATTTTTTTGAAGTATTTATGAAGATAAATAGGAAATATTTATACATACAATTTCTGATCGGGAAAATGAATAAAGATAATAGCAGAGATGTAGTGGGAGCCAAGACGCAGAAGGAATTTTACCACCCTATTAAAATAGTTGCAGGGAAAATAGATAAAATAGAAAACGTAGAATCTTTTTACTTTTCCAACGTGAATGTATATCTAGTCATAATCGCCGTTTGACAAAATCAATTGTTATGCAACATCAATTGTATATAGTCGTATTTACTTTGCAAGATATGAGGCTCTTTGGAAGTTGGAGCCACAGTTGCATTTGCAAAGTTGGTCCTGTGGTTAAATTTGCTAAATTGCTATTAACGCTAAGGACCATATGGACTGTAGAAGAAAGATAATTTACATTGGAGTGGATTTAGCATTAGAATAAAACATAAATTAATTGGGCGAGTTGTGTAGAACACAGGCCTTTAATATCTTAATTCGCCTCTGACTTAAAATCGTAATTATTAAGACCACCAGAGATACAGATCAATAGGAGTTGTCTGTCCTATTTTGTACTTATTCTTATGCAAATTACGATTTGACTCACTAAAACAATAACAAGCTAAAGAAATGAGGTATTTTCATGAAATTAGAAATAATCTATTTATAAAAGTGTATTCCTTCAGCTACAAATCAAGACTTGGTAAACAAATGCAAGATTTAGGATTTTAAAGAAACAAAGTACATACTACTAACAAAACGAACTAGCTCTTAACTTAACACTAAACTAAATCAAAATTCATGTATCATTGTCTCAACAATTTATAGGTTACATTAACACCATAAGTTGACCATCATTGACCCCGCTATTTAAATCGTGGTCTTGATTCAATGTGATGGAACAGATCTTACAGAAATGAAACTCAATTCGAATTCACGGTCAAGTTGAATCGCTTTATATTGGTCATGCATTAAACTGACGGACTGGACGTTCGTTATTATTTAAATCAGAGCTAATCGGTTTAAATGGTCTTTGTTGTCCACGTTGGTCCATGGTCAAACCTCAGCATCCAAACGAAGAGCATATTATTCGTTGATCCAATGTCACACTCACTCAACGTTGTTAATTATGTAATGGTATGTTGTAATGTTGTTATTTTAGAGTATAAAAAAAGTTATTCTATAAAATAGTTCTTGATTTTTCTAGTAATACTCGTATAGATTCGTCAAAAAATTTGTAATAAGAATTGGATATGTAAAAATGTAGAACAGCAATGATAGACAGGGTGGTAACACAGTTGAAGGGAACATTAACCCTAAAGGTGATACATTACTTCATGGTTATATAGTTAGATATAGATAGCAACAGTGTACTAAAATGACAACCGATTGGCAACTTTGTACTTGCACTCCATGTTTTCAAATATAAAAACGTTAATAACTTTGCACACGATTTTGATTCGCATTTATAGTTACTTAAATAAAACGATTTAAACATAAAAAAACATGGTTCTTTTGATAATATCTATATTTATATATTAATTGTGTATGCCTTTCGGCTTTACAATCTACAGTATTATATTTCTAATACATTTCATTCCTATATACATTCCAAACTTAAAAACTAAACTTAAAATAAACTTAAAATCTTCTCGACTTTTACTACTTCCAAAAGTGCTTTCTGCTTCTTCTTCTTTTGACCCTCTCTATTATTCTCCACCAGATTATTTATTCTCCTGTTTTTCCTTTTCTTCTTACTATTTCCGCCATCCACCTCTTTCCTTCACTGCCTCCCTTTAATAGCTGTCCAATATTCCTTTCGCTTGCTACTTTTTCCTTACACTCAAACTTAATGTGCTCCAGTGTTTCGTCCTCCGCTCCACACATTCTACACTTTCTTTCCTCACTCTTTTCCCAGTATCTGTTTCCTTTTTCCTCATTTCCCAATCTAAACCTTGCTGTTCTTCTTATGTGTTTTATGTCCTTTTCTATAAGGTACTGAGGCACATTATTTTCCCATAACCTCTTATATCTTTTATTGTAGTTACTTTTTTCTATTTTTCCCATTCTCTCCTGCTGTTGTGTCTCCTTATCCCTTCTCCTTAGCTCCTCTGCCACACTTGCGCCACCTTCTCTTCTCCTCTCTGCCTCCTCGATCGCCATTCCATTCCTTTCAAAGTATTCTTTTCTCTTTTTTGGACCTCCTTTCCCCCCATTCTTTATGTAATCCTCTCTTATTTTCTTTAAGATTTTGCTTTCCGCTCTGTTCAATTTCTCCTCGTATTTTACCGCTCTTTCCCCTGTTTTAATTCTTATCTTGTCCCTCTTTAGCTCCTCCATCACCATGTATCCTGGCGTGCACCTGTCCAGCCCTAGAACCCATTTCATATATCTTACCTGTATTCTTTCCAACTTTTCTTGTTCCTTCCACCCCCAAACCTCTGCTCCATACGACATAATACTGGCTATCAGTCTCTCGTATATCCATATTCTCTTTTGTATGTCCCCCCCAAATACCTTTTCCCCTAGTCCCCATACCCGTCGCATTGCTTGCTCTGCCTTCTTTGCCACCTCCCTTATATGCGCCTCTTCTCCATTATTCTTTTTAAAAGTGTAGCCCAGATATTTAAATTCTTCAACTTCCTCAATGTCCTCTGTCTTGTATTTCCACCTTTTAAGTCTCCTTTTTCCACCCCCTTTTTTAAATACCATAATTTTTGTCTTTTCCACGTTTAACTCTAGTCCTTTCCTGTCTATATACCTCCCTAGCCGGTGTGCCATCTCCTGCAGCTCTCCTTCCCTTTTTGCCAACAGGACTATATCGTCAGCGTATGCTAAAGTCCATATCTTGTAGTGCCTTCCTATTAGCACCCCCCCGTCTTGTCCTCTTTCCATTACCCCCTCCAGGTCTGCTGTATATATCGCAAATAAAATGGGGCTCAGAGGACAACCTTGCCTCAACCCCTTGTCTGTCCAGAATTCTTCTGATTCTTCACCCCCAACTCTTATTCTCATTCTTGTTTCTTCGTAAATTTCTTCAATACATTCCATTATGTCCTCATCTATTTTTTTCTTTCTCATGTACTTCCACAATTTCTGTCTGTCGACCATGTCAAACGCCGCTTTAAGGTCGATGAACATTGCATATATCTGTCCTCCTTTTTCACTTAGCTCTTTTTCAACTAAATGGTTCAGTGCGTATATATAACATGACATATTATATTGCATGATAATATCTATATTTCACGAATCAAAAATGACCAAGAATCGTTTCACCTTAAATGCACAGTTTTGCAAATTTGTAAAAATCATTTAAATGCTTATGGAGCTTACGAGTGTATAATAAGTTCTCGTGTTTGAGGACAAGTAGCCTTGCTAAGGAAGTTGACATCATCACAAAAAATTAATATCGATCCATTTATTCGTGCTTTTCTCTTTTGGATGTCCAGCAACCTATCTCGGTAAAGCTACCTCACCTACCTGATGATTTCCTTACTTCCAAAAGATCTCCTAAGTATTCTTGGAAGTACTCAAAGTTCTCGCTTGCTTTGATTAGGTAATTTTTAACGTTTCCTTTATCTGCGTGTACAATGAGCAAGTCCTACAAAAACGTAAGTGTATCTTATATTCCGTAGCTTTATAATTTATATCCGTAACAATTTCTAAGAAGGATGCTGGGGTTTAGCTCCCGCTTAATGGCCAGTTTATATATAAGTCCATTTGCCACGGACAATCCTCTCTGGAATTTCCATCCGTGAAGATCAAAACGTTGAAAAACAGAACCGTTTATACAGATTACAGCACTTATGATCTATTTTTTATAATTTTTTATTTATAAACTAATAGACAAGTTACTACATACGCCCCCGCGATAGCCTCTACATTCTGTGCTGCCATACGCACGCGTGCGTACTATATCCTCGCCCGTATCCTGATGCCCTCAAGGGAATGAAAGAGAGTCCAACTACCCAGTACCCTGAACTCTCCTAGTGCTGGGATTATTGGGCACTTATCTTTTAACTATTAAATTACTGAGCTTTAATTACTTTACTGTTATCTTATGGCATAAATAATTAAACAGATGAGTTATTAGAACGATTCTGGTTTTATTGATTAAATTATCTTGTTTTATAGCCAAAAAACTATTTAAAGTTTTATTCCCTTTGATATCTTTATCAAAACTGACAGTTACTTTAGAGAATTACAGAATTTTATACATATTTGAAATAATGAATGCTACTAATTACTGTTTTCTAATGTAGACAAGTACAACTAAGTCTATCTCAGATATATACATATATTCTAATTAATATGTATGTAGTCTTGTTTCTTAGCAATTCTCTCGTGTTTTATTATTTTCTCCTTCTTCTAAGGTCTCTCCTCCATTTTAAAAGTGTATCTAATGTTTAGTGCAGCAAATGTAGCTTGCAAACGTTTAGTACCGATGCGCGCAGCATTTATGATAGATCACAGGCTGTATAGTTACTTTTCTCTCGTGAAACACATTATCTTTCCTTATGGGAATGGGCTGGGTTTGGTTGTGGTGAACCTCACAACTCACCTCAACTAATTACAAGCCTTTCGTAGTTATCGAAAACAAATCAACCATCGCTATTATATAACAACACCGTAACTATCTAACGACGCTATAAGTTTTAAGGAACACATTCAAAGTTTCCAAAAGATTTTTATCATATTTTCCATCTGTCAATAATTTATACTCACAATTCATAGGCATTCCCATATAAAAAAGATTTTATTTCAATATTTATTTAAAAAGAAGTATTCCAATTTTATCTTTTAATTGTAAAATTTATCTAAATGTAATATTTCGATTAAAAATCGTTTAAGATTGAATAATTAAATAAGAATTATACAATAATTAAACCAGCATTCTACTGCTTCTTATAAGTTGGTTTCAGAAACAGCTAAGCAAACGATTGGAGTCGATATGTTAATTGAATAAGCGGGAGAGAGAGGAAGAGGAGGAAGGTGTCACAAAAGGTGAAGGTGTATTGACAGGTCTCCATGTTATATCAGTATAAAACTTTCAGATTTACAACCTTAGTACTTATAGAAATTGAATTTAATTTCTACTTTGTAAAAAGTGGTTTGTTTCTCTGCTCAGTATCAGAATCACAAAAATTGGATTTGCTGTTTTATCTTATTACTTACATTATTAAACAAAAGATACTAAATTACACAAGTAAATGAGCGAGATAGTAAAAATTGATAGACTATAACCTCTGTAAATATATTAAATATATGTATTACATAAATTAATATAAATATTACATAAATTTTACTTTTTCAAACATTTCTCATAAGGAGCAGTAAATACTATTTACTTATTCCATAGCATACAAAACAATTTCTTTTTATTAGTGTCTAAGCCAGTACTAATTAGTTTCATAGTCTCAATAAACGAATAATCGCCTCAAAGGCGAGTTAATTAAACCAAACAGCTATAAATCATTAAAATACGTCATCAATTCAACATGAATTAGTCCCCACTCCCTCTGCATCTCCGCCCTATAAAGAGAACCCATACTACAGCATCCGTGGTCCATAGAACAACATCGGTGCTTGATTTACTACAAATCATCTTCAAACGCAGTAGATACCAAGTTGTCATTGGGTGGTCCCAATAAAGTTCCGTTCGAATAAGTGAAAGACTTGATTAAAATGTATTTAAATATCTTTATTAAGGGCATAAAGAAAGTCTATGGGAATCGTAAAATTAAGTCAATTTAAAATATGTAAATGTTTTATGTTTGTTCATGATAACGGGGGCACTTAAGTCTACTTAGTGTCATCTTCTTAAATTTTAGAGTAAATCAAAAATGTTATAGTTAAAATGTTTGAAATCTAAAGATGTTTATACAGAAGATTCCTTTTACAAATATTTACAACTAACAAAAATAGTTTTTGAATTCATATTTTTCACTTAATATTAATTACAGTCTCACATTAAATAATAAAATAACCTGTGAATTTTTTTTCAATATAATGCTGTAAGCCGACGATGGCATAGTCGAAATATCGAGAGATCGCCTGTGACTCATGCTTAAAAATGTTATATATCTTTTTCGACCATACCTAATAGCAAAATAAGTGAGACACTGAACTCATCTCTCATTATTTCAGCTATAGGTACTTAATTAGCGCCTCTTAGTTGTGGATAAGCAAAGTACAATAGATCCAAGGGATGTGAAGTAAGTCACTTTACTATTGAACAGTGTCGCCACCTATTGTGCACAGTTTAAGTGTTGCCATATGATAGATATTAGTTATGATAAGTTAAATTGTTATATAACGTATTAGTATATTGGAGAATTACGTTTGCTTAAGGTTAATTTAACATAGAAGTTTATCTTTTACATTTTTTTAGGTTAATGTAATGTTTTATAAATATTTTGCATAGATTTATGTTAATTTATGCAAGATTATATAATTTATATATTACATGAATATTTTAGTAAAAGATTGTTATCGTTTCTTGCATTTCTTTAATGACAATGTAACATAATCATGTTACCCTTCGGTAACTAATAAAAGTAACATTTAGTAAACAATATTTCGTTAAATACATCATCAGTTTACGTATTACGTTTAGCAGGAAATTATCGGTATATTTTACCTGTAAAATATTATCCACAAAACCTAACTTTTTAACGATTAGCTAGACTTAGTGTTATCTTTAACAATTTATAGTTCAATGACTTCAACCATTGACCTGCAAATTATGAACTTATGCTACGTTTGCTAGAATTGCATGTACGTACATACAATAAAGACGTTGTCATTAAATTCCGTGTTAAATTGATGCGTGCTCCAATTCCAGACTACGTTTTATCAGTAATGTCAACTACCAAGTCCTAACCTAACCTAACAATTGTGTTTGTAAAGTATCGCAAATACATAGCAGCACTTTAAGCAAATATTTGCAAGTAATATTGATTGTGACAATCAGAGTCGTGATCTATTGATTGTTTTATTATTGATTTAGAATTGGACGTAGTACGAGAACGAGTAATATGACAGTTACTACATGTATCTATTATTCAGAGAATTAATAAAATATGGCGTTATCTTTTTAAGAAATTAAGTAGAAACGTAATAAGTAGATGCCAAAATTTAGATTGGGAAACGAGGAGTAAAGCAGCAGATACTGAAAAATAACAAGGTGTGCTGGAAAGGGATAGAAACGCTGTAGCATATTAAGTATTCATGTGAAAAAAGAATAAAAAGTGCAGTTATTAAAGGCAGTCAGTGAAGGAAAGAGGTGGATGGCGGAGATAGAGAGAAGGAGCGAGGAAAGAGAAGGAGCGAGGAAAGAGAAGGAATGGCAGAGTAGAAACAGGAAGAGAGAAGTAGTAAAGGTTTACTTTTACATCCAGAATAAGTCTTTAATATTTCATACATAGTATTTGATTACCATCTAATTTTGCAATTATATAATTGTGTTGAAACGTAGGTGGATGTTTTAATCCATCAGGCAACTCATTATCCTCCATTCAACAGAGTCTATTACATATTTACACGACATCTACCGACTCGCGTACATTGTCCTCTAACATCCGGTCAAGTCAATTACTTCCACAACTTAAGACTTAGTCAGTCATTTAATAATTTAAGTCATTTGTTACTACCAACATTCATTTATGATAATAAAATCAGATGCATCTTAAGTGAATGTAAAACACTTAGTTAAAAATCACTTAACGAATGTCGTTACAAACCCACGGTTTGTCTGGCTGAGGAAACAAAACGATTTAACCGTCGTATCAAGAACTGTATGCAAATAGCACTTAATTCAATGGGCACGTATACGAGAGCTCGTACGTACCAATTACCCGAATGAAGATGAAGTCGAAGAGTTATATACAATGATACTTATTGCTTAGTTTTATAAGCTAACTTCATAATGGTACAACAGCGACATTGTATAACAGGGACTGAAAATGAAATTAATTCCGTTTGGTCAAAAATCTGTAGTACAAAAATCGTTTCTGTTTTCATGTACCATAATGGAAAACTATTTATATGTATAAGGTCTTTAAACAAGAGCTGTCATTTGAAAAGTGGTGATCCTTTACTTTCCATTCAAAGTTTATAAATTAATATTCCCCAATTTTTATAAATAACGTTTCTTGAAACCGGATACGTCAATTTCTGTTTTCGGTTCTCAAAACTAAATGAAAAACATTATTTCGTTTCCCTTTAGGGTTGTGTTCATGTCAAAATTTCGGTTATTAAAATTCGGCTATTTGGAAACCGTTTTCAGTCATAAAAAGCTCATCTAGTGATGGATTGGTTAGAGTATCAGATTGCATAAGGTTTCCCTGATTACTTAGTCTACCTATGGTGAAATATTTACTAGATACGATAGAGATTAATTTCAGATTTTTATCTCTTGGCAACCAATATATTTAGCTTACAAATGTGACTCAAGACAGTTGTCTCTTCAGTCTGCAGTCGTCCTAATATTAATACCAAAACGGCAATGATAGTGATACAATAAGACCAGCATTTACAAGTATATTATTAAATTAAAACGGAAAGAACCGGTAATGCGTAATTAATGTTCAGTAGTTGCTAATTACAATAAAAGCCTTCGTGTGTGCATCACTGCTTTAAAGAACGAAACGGACTTAAACCCAGTGAATTTCTATAATAACACTACTTAGTACTTACTCATATCTTGTTCTATGTAATTAGTCAAAGAACTCGCAGAAGTGCCGACACGCGACTCGAATAAAGTGGACTTTTACGAATAAGAATAAAGAACACCATTCATTTGCTTTACTCGAGCTATATACGCTTCCAATCTAGTGAAGAGGCTAAATCGTCTTGTTAGGTAGTACTGTACTTTCTGAAAGAAATGTGAAATTTGGTCATTTTCACACAAGAACACAAAGAAGATTACTTGTCACTTAAAAATGTTTCCTAATATATAACGATCTATAATCTTATTTGATTTTTCTGCACTTTTCCTATCTCTGCCACCCTTTTCTTTCTGTAATCCTGAAACCATTCATTATGTTTACAAAAATGTCTCACATGAATATTGTATCAGTTATGTCTTCCTTATTCTGTTCTTTTTCTTTATTCCCTCTTTTTCTCTATACTCCCAGATATACCCGTACTCAAAGAGAGTCTTAATGCCCCGTTTAAGGCAATATAGTGTTTTGTTTTGGTATATTATAAACTGAACAGATATTTTCACTTTTATATTAGAAAGTGGAGTAATAAGTTGCATTTCCACTCTACTAAACCTTGAACTGAAGATATCTTCTTTATAGTCCTGGTGGTCGTTGCTAAGCTAGCAGTCATCACAAAACCATCATCAACAACGAAGGTCTGTAACACTTACAAAACATGGAGGAAGACATGCGTGTGAAGCACTCGTGTAATACATCACAATAAAAGTAATTGCAATGACATAATAACATATAAATTAACATCATTACTATTATTATAATTAGCTATTTACAACGTTATTTTAATAATGTTCCATTTCTTTATGTTAATAGTCATATTAATATTTTTTAGACTCAAAGTCCATTAAAATATTTAACTTTTTTTGATGTGTGTTGCAGTAATTGTTAGTTAGTTAACATATTTGAATAGTTTATTATGAAAAACTTTTTAAATAACAATTAGAGGCTTTGCTTACTACAGATTATGTATTATACTATTATATTAGTCACAAATTTCATTTAATTTAATCAACAAAAGAGACCAAGAGGAAACTAATTTTCTCCTGAACGACTTGAATTCTATATTTATACTAGCTGTCCCGGCCACGCGTTGCTGTGACTAACGTTTTTGTCATATTACATTACATAGCGCCATCTATTGAATATTTACTCAATCTAGTCAACAGAATATTTACTCAATCTAGTCAACAGATATCGCCATCATCGTCGCCAGTTGTCATCGTTTGGAGCTAACAGATAATTAATAGACAAATAATTTGCAATAAGATAATATTGCAATCATAAATTGAGATGTAAGCTATCCTATCTTTCAAGTTGGATCAAACTGCACACGGTGTACAAATTTGATTAAAATCGGTTAAGTAGTTTAGGAGTCCATCGCGGACAAACTCGGACAAACATGTGACCCGTAATTTATATATATTAAGAAGAAGATATAGAACAATTATCTAACTAAATTTAATTATGTAGTAATTACGTTTAAATGCATCTAAATGTTACATTCGTGTTTACTGTATGGCATTTATCAATTTCTTACTTGCACAACAATCCTGTGATCTACTTTAACAATTATCAGACGACAAATATTTATTGAAACTAATACACGTTATCTATCTAATTACTTTAAAAGGGTCAATTATTTGTAAACAATTTGTTATTTGTTAATTTAACAAGAAAATAAAAAAAAAACAGTTAGAGCAAAGATCATGAAATTCATAATTAGACTTTATTTTATTTGACACATGTTACGAATTTCTAATTATCTGTGACAACATGGACACTCACTCTCTTTTTCTCTCTCACACACACATAGAGAGTGTGAGCAACATGTACATTCTCGTATACATATATCTAGTTTAATAAAAGTAATTAAAACATTTCACAATCCCAGAATGACACATGTTTTATTTTCGGTTTACATCGTTAAATATAGGTTATGTTTCGTTTCAAATAATGTTAATGTTCGGCTGGAAGTTTTACTGTGTGTTTTATAGACATGATAATGATGATATTATGATGGCGTTCTAGAGAAGCAAAAGACTAAGAACATGGCAACCAGCGGACCATGACTTTCAACACTTTGTACAAGATTTTGTAAACGTACAGCAAGCAGATTTCTCGGAAATGATTCACTTTTGATATATTTTCTATAAAGTATATTTTCTATATTTTCCTATAAAGTAATATACGTTGGATTTACTTATTTAATGCGTTCGGTTAGACTTATTATATTTCATTTTTCACTTTTTCTCATGTCTTCGTTCTACCGCTTTTATCGGAAACTTCTTCCCTACAAACAATTTTGATCGGAATCCAATTAGATGCGAATCGTATCACTCTGAATGATGATTGAAATCCTATTAGACATTAGTGAGACATTACATGAAGCTTTGGACAGCATGTCTGCACCGGCCGGAACGCTCCGTACCCCCTCTGATTGCCTTCCTAATACTTTCCAAACGAGGTTTGCCGAGGTGCAAGTCGTGGTACTACCCAGTACTACCACATATGTTCTCCCGAACACTGTGTGACTACTGTCTAACCGCTCTCTGATACGAGATTGCTAAGATACGACAAATTGTTTGTAGGGTTCTATCTTCCCGCCATTGTTACGTTCTTTATAGAAATTGTTTCTTTCAACTCATCTCTTATTCACTCTTTACACTCCTTCTTTTTTTATTCAGTTCTCTTATTAGTACATTATCTTACTTCTTCCTCTTTCTCGTACAATCTAGTTCTCTCTCCAATTCCTCCACCTTCTGCTAATCTCCATTACACTCTCTTGCGTTTTACTCTTCTCTTTCTACTCGTTCCGTTGCCACTCAGTTCTTCCTCTCCTCTTTTAATATGTTTTCTATATTTTCCTATTCTTGATGTACTTTTAAACCATGTCTTCATTTTTATATAATTGATAATAAGGAATTGTATACCAACAACACCTGCTACTATATAAAAAGAAAATAAAGTTAACCTTCAAAAACTCACCTATGTTTTAGAATCAAAGGTCATTTTATTCTATTATTAAATTTATGTAAATTACCAGAAGTTATTTTAAAAAATGCTAATGTACAAAACATTGGCAAAGTGACAGTAATTTGTGCTATTAGTTGAAAGTTGAAACGGCGCCCTCTTCTGTTGACCGTTGAAGATGAACTCCGGGAGCAACTCAAAGTGGCGCCGGTGATTAATTTGAAAATGACATGTTTATTAATTTCTTATAATCAAATACTATTTAATATGTATATTAGATGTTTTGTTAATATTTTCCATTCATTCAAGTTTCTTTAACCTTCTAATTATCTAATCAAAGGTTAAATTACATTTTTTTGAACTTGAATTACGGTGATAATAAAATGTGATGTTGTTTATTTATTTTTTTAGTTAGATAAGTTATGTAAATTTTTAAAAAAATATTAAAAACTAACATCCGACGAATTCCTATCTACTACTATAAATAAAAGTTGAAAACAAATTGTAAAGATACTTCATGGTTCTATAAGTGAGACATTTTATCAGTTGAGTATGCAGTTATACATAAAATTGTAACCTCTCTCAGATGCATAAGCAGATAACTTATAATACGCAACCAAACAAAATTTAAATGCAGATAAACTTGTCGATGTTTTCGTCGTCAATGTGTTAATTTTGCACCACAATACGGACCTGGTGCTACGCATACCGGAAAAACTGCGTAACTCCAATTGTAAACATAATTTGTACAAAGGTTAGCTTTATCAACAGATCTACAAGCAACGCATTGTTTAAAGTTTATTATTTAATTATTACTGTACTATATTTATTTTTTATAACTTTATTTTTTGTTATACTATTTGCATAATTACCATGGTTTTATTACTTTTTTAGTAAAAACATCTTTTCCTGCCAGCAATTGTTTTTTTACATAATTATTTATGTTTGAACATATTTACAACCTCATTATTCGCGTAGAACATAATAAAAATATACAATAATACTAAAATAACTAATGATTTTTTCTGTGTTTGTTTTTAATTTCGTTCAAAGTGTTCTATAGAGTTGAAGATTTCGCTGTCTAACTTTGGTTTGTATTTATTAAGACACGGAGGCGGCCTTTGGGAGTGGCAAGCAGGGCAACCACCCGGGGCCTCGCTCTTGTACGGGCGTATTTTCGCGCAGCAACCCAAGTAGAAAAATTAATTACTATATATGTATTTGAATATCGTGCCCCACTTTTTAGAAATCCCAATAGAATCACAGCGTATATCTTTTAAAGCATTCATGTACCTTAGTTTGTCATCATTAATATTTGTCATCTTTGTACTTGTTAACTTCTATAAAAGTTCCAATATACAATTTTATTTCTCGTCAATTATCATCAAAAATACTTACTTACCATTTACATAAATTGTACAAAGAACAAGTGCCTCGCAAAGATCTGCTGCTTAGAGCCTCACAATGGCTAAGGCCGCCACTGTTAAGACATATTGTTTTATAATAGTCACAATAGAGAGTATTGCTAAGCGCATAGAAGCTAAGTCAGAAAGAGCCGTTATTAATCCAGGAATATATTAGGTAAACATTCCAACGTGAATGCTGAAATCCCTTCGTAAGTGATAGTAGTGTATAACCTGGTGGAATAGTTTTTTGCTTTATTTTGTGTACCCCAGTTTCAGTGTACCAAGTAACTTGTTTATTAAAACAACCCTGCAGGTAAACAAAAAAAATTCTGTATTAATTAATTTCGTAATTCTGTTCCAGGGTGCAATAAACCTTTACAGCTGTCATTTTAACCTATCCCCACCAGCATATCCATAGTGAAGTAATTCACCTAATTTAACATTGCCCGCACTTATCAGAGCTTGATAGCCTTGTTTTACAACCGAACATTACAAATCGCGGGCAATGTCGAACTTAACCAAGCACCAACTTTTATTTCCAGCATTATCACACTTTTTCTATTACTCTCGTTATGAGGTCACCCAAAGCGTGACGTAGGACACTTAATACATCTAATATATTCCAATTTACAAGGGCGTACCGCGTATCGTGTACGGGCTCTATTTTGTGTCATTACCCATTACGTCATTTATACTATGATGTCATTATGAAAAATAAATTTCCATTATTTTACTATTATTTTTTATATAAAGTGATTCACTACTTCCGTACATTGATGTCTACTATATCCGGTTTTTTAAAACCTTTAATTAAAATAGATTATCATTATATAATAAATCGTACAAGTTTACTCTTATGTATAATTAATATATTCATTGAATGTAAATGCCATTAATTTTATCCTAATCGGTTCAGTTGTTTGTCGAGGAACATAATAGCCCGTTGTTCAAATCTGCACACAATTCGTGTTACGTCATTGCGAGAAACAACGGACAACTTGGGATGGGTGACAGGCAGAGCCGTTTAAGGTTTACTTTAATAGGGCTGTGAACTGATTTTTGAAGCTTCTATTATTTTATTAAATATCCAAAAATTGACAGAGATATATCTATTTAAAGTTTGTAATTCGTTTAACGCGTAATATTTCTTGACTTCATGAAGTCAAGAAAATACTATAAGTAATGGAATTTAATTATCGTTGTATATCACGTCATTATGGATTGACGTTTGATTCTGCATCTCTTTTACACTTCTCTCGTTTAACAGCGATAGCAAAAGAAGGCAAATAGGGTTAATTATTAAAGGGACATAAATAACTATTTCAATCGTTAATAACTTCTAGAATATTGCGAATTAAATAAAAATAATTGAATATTTGACTTTATGTTAGCAAACTTTATCAATATACAGTGTTGAATTGTATAAATTCAGTTATGGTTCAAAACCTGTACGGCTCCAAGTATAAGTATATCCCATGTTATACCAATATAACATACTCCTTTTGCGTGATAACCTCACTTTTGTGAGAGTTGAACGCTGTCAGGTACTGAGTGAGTAAATCACCTGATTATAAACCTTGGTTAAAGTTAAACTATAGCTTAACCAAGCAAAATACCTCGATTACTATTGACTACAATATAGTAAAGTAGCGTGCCTCAGACGGGCCCCGTATCAAAATTTGTTGGGTGGCCCAAATGATGGGTAAAGATATTTCGCAAAAGCAACAAAAACCCTCGCATTGAATTAAAATATTTATATATTGATTATACGTTATTACTTATAATTAATACTCCTAAGAACTACTCTGTATGGCCTAAGAGTTTAAGTGGGATTGTGGATAACATTTTTCGAATTTTTGCTTACACACGTTTGGGGCCCTTGTTGCCCGGGGTGGCCGTATCATTGATACGGCAGATACGGCGGTAGCTACGCCACGGCTACAATTGCAAAACACTTCAGTTTAGCTGAGAATTAGAAAAACGGCCCTTAATCAACATCAATATATCTACGAGCCTATGAACCATCGCAATGACGCGCAATTTATCATATGTATAACAACACTTAAATAATCTAATTGTACATTTAGTACATGCATACATAATAAAATAGATAATTACATAATATATTCATTCACAGTGGCAATTACATACAATTATACATAAGCAATTATTATTGAATGTAAAGTCCATGTTTCATGGTTCATTCATAACAGCTCCGTTACTATCTTACTGCCATCTGTTGGACCAGATAACTACTACTAGTAATGTCAATTGACATCTTGCGTTGCGCAACACTGAAGATAATTATTTCGTCCCTGGTTTGTTTGTAAAGACGTATGACTGATGTGTTAATTATATTTTCTAATATTTATTTTAACTTAAATCATGTTCAACTAATGTTGTTATTTTTACGTAATTTGGTTATTGAGTACATGTGTTAAAACACAGAAAAATGTGATTTTGTTTTCATTGTTTTTATAGCAACCTATAGCGATTTATATGAATAATGTTAATGTAATAACACTTTGACTGTAATACTGTACTTAGTAAACAATAAAGAATTTTGTGAATTAAAAGCAAATACATCATCAAGTCAAACGATTCGACTTCGTAACGATTTCGTTCTTAGTCACCTAGTAGTTAAAAAGCGAAATTAAATTTTAAATAGTTATCTCCGTCAATTAAAAATATCCAGGCATAAAAAAGTGGTTCCAACATAACCCAATCCTCAAGCAAAATGTCCACGTGTAAAATCTTATTTTATTAGGTCAATGTTTGACCTTAAAGCTAAAAATAGTCCAAAGTAAAATAAATTAACAAATTTCGTAATACTTTAAATCTATTATTACGTAAAAACATACAGAAAAAACCTTTTATTACATAGTTATTATGGTTTTCTAAAATACAATTTGATTTTTAAATTATAACTATAATAATTTAATTTAAATAGTTACAAAACTCGCCCACAGATGTCACGATTTAAATCTAGAATTTTTTTAAATCGATTAACAAAATATAAAAACCAAAGTTACGATAGAATGTTTAATAAAAATGAATATATTATCAATTGACACCTAAACCAGACAATAAATGAACTTGAATTAATAACCGATGACTAATTTCGAAGTTTTTAAAGTGGGTAGCAGTTAACAGCCCACATTTATAAAAAACAAATGTTTTGTGGTACATAACATCATTAAAAATAGATCCATTACATGATGTTTGAATGAAAATCATTTTTTATTATTTTATGATCATTAGCAGACTTCACTCAGTATTTAAAACATTTTCCTGGATTGATATTACGCAACTGTTTGGAATGGCGCCAAAATTATAAAACCTAACCTAAAAATATGGTATCAAAATCTTTGTTGCAAAAATAGATTGTTTATAGAAACAGATATCTTTAAATTAACGAGTTCTTCATTTGTGTAACAGTCTGGCTAGTTAATTAACAATCTATCACGTTAAAAACTCGTTAAATCTGGTTGCTTGTTTAATAACTATTTTATATTATTCAAACAGTTACAATGTGAATTAATTTGTCTAAAGGAATTAATCGATCTTTCTCAATATGTTCGGTTCGTGTTTATTTTTAAACTTGATTTGCATAACTTTGCGTCTGGTAAACAAGTAAAGTCATATACGTTTAGTTGAAGATTAATGGGCTGTGCATAGGATATTCAATGGCTTTGTTGTCAACACGTATGGAAGGTAGTTAGACAACTAATATTTGGAAAGGATAGAGTCGTGTAATGATGATACACAATTCCAATTTTTCAATGGCAATAAAATGTTCTATTAACTCTTCCAATTACATTTCACTCGACGCTCTTAACTGTACAATTGGCTTGCTAAGCTGTAAATAAAGTTTCAGAAAAGTGCTCATAGACAACAAAGTTGAAATAAAGGTTAAAAATTTAACTGCATTAATAATAAGAATGCTTTTGTTTGACACTAACACTTCTACTAAAAGTTAGGTTAGAAAGCGAAAACATTTTCATGTGCAAAAGAGGGCCATCCTGGCGGACTAAAAACAAAACATGCGATCAAAGTTACATTAAAGCATTACCTTTTCTTTGTCAAATCTTTCCTTCGTTCCCCAAATCCTTTATGTACATCTCTTTCTTATCCACCAATTTTTTGCGAAACGCTTAAATATCTTCATGTATTTATATTAGCACATTATTTGCTTTACTATTTTACCTTTAAAAGGTGTTAAAAAGCAAATGAATACATAAAAGCATTGAACACATGTAAGTTATAACAATAAATTTCAATAAAAAACAACAACTGTCAAATTTATTCCTGAATGTTAAACTAAATAATAATAAATGCTAATTTACCTAAATGCTTACGTCACTATATTTAAATATTCTTAAAGAAAACGAACGTGAGAATATGAATTACGTCAAAAATGATTATTTATGTTATTACAACAATGTGATGTAAAAATTATCACTTACGCGTGTTTTTCTGCAATACCAACATAAAATTATAAAATACAAATATGTATTCTTATGTTGGTAATATTTGTCCGAATACTGGAAGTCGTGAATTTGTAAACAAATCCAACTGGGCGTGCTAGTCGCTTGTGTGATTTGTTTATTAAGCTAGCACGAAGAATGGATTGAAGATGAACACTGGACAGTCAAGGCTACTCACTTTATTTACACAATGACTTATTTGTTTACTTAATGAGCTAAGTTCTTTTAATTAATGGAATGTCACACGGTTAATTTAGATTTCAATAAAGAAATATTTCAAGGTCAAAGCTGTCAAAAGAAATGTAGATTGTGATTTATTATGAGTTCGTCTATTTAAAAAATGTATTAGAAATTTGTAGCAATTTCTAAATACAACTTCAAACTACATATATAATTATAGAGATTTAAGATAACTAAATTAAATTTTAATATGATGATGTATATTTATTTTTTTTTTACATTGGCAGACCTGTATATTATACGCAGATGTTTTAATTAAATATCTTCACCTCACATACATATAAGTATATATACATATTACAAAAATTAGATATATTTTTAAACTTACTTAGCTAGTGAAGTCTTGGAATTTAAGTTATTTAAAATCTATTTAAAAATAACTATTAAATAGTTAAGTAATTCTATTTACAAAACCTATTTAAAACTCCCGCCATCTTATTGTGTTGTAGTCTGCACATGTGTGACAGCAGCGCCACGGTGTTGACTAACTGCATTACTTTGTTTACTACTTCAGAGTGCTGCGGTTAATTTTTATTAGGGTTTTATCGATAACAAAGTACATACAAGTATAATAGGCATTAAGTTGAAGAAAGATGGTGATTGTTATTACACAGTTTCTAATTCTCAAGAAATAACAATTATTTTTCTATTGTTTCAGGTATGGAGACAAATTGATTAACAACTTTGTGATGCTAATTGATGGGTAACGTATTATAGAAATATAATTAAGAGAAAATAATGTATAAATTGAATTATGATAATATAAATATTTGCTGATTGATAGTCATCGAAATAAATTAGCACGGACACGACCCAAGTTTAAAAGATGTCCGCCGATTATAGTAGCGTTAGTACATAATGGTTTTAAGTTCTGCATTGAACTCAATTAATCTAGTTAATATTTATAACACACTACATAGGAACATAAATGTGTAGCAATAGATATAGTCGTTTACTTTGCATATGACTTACCTATAAATTTCTTTTCCTTTTACGTTTTGATCAGAGCGTATCCATAAATAGTGTGACACAAATTTCCTGCAAATCTGAACCCCTCTCCGCTCCTCCTTGGTGTGACGTCACACATTTAAATTCATTTTTTTTTTTTAAATTTAAATACTTTTTTCAGGAAACTATGTTTTTTTAACTATATTTTTTACAAAACATGTGACGTTTTGATTATGTATGAAAATAAGATAATATAAATTTGACTCTGATCCGTGGATCGAACCCGAAGACATTGCAGTGCTAGCTTACTAATGCTTTTGCCCATTGTATCGTCTATTATTTTCTTACAAAGCCATAACTGTAATAAAAGATTATACACACATACACCCGCAGTTTAAATTAGTTAGCCATATTATTCAGATCGAAATTATATGGGCTGGGTTCGTATGGGACAATAACCCCATAATTTGACTTAATATTGGGCCTAATTCCAACGAGACGAACCATACCGATTCCATAATGTAAACTGTGCCCTCATGAATTATTATTTCAAAGATATCATTAGCTGGTTTGTACAATATAAAGGGTTTGTCAGAATCAAAATACCAATTGAAAGGGTTTTATGGACAGTTATGCTTGGATATTAAATAAAATGATAGATTGATATAGTGAGAATGAATTAAGCGAACTTAGGAGAAACATTTAAAAGAAATTAACATAAAAAGTGATAAGATATTTTTTGAAGTAGTTTGAACCCTTACAAACAATTTTGTTAAGAATCTGTTCCGATCGTATATACTAGCGCCTCTAGTGACCGATTCATATACTATAATTTATATGGCGGTATGTCCTATATTATAATGTTCCAAGTGAAAGTTTATATGTTTATGTCATTCATATAAACGATAAATGATACACGATAACATTTTTTTTTGTTATGTTATGTTTTGTTTCTAAAGACCACAACTATGTATAATACTAAGATCAACTCAGAGATAAAAAACATCGTTTAAATATGTTAGAAATGATATTTTATGCTAATGATATGTCTATCCTGTGATTATGAGATCCTGGATTTAGTTCCTTAGAGTTTTCGTTGATAAAAAGAAATTCTTTGGATGAAACACTGATTCTTGGAATATTTGAATATGCTTTTGAATAATTGTTACATAAAACGAACGAAACAAAAGTTGTAACAACATGAAATAAATCAAAAATATAATTTACTCATATACCTATAAAAAGGTTATAGAAAGAATCAATTAAAATATGAAGGAAGATATTTATTATTTAAGGAAAGTTATTAATTAAAGTTTATTAATTTATTTAGTTCAATAATCTCTGTGTCGGTCGCGATAAGCATTGAAAGAATGGCAAAAGTATATCCTGCTTCCTGCATATATTTATTGATAAGCATAGGTTCACCAATATACACTTTCATAGCCGAAAATGACGAAGCTATAAGCTTACGCATTTTCTTTAATTGCGTCAAAACAAGGGTATTGAAGGCATTAAAACAGTTTCCTATATTTCCTTATTGATAAGAATATATTCATAAGCTGACGCATTTCACTTAACAAAGCTTGCTATAGTTCCTTTAGCAACATAAAGGGTCGTTCTTCATTAGTGCTTCAAAATGTACTCATTTTTCCTCGTTCCCTAAACAGAAATATTATATTTATGATGCTATTATTACAAATAGGTGTTAAACAAAAACAAAATTTGCCAAACTTGCCAATCAGGCAAACGTGTAATTAATTACACAACGTACTAGGCAAACGTGTACCATAACAATGAATCATGTAATCGTAAACGTCAGTGTCGTTGAGTTGCAAGAAATAATTTTTTTTTTTTTATTAATAAAAAGAGAAATCTCAGCCAGGAAACGCATGAGCACCGCACTAATCGATTATCAACGGTTCGCCCGTTACAAAATAAAACGCAAGTCATTTAGATGACTGCTATACGGGAAACGAGCTGAAAATATGATTTTTATTTAATGTTAGGGTCATTAATTCGAACTAAACAATTTTTTATATCATCGTGATGTGTTTGGTTGTTATGATGGTTGATTTAGAAGCAACTAGAGACTAAATGTTATATTGTTTGACATCGTTGTGTCGAAGAGAAGCTACAGCAACAGATGTAAAGAGAAACAACAACGGCAGTACCACGAGTACAATTAATCAAGATAAATTATAGTAATATTAACAAAGCCAGAGGTTAAATATTTTGCATTGTTTGTTTACAACAAGTTATTGTTGACTATGAAGTTTATGGTATAAAAAATTTATTTGTAACTGTGGGAAATGAAGGACACCTATTGACAATTTTTTTTAAACATTCACTTTGTTATCGATATAGATATTTAAAGTCCAGCAGAAGTGATTTGAAACCCAAAATTGCGATTTGTATTTGGGTTTTTGGTATCAAATGAAATGTAATAATGTCTACTAATAGAAATATAATTTTAAAATTTCAAAATGTCCTCCTCGATTTCAAGGAAATCCTCATATTCTTTTTGCAATCGTATCGTGTAAAACCTTCATATGTTCTCATGTCCCATACCGAGAACAAGACTGTCTTAAGACACTCGTGTCACTCTTATATCGTATGTATTCATTATTTAAGCTACATAACGTAGCACAAAAGCGCCATGCATTTAAAACCGCGTTCTTGCGGTTCCAGTTTAGTTATTCGATGAAAGTTGATTGAAAAGAAGAAGAATATGACTTAAACAATTTGTTGTTTACACGTTTCAACAAGAAACTGATCTTGTCTGAAGAACAAATCTTGTCAAACGCAGAAATATGGTTATTATAACCTAAAACTGTTCAATCAGAATCAGAATGCAATCTCACAACTGTTAACTATAAATGATGAATAGACTCATGACTGTAAATCACTAAAAGTTGATCAACTCTACTAAAAATAAAGGATGATCGATCTTACGTTTCGATTTTGTTGACCATCTATCACTGATCAACAAAATTTCAATTCTATGAACCAAGTTTGAGGAATAATCATACCTAACCTAAAATTTTCGTAATATTTATGAATATATCAAATGCTTTTAACTCTCATGCATTTAAATGAGGTAATCATTGATTACTCAAACACATATTCCAAAATTAAACTTATATATTTTTCTTTTGGGTTTAAAAATAAAATGTAATTAAAATGTTACTTTATTTTTAATAATTAAACACAACAACATTAAAACAAAGTTTGTGTCACACAAGTACGAGCAGTGTCAAAGAAGCTATAAAAAATATAAGAAGGGGAACATATTGGTGGCAGATGATTTTAACTCTAACTTACTTAATACCGTTAATCTTCATTGCTGTTAAGTTCTTCTTATTCTCTCTTAACGAAATAGTGTTACCACTGTTATTATAGTAAGCAAATGGGTCGGTTTTATAAAGATGAATATTTTAAATGCATTACTTATACACCTAGGGGGTTCACTGCTTTTTTATTGCCACATATTATCCACAACCTATAATTTTTAAGTATTTTACCATCACCTAAAGACAGCATCTTTTATCTTATCAAATTTAATACAGTGGATCCCTCTATAACGCGAGTTCCCGCAATACTCTTAGAACGCGAGAAAATACTTTAATGCGTCTTCTCGTGCAACTTCAGACTGTTAAAATTATTGACATATTTATACCCAGACTATTAAAAATAACGTTAATAAATGTTAAATATAGTGTTTTTCACGACATTACTTCAAACTAAATGTGCTTATCTCAAAATTGCCCTCCCTACTTCTAAATTCCTTCTTATACCCCACAACTTCCTTTAAGTTTGAGTCGCCACCGAACTCTCGTAATTTGAACTATATCTAATTTTATTTTATTGAAAGTCTACAGCACTCTCAAAACTTTGGTTTTTACCCCACCTGGGGTAATTTATCTACTTACCCGACCCCTGTTTTTATAATATAGCAAGTTATTAATTTTACAATGTCTTTTATATTAAACTGCAATAAATTTATAAGAATATTAACAATGTATAGATAAAATGCTTTGACACACCCACATTTATATCATATTTATTGTATAAATTTGTGATGGAAATCTGTAGGCTTTTTAGTTGTCTTTCCCGCAATTAGTAAAAGCCGTAATAAAATGTCTTATGCTAACCCAGTTATATGCACCTTTCTGTCGTGGCATCTCCTTCAATTCTTGATCTTCATCAACATTAAAAGAACTATTTACAGATCTTTAAATATTGTTTAATCTGTAAAATAAAGCAAACAGATATAATTAATCAATTGATGATCGTACATAGTTATCGATTGAAGATCGTCTATAATTTCCTTCTCTCTTGCAGTTATCCTATTGTTTGGAATTCATATTCTCCTCCTTTCAAACTCGCAGCAAGCCTCACCGATGGAATTCCTAACTGGATCGACATTCTATACAATATATTTGGCAGGTTGTCATTTTGTCAACCACGCCACGATGACTTTGACCTTCATTAAACACAATTGCTTGTATTCCATGCAGCAAGTTGTCCCAAGTAAAGCAAGTAAGCGTTTTAGCGGTTCGTAGCCTGCGGCTGCACCGGGCTCTCAGATCTCAGACCTCAGCAGTCTGCATTCAACTAAACAATCAAGAACCAACTGGTTTTCTGAACTTGATCTTCAATTCTTTATTTTTGTTTCTGTCAACGTTGGATGCACATCTCTACTGAACCACTGACTTGTTCTCTTCATTATTTGTATGTATCATAAGTTTTGTTGATGTTTCTTATAAGTTATTAATTTGCAATAAATTTTCTAATATTGGTAATACATAACGGAAATTATGGCCTTGACTCCCGGTTTACGGAATGTTCAAATTATCAACTGGTAGCACTTGAACAATGGATCTTTAATTATGTCAGGATTAATTAGGATTTACTAATTACAAATCATAAGCCGAACATAATATTGGTACAATAGTATTTATTAACAAATATAAGAACTGTATGCAAAGCAAGATATAGCTTAATCAACGATTATATAATGAATGTCGTCTGGCAGTACCTTGGCACTCTTCCGAGCACAGCAGACCAGTGTACATTGCAGAATTGTTTATGCTAAGATAAGACTAAAGCACTAGGGCTGTACTGGGAGTCTTAGAGGAGCAATATCGCTAACAATCTCTTTATTATTTTTTCCTGATGGATACAACTTGTCAACACCTTGATAAAAACAACTTGGTAAAAATTGTATTGGGTTTGCACCGCTGCACTATTTCAATGCTGACAATTGCTGAATGTCCTTTTAATATAAAATATAACTATCGATAGACATTATTATAAGAATTAAAACCTAGCGATGCAATGTTTTGCTCCTTTTGCATCTAAACCAATGATAAACATGCAAGGTAGCCTGGGATGAATTGTCTTATTCGCATCCACGAATAACTGTCAGCGTTGCTATAGCGCTGCATGCGACTTATTCTATAAATATAAAAACAATAATATTATTAACTATTACGAAAAATATAAATAATTAAAATTAAAATATATAAAGAAAATACATGTAACTGAAAACCGTAGTTAAATAATTAGTAGCTTTTCTTTACTACATTGGCTATTTTCAACAGTTTTCATAAAAATAGTCTCTTTTACAATTACAACAAAAACCTAAAGCACATATTTAGCAATTTCCTTCTGATGACTCTTTTTCATGGGAATATGTTTGACGAAATTAAGAATGCCCTTGAACTATAGGTTAAGCAAAAATATTTACTTACAAAAAACTCTTTTATCACTCAAGTGGTTCAAAGGTGTCTGTCTGTTGACTTATTTTTTTTATTTTTAATTCAAATAAACCAACATTTTTTAGTTTAAAGTTATAACCTTTTTATAAATAATATATGTAATAGAAAAATGTACCCCTTGAAAAATGGAACCCTCAAAAAAATAAAAAATGAAGGGTCACACACGAGGTCTTTTCTGACAAGCTGTCAAAACAAGACAGACAACGGAACATTATTCAAATAATATTTAAGTTTAACCGAAAAAAAACACTTAAACGGCCGCATATTTTGTTTTAAATGATTATTTCATAAATAAATGCGGGTACTTTTATTATGATTTAAATATATGTATTTATAGAACTTTATAGGTTATGTCAAAAATTAATTTGTAATTTATTATATTAAATAACATCGGCTTTGTTGAAAATGGTTGTTATAGCAAAGTTAGGATCTATGATTAATATTAATTATTTATAAATTCATGTTCTATAATTATTGACTTTTAATTGTGAGATCCCTAACACTAAAAACCATAGCTGCATACACCTTTTCTTTTCTTTCACGTTTTATTCAATAACGCTAAAAATTGTGTTTAATGCGAGCAGTGCGGTCTGTGGACGCTTATCTCAACAAACAAAAAGCAAAATGCAATCTAACATATTTGTATATGCTTCATCTCACATACTGATAAAAATAATCTTCCAGAGACATTTGAAGAGACGGTAGTTGAATGTACACAGCGTATACAAGCTGACTGTATGATAATATACAACTGATGACTCTCTCTCTCTATCTCTCTCTACCAACTTCTGTCACAATCACAGTTATCACATATTTACCCACAAAATGTTGATAAGAATTTTACAACTTCATCTCTTATCAAAACTTATTATAAGAAAATACCTGTTTATATATAAAAATGATAACTTCCTTTGTAGATAACAGTGGCTCTGTACTGTCGTCATGAATGAATTAAAATGAGATATGAATATTTCACAAAGCGGGAAAGACAGAACGGTTTGTAACTGTAACCTATGATCCTTTGTCATAAAAATTGCGTCTCATTAAAAAAATATTATGGTCAACTTTTTGCACTGATCATCTTGTTAATTAATATTTAGACTGTAGAAAAAAAAGTTTACTCCCATTTGAAATATATATTTTTTATTTATTTGACGTCGGTTTATTTCCGACAACTTCTTTCAAATGTTGACAGTTTCTAAAAAATCCTAATCAATTTAAAACTATACTTGAAAATCTGTAGATTTTTCAGCGCGACTTTTAAAACAACAAATTGCGTGTACATTTATATATTTCAATGTATTACAGAATTGCGAAATTATTTCTGCGCTATTGTTTTTTACAGTTTAACTTTAGACCAAGTCAGATTAGGAAGGTCAGAAAAGGACCGATATAGACAGAAGTCAGGTATAGCCTGTTGGCTCTCAAACTTTACATTTACATCCGCAACAAATCTTGACAAGTGTAGACACTAACAAATTTGAAATTATAACAAACATGATGAAGTTATTTTTAAATTTTTTAAAATTATTTTAGAATAATATTTAACAAAGGGGAATGAAATGAAATGAATACCTGACAACAGAATTACGAGACATTAGATTTAAGTTTAGAACTTTTAATTGGCTGAAATGTGTGTCACGACTATTCAATTCTTTTTTCAGCGTTATTTGAAATAATTGAACAAATCATAAAAAGCATGCGTCATATTTTCGATGTTAATGGCAACTTTGCAGAAATGTTTTTTAAATGAAGATTCCTTACTGAAGCATTGTTTTAGTTTACTGTTTTTGTTTTCGATGTAATGGGTGTGGCTGGCTATATTTTCTTTACATGTTAATAGTGTTTATGCTTTTGTAATCCACGTCGTAACTGACGGAGCGTTACTAGTTTGTGATTTTCCGCTGCTAGCTCAAAGATCCGTCTTCTATGCTACTGCACTCGATCTATTTTGGAGGCCTACATCTAGAGATGATCTCAACAAGTTATTTATGGACGGAAGTCACTGTGTCGACTGCCGCTGTCGACTGTAGACAACGATAACTTTGTCTCAATAATATTTGGGTAAAAGTTGTGCGTTTAATTTGTATTATGTGAGGTTATGTACACTATTGATCATTTACAAATACATATTACTTGTTATGTCGTCAATTATATGGATGCATACAGTTACTGTAGGCTAATAGTTACTATCAAATGTTTGAAATGCCAACCCAGTCAACAGTTCGAGTTCGAATTAAATTTAAAGGAACAAACTTCCGTGATAAACGTGTTCTCTGAGATTTCGCTGCTTTTAATGTTAGGGTTGTCCCAAATAAAAATGAATAATTGTTATAACATTAATTTATTAATAATCAAATCAAGCAAAGAAAGAGTGAAAGAAGAGTTTGGATGACGAAGGTAAAGAGAACGAGAAGAGAGAAGGAGGAGAAACTTTGCAAGCAGAGGGAGTAGTGAGGAAGGATTGCAAGAGAAGAGTAGATAGGTGATGGAAGTAAGAAGGAAGTAGTAGAGGAAGATAACAAAGGACACAAATTTTAAAAAGAAAGAAGAGAATTTAAAAAATGTTAAAAATCTGTAAAAGAAATGTAAAATGCTAATATTGTTGTAATGCCGTAAAAGCAGAAACAACAAAATACAATATAACTATTAATAATCAATTCCAATCGAATATGTATATGGGCAGATCATTAACCAATTTGTATGTGTAGAAATGCCAAAGCACTGCGTGCATAATTTTGGACTAGAGGTCCCTGTGTGTCTAAGAGTCGCCTAAGATGCGTAGTTTCTTCAATACTTGCACGCGCATATCAGTTCACACCTAACCTTGTCCTGATACATAAACAGAAGTTGCTTAGTCAGCATCTCTAAATGAATGGATCTTTGTAACTCTAAAGGATGCACTCTGCAACATGAAAGCCAGACCCGATACAACCCGAACAGAGGCGAATGCTGTCGAGCCAAACTATGGTGTCTGGAATTGGACATTTTACATGACATTTTAAAAGGACGAAGTAGACCTTAGCACATGGGCTGAAAAGTCCCGGGCCTATCATATAGATGGCGCTAGTTTTATTGCAGTCACTAGTTTCAGTTAATACTAACCTTCAAAAGATAGCTGTTAAAATTTCATGATATTCTATTCAGTAGTTTGTGAGTTATTGTGCTAAGAGTGACGCTACTTTTGTTATTTTCAAAACAATGGATCAAAAACAGTTATTTAATTGACAAAAACACAAATCATTATTACACTAATGGCGACAGCATAGACATCTCTGTCTTTACCTTTGAACCTGGATCAGAGGCAGCGGTGTAGTTCATATATGAAGCAACACACCGAAAAAACTACAAACTTAGTAGCTGGTCGTCGGTGATAAGAATCAATATCTAAATTAGCATTAATTAATTATTTTACGCACTTTATGTAAAAGAAAACCTATTTTTATATATTTAAACGTTTCAAATCTCGCACTACAAATAATTAAGCAAAGCTAGCTTGTATTTTGATCAAATTAAACAGATAGTTAAAAAATAATGAAAGTTAGTTACTATGTATTATGAAAGCAGCTGGTTCCATGTGCACGAAGAGTACATTAAGATTAAAAAAGATATTTTTTAATATATAATTATACAACAAATATTATTTCTATGCAGTTCCTTTCAAGGTCGTTCTCATGGCAAGACTATACGACGTTCAGCGCGTTATGCGCTGTAGCTTGCCGATGGAATAAAAAAACACAGCAACCAACATACTTTAGCGATCATTATCGTGATGCACAATGTTTGCAGACTGTAATCGTTTTGTTTGCATACATAATACATGAACTTGCATGGTTCTTACGAGAATGACAGACTGAAGAAATAATGAACGCACTGGTTTGGATGGAGAGTTGTCAGCTGTTAAAGCACCGCCTGCAAGCTGCAACTAATGTTACACGTTTTATTCAGAATATATTAGTGGTTGTGGTTGCTTTATTACTGTCCTGAATGAATAAGGTAGCTTTTACGTAATAATTATGCATAAGGTCAAAACGATGAAAAAGAAGCATATTTTAGATAATGGTCTTTGACGACACAGTTAATACATAATTATTTCTAAAATTACTAAATGATAAAATGACATTTGAAGAATATTTTGTGAAATTTTCATAAATAAATATCAAGAACTGAGTCATTAACAGCGAATCTCCACAGACGTCACAAAAAAAAGCAGCATTGCGGTGCCACTCATAACTCATCACTGGATTATTTGGAATTAAAAAACCAAAATGATTTCATTAGTTAATAAGTTTCTGCAGGTAACGCTGTCGAGTTTTTCTTTTTTTATTGATTTTTCAATTTTTTACAGCACTTAAAAGTCAAAATTCCGATTATTCATGAAAAAAATCAGAAACTTTGTTATTTTAAAATACGTTAAAATTACAAAATTAAAAAAAAACTCCACAGCGTTACCTCGGTATTTATGTAAAGAAAGAGTGTGCAAAATTTTAAAAGAATCGGTGCAGTAGATTTTGTGCTAGAGAAGGCACCGACTCTGAAAAAGGTATGTGTGAGAAACCGCATTTAAAAAACACGAAAGCAAATCAGAGAGGTGAAGATTTAAAACTCTATATCTCCGACAATTTTACTCCAATCGACTTCAAATTTTTACACAATAAACTTAATATGTTGTACAATAATATAAATCAATAAATCCCCCTCCCCCTCCCCCTTAAAGTAACTTTTCGTTACAGATATGTATTATTTTCTGCATCATGAATCATACTCAATGCTGTAACATCCATAAAGCTTATTTTTAGACCGTGAATGTATTAATTGAACATCAAACAAACTCCATATGATACATTACCAAGGAAGTATTTCAAGGTAACGAAGTGAAGAGCCCCTAATCTGCTGTTTGTATCAAACGCCTTACACTTAGAGAGCAATTGACCTAAAAACAAAAAGTCCAGGTTCTCGATACATCTAGAGAAGTGAATACAGTAAATGAATAACCTCCTGGTGCTCTGGAACACAAGCTATAAAGTTTACCGGTGGTGATAACACGATGAGGCCGAGGACATGCCGGTCACGGCACGAACTCACGATAGCCTGTGAACACGGAATTTGCAAAATCGATTGTTATAGTTGTTCTATTTTCTTTATTGATTTTTGTGTAACTTGATAAAAATAAATATTTATATATTCTGCAAGAGTGTACATTTTCACCTTATGGAGAAAGATACCTATGTAATTTTTTTTATTTGTTTTGGATAGAAGAATCGTTTAATGCAACCGTGCCATTTACTGCTTTATTCAAAGAATACAAACTTAATTAAAAATGAAATTATGTATGTACATAATCAATATTATTATTATTATTTTATTTTTAATGTTTTTGCCATTTGGCACTACATTCTTGTGCCTTAACTCATTTATATACATGTCATTGTGCTTAATTCAATTTTGATCCTTATTAAATCTAAACATTCTCATTTTTTCAAACGAAAAAAAAATATATAAAATTCCTTATAAAAATAAAAACAAAACTGCTACTGCTACTGCTTCGCTCCTCCTGCTACTGTCCCTCCTGTTTCTACTCTGCCATTCCTTCTCTTTCCTATTTCTTTTTCTCTATCTCCGCCATCCACCTCTTCCTTTCACTTTCGGCATTACATTCTTCTGCCTTAAAAATATTTAAAAAGCTTCAGGATTCCTTCTTTTAATTATTTCTGCCACCCATCTGTTCCCTTCCTTGCCCCCTTTTAAGAGCTGCCCAATATTCATCTCACTCCCTACTGTTTCCTTACAATCAACATTAATGTGCTCCAGTGTTTCGTCCTTCGTTCCGCACACTCTACACATTCTTTCCTCACTACTTTCCCAGTATCTGTTTCCTTTCCCCTCATTTCCCAATCTAAACCTTTCTGTCCTTCTTATGTTTTTTATGTCTTTTTCTATTAAGTACTGAGGTATATTACTTTCCCAAATCCTTTTATATCTTGTATTGTTATTGCTTTTCTCGATTTTTCCCATTCTCTTCTGTTGTTGTATCTCCTTATCGCTTCTCTTTAGCTCCTCATCCACACTTGCGCCTCCTTCTCTTCTCCTCTCTGCCTCCTCGATCGCCAATAACTTTATAAAAATCAAACCAAAAAAATACCTGTTACCGGTAATAATAGAATAAAGTTTGGTTTTGGAAACTAATTCAGGAGAAAATAAAGTTTAAGGTAAACGTTTTTAGGCTCGCATTAAACGCTTAGCTTTATTAAATAAAACGTGGAAGAGAAGAGAAGCAAGGGGAAAGACGTATGCAGCGATAAAAATGTATTCATTTATTAAGTATAAATGTATAGATCATGAGTAAGGGGCTATTCATTAATGAGAGAGGAGGAGGTTCACAAAATATGATATAACATAACAAGTGGGAGTGAGATAGCCGCAAATTTTATAACGTCACATCTAATCCAAAATTCCGCTTCCAAAAAACACCATGATGACTAAAATGCATATATTTTCTCAAATATGTGACGTCACAACAGAAGAGTTTTTGCAAAGAATGTGACAAGACGTGACAATGGGGACGCGGAGAAAGAAGTTTAAAAACGATATATAAATAAGCATTATAAACAACGTGAAAGAGAAAACATAAAGAAATATATAGATAAGAAATAAATGCATGTCAAATTCACTTTTGCTTATTACCCAGTAAACATTTTGGAGTAAATTCTACTTAATTTCTATTACGTATCATGAATTTTTTGTCTGGAACGTGTTCGTTTTCTATTCAGTCGTTCAAAGGAAAGGTCCTTTTTATGAGCTACAGACATTGCAACGACGGTTCACTGCTGAATTAAAAGCGGAGTAGGTTTATGATTTATGACCGGATAATAAAAATATACCCATGTGGGAAAGAAACAGAAATACTTAATGAATGATGTTGGAAAAAGAAAGAATATTATTATGAAAAACTAACACAAAATCTGTGACAGGTAGAGAACTTGTAAAGCGTTAGAATAGAATTGTACGAGTGACTCGAACTTCACCAAATAGGACACTTCACCAAATTGTTTACTGGGTTATAAAGAATAAATTATTAATTACCCCGCCCCTTCTTTTTAATGTGCTATATAATATTTATGATATACTTACTTAGCAATACGTCTTTTACTTAATTGAACCAAGCCTATGTTTTCAGACATTGTTTGATGGTTTTATCAAGTTTTATATAAATTAAAGCCATGTCCCATTCAATCAAGTAGCTTAAGTCAGATCTCATATGAATGAACAATATGGTATATTACTTATGGAAATATATTTACAATAACTTGAAGACAAGCAACTTGATTAACGTGAATGATACTATAAGGGTGGTACTTGTAAAGTCTTAAAGGGGAATGGTAGTACGTAAATGCTTTTATCAACCAATAATTTAAGGAAGAAATTTGATGTTAGTTGTAAGTTTGCATGTTAATAGACAAAGATGAAATTATCGCGTGCTGTAGAATATCCGTAGGTCACAACCATAACACCCAATCTCACAACCAACCGACAAGGACTGAATGATATATGTATATGCAGTGCACTTCAGTTATTGCGATCATATCGAGCCAAGCACGAACTGATAACAATAACCGATTTATAACAATATCCGGATATATACTGTTCAATATAATATTATTACAATGTATACAGAAATCATCTATAAAAAATCATTTAGCTGCATATAAAACGGCTGATTAAAATACCCACTAAACAAAGTTACATATATTTTAGGTTTACTTAACATAAAAAGTATGTTTCCTCAGTAAAATATGTACGACAACTCTTCAGTCAAACAGTTGCACAACGAAAAACTTTCCATCTCTTTCATTCGAACTACTGTCATATTATTTTCACATACAATAGAATTACAAATCTACATGATTCTTTTGTTATTGTGCGGTATCTTTTTTGTATTCAAATAATGTTACTGTCGTTGTACAAACCGTGGGTGTGAACTTTGAACGGACACTTGTAATTTATTATCAAAAACTACACAACCGAATCAATATACTCGTGGAATAAACCAGTCTTTCTCAATTATGTTCTTCACACAAGTCAGCCTGATCGACAGGCAACAAGACAAACACACTAACGTAATAAATTGTGAATTACCTGTTCTTACAAAAAATGAAGAGAGGAAGACCTTTAGAGGAATTCTTTAACTCATTGATAACACTAATGAAGAAAAAAAAAGAAATACACTATATCTGACTGTAAAAATTGCAAACGTAATGTATTTTAATATTTATATCGAGTTGAAATCTGATACTTTACTTTTATTAATACAGTTATTTAACATTATATTATTACGAGTCATTATCATCAATTTTATGAATATTAAAGTATCAGTTACTAGCCGGCTTCGATTCCGCGTCTCCCATTTAGTATACGGGTAATCTTCAACTGAACTACTCCTGTTCGATAACTTAAACTCATTTTTAATCGAAAACACGACTCGTTTGCATAAGTCGTTTGTACAAAGAAGTATTATCTATAGCATTCCTAATCCTATTCATTGGGTACAGACAGTAGCTTGATACTGCTTGGCTGCACCACAATATTGAGAAGCACTGTGTAATGTAGATAGTTTTTTGTTCGTGTGTAAACCAAGTGAGCATTGCCACCATGACCGTGCTCGCACTCGTCCAACCTCTAGAAGAGCAAATCAATTAAACGCCGAAGCGGACATGGAGCCATTAATTAGGGCGCGTGAATGACAGGCGATGAAATGGGCCATGGAATTAACTTTTAAAGAGATGTATAACATTATGTATGCGATGTTACTTGTACTGGATAACACGACTACATAAAATATACATAAAATAAATGTTAAGTACTTTTTTATTTGTTTGATATGTAATATTTACTTTGTGTAGTATGTAATACTGAATAATCTTACAAATTATTAGCCCCTTATGTACATTACATTTAATTAATTAACGAAATTTAATTACCTATTTTTTACAATGGGCTTGTGTCCTATGTCTTAATTTCTATAAAAGTGTACTATATATTGATAAAGTGGTTTACTAGAACCTCAAATGTTCAATTATTTTTTAATAACTCCTTATATGTTAAGAGATATTAATAATTAAAAAAGTCATTTTGTCTCTTTAATTATTAAAGGGATTCAACGTCGTAGACATTCCAAATGCATGTGACATCATAACCGCTACCAACCTTACAGCTCATAAATCTATGCTATATGTATTTATATATCAAAATATCAAATATTATTTACAGCTATTTCAAGGAACAATAAAATTCCAATATTATGTCTGCCTTAGCAGGGTTAAGTAAAATAAAAACTTATTATTTTTTGACTTGATTTGATTATTTGACTACCAACAGCTACAAAACATTACACAGCACTGACCTACTCAACAAATAACACGTTAAAATGCATTTCACGTCATACAAATATGGCCGACCATTTCTAGCGCTAAAACTACAATTCAAACTTTTAATTGCTATATCTCCGTCAATATTTAGATATTTAATAAAATAGACACGCCAATACACATTTATTAACATCAATTTCAATCAACAATTGAAAAATCGACCACTAAAAAATGAGGACACAAGCCCATTTCATTACATAAATAGAAAACGTACTTTCAATCTTTTACCAATATATTAGATTAATATGTAACATTATAAAAACAATCTTGCATAAAAAGTTTTTTTGACGAGAGGTAACGTAAATTTATGTAAAAGGGTTATCTCTTTTATGTAATTGTAATAAAGTTTTTACAGGCAATAACAAAAAAAAATGTGCGCTCTCTTTGTACGTCTTTTTGCCGGTACACAGGGCACAATATAACACAAAAATAACTTTACTAATTTAATGTTAACAAAAGAAAACGAGCAAAACGAGTGCAACATTTTTTGTTAAATAGAAAACACCATTAGTAGATGGTTTCGCTTTGTCTGCGTAAACAATAAACGTAATTTTCATGCTACTTTTTCCATTTAACTATTTAATATCACAGAGTGATTTGCAGAACGAATGTTAATTGTACTAGTAAAGTAATTCATTTAGAAGGAAAGGTGCGGTTTAACAATGATACTCATAGTATAAAATATCCGCAAATAGAATGATTCGATAAACAACTGTTAAATACTAGTAAATATCAAACATTTCGAAATAGTGGAGAATAAAACCTCGCCTATTTTCAACAGGTCTTTGTTAAAAGGTCTTTTGTGAATTGGATTCTCAAAAGATTGAATAGAGAAAGAATGATGATTAAATGTGTAGAATGTATTTCCGGAAATGTCGAGAAGAGTACAAATAAATAAAGTGAGGTTATTACACCGATTTAGCAGAGAATTGAACCTATAATGAAACAAATATTATATTAACATATTATTTATAACAAAGAATAATTCAATGTTCTAACTTATTAATTGAAAAGAATAATTTCACAATTCAATTTTAGTATGTTATATAATTAATTTATATTACTTTGTTTATGTTTTTAGAGCGGAAGTTTCCTTGAACTGCCTCGCCTAGTATTGTTTAATATTTTTAACATATGTATATATATATTATTACACATATTCTAATTCGAAAAAGGTGTTACCTTGTACCTAAACTATATACTGTAAAATTATTCAAGACAATGACTGTAAAAATATTATAATTT
The DNA here is from genome assembly GCA_963678705.1 of Panorpa germanica. NCBI lineage: Eukaryota > Metazoa > Arthropoda > Insecta > Mecoptera > Panorpidae > Panorpa > Panorpa germanica. The sequence continues at coordinate 13,230,960 of OY783211.1, read as the reverse complement.
ATACATTTCACTATTTACAACTGAGAAGACACTAGCTTGATTTTAATAAGAAAAAAATTAAACACTTGCTTCTTTTTTAATTTCAACAATTACTTTATAACAATAGGCTTGTGCCTTATGTCTTAATTTCTATAAAAGTGTACTATATATTGATACAGTGGGTTACTAGAACCTCAAATGTTCAATTATTTTTTAATAACTCCTTATATGTTATAGGAGATATTAACAATTAAAAAAGTCATTTTGTCTCTTTAATTATTAAAGGGATTCAACGTTGTCACATTCCAAATGCATGTGACATCACAACCGCTAATTACTATCTCTTTTATACGACAGAGCGTAAAAGATATATATTTTTGACAGAACTGTGACAAGTTTACATGTTAGCAACCTTACAGCTCATAAATCTCTGCTATATATGTATTTATATTTCAAAATATCAAATATTATTTACTGCTATTTCAAGGAACAATAACATTTCAATATTATGTCTGCCGTAACAGGGTTAAATAAAATAAAAATGTATTATTCTTTGACATTGACCTACTCAACAAATAACTGACGTTAAAATGCATTTCACGTCATACAAATATGGCCGACCATTTCTAGCGCTATTAGTACAATTCAAATTTTTAATTACTATATCTCAGTCAATATTTAGTTATTTCATAAAATAGCCTCGCCAATACACATTTATTAACATCAAATTCAATAAACAATTAAAAAATCGACCACTAAAAAATGAGGACACAAGTCCATTTAATAAAGAAGTGGAGTAACTAGACATTGCAATTTATACCACAAATTGTGACAAAATGTGGTAATGGGGAGAAGGAGTCACAACCTTTGTGATATCACATGTAATCTAAAATATTAATACTACTAAAAAGTTCAACAACGAAATGAACATTAAATACTATCTGTTATCGCAAACATACCTGTCTACAATGTTGCCTTAAAATCTCAGTCAAAAAATATGAAATTCAAAAGTGCGTTATTTAATAGAGTAGATTTTTATTAACAGCATTCTCATAGTACATTTGCATGTAAATTGGTAATCCATTAACACAGCCGGGCTTCCATAACCAAATTGGAACTCATTTCCTCCTGGTGAACATGTAGTAAATCATATAAAATAAAAACGGATTACAGAGCACAGTATAAAACGAGAATTAAAATAACTTGAACAGCGAACACTGAAATGACATCCATTAAATGGAATCTAGGTCACTACGCTCTGCACACACTGTAGCAACGTCGACATCGGCGTCGGCGTCAGCGTTGGTGGCTGGCGTTGTTAGCTACCCGTAAACACAGCGTGCAGAACGTTCAACAGCACCACGTGTTGTGCCAATAAGAAAAATAGCACATTAATGTATTAGGACTAGAGGACTTGTCAAGTAAAGTGCTCTCAATATGGTATTGTATTACTTTATTTGATGTGTGTACGGTATTTTTAGATGTTTTAAATTGATAGACGCAACGTAAATATACGAGTACATTTGTATATAATGATGTATATTATCTTCTTCTTCTTAATAATATATATAAATTACGTGTCACTGTGTTGTCCGCTATGGACTCCTAAACTACTTAACCGATTTTAATGAAATTTGTACACCGTGTGCAGTTTGACCCAACTTGAAAGATAGGATAGCTTACATCTCAATTTATTTATCTTATTGCTAATTATTTGTCTATTAATTATCTGTATATGACATATGACATCGGGCGACGATGATGGCGACATCTGTTGACTAGATTGAGTAAATATTCTGTTGAGTAAATCGAAATCTGTTGACTAGATTGAGTAAATATTCAATAGATGGTGCTACGTTAGGCACAGCAACGCGTGGCCGGGACAGCTAGTGTATTATAAGATCCAGTGCCGGTCCAAACATATTTGGCCATTAGTGACCATTGTCGCTTTTTAATAGTTACTGCGTTTTAGAAACAGGAACAGGGGCTTGTGCCCTATGTCTTAATTTCTATAAAAGTGTACTATATATTGATAAAGTGGGTTACTAGAACCTCAAATGTTCAATTATTTTTTAATAACTCCTTATATGTTAAGAGATATTAACAATTAAAAATGTCAATTTGTCTCTTTAATTATTAAAAGGATTCAACGTTGTACACATTCCAAGTGCATGTGACATCACAATCTTTGTGTAAGGTTACCAACCTTACAGATCATAAATCTCTGCTATATGTATTTATATATCAAAATATCAAATATTATTTACAGTTATTTCAAGGAACAATAAAATTTCAATATTATGTCTGCCTTAGCAGGGTTAAATAAAATAAAAACTTATTATTCTTTGGCTTGACTTGATTGTTTGACTACCAACAGCTACAAAACATTACCACAGCACTGACCTACTCAACAAATAACTGACGTTAAAATGCATTTCACGTCATAAAAATATGGCCGTCCATTTCTAGCGCTAAAACTACAATTTAAATTTTTAATTGCTATATCTCCGTCAACATTTAGATATTTAATAAAATAGACACGCCAATACACATTTATTAACATCAATTTCAATCAACAATTGAAAAATCGACCACTAAAAAATGAGGACACAAGCCCATTGAAAAGAAGTTAAATGTCGGGTACGAAATCTGCTTGCTTTTTGTTAACAGAATGTATAGTCCTGTTCTTTATTACTTTAACAATTGTTTCTCTCTCTCTCTCTCTCTCTCTCTTGGTAATTGTGAATCATTTTACTTACAATTCCCCCTCTCATTTTGGTCTGTGCAACGATTTCAAATGTAGTGGATAGATAGGCTTCTTGAGTTAAACTTATTGTTCCATCAAATACCGAAAGTACGTTTTAAGCTTTAGCTTAAGATGAAACGATACTTGGCCATTTTTTCTAGCGAAATATAGATGGCGATGTTATACAGCAGGTTAAATATTATCAAAATAAACCATGTTTTTTTATGTTTAAATTGTTTTATGTAAGTAACTATAAACGCGAATCAAAATCTAATGTTGCAATTAGTTAGATGAATAACGTATATAGATTTTGAGCTTTCAGCGCAAAAATAACTTTTAAAAATTAATATTGCTATATTTTCTAGTTAAATTCCAATTTTTATTTTTTTATACTCTATATATTTTTAAGTCTTAAGCGTAAGTTTGAGAACCATAATAAAGGTTATAAAATTTATGACAAACCCTTAGAAATGTTACCAGTCATATAAAAATTGGAATTTAACTAGAAAATAACTAGGAAAGCTGAAAATGTAGATACGTTATTCATCCAACTAATTGCAGCTTTAGTTTTGATTCGCGTTTATAGTTACTTACATAAAACGATTTAAACATAAAAGAACATGGTTTTTTTAATAATATTTAGCCTGCAGTATAGTATTGCCATCTATATTTCGCGAGAAAACATGGCCAAGTACCGTTTCACCTTAATAAAGGACAATTTTTGCGACATAATGTACTGCCAACAGAATTACATATTTGGTGTGCTGCAAGATTTGTTTTTATTTTTATTTTATACTACAAATTCTTATTAATATAATATTCGTTGTGGTAAACTATATATAATATTGTAATATACATGAAATAACCTAGAAAACTATTAAAAATGTCAAAATATAATTAAATGTCGACAAAGCAGTTGGCATTTTAGAAATTTTAATATATATTTTAAAGCAAATGTCATTTTTATAAAACATTTACCCACATTTAATAAATAATCGATTTATAAAATGGTGATGTTTACCAATAACTATAAATAAGGGAGCCGCAAATGCTTTTCACTAATTAAAAGTCTAATTAAGAGCAAGTAATTCATTTACAATGTATACTGCAGCGCCTGATAAAAGAGCAACTCAATATACATAAAAATTAAATCGGAAAGTAATTTAATAGAAAATGCATACCGGAACGTGAGAATATATATTTCTATACACATACTGCAACTTATTTTAATTTTCTATTTTAATGTTAAAACAACAATTAATATTCTTATATCCATTATTGTTACAGCACTTGCCAAACCCAGATCTTCAAAATCAGAGGTTTCTGTCGAAGACGACTATCCAAACGATTATGGTAATCCAGACGACTACAATGACAACGAATCAGAATCAGAACCTGAAGTTGTTGTGAAACCAAGGGTTCCTCCGGTTCTAATAAAGCCGGGTGGATCTGTAAGGGGTATGATAGGTGTTCCACTGAGTCTACCTTGCAATATTGAAAGCAGTAAGTTCTTATTTATTCTAATTATTCAATATTTTTTCAGTTATAATTTACTAAATATAAGGCGTTATTTTGGAACATTTTTCTAACGTCTTGCGTCATGAAGTGGACTAGTATGATATTTATTTGTTTGTTAATAGTGGCATATAAAATTGCAGTCAAAATGTAACTGAAGGTTAGACTTATATTTTACTATGTTAACAAACAAATGAATATTGCACTAATCCAATTCACGCCGTCTACGCCAGTTACAAAATACGACTCTTAACTTTTACTTATCATAGAATCAAACCAACAATCTGTAATCATTTTTTATTATTTTCAGATGACTGGATTGTAATTTGGAATAAAAAAAATCAATCAGGGCCAATATCGCTAGAAGATACATCCTATAACCCCCACTATCAAATTAAAGAGAAACATACTCTTTATATTCAAAGTCCTGATATATACGATAATGATGATTTCTCCTGCGAAGTGAAGTATAGTCTAAACAATGTAGAACAAGTCATGAAAGTTGTTCACAGCGTCTCATTGGACAGGTAATAATACATTTAAAATTAGACAAATTGTGTAATTGATTTGAAATGTGAGACTTTGGCGCAGTCGGTAGGATATAAAATGTAGAATACATTTTTAAATTTACTTTCTTGATTTTAGTCCTGCTGAAATAACGGCAATTAGACCTCTAAAACAGTTGGTCGATGAATTCTCAGCACTTGAAATTATTTGTGACGTAAGCGGGCATCCAAAACCGGAAGTAGAATGGTACAAAGCGGATACAGTAAGTATTGTAATTATAAATAGAACTTGTATTCGAAACTTTATCAACAAAAAATAATATTCTTGGTTCTTTTAATCAGTTTCAGCAAGATAAAAATGTAAGAATTACCGAAGAAGTTGCTGAAGAATGGGGAATTAAAATAAACTACAATATTCTCAGCATCCCCAAAGTTAATCATCATCACCACTCTGGAAAATATCATTGTCTGGCAGATAATAAAATTGCTGGAAATAACAAACTTGGACACAGTAACTACTCGCAAATTAGTGTTCTCCGTAAGTAATGATAATAACCTTTCAATTTTATCAAATTGTGTAGAAATGTGACTTCACCAAAGAATTACCTTAAATTTCTTTTTCATTATCAGACAAACCAGACGTTATCGTTCAAAGCCATGCTTACAACTCCGAAGAAGGACACAACATCGACATCCACTGTACTGTAATTTCAAACCCAGACGCTAAACAAGGCTGGTTCTTCAAAGATGAGATTCAACCCTTGAAAACAGACGATATTGAAAACAATCACAAAATCGAAGTACACACTGTCAAAGATAAAGATAATGCTAACAAACAACATATCGAATTAAAAATTAAAAATGTTACGAAAAGTGATTTGGGAAAATACATTTGTAAAGCTGAGGTAAGTCTTGTTCGGACGCGTAGTGAAGATTTTGTATGTATGTTGTAAATAGTAATATTAGTTAATTAGTTAATAGTAAATATTAGTATGCCATATTCTTTGCAAACTAACAAATATGACAATTGAATCGAGTACGACAGGCATGAACGTGACGTCAACAGTTAATATTAGTTTTTAAAACTTTTGTCCCTTTAATTTTTAAAGAAGGAAAGAATATTTTTTATAATATTGTAACTATTTAAAGAATAAATAGATATCTGTTATAGAATTAGACGTTTGTTAATAATCTATTTTATAGAATGTACTGTAATTCTAATGCAATACTATTACTTTTAGAATAAATTCGGTGCTGTAGAAAAACATGTAGAAATTGGACCAAAACCAAGCATCCATAATATTCAAATCAGTGTCCAGCCAAATGAGATTACCTTCAAAGTACGAAGCATCGCTCCTTTAACAGTAGTGGAATATTCATTTGCAAGACAAGGAGAGAAATTCGTAAGTAATCTATTCATAGTTATTACTTTTTAATTAGTATTACTGCCGTAGAAGTTACTTACCCTTTCTTATAGGACAAATGGACGAAACTTCCCATCGTTAATCCAACAGGATTTGATTACAATTTCGCCAAGAACGTCACAGGCTTACAGAAGGGAGTTTACGTAGGAAGAATTATTGCTCATAATTCTCATGGCAGCACTGAAGTTCGCCTGCATAAGTTTGTGGTCGACGAAGGTATTGTAACAAAACCATTTATTCTATTTCGCTTATAAAGTGTTTGAGATGGAAATACAATACAATACATGACTGAAATTGGCTTCATGTTTTGAAATTATTTTGTTTATATTTATTTGGCCTTGATTTACAAAATCAACAGAGAATTTCTATTAAAATTAAACCTTGTTCAATCATTTAATCTATGTACAAAATCATTCAATATTTCTATTGTACCCTTTTTCTGAGACTGAAAAAGAATTGCTAACTGTCTCTCTAATATTTTTGGGAGAGGATATTGACCAAGAACTGAAACTATTGGCTAGTAACTCGAAGTAACAAACTAATGGAAATTCTTTGTAGTGATTTGTTTTACACACGCTTCTATCCAAACGCCTTTCAAAATTTAACCTGCAACACATTATACACAGTTCTGCACATTTTTAAAATACTGTTATATTCCTATCTCCAATATTAGTAGTAGAAAACATAATTATAGTTGATTTTTGTTTCATATTAATTTCTAATTTTTTGTTGTTGTTTTTTTTATATTACAGATGATAATACTCCAATTAAAGTTGCAGGTAGATGCTTTATTTTATTTTATTTAGTTTATATTTATTTTCTTATGCACAGCATGTCTTTATTATTATTAAGTCGGATATTCACCAAAATAAAAACATCTTGTAATTTCCGTAAAGACGTGAAAGACTTAGCATGTATTCTTCTTTGGTGAATACCCGGCTTTATACTATAGACCTTGAAATTTTTTATTATTATTTAATTTTTTTTAAATATTGCTTTTCATTTTTATTAAAATCTATGGTTCATTTTAAAAGTTTATTTAAAAAACAGAAGTATAGTATAATACTAATATAGATTTTACATTAGAAAAGTTAAGTTTAGACGATATAGTGGGCATTGATGCTTCACCCTGACTTCTCTTCGGGTTCGATCACCGGATCAATGTTATATTTTTAGGTTTGGTTGTTATCAAGTTAAGTTAATTAAGAATATAGATATAAGATAAATTTAAGAAGCAACGATGTGGGTACAACATATATGAGGCTACAACGCTAAAAAAGTGTCAATATAGTAGAAGGTCGACGGTGATAGGACTATCGGAAATAGTTTAGATTTAAAAAATAGTAATTATAAGAAACTTAGTTAATTAGAATAATAATCCGCTGATTTTATTAATTTTGAACGACTATTTAGAAAAAGTAATCTTTATCAAAGAAGTTAAGAAGTGAATCCAATAAATTCATACATAAAATAAGTAGTATAAGAGTAGTATAAGTAGTATCGTGTACGTAGTATAAGAGAAGATCAAACTAAGTAATAAACACAATTGATTTAAACTCATGATCAATCCTAACCTAAAAATGTTTTATGTTCCAGGAGCACTAGGAACTAATGCAAGCGGGGCTTTTACATCATCACTCTTCAGCGTAGTAATATTATATTTAATAACAAAATTATTGCACTAAAAATATTTATTATTGTAAAAATATATAAAATTCACAACAATAGGAAAATTAATTCAACAAATTACAAAGGCAGCAACTTATTATTGTATTTAGAAGAATCTTAATGTTTAAAAATATTTTTGTGATAAAAAAATTATAAATCCGGACATGAAAGAGATTTCTTTACGATATCTTAATGAATTCTTAACGAAATCGTTAGGATATTATGAATCTCTTTTATATGTCCTTTTATAGTTCTAATTTTTGCGAATAAATTTATTTGTAAGCTTCAGTAATATATAATAAAATTAATATGCACAGAATGGTTTAACGATTTGTGTATTTTACTTAATATATACAAAAACGTTAAATTATTCTGTAAAAATATTTAAACTAAAATCATTATCGGTACATGGTGACCAATTATCATATACTAAACAATTGGACTAATTAAAAAAAATTATCAAAATATCTATAAAATATAAAAAATATTTTTAATATATAAAATATTAAATATACGTATATGTGTAAGAATAAGTAAGTGTATTGCTTTGCTAATTTAAGAATTATTTGTGTATTATTGTGAATTATTAATTATAACTTGTACATTTATGTAAAATTATGATAAAAACTTAAGAATTTCTAACAAAAATGAAAAAGAATTGTATCTAAACTACTTACTACAATTTATTTAGTTACAGTAACTATTTTTGTTAGAAATTTTTATCAAAAATATTAAATTATTTTTTAATTTTTAGTTTTTTGTTTATATTATTATTACTATTATTATATTAGAATTAAGTGAAATTCTAGTGATTTATTATTATTAGTGTTTCAATATAACAAACAACATTGAATAAAATTATTTATAAAATTATATACGAGTACGTTGAAATATTCATACGTTGAAAACTTAAAAGATTCGAATATTATAAATAAAAATGTTTAAAAAAGAAATGAATAAAAATGTTAGTTATTTATATATTATGAATTTATTTTTTTTATTATAAATTTAAAGAAAACCAAAGTTACAAACTGTTATACTTTTGTTTAATATTTAATATTATTTTGATTCTTATTAAAAAAAATAATTTTATGATCTTTTATATTTTAAATGTAATCTCTGTTGCACTTTGCCACAAATGAATTATTTGAAATAAGTTAGACATTTTATTTAACAAAATTTGTACTTATACTGCTTACTCACTTTATTCAATTATTTGTTACAAATATAATTGTTTTAAGAACACGAATTATTATAAAATGTCTGAGAAGCTATAATATATTTTATTAAAGGAAAAAACAAGATGTTAAGGATTAAATAATATTAAATTATTAAACATACAAGTTTCTAACAGAAGAGCGTAAATGTGTGCTATTTTAAAATAATTACTGTAATATATGTATTAATTAAAAATACTTTAATATTTTAAGCAAAAATTATGATTTTTTAATAACTATAAATAAGTTTTTAAAAAATATTTAATATTTTAACTATAAGATATTATTAATATAAATTCTCTGGTACTAATTATACCTGTTTAATCCTTTCTCAATCAAATTTAACAACATTAGCTGGATTTTCTAACTTATTGTTAAATATCAACTATATTATTAACGATCAAAAGTGTTGCCAGAGGTGAAGATTGTTAATAACTTTTATTCCGTAAAACACCTACATCTGACAACAATAATGTTAACTTAATGTTAACGTTTATCGTTAAAACATTTAAGGAATTGGCCTACAGTGAAGATCGCAAGTAAAATGAAACATTATTTGAAACAGCTAGTTTAAATTTATAAAGCAACTTGATTTATGACATAACCTAAAATATTTTTAATTTAACAGATATACAAGTAATATTATTTCTTAGTGATTATCTTAATTTTAAGCTTCGTAAACTACTTGAAATAATTATTATTTATATAATTATTGGTAATTTTTGTTTAATATATTAAAAATTGTACCTTAATTTACACCCTCTAAAGATAAACGTAACGTTATAATACATAAGTAACGTTATACATAGCAAATTTAATAAATGTTTTGATGCGAGTGTTTTGTGTTCAGTGGAATATTTCTGATACCGGTTTAGTTTTAATCATAATTTAAAATATGCCATTCGTATTCAGAAAATCAAATATTGTTTAATCACTGAAATTATGGAAACACTTGAATTTATTTGAATCAATGTTTTAAATAAATATATATGACTTATAACAATTGAAACAAACATCCGTATACACTTGGTAGCTATTTGATGAGTAGGTCGATTTGAAACCGCGTTAAAGTAAAAAATTATATACAATTTTTATTATTTTAAACAAATATAATCCAAGTGTCATTCAACCATAGTAATATATTAATAAGAGAACTTCTGAGGCCATATTACATTTAATTATTATTATAATTAATACTTACTGAAACTCTAAATACAATAAGGGAACTATCGAAAATTTCTTTATAATGAATATTTCTCTATAAGAAAGTAATAAAAATTTTCTATTATTGTTATCTTTACAAAACATCAACATGAGTTGAAAGGAACTCTTGTAGTCATATGGCCCTCAGAGTAATATTGTTTTGTCAAGTTTAATTATAATAATGATTAATCAATTAAGATTTTACGATTATTTATTAAGTTATAATCAGGTCAGTATTGTTTGTATTAGATTTTAATATATATTAATTAATTAAAAATAATAATAATATAATAATTTCGTGTGGCAGAATTTATTTGTGTAAATATATAGACTTTTATGTATTATTATTTTTTTTATTTTGTTTATGTTTTCTTTATTATTAATTAAAGCAACCTTATTTTTGATTTTATTAGTTTATGATTTCCTAGATTTCTTTTCTAATTATAAAGTCACGTCTATATATTCGTAGATAACAACTTATCCATTTTAGTTATTGCCATCCCATTAAACATGAAGAATATTTTACGTAATATTTGGTAGCATATCTATGTGTATAGATACGCCTAAAATAGGCAACACAAATAACATGCAATTTGTTACTGTCTTAAAACACTTTTATCTTTGTTTTCCGGTTTTTATACAGTTTTATTTAACACCTACGGCGCATTACAAACTTTTGACTTAAGAAATTTTTTGGTTACTATCTATTAACGACTGAGCAAACGAATCTCTGCATTTCTTCATTATATTCCTCAAAAAAATATTCCTCGTATTAAACTTTTTAAAAACTTCTGAAAGAGATGACGTCATATGCAGTAAATATTTAGAATCATAAAAGTGTTTACTTGTTTATTAATGTAGTTCGCAACTCAAATATTCTTCTACGCACAAATCTATTTCTATGACCTACTTTAAGATTAAGAATGTACACTAATTTATTCGTTTAGAAATAAATGATAGCTACACCGATTGCCTTATATTTACTCTTCAGGACTGTACAAAGATAGAAGGAATATAATACTCATATAGTAAAATGCATATAAATATTTTTTGTTAAGAAATGCATTATTTCCCAAAATAAAAATATTAGACGTTAAAGTTTCGTATATTGTTTTATAGTTTAAGATCCGACTCCGCGATTAGGGGACATTTATAAATTACACAAATTTCTTACTTTCGGTACACCATTGTTACGTTCCTCCCCCTGTTGTGACGTCACACATTTGCTTTTAGGAAGCCAAATTTTAAATTAGATGTGACGTCACAATCCCCATCCTCCTTGTCACGTTTAATGACACTTTGTGAACCGTGCTCGACTTCGTCCTCCCCCCCTTTGCATATGACGTCCTTAATGGATGGCCCTTACTACGTCCAACTGCTTTTTAAATCAAAATACAATTTCTATAGATAATTATTAATAGAGAACTACGGTTCTGTAGGCTTGCCTATCAAAATATGGTAGCAAGTACTTTTAATTACACACTACGTCGTAATTAATCGCGCAGTCGGATCTCTTACTATTAGGCCTGTCTCAGTATGGCACCGTATTTAAGCGAATTTCTGCCGGACGTATACGGGCTACTACGCTTTACCTATCCGAACCCTGTAAATGTAATGAGAACTCTCTGGACCTATCAGACTGCACGCTACAAAGCCGTCCGAATACGGGCGGCACTACCTCGCACATTAGAACCGTATAAAGGCGAATTTTATCCAAGCGTTAGCACTACTAGAACGATATCCTATCCGAACCTTTGTAAATGCAAACAGCCGCCTAGACTGGAGGGGATACCTAACATCGCTTGTTCTTTCGCTGCAATACGGGTCTTTTCGGGTCTATCGCGTATGACGAGTATGTTCAGCATGCTTCAGTTTATGTTTGTATTTCAGTTATTATCTTATTATTACTTATCTTATTATCCAAGCACACCAGATTTATGACGTAAACATCAAGAGGATGCTGTATCATAAATATAGATAAATAAATTAGTATAAACATGTATTGTGACACACATAGGCGGTTTGCTTTGTAGCTCATCCAACACGCCGATTTACGTCCGAATACGCCGTCGCTTAAATACGGTCCCATACTGAGACAGGCCTTAGTAGAGCTAGATTCTATAATTAATTCATAAGGTTTTAGCTATAGTTTTTGTATTTAATTAAAAATATAATTTACAAAAAATGCTTTAAGTGTTTAGCTTAATATTATAATCGAATATTAAATTTAGTAGTAAAAATGTATATCAAATGTATCCTGAAATATATTTTAAATATTGTAATTATATTTAATTATAATATATCTGTTTCAATTATACAATATATTTGTGTCTATTCATTTGATTAAACTACAGTAGGTCTCTCTACAACGCGAGTTTCAACAATGCGAATTCTTACAACGCATTTGTATGTCAAATCAGTCAATTAATGAATAAAGAAGAATTAAAAATAATATTACCCAGTTACTAATTTTACAATTCGTTTTGCAATTTCCGATACTAAGTCGTATCACCGGCGATCTCCTATAATGTCGACAGTATTTGTGGTGTAGTGGCTGAAATATGTGAACTACAAAACTGAAAAGTGTCTTAGAAAAATAATGTAGGACCTTTCAGAGAGGGTAATAGAGGAAGGATATCTTATACGGTTTGAAATAAAAATTGATAGTAAAAAAAAACAAATTGGAGATGCCGGGCATCGATCCCGGTACCTCTCACATGCTAAGCGAGCGCTCTACCATCTGAGCTACATCCCCTGTTATTATGACGAGCAATGTAGAGAATGTCACGCACACTACTCGCACACTCTACTAAATATTTAAGAAAAATAAGGAAGTGATAGTTGTTTAATAAGTGACAATGGTACCTTAAGAATGAGGTTGACCAGAAATAGCAACGCGACAAAAGAGTAGACATGCTGCGTACGCACTGTAAACCTAAACATTTTAGGCCTGTAGTAAAAGACGTCGCGACGCCAGAAAACATAAGCTTTGTAAATATATTGAGCTATAGATGATGATCCGAAATCCTGCACTAAATTGTCGACATAGTTTATCCAGTATAATTTTATTCAAGATTCACTCTACAATTTTGATTAATTGAATCAACCGTTGTTTTTCATTTCGGGATTCTATTTGACCTCAAATACATAATTTAAAAAAATAATACCAAATATTTATATACAATTAGTTTATTTCAACATAAATATTTCTTAATGGCTAAGGGTTGCTTTGTACTGTGCACATGACGTCACAGCTTGTACAGCAGTGGTCTAGTAGTGGTAGCTGTGGCCAAGACCGTTGTAGCTGACAGAGGAGAGTCCAGCGTGGACGACTTGCTTGTGGGCAACGAGGGGAGCGGAGTGGTAGGCTAATGGAGCAACTGGAGCAGAGTGGTAAGCGAGGGGAGCAACAGCCTTGACGAGAGGAGCAGAGTGGTAGGCTACTGGAGCAATGGTCTTGATGACTGGAGCGATGGCCTTGACAACTGGAACAGCCTTGACAACGTGTCCAAGAGGTTCACGACGGACGACGGCTTGGAATCCATTGTGATCATCAGCGGTGTATTCAACGACACGACGGTGACCATCAGCATCAACGAGGGAGTAGGATCCATGGACTACGTCTCCTTTGCGGGATTCTTGTCTGCTCTTAGAGTCTCCGGTGTGGGGATCTTCAACGGCGTAGGAGAAGTCAACATCAAGTCCGCTGTGTTCATCTCCAGAGTATGCTACATTGCGTGTGTGGACATGATCGGCTTCGAGGAGGTTGTATTGCCCATGGACTAAGTCTCCTTTGCGGGATTCTTGTTGGCTCTTGATGTCCCCGGTGTGATGGTCAGCTACGGAGTAGGCGAAGTCGTATACAGCTGGTGCTACGGGTTCGGCGATGATGGTTTTGTGGATGGGGGCAGCTACGGCGTATTTGGCTACTGCTACTGGGGCGGCGGCGTAGTGGAGAGCAGGGGCAGCTGCGTAGTGAAGGGCTGGGGCGGCTCCGTAGTGAAGGGCTGGGGCAGCTCCGTAGTGGGCGGCGGGAATGAGTCCAGCGCTGGCAACGGCCAGGAGGGCGGCAAGACAAACAAACTGTTAAAAAAGAAAAAACATCATATTGAATTAATTATGTAATAAATATCATACAATTAGATTAAAAACCGCCAGCTTGTTCATTTACTCAATCTCTAGAAAGTGTATTATATTGACATTTCCTTGTGGATTGAACCACAACGTTATGAATACAGCCGCGCCTACATTTAAAATGTTTGAGTAAAATTTGTACTGAAACATTTCATGTAAATATTATATAATATTTACACATTGAAATGAACTTGACTATATGCTGTGTGCTTAAGTTACATGTAATGATATGTAAAATACACATTAACAAGAAATGTTATTAGACACGTAATAGTTTTAGTATGAGGTATTTGAGAAGTACGTAATGTTTTTTATAGTTAATTACGAACAATTAAAACATTATGTAAAGTAACAATAATATAGAGCAGTAGTACATACCTTAAAAGCCATTATGAGAGGTGTGTGTGTGTTCAGCAGGACAAGTGACCCTAGTGATACTGTCCATGGACCAGCCATCGGCTTTTATACCAAATCCAAATCTGAATTCATCGAATAAACCGAAATCGAAATGTGGTCGTGGTCGTGGTCGTGGTGGTGGTCATGGCGTGGTGTCACAAACCCGTATTTTAAACATGCGGCAACAAGTGTCATAATACAGATTTATCAAGAGCATATTGCCCAACGCAGATATATGTAGATCAGATTTTTGGACATTCGAATTTGTCACAGAGTTATCACTTATTTGTAAATTTGTGTAACTTCACAGTGATGGAATTTTTGCTAACCCTAGATTGCATTTTATCCTATATAAAGTTATCCTTGTTTGTAAGAAAATTTGGCATTGGTCATTGCGCCTAAGTTATTTGCAACATAATTTAAAATCTTATTAAAAATAGGTTTATAGTCCAGGAAATATATATAATCTTACTTTTTAAATAGTGAATTATACTTAATACCAGATTGCTGTGTCTTCGGGTTTGGCAATAAGCAGTTAATTTACTGTTGTGGCTTCATATATTTGTATAATAAACAAAAGTGCTTCCTAATAAGTTTATGATTATGTGAACACAAAATCAATGGGCTTGTATCCTCATTTTTTATTGGTCGATTTTTCAACTGTTGATTGAAATTGATGTTAATAAATGTGTATTGGCGTATCTATTTTATTAAATATCTAAATGTTGACGGAGATATAGCAATTAAAAGTTTGAATTGTAGTTTTAGCGCTAGAAATGGTCAACCATATTTGTATGACGTGAAATGCATTTTAACGTCAGTTATTTGTTGAGTAGGTCAGTGCTGTGGTAATGTTCTGTAGCTGTTGGTAGTCAAATAATCAAGTTAAGTCAAAGAATAATAAGTTTTTATTTTATTTAACCCTGCTAAGGCAGACATAATATTTAAATTTTATTATTCCTTGAAATAGCTGTAAATAATATTTGATATTTTGATATATAAATACATATAGCAGAGATTTATGAGCTGTAAGGTTGGTAACCTTACACAAGGATTGTGATGTCACATGCACTTGGAATGTGTACAACATTGAATCTCTTAAAGTACACTTTTAAAAAATATATAAAGTACACTTTTATTGAAACATTGAGTAGTTGACGTCATTGCCTTCGTCCCCACTACCGTTTGCCCTCCTAAAACCCTACTTACAAATTTAGATCTGAAGCGTTTAAAATTCGAACACGATATTCTAGAACTTGATTTAGTACAGGAATCGACATTTGGGTGATATAGGGTGACTTATGGACAACAACAAAGAAGAGTATCCGTTTCTAAAGCATTTTAAATAGAAAACGGAGGCAAATGTTTCAGAAGCAAAATGGATTATCCCACCCTATAAACTTAAGCTTTAAAATACGAAATTACTTTTCCTGAACGTACCTAATTTATTTTCTATCTGTGGCATAGAATGTGCTTTGAAAAGTCTTACTCAAATTGTAATCAGGCAGTTCGACATTACTACGATACAAAAAAAGGTTTGTAGGGAAAAAGCAGAATCAAACTTCAAAGCTCTAGCAAATGTTTTGGCAATCCATAAAGTTTAAAGTCGTGATATACAACGATAAATAAAGAAGAATACTTATTATTAATAAAAACCAATAAAACGAAATTCAAACTTGAAATAGATACTTGTACATCTCTGTCAATTTTTGGATATTTAATAAATTAAAAATATTTCAATAAAGACTTAAAAATCGACCACTAAAAAAATCAATCCACAACCTAATTGACATTAACAAGGATGATGTTCATTTTCGTTGAAAAATCAAGAAAAAATTTATCTTTCGCAAAATTTTTAAAATCTAAGCTGTTCGTTCTTTTTAACAATATATACTTCATTTTTTGAAAATATACACAAAATTGAGGCAATCGTGTCTAAATGCAAGTCCGGCGCTAACGCAGAACTGATAAACATTGAAATTGAAATTTCCATCCTTGATAAAGTATGCTAATTGGAGTACATTCTACTGAAAAAGGCGAATGTTGCAAGTAGTCGTAATACTATATCAGTGTGAAAGAACCGTTAGGTTATTGAATATTATGCTAATTAGTTACGCGTTGTATGAAACCATGAAAGCAAGCAACGATGTACTAAATAGTGCGTTTTGCTAGAATCTTGTTTTAAAAATAAAGTCATCCCAATATCTTTAGCTCGTTATAAGAAACTCGCATTGTTTGGCTTCAAAAACATTAATCACAAAAATTTAAAAAATAATACCAAATATTTATATACAATTAGTTTATTTCAACATAAATATTTCTTAATGGCTAAGGGTAGCTTTGTACTGTGCACATGACGTCACAACTTGTTCAGCAGTGGTCTAGTAGTGGTAGCTGTGGCCAAGACCGTTGTAGCTGACAGAGGAGAGTCCAGCGTGGACGACTTGCTTGTGGGCAACGAGGGGAGCGGAGTGGTAGGCTAATGGAGCAACTGGAGCAGAGTGGTAAGCGAGGGGAGCAACAGCCTTGACCAGAGGAGCAGAATGGTAGGCTACTGGAGCAATGGTCTTGATGACTGGAGCGATGGCCTTGACAACTGGAACAGCCTTGACAACGTGTCCAAGAGGTTCACGACGGACAACGGCTTGGAATCCATTGTGATCATCAGCGGTGTATTCAACGACACGACGGTGACCATCAGCATCAACGAGGGAGTAGGATCCATGGACTACGTCTCCTTTGCGGGATTCTTGTCTGCTCTTAGAGTCTCCGGTGTGGGGATCTTCAACGGCGTAGGAGAAGTCAACATCAAGTCCGCTGTGTTCATCTCCAGAGTATGCTACATTGCGTGTGTGGACATGATCGGCTTCGAGGAGGTTGTATTGCCCATGGACTAAGTCTCCTTTGCGGGATTCTTGTTGGTTCTTGATGTCCCCGGTGTGATGGTCAGCTACGGAGTAGGCGAAGTCGTATACAGCTGGTGCTACTGGTTCGGCGATGATGGTTTTGTGGATGGGGGCAGCTACGGCGTATTTGGCTACTGCTACTGGGGCGGCGGCGTAGTGGAGAGCAGGGGCAGCTGCGTAGTGGAGGGCGGGGGCGGCTCCGTAGTGAAGGGCTGGGGCAGCTCCGTAGTGTGCGGCGGGAATGAGTCCAGCGCTGGCAACGGCCAGGAGGGCAGCAAGGCAAACAAACTGCAGATAAAACGCAAGATGCTTTTTAACAAAGTATACCGTACCAAACAAGCAGGCGACTAGCCTTTTAAATTTATTTAAAAATTCTGATATATTGATGTAACATTTTTTACAGAAACATTTATGTAAATATTATATAACATTTACACATTGAGTAAAATTAAATATACTATACATGTTACATATAATATAGTTACATATAAAATGTTACTGATATGAAAAGTATGCAGTAACAAGAAATCAAAATTGACATGTAACAATTTAAGTGGAATTTGTTATGTAATATTTTATATGTATTTTATGTAATGCTTTTTTAATAGAGTAATTATGAACAATAATTAAATATAGAGCACTAGCACATACCTTAAAAGCCATTATGAGAGGTGTGTGTGTTCAGCAGGACAAGTGACCCTAGTGATACTGTCCATGGACCAGCCATCGGCTTTTATACCAAATCCAAATCTGAATTCATCGAATAAACCGAAATCGAAATGTGGTCGTGGTCGTGGTCGTGGTGGTGGTCATGGCGTGGTGTCACAAACCCGTATTTTAAACATGCGGCAACAAGTGTCATAATACAGATTTATCAAGAGCATATTGCCCAACGCAGATATATGTAGATCAGATTTTTGGACATTCCTTTCTATACAACGCCCAACCCAATGTTGTTTCTTATCTTAGCTATTTGTTAATGTGTGTCAATTATTTACGAAATCTTAATTATAATACACAAAAATTAAGATAACAATAATTTACATACACCTCAATATTATTGAACCCTTAAAACTATTATCATATTTTGCGGTTGATTTTTTTTATTTTTAATCAAAGTCGTACCATTTTAAAATCACTTAATATTTAAAAAGATGTTATTAATATGTTTAAAAGTTTCCTTAATTAGTTTTATGATTATATTAATGGGCAAAAAGGTAAGACTTATTTTTCAAAAAGTCAAAAGGAATGTCTCAAAACGTTGTCTATTAGATAAAATTGTTTACCTAACAGATATGTTTTGTTACTGTGTTTATCGGGTGTATCACGTATTGATAAAGTTGGCTAACAAAACCACGAATCTTTAAATATTTTGTCTTTTTAATTATTAAAGAAACATAAACTATTAAAGAATAAGATAGATCGGTTATCCAACTGACATCACATGCTCTTGGAGGATTGATACGATAAAACCAATGCCAAATTAAGTACGCTTCCCGGCTTAAGCAGCCAGCAAACGAGTAGAACGTTTGACTCAAATGGTTGCCTCCAAAGTGTGAGTCAAATATTGCAAAATTAACATGGCAAGTTTTCTGCTGCACTGTGAAACGAATGTTTGATCCGAATGATTTATTAATTTATTAACACAATGTGCTTGTGTCCTATGTCTTAATTTCTATAAAAGTGTACTATATATTGATAAAGTGGGTTACTAGAACCTCAAATGTTCAATTATTTATTAATAACTCCTTATATGTTAAGAGATATTAACAATTAAAAAAGTCATTTTGTCTCTTTAATTATTAAAAGGATTCAACGTTGTACACATTCCAAATACATGTGACATCACAATCGCTGCCAACTTTACAGCTCATAAATCTCTGCTATACGTATTTATTTATCAAAATATCAAATATTATATACAGCTATTTCAAGGAATAATAAAATTTAAATATTATGTCTGCCTTAGCAGGGTTAAATAAAATAAAAACTTATTAATTTTTGACTTGACTTAATTATTTGACTACCAACAGCTACAAAACATTAACACAGCACTGACCTACTCAACAAATAACACGTTAAAATGCATTTCACGTCATACAAATATGGTCGACCATTTCTAACGCTAAAACTTTTAATTGCTATATCTCCGTCAACATTTAGATATTTAATAAAATAGACACGCCAATAGAGATCTATTAACATCAATTTCAATAAACAATTCAAAAATCGACCACTAAAAAATGAGGACACAAGCCCATTTAAAAAAACTTTCAAGTAAATAAATAAAACTTCAAGTATAAAATCTTTCTTTGAACGATTTGTGTAGCAGTGCATGACATGTGGATCAAGTGTGTGGTGGGGGTAGAAAAATCCCTTGTGAACGTTGGACACATGACATTGGCCTGACTTAGTTCCAGCATCGACCACACGGTGCGTTCAACGTTGGAAGGTGTTCGTAGCACCGTTGGGTGCGGCGTTAAGAGCCAGATGTAGTGCTATGGAGGCCCCTAATTAGTTTCCGAATAAAAGGAACATTTTTTTTCCATCAAGTCTTTCAAAAATTTTAAGCTTTTATCTCTATTATGGTGACCCCTCTCTTGTTGAGGCCCCGGGGCGGTAGCCCCGCCTTCACTCCTTCAAATGCGGCCCTGGTTATACCACATATCATAGCCAGAGCTCGCCATACCGAGAAAGATCGAAGCAAAGCAACGATAACAGTCAAAATAATAACACTACTAGAATTTATTCACTTTATTAAATATAAATAATTCACAATGCAAAATAAAACACTAATTTAAAATCAATACCAAACATTACATGTACTCGAAATAGGAATAGGGGTACAATTTAGAATTTTATAAATGAATAAATTTTACAGAATTAATGTGTTTTATTCAGCTTTTCAGAGATTTTCGCTAATAAATCATCCTTGTATTTCGGTTTAAGCGTGCTGAAAATAAAATGAAAATATAGTTACAATATATATTGTATTTCAACAAGAGGTGTCATTTTAAATCATCTGAAAAACGCAATAGTTTCGTGAAAAGATAAGATATTTTAATTTTAATCTAAAGCATGAATTCTGAGGTTAGTAATGTAACTAATGCTTAATGCGGCATTATCCTCGGCATTGAATGTTCCAACTAGAACAGTGCTTCGCACAGTTGAATACTTCAATCAGTTCTGCTCTCAGCTAATTAGCATAAAATGTATTAATTCTTGACATTGTTGACAATTACTATTGATAACTATTTCCAAAACTATTGTATGAAATGATTTAATACCTATAATAATAATCTTATTTTATTTAAATCATAAATATGTCTTTTAAAATAAAATTATTTTTTTTAAATTGAGTTAAAAAATATAACTAATTTTTGAGAATGAAAATAATCAATAGATATAAAAACTAATATATGTTCCAATTAAAATTGTGTCCTGGAATTGGAAAACATACATAATCTGCCAAATGTAACCACAGTTGGCCAACCAATGTAACAACTGTAACCAATGACAGTTCAAAAGTGTTACGAAACTTAATATGTGGCTAAGATATTTCACAACTTCAGCAATCAACAGAAAACTGAATAAAAGTATATTATATTTGAAATATTCTTACGTAATTTTCTCCAGCTTTTGCTTAACAGTCTCCATGATATTCCGCTTCCTAGATTCTTCTGCAATCTTGGCTGCCTGACCCTCTTGAAGATTTTTAGCCCGTGCTTCGCGACGTAATTTTTCATTTTCGTTAATTTGACAAATTAGTGCTAAAGTAAATAATAAATTATTAGATTTTTTATTATAAAATGCGATAATTCTTTTATTGTTCTTCCTACCTTCGCGGTACTTATTCCTTTCGATAGTACGTATCCTTTCCATCTCTTCATCTTTCTAAAATATACAGGCATCGTGAATATAGTAAATTATGCAACCACACAAGAATAGAACTAAAATATTGAAATGCACTCACTGCTTTTTGATCCTTCATCATTTTCAACGAATCCATGAAATCTTGTTCTGCTCTGGCTGCAGCTATAGCCTGACGCTTTTGCATATGAGCGATTTGCGCAACTCGGGATTCTTCCATCGCTTTAACAGTTTCTAAATGTTTTTGTGCTTTCAATTTCTCTTTCTTCCGGTATTCGCGTTCCACCTAACAAAATGAGAAACACAATATTGTAAGAAAGAATGTCTCAAGAATTTTATTTTTACTTTAAGGAGTTACCTCCTCCTGAATTCTCTGCGCATTTAATTCCTCTTGCAACATTTGCATTTCCAAAGCATTCCCTGCGTTACCTTGTAAACGTAGGGCTTCCTTTGCTTCAGCAGCTTTGATAGCTGCCTTTTCATCTGCAATTTTTTTCTCCATGGCATTCTTCCTTCGCGTGTACTCCATCAACTAGAAGACATATTTAAAGTCAACTCTCTAAACAAATCGCATCTGAAGAGATTTTTTGAAGAGGACCACAAAAAGTAACTGCACTTTACCAGCAATTCAAAAAGAGTTGACAAGATTAGATTTTATTAAGGCAGTTTTAGAACAATAACAATTTTACCATACCCTCATTTCAGCAATTCGTGTTTCTTCGGCATTCATCGCCTTAAATCGTTCCACTTCCTCAGTTGCTCTTCTGAGATCTTCCCGAGTTCTTAATTGATCAAGTGCTTTTTGTTCTTGTTTAGCGACCTCTTCTTCCTATACAATGAAGTAATAATTTATGGAGTCTATTTTATATCACATCACTCAATGAGTTAGTAGAATAACATATAGATGGCATCACTATTGACAAATCAATATTATTTTTAGATAGTATCAACCTTCAAACGATATGTGTCAAAATTTCATAACCATCTGACCATAAGTTTACGAGGTATACTGATTTTAGTGATTCTACTTATGTAATTTTCAAAACAATGGAAAAATTTCATAATTTTATAATCTCTCTTAAAGCAATTGTTTTTCTAATACTTACTTGCAATTTAATCATTAGCCTGTTATTAGCTCGGCCCTCTTCGTCAAGTCGTTCGGCTTCCAGGAGTCTTTCTAGTTCAAGTTCCTTTAGTTGTTCACTTAATGCAGTAACAAATAATTTTCTTTTATGTTCATTTTCTTGGATCCTTTCTTCTTCTTCAAGATTAGCCTTCTGGAGTTGCTGTGCTGCCATACGCGTTAGACGAAGTTCTTCTTGGACAGCTTCTCGAGCTATCAACTACAATCACAAATGTTTCGGTATGAAACAAGTCAACTTTTTTACAATTTTATGTATTAAGAACGGATCCACACTGTCGAGATGTGAAAATCCGTAAAACAAATGAGTGTTGGCTTTGTTCGTGATGTTGGAAGACAATGAACTTGTAAACTCATAAAATATGTATATTGACGTTTTTATTTTTTAAATATCCTAAAGATGACGGTGTTATTGCTATATTAAATTTGAATTTCAATTTTGCTGCATGCTTAGCTATGCATAAGAGCTCACAGAAAAAATAAGTAATCGAGATTATTATTTCCATTTCACAAACATCGTAATGTAATACTTTATGGTATGCACAACTTAGATGATAGTAGTAAATGACGTATTACACACACACGTCTCTGTTACATAAAAAAAATGCAAAATCTTCAGAAGTGACGTGTATTGTACATTATTTTCTAAAACGTTAACGGAGTTATTAAAAAATAAGTTTATCAGTATATGGTAGAGTTTTGTAGAAGTTACGTCGTGGTTCACAAGCCCATTTTACCGACACTGTCCCACTGATCTTAAGGTAAACACTAAAATAAGTTAGACTTTCGTGTTTACTAAGTAATAAATATTGTATATACCTCTTTTTCTTCAATTTGGGCATCTCTTATAGCGTGACATTTGGTAGCTAGAATCATTTTGTTCACTTGCTTAATATCGTCTTCCTATAAATTTATAAAATTCTCAGAAAATGTTAAAATATTATTATATTCTTTATTAATCCCAGTGTATATTGACATTGAATAGACAATTCTATGACAAATTCTCACTGGATATATCTTAAGCCTCGGCCACAAAAAGTGATTATGAAGCGACATAGTAAATGGAATAAAATCTGACTTGAATAGGATTTAAACATTAGAATTATGCACACCTGTTCTTGTCTTAATTCATATGCCCTTTTTAACAAATGATTTTGGCGCCGTCTCGCCTCTGAATCAATCTGTAAAGAAACAAGAAAAAATTGGTCTATAAAAGAATGATATAGATTACTTAAAAATATAAATAAAAATAGATAAAAAAATCCCACTATGAAAAAACAACTACGCGGGTCAGTTAGTAAAAAGGAAAATCGTGCAAAATGTAACAATAAATTATTGCATTTGTTTTACCTTCACTGTTAGCAGGTTTTTTTTTATACTTTATGGGCAGCCTTTGAGAAATAATACCACAGTCGGTTAGGGGCCTTTCAGATATAAAACCAAGGTCGGTTAGGGGCCTTTGAGAAATACATACCCCATAAATTATAAGCTAATCCGAAGGTGTTAACATTTATTTATGTATTTAAATAAATAAATTTATATATTCTTCTTTTTTATGAATGGACAAGAATTACGTTATTGAGATAATAAAACTCGTGTTCTTTTGGACTTGTCTTTGAATAAATTTTATTAAAAGTTGTTTTAAAGTGACGTCGTAAGCAAAAGTATAGTCGTACGTTAAGTACAAACTTTACGGACACTCATGATAAAGCAGAATTTAAGACTGAATACAATCACGTTGTTGATTATATGCTAACGCTGTTTTTTAGTAACTTTTGAAATGAGTAGTTGTCTCTTTTCCACAATAGAAACTGGATGAAAGTTTTAAATATGGATTTAATTTCAAATTGATTGATTTAAACACTTCAACTGTTACGTAATTAATGGCCTATGTATCGGTTACATAAATTTTACATAAATACTATTTTTAAAATTTAAAATCAAAACCCACTAAAAGTTGTACAGCTATCCTATGCTGTGAAAATTGCTAAAATATATTTGATAATCAGTTGTAGTGAACCTGGGTCCCAATACCTGAGTGGCCTCATAAAATCAATTGGAAAGGCCCTACCTTGGAAACAATTGTGACTGGATGTAGTGAATATTTTAGAAGTAAGTATTTCGATTTAAATTTGAATTTGGGAATTATTTTATCAAATTCAAATCACGCACACAAAACAGACGTCGCTTCGAGACGGGGTAAACGTTAGTATATTATATTATATATGTATGAAATTTTATACCGAGCGCATTTTTGGTCCATCTTTAGGTTTTTCCAACCTTAGACGAAGTTCAGTTTTGCGAGCATCGCTTTCATGAATAACTCGTTGTCTCTCTTCCTCAGCTGCTACGCGCGCTTCTAACCTCTCTTTTGTGGTGACATTCTGAATTACACCAAAAACAATTAGTATTAGTTGTACAAGAATAAAGCTCATGTACGAGTAGTTGAATAAGTTTGGTTTCTGTGTATAATGACAATAATGAATTAAACTTGCCTTAGCGTCTGTTTTTATACGGTCCATTTCTTTTCGATGCCATACGGCTGGATAAATATTTCGGCCTTCTGCAGGTATCACGAGTTTTCGTATGATATCCTGGTTAAACAATTGTACAATCGGTTTACCTTCATAAGCCGTTTCTCTCTTCAAATGGATTGGACGACCCAACAATTTATGAGCGCATTGTGATGGTCTGCAAGATTGTAAAGTTATTTTAAAAACTACCTAGGTAAATTTGTGACCGCTTTATACTTATTAGATATTTTTGACAGATTGGACAACCTTTTGCAGGTTAGAATTAACTCCATTTTTAGTTCCTGATAAATTAATAGTTTGATATATTATTAAACACTAAAATATCATTTGAGCGAAATACTAGTAGAAGGTTCTGTTTGTTTTTATCGATCAAACAATTAAAGCGACGAAGTTCTCACTCCTACTCTTTGGAATAATAATTTTTGCAACGTATTTATTCATAGGGGTCACACACGTTTTTGGGGAGGCACCGAGCATTGCGTAATGAAGAATCAGAAGCATTATCATACTCTTACATTTTCTTATAAGGTACTGTAAGGTACTATATATCATGCAATATATATATTATTCTATTTAGTATCTGCCAAGGAATAAGCGAGAAGCACTTATATGTGCGTAGTATGAGAGCAAATGAGTCAGATATATAAGTGCTTAGCTGAGATAGCATTATATTCTTGATTATGTTTTAAACGATGGCAGATAAGATAGATATAGTTCAAATTACGATATAAGTAAAAAGCACTAACTCACTTATTTTTCTATAATGTATATAGAAACGAATAAGATAAAATTCATTATCGTATTATAAATTTATGCCGCTCTTATAACCTCTTTTATGTATAAAACTTCAGTTATAACTATTAGTTAAACTTATAATAACAGTTAAACTATATTTCTCTTTTTTAAGTAAAAACTTAAGTAAACTTTGAACAACGTGATGATACGACTCAGCATCATAAATTAGAAGACATTAAATAAAATAAATTAAAAAATTATTTATATATATATTACTTGTGGTGCAAATATACGCCTGGAACACAAATCAACTCCTCCTCTTTTTTGGAACATTTTTTACTTTTTACAGAACTCATTTTTATTAAGTTTATAACTATTTAAAATAACTATTTATATAAAACTAAATATATTAAATTAAAAATAGTAATTTAAAAATTAGGAAATAATAGAAAAATTAAAATAATATTTCTAAAGAGAATTTTACAAATCAACTAAGATTTTTGATAATTAACAAATTTTGATAGATTTGAGATCGTCATCTATTTAAAAAAAACGAATGCATTGATTGGAGCAAACTAATTAATTACTTAAGTCAATTTAAGTTAATAACCATTAATTACACTGATTTTAAATATTCATTTTAGAGGGATATACACAAAAGTGCGCACAAGGCTACCAAGAAGTTTAAATTTAATTTCAAGTAAAGTTTCCTTTAAAATAAGGTTTGGGTCTATTCTAGTTTAGTTTGTGTCTTACCTATTTGATTCATTTTACCTGTCTTTGCCAGAGATAATCTTTGCCTGTCTTAATTTTCATTACAATCATAAGAAAGTTAGTGTTATTTGAATTTAATTAAAATGACTATTAGAAATTGTTTGTATTATGTTACTAAATACAGATTTACTAATGTCGAGAATCACAATGTTTTTAAACTACAAAACCGTATGTGTTTATAAACATGAAGCAAATATATTTGAGGTTAGAATTTGAATACAAACATTTTAATATAAAAATATTTCAGGATATTTTAGCAATGCAGAAAATAAAGTTAGGCGAAGTGAATTGTTTTCTTTAGAAAAGAAACGTCAAAAGCATGATGTAGGACGAATTGAAAAAATTGAAGTGAAATATTTAGGAACTCCAGAAGATGTTACTTTAGTAATGAATAAGGGCTTGTCAACTCCATTTGACTGCGCTAGACGTTAGTATAATCGTTATTATTTATTACTAACACATATGAAACTTGTTATTTATTAAATATACTTATATTTACTTAGACTTGAGTCAAAATCATGTTAAGAAGTCTGCTTTAGCATTGATAGATGGGCACAATCCGTGGGACTTACATAGGCCTCTTGAGGTTAGTGATTTTACGTTTACATTATTAGCTTCAAATTGTCATATTCAATACCAAATATTTTAGGAATCTTGCTCGCTACAACTATTACATTTTACTGTTGCGGAACCTCGTATTATAAACAGAGCATTTTGGAGGACATGTTCCTTTCTTCTAGGGGCAACCATTCAAAATGCTTTTAAAGATGACTTACCTGTTATGTTGCATAGCTTTCCTGGACCAAACGGTAAATACATAATAATTACATATGTTTCATAGTTACGGTTTTTATAGTAAAGTAAGTTACAGTGAAATCAGGCAGTTTTGTACATGATATTGAACTTGGAACTAAAGAATGGACACCAAGTTCGAAGGAGATGCATTCGCTATCTGCTGAAATGGTGAAATTATGCCAAAAAGATCTACGTATTGAAAGACTAGAGGTTAATAGCGATTTAGCTTCCGAAATGTTTAGAGAGAACAAACACAAACTAAAACATATTCCAGCAATTGCTGCTGATAATAATGGTAAGTAATATAGTAATATTTAGATGAGACAAGACTTACACATTTACAAATACCTTAATAAATTAATCATTTGTTGTTTTACAGGAAAAATTATAATGTATAGAGTTGGAGATCATGTTGATATCTCTCGAGGTCCAATGATAGGAAGCACTGGCCATCTCGGTCGGTTAACAATTACAGCTGTACATCACCTTAAATCTAGTTCTGAAAATGATAGTTATTTATACCGCTTCCAAGGTGTTGCTTTACCAAAAGGAATTATAATTAATCATTTTGCATATAGTATATTAGAAGACAGAGCAAAGCAACTTGTAAGCATTATAGTTTAAAGTTAAATTATAATTAGAAATTATCGTTATAGATAATAATGTTAATTTTATTTTAGAATCCTGCACGACTTCCTACTGAACCTTTTATCATTGAGGACAAGACAATATCAAAAGCAATTTCGGTATGAAATGATTAATAGCAATGAGTTTGTTGTAACAGTTTTAATTTTAAAATAAATCATATAAAACATGTATTATAATGATAGTTAAGCTGATGTATTTATATAATAAAAGCTGACACACATTTTACTGCAGTCTTTGTGATTTATAAGTTAAGTTATTTATTTGCTGGTCAGCAGTTCGTCAAACCAATTTATTATTTAGAAATAGTTGCGAAGTCTTCGATCATATTTCAATTGTTTTGAAATAATGTTATGCACCAGTGGTGTATTTTAATAAGTAATCTAAACACTGACATATTATTCCTTTAATAACTGCGAAATAACGATTTTATAACTTTGCCGTTATTAATTGTTCTAATAATTAATAATATAATTTTTATCAGCATTTTCAGTTATTCCAGATCTGTGTTTGCAAGGACGACCGCAATATCATTTCAAGGATAAAAAACTATATTCACCACGAATTCAATTCACTACAGTTTCTATAGTCTTGAATTCTTCTTCTTTGAGTGTTCTTTTTTGTTAGCATTCTTCCTAATCTATTAAAAAATCAACGTTGATTTTTAGTAATAATTTATTATAATATAGAGTAATATATTTGCGTTTGGTGTTCTTTTTGCGATTCGGCGCTTAGATATAATCTTATACATGTGTTTGAAAATGGAAGGAGTCCACGACTCCTACGAGTTTATTCGATTCGATAATTTGATATTTCGCAAAGAAAAATTTTCAACATGTTTTCAAAAGTAGTCTAGAAAAGTTAAAATTTGATGCATAATATTAAAATATAGCGATTTTGAGAACTACTTAACGAATATATAAGATAAACAAACAAATTATTTAGGTAGTAGTTGATATAAAATAAAAAACTGAAAGAAATTGGTAAGAATAAATTCAATCAAATACATGAAAAACAGGTTATTGAAGTTATACGGCTTTCTATTTACGGAGTAAATAAAACAGTAAACCAAATGCTCTATAATTTGCATACAGTCCCAAAAATAATTAAAATAAAGTAAGTTATTTTATATGAAATTTTAATCTTGCAAAATGAAATTTGAATATTTTAGAAATTGTTTTTAAGTAATACGAACATTTAACAAATTATTTTTCTATGTAATCTATTATCTGCAGTGATACTTGAACTTTCAATTTGATATTTGACCTTTTTATCTTATCGTATATTTATTTTAAATATTCAAACTCACAATATAAATAATATTTGATATTATTGTTTTGCACTCTACATATAACCATGAAGTTAATAGGTTGTATATTTTGAACAGGAACTGATGGATCACAAAAAGATTAATGCTGAAATTTCCAGTTAATCGTAATTAATTTTTTTTTATTATTTTAATTTCTTTAACGTCAGACTATTTCTGATACTCAGTCCTATCACCCATGCCCTCCTGTTGTTCGAATGAAGGTTAGCATATTTTATAATGTCGTGGACTCATATACCTAATATAATTTAAGATATTGTTAATTTGCAGTAGGTAAGTTCATTAGCAGAATTAAAAATTGAATAAATGCATAATGTTTAATGCCCTATATATATGTTGTAAATATTAATTTTCCCCCTTATAACTTCTATGATTTTTGTAAATCTCATTCCAGAGGTAAATTGGTAATGTTATTTGTCAGCAGAAGCAAACAAAAAAAATCACGTATCCCCTTCTTAGATGTCATTCCCACTGCCTTCATAAATACGTAGTGCTAACCGCTGATGATTACTTTGTTTTTGTACTCCGCAAAAGCAATAGAATATTAAAATGAAGGCAATTTTGCTGATAATTGCAGCTTTTGCAGCAGGTATGTAAACATTTAATTAAGTTAAATTTTAAATAAATTAAATTTAATAAATATGAATTCTTCTAATAAGATTAGCTAATTTATAATTGTATATTATGTAATAAATAATATACAATTATAAATTCATTTGTGTTTTTTCATTCATTTGTGATATGTGTATTGATTTCAATCGCATTTTAGTGTAATAATGATATACAAAAATGTTGTTTTACTTGTACAGTAAGCTGCGATGATTCCATTCCAAATTGGGCTCCGACTTACACGGTAACAGGTGTCTTATTTATTCCTTATGCGGAAATTCAAGAACCTTTTTATGCTTGGTAATAAATTATTATACAAACAATACAATTATAATTTTAATGAAACTGTATTTAAATGAATTTCCATTTTGAAGGTACGATTCGGCCAGCAGAAATTCTCGCATAGACTATTATGGAGGAATGGTTAAAACGTATCAACTGGCATCAAAAAATAAATTTGGAGTCAGTCTTAAAGTAAGGAAATGGATTTTTATTTTTGCTGTTTTTTTTAATAAATAATATTAATGTACCTTTAAACTTAGGTTGCACCGGTAACCACAGAAGATGTACAAAATCAAGACACCTGCTTGCAGGTCAATGGAACTGAAGAAAATTCAGTTGACATACAGGGCGTATTACCAGATTTAACTAATTTTGAGAGAGTTGGTAATTAAAACTTATATGTTTTTATATATTATGATACGAATTCAAAATCATATTGTTGGAATTTTCTATTAATAAAATATTATAATTTTCAGGCGAAGAAGAAGTGCTAGGTATTTCTTGTGACAAATGGCGTCTGATTCAAACTGTTGGTCAAAAAACAAACAAATACACAATGTGGATTAGTTATAAATCGTCCAGAAAATATCCGGCTTTAAAATTAGCGATTCCAGTGCGCTATGAAATGAAAGGATTCAATTCGTTGTTAGGATCACATTATGATCATTATTATTTGGAGTATAGTGGCTATGATACTTCAGATATAGATCCAGAGGTCTTTGTAGTTGACTTGGATAAACCATGCGTTGGATTCCCCGGGCCTGGATCTGGAAGCATTGCTACATTTAATCCAATGAGAGAATTTGTACATCCTCACTACACACAGCATGTTGATGATGAGTTTACTCGATTTATTAATAAGCACGGACGATTGTATGATAATGACAAAGAGCATACGAAGAGGAAAGAAACATTTAGACAAAACCTTAGGTAATATGATACAAATATGGTTATTATATTCCATATTCCTGTAATAATACTTGTTTGTATTGTTTTAGATTTATTCATTCTAAGAACCGTGCTAGACTAGGCTATACATTATCCGTAAATCATTTGGCTGATCGTACCGAGGAAGAACTCGCTGCACTTAGAGGTAATCGACCTTCTGTTGGATACAACGGAGGATTACCATTTCCGCACGACTCTAATGAAGAAGTAAAAGCGTTGCCTGATCAATTTGATTGGAGATTATTCGGAGCTGTAACACCAGTCAAGGGTAAGTTAGTTACAAGCTTAAATAAGTCTGGTGTAATATATAATAATTAATAATAACATATAATACAGATCAGTCGGTTTGTGGATCTTGCTGGTCATTTGGAACCACAGGAGCACTTGAAGGTGCATACTTTTTGAAAAATGGAGGGAATTTAGTAAGATTGTCGCAACAAGCATTGGTTGACTGTTCATGGGGGTAAATTTACATTAGATATTTTTTATTTGTAAATTTATGCTAAAATTAATTTTGAAAATAATATTGCAGTTATGGAAATAATGGTTGTGATGGAGGTGAAGATTTTCGCGTATACCAATGGATGATGAAACACGGAGGCATTCCAACAGAAGAGGAGTATGGAGGTTACTTAGGACAGGTCATTATAACTACTAGATTACTAATTAAATTTGCATAATAAACAAATCAATTTAATTACATGATTATTATGTTTAGGATGGATACTGCCATATTAATAATGTTACCTTGGTTGCCCCTATCACAGGCTACGTAAATGTTACTGTTAATGATCCTAATGCATTTAAGGTTTGTTAGTGAGAATATGAGAATTATGTTATATTATATTTGCTTGAATTATAATTATTGTTACAGGTTGCTATGGTAAAGCACGGTCCACTTTCTGTAGCCATTGACGCTTCCCGTAGAACTTTCAGTTTCTACTCAAATGGTGTATATTATGATAGCAAGTGGTAATTATTTTATGAAGTTATTTTATATTTATTTTATATGGAATAGATACATCATAAATTTTTAATATTACAGTAAAAATAAACCTGATGAGCTAGATCACGCGGTTTTAGCTGTTGGCTACGGAAATATTAATGGGGAACCCTATTGGTTGGTTAAGAATTCTTGGTCAAATTATTGGGGTAATGACGGTTACATACTAATGTCAGCAAGAGATAACAACTGCGGTGTTATGACTGATCCTACTTATGTAAACATGTGAAAAAGTTCAAAAAATAAAACTGATTTTACTTCAGTTTTATAGTATCAGAAATTACTCTCTGTCTAATACTCTATCTAATATTATACGATCAAGATGCATGTTCATTACTATGTAAGCTATTTGTTTTTAGTCAGTAAGAAACTATAGTTAGCATATCCGGTTAGTTCCGATTGCTCGCAACAAGTCCTTAACAGGCTTTTGCGATGCAATTGTTGCTTCTAATTAACTGTCCCATAACTATATTTAGTTTTTAGAGTTTGTAAAACCACTTTATAAAAAACTGTACTTGAATTATATTACTAAATAAATATTTTTATACAAACTAAGAAAAATTTCATCCGTATCATATTTTTAAAATGAGTTTGGCGACCTACTATACTGCATTTAAAAGGTCTTATCATTGCCACTACACAATAATGTTTCTTCTGAATACTACTAAATCTTCTAATTTGCCATGAAATAGTTCTATCAATATAAAGATCTGCTAGTGCAAATATTTGCATGCATTTTGCTACTAAATTTCATATTAAACAACAATAAGCGAAAATACTTATAATACTTATTATAAATTGTATATTTAAGACGGTATAAAGTAAGAATTTCCAAGAAAATGTTATGAGCACTTTTCTTTACATAGGTATGAGGATAAAGTAACTTATAATTTTCATTTAATAATAATTAATATCTTCAGCAAAATAAGATTGATTCAATTTGTTGCAATGAGCTGTAATTTGTTATCACCAATACCAGTTGTAGTAAAATTTAATTAATAATAATTGCAATAGGAAGGTAAACTTTCTTGAAATTTCCCGCTAATTTTTTGTATAGTTTAATAACTAACTTAACAAGCCATGTTATCATCAGAGATAATATCATCGATTCACCGATTATTATCTTGGAATCAGAGGTCAAGCTAAGAATATTCCAGTAAGATTGTCTTTTGCTTTTTCTTTCAAAAAATATATATTTCTGTTATATTGTTTACTAAATATAATTGGTCATATATAAATAAATACATATGTGCAATCGTCATTTGTTTGTCTCTGACTTATATAATTATTTTTATGTTGGCTGTAACTATTAACTTTTTGCATTCCATGAAATGTCATCCATTCCTATCTATACAACCATTTTATCAAACTTTTCAGTTGGCTTGTACACGCACAATACAGAGCGCCATTTTTTTGGAACGCGTGTTGATGGTTCATCATGAGTGATTATTCTTCAGTGGCTCCTCCTCAGAATTTTAGTCAGTCTTCTGCTTTTGCAGCAGCTTTACAACGAGCAAAACAGGTAAATAACTAAAGAAATTATAAAATACTTTGTTTTACGGATCGTGTGAATGTTTTTGGTTGCTTGGCCTGTCGCCATTTTCTTCGCCAAGTACATTCTGTTGTTAAGTGTTCAATTTCCATATATGCTTGTTCATAAGTATAAATTTTCTATCAAAAAAGAAGTTGAAGTTAAGGTGTTATAAGAGCTCGTATTTTTAGATTTATATAATAGTATTACGATGAATCACTTTCAGATTGCGGCCAAAATAAACCCCACGGCTGGTGGGCCGCCTCCCGGGGACGCCGGTAGGCCTAAGCGAGCGTTGGAAGACGGATCTGGTATATTAAATAACATTAATGATACTGTATGCTTACATTTAGGCTATCACTTACTTTAAATATTTTTTCAAACAGCTATGACACTGAACACTTGCTCAAATAATTCTATTTGTTTGACAGAGAACAACCTGTATATGTGCTATTTATATATTACTTAATATACATTGCCGTAAAATGACAAATAATGCTGTTGATAGCTTTTTGTTTGATGCAATGAACATAGTTAATTTGTATCCTTTTATTTCGCAGAACCTGACGCCAAAAAAATAGCAGGTTTAGATTACAATTCATCGCCACCTGGATTATCTGCAGCAGCAGCTCAAGTAGGGATTTCTTAAACACTCATTTAATAAAATGATTTTATATCATAAATATTGATAATGTTTACGAACATTAGAATGAGTAATATCAACAATAAAATAAACAAATATCTTATGAATAATTTAGGCAGCAGCCGTGGCGGCTCGTGTGGCAGCTGGTATGTCCCAACCTCCAGGACAAATGGGAGGTGGTCTAGGTGGTGGTGGACCTCCAGGGCCCGGCGGTACTTGCAATGAAGATATCAGAGTTCCGGATAAAATGGTTGGCTTAAGTAAGTGATTTTTCTGTCGAATAATTTAGTAACTTACATTTTTATTTGACTTTTTATAAATGTTCAATATTTTTGTAGTTATTGGACGTGGAGGAGAACAAATTACAAGGTTACAAGCTGAGTGTGGTTGTAAAATACAAATGGCTCCCGATTCCGGCGGTGCATCAGGTGTGTTTGCCAAAAAATTTTTTTAACAAATTCTCTTGTTTTTGTAACTGATTGTTTTCGAGTTCCATAACTAATTTTAAATAACAAATTGTAGTGGCTCCTTGGATTTAATTAAACTATACATATAGAAAATTAAACGTAATTATTTATATAAATGAAATAATGGAATTTTGATATTTTTTTAGAACGCATTTGCTCATTAAGTGGTCCTCGAGATGCTGTTATGCGTGCGCGTGAAATGATCATGAACATTGTTAATCAGCGTGGCCGATCTGAAGGAATGGATGGATCTGGTGGCATGGGAGGTGGAGGCGGAGGAGGAAACCCTGGTATGGGAAGCAGAGATAATGGAAGCTCAGGCTCTGTGGAAATTATGATTCCTGGACCCAAAGTAGGACTAATTATTGGTAAAGGTGGAGAAACTATAAAACAGTTACAAGAAAAATCTGGTGCAAAAATGGTTGTTATACAAGATGGACCAAATCAGGAGCAGGTTAATGTAATTACATCATATATTATAATTATAAAGTTTCAGGTGTTTCTTTATATTCTTGTACGTTAAATTCTTCTATGCCTGTGCACATTTTCCTAAAATTCCTGGAAATCCGGATTAAAAATTTGGGATAACTGGGATAATTTTTACTGTATAAGTTTCAATCCGTAGTGGATAGAAACTTAAAACTTTGTAAATGAATTTCGTTAATTTCGAACCTTTTTTTAATTTCGGTAATTTCTAAATTAAAAAAGGAACGTTAAGAAAATTACGGGACGCGGTAGGAAATATTGGAGAAAGTATTCTGTTATAATTGAGTATCTTTGAACACATGTTAAAAATTATATTCAAGTAAAATATTGTAATTTAGTAATTGAATTTAAATTTGAAGACAATTACGAATAAATTTGTTAACACATGAAATATATCAAACAAGCAGTGCTTTCCGAGATGGAAACGCTAGTGTGCTTAATAATGTAATCATATTTGGAATCAATAATAATTATCTTTAATACTTAATATAATATTGTGATGGTTATTATTCTTTTGAATCATTTTATTTGAAAGAGAAAAAGAAGAAAATTATATTACGTACATATATCGATAAAACAAAATTGTTTCATATAATTTTGTTTTTCATAATACAAAAATTCTTATTCTATACATCTTTGTCACAAATATATAATTTTAATATTGTTTTGCTTACAGGAGAAACCTCTACGTATTACTGGTGATCCAATAAAAATAGATTACGCAAAACAATTAGTATACTATTTAATTAATGACATGGAGAAGCCACCTGGCGATCGATCTGGAGGAGTTGGCGGCGGAGGACGTGGTGGTGGTGGAAATGGACGTGGTAATGGTCAAAGAAGTGATGACCGAGGAAATAATCAAGATTTTGGTGGAACACCTGATGGATTCGAGGTAATGTGAATACCATTAAGTCCTATAAATGTTCTTTTAAATGATTGTAATTCAACATAAATTCTTTTGTAGGTATTTGTACCAAGAGCAGCTGTAGGTGTAGTCATTGGAAAAGGAGGAGATATGATAAAGAAAATTCAAATGGAAACAGGGTGCCGGCTGCAATTTCAACAGACCCGAGATGAAGGTCCTGGCGATAGAAAGTGCTATCTACAGGGTAAACCACAGCAAGTTGATCAAGCACGAGATATGATTCAAGACTTAATAGAAAGTGTACAAAGAAGAGATCCAAATGACAGAAGTCGCGGTGGAAGTAATCGTGGAAATGATCGTGGAAATGGTGGTCAGAGAGGACCTCATAATGGCGGTGGTTCAGATTCAGGTTACAGTGGGTGGGGTGAAAATTCTGGTAATGGTGGAGCAGGTGGAAATTCAAATCGGTATGAGGTATCATTTTTAGTACCAAGTGGTAAATGTGGTGTTATTATTGGAAGAGGGGGTGAAACAATTAAACAAATTAACCAACATTCGGGCGCTCATTGTGAGTTAGATAGGAGAGTGCAAGGCAATCCAAATGAAAAGACTTTTGTTATTAGAGGCGAACATGAACATGTTGAAGCAGCAAAAAGAATTATTAGTGATAAAGTACAAATGCAATTAAATTTTCAAATTACTAGCGGCGGAGGCGGTATGGGAGGAGGTGGACCAGGTTAGTAATCTATATTTTTAAACTGATAATATTGATTTAAGATTTCAAATGTTTTATACAAAATTAATTTAGGTAATGGAGGGGTTTCAGCTGGTGGGCCTGGAAATTCAGGACCTATGGGGCCAACAGGATATCCAGGTCTTACAGGTCCTCAAGGATATTCACCGCAAGGTTGGGGCTATAATCCTCAGGCATGGGGTGAG
This sequence comes from Panorpa germanica, assembly GCA_963678705.1. NCBI lineage: Eukaryota > Metazoa > Arthropoda > Insecta > Mecoptera > Panorpidae > Panorpa > Panorpa germanica. Next base: position 13,193,669 of record OY783211.1, on the reverse strand, counting down.
CAACAGCAACAACATCAACAACAGTCAGCTGGGGGTCAAGTTCAAATTAATCCAGTCACCGGTCAACCAGATTACTCAGCACAATGGATTGAATATTATAGGTAATAATTCAAACAATTTTGTACAGCCAATTGAAAATAATAAATAAAACTAATTAATTTTAAATTAAAATTACAGATCATTAGGTATGCATCGAGAAGCTGAAATGATAGAGCAACAAAATAAAGCACAGAAAGCTGGTGGGCCACAAGCGGCAACTGGCGGACAACCAACACCTGGGCAAAATGGACCAGGAGCTGGGGCTGGAACACCGAATCCTAGTGCAGCAGCGACACCGACACAAAATACACAACAGGCCGCAGGTTCACAACCTGGACAGCCTGATTACTCCGTACAATGGGCTGAATATTATAGAAGCGTAGGAAAAATAAAAGAAGCTGAAGCAATAGAAGCTCAAATGAAGCAAACAGGAAAGGTTAGTTAGTTGATTTGTAAATAGTTATTATATTAGCATGGAAATTTACCTTCTTTGTATGATATAAATAAAACTTTTAATTTGTTATATGTATTTTCTTTTTAATTAGGAAAAGGAACGTTTATTATTATGTATTTAGCTTTATTTATTACAACAATTTGATTTTAAATAGAAATATTTTTCATCAGTTACCAAGAGTATAGTTTGCAAGTATAAGTATTTATCTAAATTAATATAATTAATTATATTAGTAATAAAGAATATAAAATCGTTTGTAAAGTAAAAATATAATTGTAGTTCTTTCTATAGTTTTTATATATTTTAAATATCTTCAGCAATTGTTCCAAATATAGATGTAAGAACAAATATAACATGAAGTTAGTTTAAAAATAGAGAATATATTACAGATCTAATTTTAAATTTACATGTAAAATAGAAGTATTTCTTATTGTATCTTAAATAGATTTTAATGTCTCGATTCTGACTTCATAACTAAGTAGTTAAATTTAATTTTTAAATATGGAATTTAATTTTAGCAACCATCACAGCAGCCACAGCCAGCCGCAGGAGCAACACCTGCAGCAGTTCCTGGACCAGGGGGGGCCTTCCCTAATGCAGCGGGACCTCAAGGAGGTGGCCCGTATGGCGGCGGGTTCCCTGGAGGTGTTCCTCAATTTTTCCCAACGGCTGGTGGACAACCTAACAACCCAGGTGGCCAATTCCAAGGCTATGGAAACTACGGAAACTATCCTTCCAATGATAGTAATTGGTAAGTGTTTATATATATATTTATTTTCGAAAATTTGGTGAGTATATTGGACCTATATGTTTAAGAATAAAAGTACTACATCAATAGATATTTTAGATATGTTATTTGTAAGAAACCAGTTTATATATACATATGTTATTAAAAGATATATATTTTATTTGTATGTGGTTCTGGATATAAAACATTTTATATTTCGTTCAATGTTCGATATTTTTTATTTTTGTTTTTAAATTTATAAGGTTATCAATATTTTCAATCCACCATGATAAATGTTTTTAATTATCATAATTATCTATTAAATAAAAGTTACACATAGTACTACAGGTAGGTATTTGTTAGCATTAGGTTACTAATTTAGAATTTTAAGTATTTTTTAAATAAAATTTCGAACGCGTAACCGAGAATATTTGTACCTCTTTTATTACAGAAATTGTCCAGAAGATGACTGCTTCAAATAAAAAATATCGGATGTTTTTTGAATTGAAAAATACAATATTTGCCATTTTGTGTTTAAATAACTATATATTCAGAACATAATATTGACAATTTTTGCCGTCTTTGTGTATTCATTTATAATTTTGAAAACAGCCCAAAAAAGTAACAGTTATTTTACTTTATATAAAATGTGAAAAAGCAATAAAACTTTTTCAAATTGTGTATATAAATATAATTTTAGTGACGTAAATGTAGTTTAATATGATTAATCCCTTTAAACGTAAAATTTCCAAGTCGTTTTAAATATCGCCCAATATAAATGAAATTTTTTTGGGAGACTTTTTTTTAACAAGGATCATTTTATATTGTATGATTGACATAGGCCGAATTTAAATAGAAAATTCGTTAAAATTAACGCACCGCAATAAAATTATATCTGTCGCTTCCAAATTTTTACACCTATTTATATTAAAACTATTTTTAATATTGATTCATAGTATAATGTGCTTACTTTATTTTATAGGATATATTTTTTTTTAGGTTTTTGTAATTATTTTTTTTGTCTAGTATAAGATTTACAATATGTTACAAAAATAATTGAGATAGACGTTTTTGTATTATATATTTAATATTTGGGAGTCCGGGCAGGTATATAATTGAAATTGAAGTATATGTGTTTGCTCACAGAATGTGTTTATTGAACTAAATATTTGCATTTGCATAATATGTGCCGTAATATAGTCGTTGATCATAATATAGTATGATTTAATATAGTTTGCCCACTGAATCGTTGCATGGGTGTTACATTATTTAAACATTACAGCACAGTTATTCAAATCCAAGTATTACAATTGTGTTTGAGATTTGAAATATTCAATGAAGTTATTTATTTGCTTTTGTATGAAATATATTAAGAATATCTATGTAACACATGTAGTACAAATTTTAGGAAACATCGATGAGCATTTCATGTCACTTATAACACAATATGTGCGGCTGCCGACTGGATAAAGTGGCGAATTTCTCTAGCATCTCTTTATATACCTAGGTATTTATCTAAAAGACACGTTTTTGATTTATTTGTTATGCGGTTTTTTTTAACTATGATATAAATATGCACTAATGACTAATAATAATAATATATTAAAAATGGCAAAATATTATTTTATAAATATTATGATTGTATAATTTATAATTTGTTATGATTATTGCAATTCTATATACACATACAAAACAAAATGGCTGATTTTTTTTATGAAATTACGATCACTATCGTCATTTTCTACGTCAAGAATTATCACAGACTGTGGGTTGTAGCAGAGTTTCATCTGAGAGTCAACGGAAAGGTAACGAACGTAAAATTTAATTGACAAATTTTGTTATTTTAATATATAAATAATATTAACACTTGGATTACAATTTGTTATAGAACCTTATCTATTTTCATGAAGTATTGATAAAAACATAATTTCCTGGAAATAGACAAATGATTTTAAGCTCGTTAATTTCTATTGCATCCCCTTGTCAAATTTTTCTATTCGTTACGTTTAATGAAATTGAAATTAAATAATACATCTTTTGAAGATTATTAATTTATGTATAAAGAAATGTTTGAATATATGTATTTATGTAAACAATATTTAAATAAAATTCTATATTTCACAATTTTGTAGATATTGCGAGATAATATATTTTATATTATTACTGTTAACAACACTATCATTTTAAATGACATAGTTGCATTTTCTATACTGTTTCTCAAAACTCAATTGTATAATTATTGTAAGAACCATATCAGTATTTATTTTTATTTGTTATATAAATATATATTTCAATCATGTGCAACGTCTTCAATCATATTTTGTAATATCCAATTGTTAATATCTTCATTCAATTAGATTATAAGATAATTAAAACCAATTTATATATAATACAGTTCAATTAAAATCTAGGTGGAATTCATAATATAATCTGATAGAAACTAGTTATTTAACTGTACATTTTAAATTTTAATTAACTGTAAAACAAATTGGCTTATTTAATGGAATTGTTTATTAGGAAGAGTTCATATACAAGGTACTAGATATGTTTCCAAATATAGCAAAAGTGTAAAAAGTCTTAATGTTTCACTACTGCTCGCAAATATTGAATAATATCGAAATTTAAATTCGTTTGTTCAGCTTGTTTCTTTTGAACTTATATTTTAATTCAACTGTAATATTATAGTTCATTCATTATAAATGTACTAACATTTTATAAAAATAAAACAAAATAAAAATTAATAATATTAACATTAAGTAATAATTAAATACAAACTGATATAATTTTTAAGATTCTACTGATATATATGTACACAATGTACTTTCTCAAACTTCAATTAAAAATGAATATTAATGTGATAATTAAAAAAATTATGAATTAATGTATGTATATTTTGTTAATTATCACACATATATGAAAATGATATATTCTTTTTGTTTTAATTTATTTTTCCCCACAGATTTTATCAACAATTATACAGGTATGATAAATTTTATTGAAAATATTTGATTACATTTTACATATTGCTTTATTTGTTGATGTATTTCTTATTACCATATTTTATATAACATAATATTGATGTTTTCGCGTATGTATTGATTACTATGTATTTGTATATTTGTTATAAAACATTATTTTTACATTATTCAGGATTTATTGATAATTTTATGCTTCTAAATTTCATATAAATGTAAATTTATTTTGATGTAAACACAAAATTTATTTAAGTGGATGAGTGATCACACATTTTCATTTTACTGTTATATTTTTTAGATCCTGTTTTCTTTACATTCATTATTTTTATATCACTTTATTTATGAAATGAATTTAGTATAATTTGATCTGAGCATGGTAATTATAATTTAATACCCAACAATTTGGGCGCATGTTTGTTTAATTAGCAAGATGTAAGAGTTAATCTTAACTGTAAGATTTAACCATTTTACTTCTTCTCAGTAGCTTGGGAAAGGAGGGGCTGCATTAATCGAGTTAATGGATTAAAGGATTATTGGCACTGGAAATTTTCAATAAGTTCAAAATTTCTTTGCTGTCGTATTTTAAAAGAAAGGGTATGTGCTTTTGTATTGTACCAATTTTTTTTATCCAATATTCAATTTTTATCTTGGCTACAGCCCCAATTGTCACCTCTATTAAAAAAAATCGATTTTTGTCGTGCGAACAGTATTCTGTTTTCGCTTTTAATTTACTTTCTTTTTTTTTTAAATGTTTCTTAAATCTACTAAGAAAATTATAAAGTTCATTTCTTCCTTAATATTTGTAACATTTTATTATCTTCTGCATTTATACTACGCAATTCATATTGCATGTTTCTATTAATATTGTTGTTTTGGTCCTCTTGGTGGCCTTTTCGGTTTGGCTATATCTGTACTTTTTTCAACATTTTGCTATTGATAATAGTGTATCAATATTAAATTTTTTTTTGATAGCTGAAGCTAAACAATGTAACTGCTTAATTTTTGAAGTTTGTATACTTTTCCAATATACACAAATAACTTATCTCTCGTTGAAATGTACAAGATAATAAATTTAGTATTGCGTGTATCACATGAAAGCATTTTTCTTTGTTTTTCCAACACTACATGAGCACTGATCTGATTGGAGGAATTGACATTATTGTTTCGATGTTCTTAAAGCCTCTTGTTATTAAAAATTATTTATTGCTAGACATGGGCTGCATACTGACCATTTAGAAAAAATACTTGCTAAAATTTGTCATGTCTGTGGTTCCATAAATATTTCTCTATCATGTATCTTATAGTAATTTTCACCGTATATTTTTAGAGGTCCTATTTATTATTTTTTGAATCTTGCGTTTTTGACCTGCAGCTCGATTCTATGTTTTGAACCAAACTTATAATTAATAAATTCTCCCATTTATCAACATATATTTTTAGACGATACTTTTTTTTAAATAATAATCCGTTTTATGCAATTATTTTCTAAAATATGAATTCGCTATTTTTTTAAAAAGTGTATGTGGTCAGATTATCATTTTGTTACCTACAAACCAGCAAAATTTTATTACAAAAAACATTTGTTTACATAACATTTTTGCTTATTACATATAAGATACATAATTCTATTAAAATTTGATCAAAAATAAAATGATGTTCTCAAGTAACACCACATTATTTGAAAATTTTTAAAGGTACTTAAGTAAAACTTTTTTTTATCGACTTTGAAAACTGAGATACATATATTTAAAACTGAAAGAGTGAAAATTTTATATTGGTAAATAAGTAATAAAAGGAAGGTAAGCATTAAAAATAAATTAGTTTCTTTATTTATTTTTTGTAGTTTTTTTTTATTTATTATTTTTATTTAAATATTAATCCTCATCTCATTATCAAATATATCTTGTGTTTACAATAAAACAAATTTACAAATATTTGCAAAATGTTTAATTGTATATTTACATATTACGAATGCATTTGCTATATTATTTAGCGTTTTACAAATTTATGATATCATGTAAATACATATATTTGATGTGTTATTACTTCCTTTATATTTTATTTTGTATGATAGGTTTGCATTAGGATCTTTGGGCTGACATCGGATCCCGCGATCTTTTGATATTTTCTTCCTTCTATATAAATATTAACATTTATAATTGATTTACAATATCTATCTATATATATACCTATGTATATTAACAATATGTATTTTTCATATTTGTACTAAAATATTTTTTGAATATCGTATTATAATTAATATGTCTGTTAATTAATAACCCTTGACTTAATTAATCATTTGTATAATTAATTGATTTGTATAATATGTGTATACAATATATATTATATAAGGACGAGTAATCTATATTATATATTTCTGATTACTTGTTCCAGATCTCATCACCGTCGGATTCAGCAATGCTAGATTTAATATCATTTTAATATCTGACAATCTAATAATTATTATAGGGCTGTTTTTAAAATTATAATATGATGGATATACTATTATGATATATTTTTATACGTGTATATTGTTCTTGTAAATGTTTTTATTTACAGATATCGTCACCCAGTTTTTAGATATTTTTCTACTTTTTTCTTTATCTGATATTTTTATGTATATTTTATTTTTTATGTTTTTTTTTAATATAAAATTTAATAAATACAAATATTTTCATAGGAAAATTTAGTTTTTTGCTCTAATTGTCAGTTGCTCAATATTCGTAATTTAAATATTAAATAAAGTATAATTTTTCTATATTGTAGAAATTCTTAATAAAATATTAATTTAGATTTAAAATTTGGTCGGTTTCACGTTAAATTGTATAAGAAATATGTGATTTCATTCAAAATAAATTAAAAACTAGGTCATAATCACGTCGTAAACTCTTTTATATTTAGGTTGGGCTAAATTGATATTTAAAAAAAATCTAGATAAGTCTGTAGTTATAGTTATGTTAATATTACCTCTGCGCATTTCTCAATAGAGAAATCTTAATAAAACAATAACTGTATTGGACAGTACTGCAGACACGAAAGTGACGTCAAACAATACGATGTTAACTAGATTTAGATTGTCTCTTTAATTATTGGCCCTTTAAATTAATATTTTATTTATTCATTTTTCTATTATATTGTGGCTAAAAAGTTAATATGGTTGTGAACGACTTTTTACTAATTTTTTTATTACACTTAACAATTAAAACAAGTGAATATAGATACAATAATATGAAATGTTTCCGCCCAATGTTCTCAATGTAGTATTCCATGTTTGTTGACGTCACTTGCTAAAGTAATTAACAGTAATACGTAAGCATTATAATTAATCTTATTTTTGTTGTCGCAGAGTAATGACAAAAGTCTGTGGGTAAAGAATAGATATGAACGGTTTTTTTAAAATAAAGATTCGCCGCTAAAAATGTAATTTTTAATTATTAATATCTATCTAAGTTATATAACTTAATCAATATTAAAAAATTATAGAAGCAACACTTGCTCTGTAAATTTCCTTTTTTTTTTAAATATTTTAAGACATCTATTAAATTGATTTAAAATTCTTTTGACGTGAATCGACCAAGTTCAATTTTTATATTGGATCATTATAAAAAGGTACTTGACTTTAGAAACGACAAGTACATTATTTATTAATTAATGTCAGCATCAAAACCCTCCTATTCCACTCTTAGTAGCTTAGTGTACCTATTCCTACACAACCTATTCATATCACCCACCTCCAAAGATGGTATGGTAACTAATTTTTAAGAAAAGCGTAAGTACATAATTGTATTTTTAATTTACTTTATTTAACAAGCAATCTTTTTAAGACTTTGATTTAAAAATGAAAATATAATAGTTGTTTACATATATTTTATTAAAAATTCGAAATATCGACAAATAAAAATGTGGCTCAGATGTTTTATATTCTGTTGCAATTAACTTTTTTCCCCTCTACAGACTGTAATTTACAGCATTAAGTTAACAATGGATATAATAAGCCTCTTAAAGCATAGCCTATTTAAGAAAAAAGTAGATACTAATAGTTATGTTCTTTAATTTATATTTCTGTTAGCTCTGATGGAAGTTTATAGAAAAATCATTGAAAGCCGGCCCTCACGATTCTTCTATCCTGTAAAACTTAAAAACCACTCAAAACGCATGTCGTGCGTGTGAAAATTTGTCCTCTTATATCAATTAAAACTCTTTCACATGAAAGAGAGCAAAGCACATACGTTTGAAACTATATATATAAGTAATACTATGAAAGAAAGAGCAATAAGATTGTTGAAATGTCAACATGCACATATGAAGTAAGTATGAAATACCAGATTTAATTTAAATATTTTTATAGTGACGTCGTATTTAGTTACAAATGAATTTTATTGACAAAACAAACTATCATATTAGATTAATTATTCTCTATGAGGTAAATTGGTTTAAGGCAGTCTTGTATGTAATGCGGAGCTATCCTTAGTTTGATGGCGTTTTCTATTCAATAAAAAATGTTTCCCACGTAATTAAATTTAAAAAAATATACAGTTCTGTGTTGAATATGGTATCTCTTTTACACTATTTAATATAACTTAGGGGACGTGATGTCACATGTCTTGGAATGCTCTATTAACGTTGAATCTCTTTGATAATTAAATGGACAAAATGACGTTTTTAATTATTAATATCTCTTAACATATAAGGAGTTATTAAAAAATAATTGAACACTTGAAGATCTAATAACCAACTTCATCAATATATAGTACAGTTTTATAGAAATTAAGCCATTGGACACGAGCTTATTCACTTTTTATTTATATCGTAACCTATAGAGGAGAGGTCTAAGTAATGAAAAGTAATAATCTAAACATCACGGTTTAAACTATTCGTAAATTTTGTGATAAATTATATATTTTTTTTTAGTTCCATTATATCTAAATTTCGTAAAATATTATACATTTAAAATAAATAAAGGCCTATTTTAATAAAAAAAAATCAAAAACTTATTTTTAATAATATATTTCCTTATCAACTATAATACAATGTTACAAAAATTATACATGCAACAATTTTCAATATAAAAGTTATTACATAAGTAAATGTTATATTAGTACATGATCAGATACGATTTGAATTCTGAATCAGTTCAGTAATATTCAACTTTTCTTGAACAAATAAAATAATCGTTCTGATCGTGTAAAACTATTAAATATTATGTGTGAATTTAAGAAACTACTGACAAATACGATTTAATGATATCGAAGATGATAAATTATATACAAGAGAATGATTCCTAAAGAAAATTACATATTGCTTTTTTTATTAAAAAAATAAATTTGCTGTGAAAGTGAAAAATTAGAGCAACATTTTTATGAAAAGAATCGCCATTAGAATATGTAATATATATTAAATTACAAACAAAACTTCATTGTTACGTTTTACTTTTCTGTTCTTATTATGATTGTTTCTCTCTCCACTTTGTTTATGGAATTCATATTGATGTCCTTTGTAACATCTATGTGATCATTCACAGAGTTGCGCACTTTCTTTACTCTTGGTGCATTATAAAAATCACATAAGCAATCATTGTGATATATGGCTCCAGCTGTAACTAAATTTGATATTCCAATTATACGATCCTTAACAGTCATTCCAAATTTGTCATTCCTTTTCAGTGCCATTGTCAAAATATTTTGTCTGAAGAACGTGGTACGAACTGGTATAATTTTATGTTTATTTAACCTAGTTAACTTTGCATTTTTTTCACAAATAAAACATTTTTCTTTAAAATTAAAAGTAGTTGTTTTTATATGCGACGTTTTGCATGACGACGTGCTACACAAACTAGATGTCGACGATATGGACGATATGGACGATCTGGACGATGTGGAAGTATTGCGTTCTGCAGGTATCCTTTGCAAAGTTTGGATCCTCGACGAACTGGAATTATTTTGTACTGCGGGTGATATCCTTTTTAAAGCTTGTATCTTCTTAACACGTGTGTAGTTCCTTCGGCATTTTGTATGCATTCGAATTGAAGATACAGAATTAAATAAATCTTCCTTTCCATCATTTTTCTCAATACTACATTTAATTAGCGTTGCTAATCCTCGTTGTACTGTTACTATTTGTTTCTTTCCAAACGAACCATTACAAAGGCAGCATATATTCTCCATTTTAAAAGTAAATTATTTCTATAAAACAATTAAAATATTGTATATAAAATATTCACGATCGTTGTCACTCGAGAGCTAACGAAAACTTATTGAAATAATAATACTATATCCACCTTACAGGTAGTTAAAATGCACAGTGTGAACAGAGATAATCAACTAATAAGGGTTGCAACTTATCAACCAATAAGGGTTGCAAATAACTTATAAGAAAATTACTACATATGGTAACACTAGACGGGAATGTTGTACGACTAAAACATGCGACATCCAATATTGATATATTTTCATTCATAAGTTGACATTATTTAGACATGAGAGTACTAAATGTGTTGTACTTACATTAGACACAACTGTCTTACGCAATTAAATAAAAAAAAACTAAATTAAATATTAAATAACTCTGTACTGTAATTCACTACAAACTATTTAAACTCTGGTAATGATCAAAAATAAGGATTGCCAATAATTTCTACTTTAGTCAATAATTAGTTTTTATTTTATTTAACCCTGTTTCATAAACCAGACATAATATTGACATTTTGTGTGTTCCTCGAAACAGTTGTAAATAATATTTGATATTTTGATATATAAATACATATAGCAGAAATATATAAGCTGTAAGGTTGGTAACCTGTAAACTTGTCAAAGTTCTGTCATGAGTATGTTATCTCTTTTTCGCTCTGTTGTACAAAAAAGATAGCAACATAGCGCACGTCACTTGCGTTGGAATGTTCTAAAAGGTTGAATCCCTTTAATAATTAAAGAGAGAAAATGATTTTTTAAAATCATCAGGGCTTGTGTCCTCATTTTTTAGTTCTAGATTTTTTAATTGTTGATTGAAATTGATGTTAATAAATGTGTATTGGCGTGTCTATTTTATTAAATATCTAAATATTGACGGAGATATAGCAATTAAAAGTTTGAATCGTAGTTTTAGCGCTAGAAATGGTCGGCCATATTTTTATGACGTGAAATGCATTTGCCGTGCTGTGGTAATGTTTTGTAGCTGTTGGTAGTCAAATAATCAAGTCAAGTCAAAGAATAATAGGTTTTTATTTTATTTAACCCTGCTAAAGCAGACATAATATTGAAATTTTATTGTTCCTTGAAACAATTGTAAATAATATTTGATATTTTGATATATAAATACATGTAGCAGAGATTTATGAGCTGTAAGGTTGGCAGCGATTGTGATGTCACATGCATTTGGAATGTGTACAACGATGAATCCCTTTAATAATTAAAGAGACAAAATGACTTTTTTAATTGTTAATATCTCTTTACATATAAAGAGTTATTAAAAAATAATTGAACATTTGAGGTTCTAGTAACCCACGCTATCAATATTATAGTACACTTTTATAGAAATTAAGACATAGGACACAAACCCATTATAGTGAGCAAAATGAGTTTTAACAGATATCTTAAGAACGATTCTGCGAATTTAAAAAAAACCTAAATAATGAAATACACGTGTCTGATTTTGCTTGAATACATAAATTTAATAACAAAAGGTTATTCAATTTTTGACTTACGAATGAATAAAAATAAATACATTTTTTTTATTAAAGTTTATTTAAAAAGTAAAATTATTGTAGTACTAAGACGTTACTTATTTAATTTATAATCTAATTTAGGTTACAGTTAGGGTCATCTTAAAAATTGTTTTAAATCACTATCTCTAGTTTGTTGTCTATCGCTTATATCTTTCATTTTTGTAGTTAGCGAACTTAAACCATGCATTGTATTTGTTTCACGTTGTTTCTTCAGTTCCATTAGTCTGTGACCTTGTGGATCGATCTGTCCGCTATCCAAATTTTGCTTGGCTGCTATTGCATAACTGACTTTATTCGCCCTCGAATCCGCTGATTTGTTACTATTATTTTTTGCTATTTCCTTATGCTTATTTGAGTTATTTTTTTGTTCATTAATTGGTACTAACTTGCCATCATCTCTCTGAACATATTTCATTAATAATGATGTTGGTTCTCCTTTTGTTCCGACATATGGTAATTTATGATTTTGGAAATTTTTAGAAGGTTCTTTTTTTACTGTTCCTGATTTTGATCTTTCTGACATTGTTGGATTTTCATACAACTCTGTTTTAGTTAGTGTATTTATTATTGGAGTTTTCATTCTTTGAGGTGATATTTTTCTTTCTTTTGCATTCATTAACTTCTCTTCTAAAAACAAAATTATTATGACAACCAACTTAGTTATATTGTTACAAATAAATAGTATAATATATATTCTACATCACACAATTTTCAGTTTATATAAAAAGTATACTTATTTTTTAAGCATTTTTAAACTTTAAATATATTTGTTATTCTATTGGTTTATGATTTCTGAATATTCCTGAATAATAATTCATTCATTTTAATTATTACCATCTTGTTAAAAATAAACCGGAACATGAAACTTATTCCATATAAAATTTAGTAATATATCGATTCGTGTGCATAGATACGCCTAACTTAGGCAACACAAATAACTCGCAGTTGATAAAAACTGAATAAACATATTTGTTAATGTACAATTTGTGAAGAAGCACTATACAAATATTTTAATCAAGTTTCAAAATAGCCAATAAGAAAACTTAGTTTACAACACATTATAAAATTGTATTTCATTTACCAGATTTTAGTGCAATCCGTGCCATTTTCGCAATGCTATACACACCATATCTGTGGCAAGGCAACTTGTCTCCTTCGCCAAGGTTTAAAGTCCTGTAAAAAATTATATCCTATTATATTATATCTTTACGAGATTTTTTTTACCGTGACGAGATTTTTTCAAAAGAAAGAGTAATTTCAAAAATAATTATTGTCAATTTAATTAAATACTTTAAAAACAATGTTCTTAATTAAAACCAGGGGTACATTAGAGGCAAGACTGATTTAGATAATTTGTACATTCAAGAAACATATGAAGACGCAAACACTTTCGACAAGACTTTCTTTAAACAAAATGATTGACGAAAATTGTGTTTTAAGTTGTTCAACCTCTTCATATGGTGTTGTCTCTCCAGTCTGTCTAAACGCAGTCTTGTGCTCAGATATACATCAGACCTGTAATTGCTGCCTTCCTTCCATAACCATCCTTCAGCTTGCTCCAGCCATGCTTGCTGTGGTCCTATAACAGAGCCTGGTCGACAGAGCCGCATCCACGCTATAGCTTCTCTAGCCCCCATATCATAATGTTTAATCAAGTAAGCGCCAATAAGTGAACCTGTCCGGCCCAAACCTGCCTAAAACAACACTATTTGGCGTGGATATTGACTTCACGAAAATATATATGTATTATTATTGAATAATTTAACAATATCACAAAATGGAAAATCTCACTTTACAATGAACAGCTATTGCTCCTTGAACACTTTCAGAAATTCTTAGAAAATTTAATAGAATTGGTCGTGGTGGTGTTGTACCATCAGGGAAAAACATATCATAATGAGCAATTCCAACGCTGGTGAACCTGGAAAATTAATTGTCTAATTAATTTCTATCTTGCTTAACCATGACTGCAATAATTCCACGTATTGTGCCCTTCGTTATGTATCTGGCACAGAACTGAAAACAATTCATTATACCCCAAGAACTGGTAATAACTTTTAAAAAGGTATTTTATGCACTTCATACTTGTAGAATATTGAATAGAACAGCAGACTGAACGTTGACTTGAACCTTTAAACTGCACTAAAGTTATTGTAAAAACATATTTTCTCTTATATATATTTTATATTATTAATTGTTTACCTTTCGGCTTTACAAACTACATTAATTTTTCTTACAATATTTTATAGAATCTCAGCTTAAAATGGAAGTGAAAAACCAGAGGGTTTATGCCTGAACAGAGTGAGGTAAAAGGCAGGAAAGGAAAAATGAAGTATGAAAGGAAGAAAGAATAGTGCAAAGATAATAGAGGGTTTGTCGAGAGAAAAGGAAGGAGGTGTAGGAAACAGTAAAGAGAAGAAGAAGTAGAAAATATTGTGAAAAAGAGAAAGGTCTAGAATGTTAAGATTAATTTTAAGTTAAGATTCTATGAAATGTTTAAGAAATATTAATGTAAATTAATCTACATTAAAGCCGAAAGGCAAACAATTAATAATATAATATATATTTTCTCTTAAACTGGGAAATATAGAAAATGAAATTAGTTGTATTAAATATACTTGTGTAAGCATGGTCGTCTGCAAACAGGCGTAATGAAATTTTACATCAGCTTTAATTCTATTCTATGAAAAATTTACACTGGTTGGGGTGAAATATGAAACTGGATATAATAAAATCTGATTGTTTGATTCCTGATCTAACATTTTTTGCGAACGCCGATGGTTAATTGTAAACTAATATAATTTCTTGTAATTAATCGTAATAAATTCGTACGATTCTTAGAAAAATTGTGTATAGCGATGTTAATTAATTATTTATTATACCATCCGTTCAATAAAATATAATTACCCAGTAAACAATTTGGTGAAGTGCCCTATTTAGTGACGTTCGAGTCACTCGTACAATTCAATTCTAACGCTTTACAAGTTCTCTCTACCTGTCACAGATTTTGTGTTAGTTGTTAGAATTTTTTCATAATAATATTCTTTCTTTTTCCAACATCATTCATTAAGTAGCAGTTGTTTCTTTCACACTAGGATATATATTTTTTAGTTCATTTTCATTCCAAAGTGAGAGAGAAACGAGATGCGGTTAGACAAGTAAAATATATTTTTCACCGTTACACTTGTATAGTATTTCGTTCAGTACAGTATGTTTAAAGTATATGCTATCCTTTTTCAACAAATATTTCTTTAATGGTAATAGGCACACGCTGTCTCCCTCAATCTCCGAATATAATGTGTTTAAACGAATACTCTAAGCAACGATGCTAAGACAGAGGTTTTAAACTTGACGCAGACCTGCCGATCGTGGATTTTTGAATCACCAAAACAATGTAAAAAACTAATATAACGAGTATTGTTGAAGATGAATATTCATTAAAAAAATCACGATCCGTACTAAAGATTACATCTATTTATTTCTTCATTTAAATATTTATATTTTGCAGACTCTAAAAAGTAGAATTTCATTAAGTTTTATACCCCTGCCATCTCTGCTAGTGTCAAGTTTATAACTCCGGTCATAAATCATAAACCGGAGTCGCTTTTAATTCAGCAGTGAACCGTCGTTGCGATCTCTGTAGGTCATAAAAAGGGCCTTTCCTATGAACGAGTGAATAGAAAACGAACACGTTCCAGACAGAAAACTCATGATATGTAATAGAAATTAAGTAGAATTTACTCCAAAATGTTTACTGGGTAATATGGTTAAATTTGATCTACAAAGTACCACAGTACTTTCACATTCTAAAATGCAGCCAAACATCCAGGTATGTTGATAAGAATAAAAATATCCAACCTGACTAGTGTGTGCCATAAAATTTGCATTATGATGTTTGATGTTTGATGCTATAATAAAAAGTGTATCAAGAAACAACCATTAATTATATTTTAATATTTACTTTTTAGCATTGTATTGCGGTTTATTTAATCTTACAACCGTGTTGACATTGTTCCGTAGAAAATAATTTAAATATATTTCCGGTGGATGTTCTGAACTAGGGGGATCAACAGGTCCTGGAAATGCTATGAATTTACCTAAAAAGGTTTTAA
Source organism: Panorpa germanica (assembly GCA_963678705.1). Classification (NCBI taxonomy): domain Eukaryota; kingdom Metazoa; phylum Arthropoda; class Insecta; order Mecoptera; family Panorpidae; genus Panorpa; species Panorpa germanica. The sequence goes on along the minus strand of OY783211.1, from coordinate 13,177,642 downwards.
TCTTTGATTGGTTTGTATCTTAGATATTTTTTAAAATATAGGTAAAGATTTATTAGAACTTACCTGGCACAAGCCATGATATATCTCCCCCGCTAAGTTTCGATAATCTATCGAACTCATTACAATCAAAATCAGTAAAGTCGAAAAACGTTAAAGTCACTGCTCTGTGGACTGCTTGAAGACAGTCGCTTATTGTGATTTGGTAAATTGAATCACGCTGTGAGGCATCTTGGAAAGGTCTGTAACGTGAATTGTTTTAAATTTGTAAAAAGTAAATATACGCATTCACTTCGAAGTTATATCGATTTTAATTTTGTTGATGGAACTATGTAAAATGAATACCACTTCGGTAAATTGAATAGAACTTCGATACCATTTCGTTTTTATGAATTCATTTTAAAATTAGCAACCGAAATGGTTTACTGAGAAGTACTTACTTGAATGGTTGTTTTTGTATTTTTACTAAGTTGAAAGCTTCCTGAGGAGACATCGCAGCATAGAGAACCCCGAAGCAAGTGATGAGGAGTGCGGCATTTGCACGTTTATGTGCATCAGGTGATGTGTAGTGCACAATTTTTGTAGATTCTGATAACGTGCTCATTTTTTCATGAAGCATACAACAATATTTATAGACACATGACAAATTTAATGGACCAAAGTCAGAATAATAATTATGATAGACTAACTCAAAATCAGTGCAAAAAAAATGTACTTCGTTATTTGTTTTTGGTACTTTACCATACAATGTAGCAAAATATAGTTTATTTTTGATAAATTCACTAATACTTAATATTTTAGTAGACGGCGAAGCTTGTAAAAGAGAAATTACGTCCATTATAAAAATAACTGGTAATGATAAAAGTTGAAAGATTAATGTTCCTAAAGCTTAATTGTAGGGTAATATAAATAATTATTCATAATTTTGATAGAAATATTTTAAATTTAGAAAAGAAATAAAATTATATAAAAGCACTCTGCATTTTGATGGATTTTTAAGTTTATTTTATTTTTTTTTACAAAGCTATTACGATTATTAAATTTTCGAATTAAAGTTATAATAAGATATCTACTTTACCGACAATTATGAGACTATGATAAGTAAGTCAGAACTTCAATTTGATGTAGTGATATCAAAATGGCTACCAGTAAAAAATATCTGATAAGGAAGTAGTTCAGTCTAGTGAACAGTCAATCCAGTGACAGTTGTATCAAATAATTATCTTTGTTTAAAGTATAAAAGACTTTTCAATCAAATATTTATTACATTTTATTAATGTGGAACTCATGTGAAAGTGTTTCTTTGTTATAGTGAATTGGTGACAGCATATTATTGTGTAAATAAATACTGAACAAAAATAACAATAAAAAGAGTTTACACTTATTTTTTATATTGTTTTCCTATTGTATGGCAGGCCTTGCTGGTATGTATTCATTTGTGATTGATTATTAACAAAACTTTATATAAGGAAATTTAAGGTTATCTTCTTATTTCTATAAATATTGTGTCCTTTCATATGGTATTGTGTACATATATCACAAACTTTGACACGCGTCATACATATGTAAACACGCAGGTATAAGGTTCTGTCATTTATGTGAAATCGATAATTTTGCACCGAGTTGACCCTACTTCGGTACAAATGCACTTAGACAATGTACTGAAAGTGTACCAAGAAATGAGTTAATTTTTTTTTTGTACTCAACACATACCACAGAGCTGATCTCATAAACAGTTCAGTTTTGCTTTAGTGAAGAGTTTAAGTTTTCATTGTCTTGTGTTCTGATGTAATTAAGGTACAGTTCGCTTTTATATATTTGTACTAATTAATTTAATGCATACGCATAGTGTTTTTATTAATTTAATTAATTAATTGATTTCATAATATTTTTAAGAACGTGACGCATTCACGAGCTACAGTAACATTATATTTTAGATCGTATTCTCCAATTTTATGAACAGTGATGATAATTCTATTCTAATTTTTTTAATTAAATCTTATAAAAGTTGTAGTGATATGTCAATGGTTTCCGATAAGGCTTCCTTCCTTCTCTCCCCGCTCTGTGTATAATGATAAATTAAATAAATACATAATTGTTTATACTAGGGGACATATTTTAAATTATGAATATCCTAATTATGTTCATGTTTTGACAGTTGTTCTCAACTTTTAAGATTATCTTAGCAAATAATGATGAATATAGAAATAATCTTTGTGTTGTTGAATTGTGTGCATATTTGTTTAATTTTTCGTAAATGTTATAAATCTAAAAATTAAAAAAATTGTGCTGGCATTTTATTAATCAAAAACGTCTAGGGTCAAAAACAATTCTTTTCCTTCCAATGTGTCACAAGAGAAGCCAAAATACACTTTTCCTTAAATTTACTATAAAATTCAACTACATTCTGAATTAATTATTACAGTGAAAGAACAATACCGCAGATAATACACGAGAAGTATAAAGTCTTAAATGGCACAAGTTTGTTAGAATCTGTAGAAAGGAGATATCTTTTAACAAATACAATCTTTCTCCAGTGGATTTGGCAACGTTGATACTGACCAAGTATGACGTTTTAGATTGTCCGAAATGACCTGACAAATTACAAGGAAACTACGTGCGGAACTTTTGCAAAACAAGTTTTTTTTATACAGCGGTTTAAACGAGATGATATTTGTAATTAATATCATATATCTTTTAATGAATTCGTTGTTCTGTTCTTTATTAATCTTATTCGTAACATTCTGTATGGAATGTTATTCTGTTCACATATTAACTTATTGAGAAAATGCATTTTCCATTACTTTTTAGTACATTTGTTGAGTCATAGTCATTACTTTGCTTGATTGCTATTTTTTCTATTAAAAATCAATGCATTATCATCTCAAGAAATTCAAATTTTCATAGTTTTGAAAAGGTCAAAAGTAACGTTATTAAAATCATTCTAACTCGTAAACTAATGGTTGGAGTATCAGGAAATTTTGTCACATATCGTTTGAAGGTTGGTACTATCCACAAAAGCCAAAAAAAAGTACACTACTTTTTTACGTAAAAAATAGAGTAGCGAGTAAATTATTTAATATTTTATATAAATAGAATATTAATTACTTAATTATAATTAAGTTAATTTACAAATAACAGATTATTTTTCTTGAATCGCAGTGGTTTCTGAAAGGTTCATTTATAGATGTTATCATTCATCCTTGATATGCGAGTTACGCAATATATTATTTCAATACATGCTGTATCATAGAACAATAGATTTTAATTGAATGATAAAAGTGTGCAGCATTACGAATAAAACATATTTTTCTGTTAATACGTTGAAAAGTACACGTAGAAGTTCTGTATTACGTTAAAATTGAGTCGATTAATGTAGAGAAGTTTTTTAAAGTAGTTTTTTAAATTTATTTATTTGCATTGACTTTTATTCGTCATAGCCACCATCAAACATATTATATATATATTTTACAATTTATAATTCAATTTTACAAATTTCTAAATATTTAAATAATTCATTTTGAATCACTTAACAAAAATTTAGTATTAACAGGAAAAATTTTAATCACATCTAATATTTCACTATTGAATTTTGATCTTGCTAAACTATAATTTATGCATTCAAATATAATTATAAATATAATATGATCCAAAGTTCCTTCTTCACCACATTGATATCTATCGTCGGATTTAATATTAATTTTGTACAGGTGAGCTGGAGTTTTACAATGATTACTTTTGATTCTGATTATAGTTGATATAATTTTGCGGGACTCATTTCTAAACCATCTTCTCTTTCTTAAATTTGGATGTTACATATAATAATCTCTTCCTTTTAACTGACTTTTGTTAATGAAATCTTGGTTTCTCAAATTGAAGTTTAATTTTTTGATTATTTTGAAAATTTCATATGAAGGTAATTTCACTTTCATCTCAATTTCCAAATTTATTGATTCCTTAGCCAAAAAAGTAGTTTACTATTTGAATTACTTGAAGAGGAACCCCTTCATTTCACAGTTATGTTGTTTTAGCTCCATCACCCACTGGTGCGACACATCGCGCGTTTTTTATACGCGAATTCTTTCACGCGACACAAGTTGAGGCAAGATATGGGTTCAGTAGCAAAATACGCGTGGCTGTTCGCACCCAGTGAGTTTTGGTTCGTACGTTTTCCTCACAAACTTATGGCAAATGAGAAGGTGCGGTGCCGCGCGCGATTTCTTTGCCGCAACCACAAATTTACTGCATCGCACACAATGGGCATTATTCCATATACAGCCATACAATTAAATTAAAACTAATAACACAATAGAAATTCTATTTGAAATTAAAGGACTAATAATAAAAAAAACATATTTAAAATTTGGGTCCAGATTGTAATTAGGATGATGATATCACTGGGCAACTGGCCCCTAATCTACAAGACATTAAACATAGGCACGCAAAATAAATAATAAATTATTTAATCTAAAATAAAATTGTCCAAATTTCGTTTAATTTTATACTACTTGAAAAATTCTAAGTTATTCTAAATTAGGTTTTATGGTTTTGTTGACCCGAAAAGAATTCTAACAACAATAAAATAGATCAAGAGAACATTATTTAATAGGTAATATTTTTTATATAAAAGATAGTGTTTTTTATTTTATATACAAGTATTATAGCACAGTATTAAAACTTTTTATAAGCAAATAGAGCGCAATTGTGTAAATATGTACCTGATAAAAAATTGTCTCAATACATTCATTGGATGACTCATGTGAATAAAGTACCCATTTAATATGAATCGCATTTGTATTGAAATTGTATAAAAAAAAATTTAACTTTGTAATTTTAACTTTGTAACATTTATGCTTTCATTTTAACAAAAATAAGTTAGCTGACAATACCGCTGAGAGAAATCCCAATTTCTGTTATGCAGGATGGGACAACAATATCGCGAATACTGCAAATATTTATCGGCTTATCCTTTTGGTTATTTTTGCAAAGTAGCTGTGCCATCTTTGTAGACGTAATGCACGTGTAAAATATTTAATAGTTTAAAGGTCAAGGGTTAATACTGTTAATTCTGTCGTGCCGTGTCGTACTGATGTAACATGTGATCTCTTTGCGATATCTTTATCTTATTGTTTTTGTTCAGTCTGATAACAAATTTGATATAACAACAAAGGTTTCAACGTAATTAGAATAAATCTCTGATTAGTAAATAATCAAACACCTGCTGGTGTTACGAATTGTTATACAACTTTATATAGCCGTTGTATTATTTGTTATTTGATTAAATCGTCAGATTTGTACGCAGTACGAGATTTAATATTTTTGTTATTGTTATATATTCTTATAAATTACTGCCAGTCGCTGGTAGTTTATATTTTAAGTAGCTAACATTAAGTAACTAATAGAGAGTGGTACTACCTTTATTTACTTACTACGAATTTTTTTTCTAAATTTCGTACGATTTGTTTGTAGGGTTCATTCTATTTCTAAACTCAGAACTATTTTAATTTATAAACTGACTTTTCATACTCTGTAATTTTAAATTAAAAATTTTATTTTGTTATTCTAAATTCATAATTCTAAAGTATCATTCCCACTAACTGCTTTAATTTAATTTTGTATTTAATTTAAATTATTTAGCATATAGCAATACGCGTAATCATTCACAGTACCATTTTTAATTTAATTTATTTTTTAAGTTTTCTTAGTTTTTTTAGAACCTCACAAGGTCCAATATTTTAAATTAAAAATATTAAATTTAGAAAAACTATATTATATTATAACCTCCAAAATGTGACAATCTGTAGGTTTTTGAAAGATATAGAAAGAAAACAATTTCTATTACTAATTGTTATTAAAAATATCAAATTTAATTATTTCACATACAATGTCAAAATTTATTTTACTAACGATACACACGCACCAACTAAATTAACTAAACTTAAATTAAAACACAAATGTGAAAAGGAATGCTTAAACGAAAACCTGAAATCTAGATTACAATATTAAATAAAAACAGTAAATTAAATATCAAAACAGTGAGTAGAAATAAGGCTTTATACTAAATTCATAATTCTAAGTTTATATTCTAATTTAAATAAAATAAAAATGTACAAAACTGTATTTCTTTGATCTGCTATCTACAGGTACTCAAATTGTCTTTGTTATAACAAGATCCATAACATTACCGTGTAAGAATGGTATCAGTGCAATTTTAAATAATTTTTTACCCGTTAAACAGTAAATTTATGATTAATTTAATATTTTCCCAGTAAACATTTTGGAGTCACTTCATGACGGAACCACTCCATCTGTCGGAATACAAATGAAGATACAGTTGATGCGAACTATAATTGAATTGAAATAGTGATAGAAACTTCACAAAACAGAACACTTCACCAAATTGTTTACTGGGTTTTTTCTCAACGCAGAGTAATTTTCATTTAAAACAATTTAGTTTGTTACCCGTACAATACATCGGGGAAATGACTGTCTTAAGACTTCATCACTAAAATCCCGTTTAATTTGGGTAAGGTGTTATTTGTCTTATATTACATATACAAAATCCATTGATAGATGTTACCCAAAGAGAGACATACTTGTATGTAGTGTACTCTATATGCCAAACGAAAATTGTAAACTAACAAACAAGTGGGTGTTTAATTAAATGTACAAAATTAATTTTCATAAAATGAATTCAACAATTAATTATTTAATTAAATGATATGGCTAACGGGAAATAACATATTAGCAAAAAACCAGTTTCAGTGGGTATTTTTAAAATAATGTATAACGGATAATGTTTATGTGCATTAGCAAGGTTATATAAAACTAAAAACTTGTTTTGGGAGTTTTTTTTTATTTATAAATTTAAGTATATGATATTTTTAATTTAAATATAAACATAAAATCGATTTCATATTTCTCATACTGGGAGAGACTAAGGCTTAGACCGCACTACAAATAAAAACTATGTGGAAAAAAATCCGCATTTCTAAAACACAAAGGAATCATATGAACGCACTTGCGATTTTAAATTCGCGTGGAAAAAGTAGAGGAAGAGTTGTTAATTATGTTACTCTCTGAGGGCCCTGTACTTTGTGTTGACGGAAAAACGATACAGATATAGAGTGCTGACAATACAGTACAGATGTACAGTGGTGTATTAATAAACATAAAGAAGATGAATTAAATCTGAATACACCCCACTCAAAAAGTTGTCGTCACCTTATGGACACGGACGTCTGAAGTACAGAGTTCTCTGATATAGTGGTATATTAATAAACTTGAAAATATAAACTTCCTCTCATGATAAAGTGTGTTTTTGTGAAATCACTGCAACGTCTGCACTGGCACGTAATATGTTCCAGTGTGAGGGAATCATAATCCGGTTATTTAATTTCGAACACATACTGTGCTGGCTTTGACACGCATCGTGGTGACCACGTTTGACACTGAACTCTACTTGATCATAATATAAATTTTTTAAAATTGAAGTCTTACTTTTGGTTTTACATTCAACTAGTAAAGTACGTTGAATTATGGTTCTTTCAACAAAAACGGTAATAATATGGATGTTTTAACAAGATCGGTAATTTTAAATCAAAATTTTCGCAAATTACTAACCACAATGTTTGTACTTTAGATTAAAATAAAAATATCACCACTTTTTACGGAAATATTGCGTTTTTCCATTGATTTAAAAAGACTGCTCTTATTGAATCATCCATAAAATGATCACTCTTGTTGAAACATCCATAAAATGACTGCTCTTGTTGAAAGATCCTATATACCATATAAGCGTTACTATAATTTTTGCAAATAAACAATTTTATTCACATTTATTTCATTGCCCAAATATATTTAAAATTTATTTGCGATTAGATCAGCTTAATTAAGTGTTACACAGCTGTTGGCCATTTCAATTGTAGTAATTATGCAATCCGGATCACGTGATGCTATGTTTTGCGTCATAACTCTTGTATTTTGCGATATCTGTAGACCTCAGCACAATCATACAACTGAACTGAGTACTACAGCTATATTATCATATGGTAGAGGTTATTTTAGTTGAGTAATTTTTTTGGCTGAATGCTTCAGAGCTCTCTTGTGTATTATCTGCTTTTAACATCGGTTACTGTATATATTTGTACAATATTATTATTTTTATATAAATATGTTACGTTATTATACCACAAGTCTAACTTACATTATATATCTAGAAATGTTCCACTCATTATATATATATATATATATATATATATATATATATATATATATTATATTTACAAACTTTTGACATATCTGTCTTCAGAAAAAAATGTTTGCATTTTTCTGTTTGTTCAATATTTCTGTCGTTGTTTCAATAGTTTTGCGACAAAAATAACTGTCTCTAACTTTAACAACTTTAAAAGACAGTAAACTCTCATTAATGCGGCACGTTCGGAACATCGATCAGCGATTTATATAGATAAATCACTCTACAAAAATTGCAAACGATTTAAACCTGTGTCCCACTTGAATCCCTGCGTATATCTTTTAAGACATTCATGTACCTTACTTTATCATCGTTAATATTTGTCGTCTTTGTGCTTGTTAACTTTAATAAATTTTTTTCGTCAATTGTCATCAAAAATACTTACTTTCAATTTACATAGATTACATAAAAAACAAGTGTTTTGCAAAGATCTGCCACTCCGGGACCTCGGAATGGCTAAGGTCGCCACTGCCAATAATATACATATGCGAAAAAGTATTTCACCATTCCAGTAAAACATTTACAAAATTTATATCAAACATTGAATATTTATTTAATTCTATCACAGTTTTGTCCATTTCATTCACTCTATAACTGCCTTATACTCGTATATAGTAAACAATTGTTTTTAATTTAAAAAGCATCCCTTCGATCGATGCCGGATTACAGAATATACCGAAGAGTAGAATGATAAAATCATTCTCAATCAATAGAATTAATAAAAAGTAAAATTACTCTATTAGTCTATCGGTATAAGTAACCGTTTTGTTATTTGTTTGTATAAAGAAAGTAAACTTAAATCGTCAAAAAAGATAGATTTTCGTGTATATTTGTAAAAATCACAGCGGATCACGTAATGCAATTTAATTATTTTTTAAATTTATGTACGTCAACCTTCCTTATTGTAACTTCTTGTCACACACTGTAGACCCATTCCGTATATTGTAACGTCTCATATGTAAAAACATTTTTTAAAATTCTATTTTCTCCTTATTTTTCTTTCTTGCAAGGCGAACTTTATTGAATGTTATATAGCTTATGATATCTCCATTGCCCTTGTTAACTAGTTTTATAAAGAAAAACGTTTTTAATTTAATATACGATTGATGTATCTTAATGAGAACAAAGACAGTAAAAACAAAAAGCCACTCCTGCACTCGCTAATGTTAAATCCTAGCAACTAACTCACTGTTTTTATGTTTCTAGAATTTTTAAACATAAACATACAAATCACTTGTATTGCTGTTTATATAGTTACTGTTATTTTTTTTTTTATATATTTCTTATATACATAGGCGAACAAAATTGTAGGTGTATGTATAATATATACATATATATTACTGTTATTATCATTCTTATCAAATTATTTCCAGTTTTTTTTTATTTCTAATAATATATACATATTTGTACAAAACATGAAATATATTGCAATAATACCGTCAAGTTATTTGTGAAATTGTGATAATAAAACGGAGTTTATGAATTTTTATGTATATTAATCTAGACACAGCTATCACAGAAAAGGTGTTTTTAAATTACTTAACGCGGCAAATTATAAACTCTTTTTCCGACTAATTTCGATGTGATGATTATGAATAATTTGTTTACCTTTGTCAATTTTGCTCTATCTTGAAGAAATATGAAAGATAAAAACGATTTTTCTGCAATATCTTTTTATCAGTTGGTCCTGAGATAAAAGTTGTTAATACAATTGTGTATACAACATTTTTTTGTATATGTGATTGACATTGAAGTGCAATGGTTCAAAACAGCGGATGATATTCAGCATACGATTAATTTCATTTTACCCATATTTCCCTTTTAAAAATTGACATTTGATAAATTTTATTATTATTTTAAACTACTTATTAATGTTTTTAATAAAGTTTTATTTTTACAGGCCTGCGATAATAATGCTACGTCCACTTCGAACGTTATTGGGTATGGGGTGCGACAACGACCCCCCGATTGGGGGTTCAATAGGTCCTTACAACTCCATGAGCTGCTCTGGACGCGGGGAATGTCATAATGGAACCTGTCTCTGCGAGATCCGTTATGCTGGTGATGAATGTGGAGGCCCTAACTTTCCATACCATGCAGGTATATATTTCACTATTTTTACTAAAACCATTAGCTTGTAAACTGATGATCGAAATGTGTTGAAATCGTATGCATTTGTCAATAGTTGCACCGTCCAAAGGTGTAGTGATGCGAAAATCAAATTTCGAATATAAATCTTCGTCAACTTGTTGGTTTAAAAAATAAAATAAAAGCCAATGAATATTTGCATATATTTCAATAAAATTCAAAATATCCATACATAAAAATTTAGGTCACTATCCTTCACACTCAACTATAATCAATATATTGATTATGTCCCGATTTTACATTTTCTATTTTGATAAAATAAGAAAGTTTTTGTGTTTTAACATTCCAAACCGGTAGATACATTTTCAAAAATATTTAAAGTGAAATAAATATCATTTTGTTTTCTAATTAGTAATTAGAAATATAGTTGTGTGCATAGGAGGGTTCTGCTGAATATTATTAATTATTTATCCATTATTCTCACATAATGATTTAGTAAAGGTGATAGTTGGTAAAAAACAAAAAGTAATAAAGTTGTTTTCATAGTTATAAAATATTCAATGTATAAATAGTTGTAAACTCTAAACAATGGTATATCATTAATTTATGGATTTATTTTGTTCAAGGTATTGGAGGAGTCTTTTTTTTGGTGGCCTTCGTTAGTATGATACAACTTTTGGTGTGCGTTATTTCTGAATATCAAAGATTAAAAGCACCATCAATACTTCGAGCTTGCCGCGTTACTACGCAGAAACTTTTATACTTCGTTGTTTTCTTGGCTAGCTTAATCAGAGGAGCATATTTTACATCACCAGTAAGTAAATTTATGTAACGTTAAGGAAGCATTTAGATAAAATTATGTGATAGCCTGTAGTTATGGCAGCTGCTTCAGGATGCGCTGAATTCATTTACACACTTGCTTTTGGTTAGTTATTTTTAAATGACAGAATTATAAGACAATCAAAAGACAAAAATTGACCTTTAAAAGACAAAATTATAAATACAAATTATAAGACAATCTATATACGTATAAGGCAATGATATGTCCTCAAATTAATGTAAGGTTATTCGTAGTCTGATTAAAAGAAACTACATAGTTTTACCACACGACATTGTGGTATATACCAGACAGGATGTTTGTGGTTTAAAGATCAAATACAGCATGTACTCTAAGTTGATTGGATACTTTACTTTAAAATAATTACAGCTCTTAGTAAAAATACTTCCGACTTGATTCAAATTAGTACGATTTAAAATGCGGTTATTATATACTAAATAATTAAAGAATATTACAAATTAACGAGAAAATAAAATTAACAAATTATTGTAATCACCCGCTAACCATAAAACGTAATCTCATGTATTATTTAACGTAATATTTTTTATCTAATGCTATTTTTAATATTTACCGAATAATTTCGAATGATATTAAGAATATTTTAGTAATATATTAATTTAATAAGTAACATTACATAGTTTGGCAGATAAAGCTTTACTGATGTCAGAAAACATAAATTTATGTCGAATGATTACTTTTGTTATGTAATCCAAATTAACTCTATAAAAATTATGTAAATGGTAAACTTTTAAACGTATACGTAACTCTGTTTAGCGGAAAGGTATTATAGATATGTTGACATCAGAGAATGCAAGTAAAATTTTACTCACTCTATCCTAAATTGTTTATTTTTGGTGTGCTTATTGATATGGTTTATTTATTTTAGTGTTCAAATATTTGTTATGAACTAATTAACATAATCATTAAAAACTGTATAAACAGTTAACTGTTTGGTTTGTTATTTTCAAAAGTATACCAGCGGTGGAAATGTTTGAAATATATAGTTGAAATAATAGTTGGTAATTTGGAAGTTAAAGACAGAAAGCCCGAAGTGATTACCGCTTTGCGTAATGCTGTTTTGCAATTTTTGCTATGGTTTTATAAGATGAAAAGTAACATCTGATCGAATGCCGTGTATATATATCTGAGACTGTATTAACTGTTTAAAAAAAATCTTTCTATTTTCACTTCATTTTACACATATTTAGCACTTTTAAATAAAATATTTGAGTTATAATTAAAAATCCTATAGTAAAAATATTAAATATTGCGCCTGATATTTATGCACACATGATTACACTACTTTGATATTTCAACATGTTATATAGTTTATTAAATATGATTTAATACATTCGAAACATTTATAAATAATAATCAAATCTTATAAATATATAATATATTCAATAATAATAATAATTATATTTAATATTAGTCACATTGTTTTATATTTATTTTGTATATTTTATTTATAAAATATGAACCAACCCGTATTTAATAATGCAAATGTTTATAAACCAGTGTAATAATATTTTTAATACTTTACTTAATTATATCGCGATAAGATGAATGTTTATAAAAAAATAGCATTCCTTGAATTTGTCAAATTCTATAGACGGTGTATTTAAAGGCGATTTCTAGAAAGGATATCAAAGATTATTTGTAAGTCGTACTGTAATATACACTAAACAATTTTATTTTATAGTATTATAATTTTTTGCTTTGTAATTGATATTGTGTAAAACAATTGAATTAAAATTTGTATACATGTTATTAGTGTTTAACGAGCAGGTGGGAATTTGCGCTTTTATTAATTTGCCTATTAACAGTAATTTTAATTTTGTGGCATTTATGTAACGAAGACGTAGTAACTGTGACACAACTTTTAAATTGTTTGAAACCTTTTTAAGGGATGTAATTATTAAAAGATACCTCATTTGTTTTTTTTTTCATTTGAAATAGTTTTCTTTTATTTAAAAATTATCGAGCATGACATTTTTGTCAAAATAAGTTTGTACTGGTCGTAGAGAGATGAACTAGACCACATTTTGAAGCTAGTGGAATAATTTTAAAACAACTTAAAATTAATTTGAAAAATATGTGGCCCATTTTCTGTATGTCTACATGTATATAAACATATTCCCTAGAAGGTTTTTTTTAAAGTTCTAATGAAATTTTTTCTGTTTATTTATTAAATACTAGCTGACCCGTTGTCTCATCCAAATTTTAATAATTTTTTTCACAATTCAACTGAAATTATAAATAATGGAATCAATTTTTCGTTATTATTTGCTTTATTCACATGTTTACAATCAAATGTCTAAACGACATTTGCGCACATAGCAACCCAAATCCCATAGAAGAAATAACTTTTAGTTTTTCCAGAATACTTCAATTTTCCGGGCAAATTTTTCAATAATTTTTTCCCTAAAAATATTATTCGGACTATTAGGAACATTAAATTTAAACAGCTGTTCTCAAGTGATGCGCTTACCAACACATTTAATTTGCATTTAATTTGTATTTATATAGAAAGTAATTGCAACATTTTCAACGCATATAATAAAACCCAAATGCAGCATGGTATTAGGTGTAATATTAATATTATACAAACTCAATAATTGATATATATATAAATTACAAATTTTCCGTACAAAGCACCATATATCCATCTGTCTTTAAATTTTAGAATTATGTATTACAAAAAACAAAATTTCAAATAAATATTCTGATTTTTTAAATATTTAATATGTAACAAATTATTTTTTACTGATTCCATGTATTTATTTTGTTGTAGGAGGGATTGGACTCTAGTTGGGCTAATAGTTTGATGTCTGCGTATTATCCCCTTCTTATGTCCGGATCTAGTTTAATTGTATGCTTCTGGGCTGAGGTAAGTCTCTTAACAAATTAAGTTATTAATATGTCTAAAATTATTAATTGATAGTAGATTGATAGCATTGATATAATAAACAGCGTCGCAACGTTACCATTCTGATTCACTTGATAGTGTTATCTAACTGGTAATTTAAACTCTGACTATTTTACATGTTTTAATAATATACAATGGTTAACACCGTAAGTGTTTTTCCCGAGTTGACATTGCATGAGTAACCGTAATGTGCTGTTTTTTTAATTATATAGTAACTCCACTATTATTGATTTCAATTAAATAGCAAGTGTATTTTGTGGAATATGAAATTACCAAAATGGCTATTGTTTGTTCATACTAGTACCAGAACACAAAGCATGTTTCTATTATATTTTAATTTTATTTTGAGTGTACTATGTACGCAGTGAATTTAAGGGGTTAATGTGTCATGTATTTATATCATATCTTTATATGACATTTGACCTTCGATTGTTTACATGCTAAATAATCCATAAAAGTAACATATTGACAACATGTTTAATTCATTACATTATGCGTATATAAATGCAATATATTGTTAACAGAAATATTTTTTCTTAAATATGATCAAGGCGTAATATATGTAAAAAGAAATATACGCCTGATAGTCAAACTACCTCAATAACACTTATTATATTTGTTGAATCAATGATAAGAGATGATATTTTTTGTTTAAATTAGGTTTGGCTACCTAATTATAATTTAGATATGCAGTATATATTTCTACGGAACATTTCTTTTTGTTTTATAATATAATAACGTTCAAATACGTAATAATAAATTTATTATCAGTAAAAGAGGCTATACTTTAGGAGCTAGATTTATAATCAAAGTTGAATTTTGTGTAAAATACATTGTCTAAATGTTAAGACTGTGATCGTTGAAGTGGAGATGTTTCAATACTTGACTTGCTTTGATTTGAAACTGATATCAGATTAAAATAAATTTATTTGTAGTTTTTAAGAAATTTTATAAAAATTGTAAATAATTTTTTTGGTTTTATTGAAACATGTAACAAGTTACTATGGTTGCATTATATTCTGTCGAAGGGGCAATTCGTTGATTTTTTTTTTAATTAGTGTTTGTAGAAACGTATTATCGCTGACATATCAAAAGAGATTGCGTTGTAGAGCAACTCGATCTTAGATAGATAGTGAGCGATTGTGCGTAAGTCTTTCTTTCCGCTTTCTTTTTCGTTTGATGCGACCCATATTAGGACCTATTATGTACCTAATATTCAGCTATGATTGCACCAAATTATAAACAAATCTACAAAATGAACAAATATTATATTACAATTCATGCGAGATATAATAAAATATCGCAGTAATATAAGAATATAGAAAACATTTACTTATTACAAAAAACTCATTTAAAATCTAATTAATTAATTTAGTATATTGTGTTTCAACAAGAGCGGTCATTTTAAATTAATTGAAAGACGCAATATTTCGGTGACATTTGGCAAATACTGTGTTTCATCACTAATCTCAGAGTTTGTACTTTAGATTAAAATAAATATATTATCACTTTTCACGGAAGTATTGCGTTTTTTTTGTTGATTTAAAATGACCACTCCTTACCCTATAGAAAGACCCTATACTTATCATTTGCTAAAGGGCTTGTGTCCTATGTCTTAATTTCTACAAAAGTGTACTATATATTGATAAAGTGGGTTACTAGAACCTCAAATGTTCAATTATTCAACTCCTTATATGTTAAGAGATATTAACAATTAAAAAAGTCATTTTGTCTCTTTAATTATTAAAGGGATTCAACGTTGTACACATTCCAAGTGCATGTGACATCACAATCCTTGTGTAAGGTTACCAACCTTACAGATCATAAATCTCTGCTATATGTATTTATATATCAAAATATTAAATATTATTTACAGCTATTACAAGGAACAATCAAATTTCAATATTATGTCTGCCTTAGCAGGGTTAAATAAAATAAAAACTTATTATTCTTTGATTTGACTTGATTATTTGACTACCAACAGCTACAAAACATTACCACAGCACTGACCCACTCAACAAATAACTGACGTTAAATTGCATTTCACGTCATACAAATATGGCCGATCATTTCTAGCGCTAAAACTACAATTCAAACTTTTAATTGCTATATCTCCGTCAATATTTAGATATTTAATAAAATAGACACGCCAATACACATTTATTAACATCAATTTCAATCAAAAATTGAAAAATCGACCACTAAAAAATAAGGACACAAACACATTCTTTTGTTTTTCCGCATATCGGAACTTAAAATTGAAACTTATTTTAAAAATTCTTAAAATGGAAAATAATATGCTTTCTTTCTCCGTCGTGTTATGTATTTCTATAATTTATCAAAACATTTCCAAGAGTATCATAAAGTTCTGAATCATTATTCAACAATGTAATGCCTTCCCGGGATTGTTATTGCAACTTATCATTGTTCTATTAATAAAGAACAATATTAAATAATTTAAATATGGATAATTTCAAAGAAACAAATAAATTAAACAAATATATGCAATTAAATTCACAATAAATACACATTTGTTTCTTAATAAGGCATCGGGAAAACAATTATTTCAAATCATTAAGCCTTATATTGGGATAGTAATTACTAGTACATGTTATCAACGTAATAGTCTTATGACCATACCGATACAGAATCAATCAAAGGTCACCACTTAACTTGAAGTCGCGCGGTGGATATGTACCGGACCGGTTCGCCTGTACTGAGCGGGGGGTCTAAGTGCACGTGCACTGAATTATAAACGTTTGGTGAAGTACATGTATACGTATGGCGTATACAGTGTTGATTCGTCGTGATAATAGATGCTTGATTTTACGATAGCAATGTACTAAATTTGCACTTAGTTAAAAATAAATTATTGAACCATAAATTATTTAATTTTTTTATATAACAATAACGCCTATCTGATTTTTTTACTGATCTTTGAACCATATGTTGTTAGGTCAGTTATAGCAAGGTATGTTATACTTTTTAAATGTATCACTCACAGTCAATGAAGACCATAGTCGGACATGTGGATAATAATACGAATAAGAAGCCATCCGAGAAAAACACAACATCAAAGAACAATTACAAAATATAACATCACTCAATAAGTTTGTAGGATGACATATTACTATTAACAAATGGTTTTCAGATAGTACCAACCTTCAAATGAAATATGTCAAAATTTTATAACATTCCGACTATTAGTTTACGAGTTACAGCGGTTTTAGTAACCGTACTTTTGTAATTTTCAAAGCAATGGAAAAATCTGACTTTCGTGTGTTGTGAAAAATACCGTGTTTTTTACGAAATTTTTTTCAAGAGTTTCTCATAGATTGATAGAAGCCCTATTCCCACTTACTGTTTTTAGTTTTAATTTAAGGTTTTATCCTTAAATGTAATTTTGAACTTGTGAAATCATGCGTCAGTATATATTTTGTAATAATTACTATCTTTATTTAATATAAATTATTGTATTTATTATTATTAATTTTATTTCTTTTTATTTTAAAAGCTGAAACTTATATTTTAGATAAAAACCTTAAATTAACAGTAAAACTCAATGAGTGGAGTTAGGGCTTAATGGAAGTATAGAAATTTTTTTTTAATTCTATGTCGTGCTTGATTTGCTCAAGAATGTCCGGCTTTAAGATAAGTTTTAGGGATGCTGTTAATCTTTTTGGGTTGTACCTCAAACTTTACGGGTTTGCAACGTAAGATAATACTTATCCATGTAGTTATTAGAGAGATTTTTTTTCTAAATTCTATCCTAATCCTGTGTCAATAACCTGTCACTCCACGCGACATAGACGTTCTGTAGTTTGAGAACCTTTGCTCTATAGAAATAGTTTTTTTTTTTTTAGATAACATTTATGTTTTTGTTTATTTTACAATATCAATATTATTGCGCAATAACAATAATTTAATATCTAATTTATATATGTACTTTATTTTGTTGTTCCACAACTAATAATAAAATAGAGATATTCTCAAAAAACAATTGCTATTTGATAATAAATATGTACGAGTACAAACCACACAATAAATTGTGGTAATTTTAATAGTTATAGAAAATTGTATTAATACATAATTTTACTCTATATGTCTTCAATATTAGTTTAAAGTAATTTTATAACATAACCTATAAAATGTTTCATTTATTTACCAGATAAGTGTGTTAGCACACCTGAGTTATATTGAACATATTTTGTAAAAACTTACAACTATCATTTTCAAACATTTAAATACTGTTTTAGTTTTAATTATTAATTTTTATTGCTTAGTTGCAAGAATAGTATAGTATCGGGCAATAGCAAGTTTTAGTTTATTAAATATAGCACATGGGCTGAAAAGTCCCGGGCCTAACACATAGATGGCGCTAGTTGCAGTCACCTTTTTTTCAGTTAATACTAACCTTCAAAAGACAGCTTTTAAAATTTCATGATATTCTATTCAGTAGTTTGTGAGTTATTGTGCTAAGAGTGACGCTACTTTTGTTATTTTCAAAACAATGGATCAAAAACAATTTCGTGTTTTAATTTTACACTGCTTCTTGATGGGAAAAAATACCGTTCAAGCGAAGCAATGGCTTGAAAAGTGTTATGGAGACTCCGCTCCATCAGAAACAACAATAAAACGTTGGTTTGCTGACTTCAAACGTGGTCGTAGAGACACCGATGATGCAGAACGCAGTGGACGTCCAAATGAGGCGGTAACACCAGAAAACATAAAAGAAATCCACAAAATCGTTTTGAATGATCGAAAAGTGAAGTTGCGTGAGTTAGCTGACATCGTAAAGATATCAAAAGAACGTGTTGGCTTTATATTGCATGAGCATTTGACTATGAGAAAGCTTACTTCAGTAAAAACACCAAACTATGTAGAACAAAAACTTATAAATTTGAAAGTACAGTTTTTTTTCCGAAATAATAACTTATCAATATATCATAAGTAAAAGTACTACGAAAAACGACTATAAAAAACTTGAAATTAAATAAAGTATATTATTCACGAATAGACAAACTTTAAATTGAAATAAAAACTTAAAATTAGAACAAGAGATCGGATAGATATTCTAATATCATTGACGGCAATTTGCTCAGAGCCGTCTATGAAATAAAATATCTACTGGTTAATTATTAAATGATTATGGATCGATTTTTCAATAGTCAGTTAACTTAACTGTTGTTTATTACAAACTTTGGTTGATATTTTTGCTTCTTAGCTTTTATTTGTGTTCGATTTCAACATAACTGTAGATTAACAAAGCAAAATACCTGAGTTAAATTTTTCGTCTAAATTTGTATTTGATAAAACTAGAATTAATAAATCCATTTCTTAAGTTAATGTCATAACTGTAGTTTAACTGACTATTGAAAAATGAGCCTTCTGTCCTTTCTTTTTCTTTCAGCTCCGACTACCGATTTGATTCGTTTATAAAATCTACTAGTTACGAAGTTACGTCGTAAATATTTCGATTTGCGGTGCTTAAATACTTGGATTTTAGTAACACTTTAGCAATTGTTTTAGAAATTTGGATTTGTTCATGAAATATGTTGTTTCTTCTGGTACCTTGTAACTGCTAACACTTGTTGAAATATATTATTAACATATAGAAAAAATCAATTCGTTTTGTGTCGTCCTTTTTCGGTTTCCATTAACGACACACATCAGGGCACATAGTGTAACTAAACTAATTAAAATTGTTCAAAATTGTTTTCTTTTCTTACTGCTACGAAATCTAATCTTTTTAATAAAATTTTCATGCAAATATATGGTGTTAGTTTTTTTAAACTGTTTTCAAGAAAAAATGTTGCTCTTGTCGAAAACGTTGTTAATGATTTTGGAACTATGCCAAATTTTCCTTCTACCTAAAGTGGTCCTCAACTTCAACAACATGAAGAATCACTTCCATAAAATATTAGTAGAAACCATATAGAGAAACTTACATAAATTCCTAGCTTATTAAAATAAAAACTTCTTATACGTTTTACGTCACATTCAATTAAAAAAAAATTACGTTCTTATTTATTTTCAACAACACTATATAATACCTTACACAAATACATGCATAACTGATTTCAGTGCTACGATTAAAATGAAACAACAACTTTCAGAGATCAATCTAATCAGCGTAACACAAATCGGCTTAATACAAAGAGAAACCAAAACAAACTGAACATTTGTTTTTATTTACATCGTCAGGATATTTTACATCGTACAAGATATACATGTAAATTTTAGCAAGAAATTTTATTATATATAGTAAATTTGTAAAAAAAGGGTAATTAAACATTTGGTTGAAGAAGAGCCCGCGGCGCGGTTCTTTTTAGTGAACCTGTTATATCATTTTAATAATACTTTCAGGAAGCGTTTGTACCTAATGGTTCAAGGTTAGCTACAAAATAATATGATTAGGTAAAATTATCCGCTGTTTGCCTTTCATAACTTTTAATTTATGATAGCTATAAAGCCATTTTCTAATTTGCACATTTATTCACTTGGTCTTTATCTATTATAAAAGAATTAATAAGTCTTAATTAGTGTTAGTCACTAAAGGTAACCGTCTGCAGGTCCGCACTGCTCGCACGAAACGAATTATGGAATTAAACGTGAGAGCAAATGGAACAGGGAAGGAAATCGTATCAACAATTGTCAGGAATAATTAGGATTTACTAATTACAAATCACAAGCCTAACATAATATTGGTACAATAGTATTTATTAACAGATATAAGAACTGTATGCAAAGCAAGATGTAGCTCAATCAACGATTATATAACGAATGTCATCTGCAGTGCAGTAAGGGTTGCACCCATTCCAAGGTTCAAGTTACGTCACTGTGGAAGTGGGCTACATCAGGCAAAGCACACCAATGTACATTCCGGAGTTGTTTATGTTAAGATAAGACTGAAGCCAGAGTAGCATCAGAGCTGTACTGGAAGTCTTAAGAGTGCAGTATCGCTGACACAATTAAGATCGTCATGCATTGGATATGCCACTCTTTGAAGCAATTTCGTTGGGCAATGCCAGCAATAGCAAATTTGATATACCATACCGTACTCTCCTTAATTTATATTATTCATAGTTTGGTTTTTACACTACTGTTATAATAGTCTCTGTAGCTCAAAAATTTTCTTCGTCTTAAGTCTACCAGTTGACGCTTGGTTGTTTAATAGTTAGAGTTACTAAAGTAAATGGTTTTGATTCAAGCAATTCTATAGATTCCATTATATTTAGTGCTTGGCTGGAACGGTATTTTTTTCCATTAAAAATCAATGCCTTATTATCAACACAAGAAATTGTTTTGAAAATTGGAGATGTAGCGTCATTAAAGCCAATAATAGTCATGAAATGTTGACACATATCGTTTGAAAGTTGGTACTATCTAAAAACATCTATAAATCCATCTATTAAGTCATCCGACGAACTTATTCAATGAATTATTGAAAGGAAATATTAGTTAAAAGCCGTAGACAATTTGCCCTTCCTGTCCTTAGAATGACACGCTATTCATTACGCTAACATTTAAAACAAAATACTTATACCTGTCTTATTTTTGCAATATTTTTATAATTTACTCACATTATTAACGCTACTAATTGACAACTACAACTAATTACTTTATATAACATTTAATAAATTATTGTGAATAACTAATTAGTAAATTATATAAAAAATAAAAGGCCTTATTACAGGTTTGAATTTTAAACAAGATATCATATTTTCTTTATTATTAATCTTCTTAAAAAGTAACAATCAATTTTTTGTGAAATAAAATTTTTGCATAACTTAAAGGCACGAGAAGTTCGCACTTAAATTCCGTGCCTTTGTTTAAATTTGCTCAGCACTTTGTTAAATTTAAATATGTATTAATTTATTTAAATTGTAGTATAAATAGCTTTTAAATAAGAGAGAATCCGGATAATTGGAGTCTATTGTCTTTTATAGACTACAATTTAATTTATTGACATTATTTAATTATACAAAACATTTATTTATAAATTATTTATTTCATCATCTACTGATGATATAGACATTGTCCATACAACAGGTGATTACCGGCTTAATTGGTGCAAGCGTACTTGATTGGTTCGTCACACACAAGTGTCATTCGTCATTGTCATCCGCATAGCCATTATACGTCGCGCGACATAAGCATTTGTTTACAAATCATCGACGTATGATCTCCAATCGTTAATTGCTAATAGGTAATTGTCGAAATAGCGAACACATCGTTCGCGATAACGTGGACCCCCTCCAGGTCTGCAGACCTCCATGAGTTTTGTTTGTCGGTTATTAACACCAGTTGTTATAACATTGTCTAGCGATGAAGTTGTTTTTTTTAAACAGTGTGAATTTTTTTTTTATTTAATTGTTCATATTAAATATCGTTCTTAAATAATTATAATTGCATTAGTGATATTGTTACATGTTGTGTTATAATAAAGGAATCTTCGTGTAGTTGGTAAGCTATACTGGTAAATATTAATAGCCAAAGTATATTACAATTAATAACCGGTTAAATTAAGTACCATTAAGATATTGAACTAGAGCTTACTCCCGTCGCAAGCGACGACTGTCCTTTGTATGTGAATTGAATTTCATTTCAAATTTTAATTCCATTTTTTAATTGAAATATTTAACTCGTTCTATATTAATTTTACATATAAGAACAAACTTTTTTTTGATTGAAATTGTGATTTTTTTTTCGATGTGTAAATTAGGTACCAAAATTTGAGCTTTCTCCAAAGTTTCCTACAGGGCCCCATATTTTTCTCGACGCCCCTTTTATAAGATTTTGAATTTCTAAATTTTGAAGTATGTTCGCATTCAATAGCGTAATACGAATACAAAGTTATACAGCGAAAGAGTCCACTATTTTTCCAGTTTTTCCAAAATTATGGATTCCCAGGAAATTCAGGGAAAAATCGAAGGACGCCAAAAGTCTTAGAATTTTTTTCTCTACGAAATAGGAAATTTTCAAAAACTTCCTGGAGCCGTTTTCGAGCTGCCATACAAAATTCAGTACCAAACATATAAGAATATAAGATCATAAATATACACCTGAAACATTATAATATAGGATTTTACTTTATATCTATTAAAATTATTATAATTATACAAAACAGGTACATCCATTTAAAGATTATTTAACATAAAATATATACCAGTTACGTACAAGATTTTACCTAATATAAAATATTTTGTGATCTATTTTACTGATTTTAAAAATTAAATAGAAACAACCTTTCGCGCATAACATCTCTGAAACATAACTGAAGGTTTAAATAACCCTCTTCGCCAAACTATAATTTATACTTTCTTTACAAGTGAGCATTTTTTTTAAAGTTTTTATTTTATTTTACGTGATTTTACTTCTTTCTTTTTGTGACATGTGTGATTTAAATAAATATGAATATAATATCAGTTTAAAAATTAAGTTATTCTTCTTTTTGTGTATTCGTTGATCATAATTAATCCGGATAAAGGGCTTCCTACTGTATTTATTTTTTTACGTGATAATTATTTTTTCACTGCGATTTTGTTTGTCATTTGGTGAGCTATTTCTTTGCCAATCATGGAATAAATTTATTCCATCTTCAAGAATCGAATCTAAGTATACCTAAATGTTAAGAGTCTACGACCTAACTACCTTCGCAACCCGGAGCAACAATTTTCTTATCGCAGTTCGTTCCTTCCATTAATTCTTAAATATATTTATCGCTCTCTGTCTATTTTTAATACAAATTATTTTTGATAAAAGATCTTATTAAGAGATATACTGTTATCATTAATATCATTTTGTTTTTAATGCTCCTTTTGATTTACTGCTTCAATTCAGGAAGTGTTATTCTGCATACTAATGTTGTTTGCTGTTTGCTTCTTATTTTTTTTAACGATTAAATAATTAGTTTGATTTTTTTCATGTACGAATTACGTTTAAACTTGTTTTTATGAAAAATGATATCATGATTTTTATTTTTGTAAATGGCGGATGTTTTAATATTCATCAGTAAAATATAATTAGAAATTCTAATTTTTGTAGACGACTTGTAGTACATAGTACGAGGTTTGTTCATGAAGTAGATAAATATTTTAAGATTTAAATTCTTTTTTTTCGGTTTTAAAAATGTACGAAATTATTGCAAGGAAGAATTTTGGCTTAAATTTTATGTCGCAAACGGAATTTTGAGTGCTATTTCGCTAAAGGAATTAAAAAACACTTTTGGTGAATTAGTTTTATCAAAAACATGTGTTAACGAGCGGTACAAAGCGCTCAAGCACATTTCCCGACTGCAGTCCACCGTGTTAAATTCGGTTCCAGGTTAACCTTAAATACGTAGTTTTGAACTTGTAATAACATCGTCAGTAATATACATTATTTTGTAATAATTACTATCTTCATTTAGTATAAATTATTGTATTTAATATAATTAATGTTATTTCTTTACATTTTACAAACTGAAACTTACATTTTAGATTAAAACCTTGAATTAACACTAAAACTCGGTTAAACTGAAAACTAATAATAGGAATGAGGTGTTAGAAGAATGTAATGTTCATTGAAAAACATATTATACATAAGCAGTATGAAACTAATAACATGAAACTTCAATATATGTTTTGTGATTTTTATTATCCAATTACCTTTTAATCAATTTCTTATAATATATGCAAATACATTCCTGTTTTTTGCATTGTTTTAATTATTGTAATGTGTTGACACCAGGGCGCTGCTGGAAATTGACAGCATGGAGGAGTGGCCTTGTTAGTGTATCATTCCGCATCGGTGCTCTTTGATTGTAATTGTTTTAGAAGGATTCAATAAGACTTGTTTCTAGAACTTAATGCTAATACATTCACTGATTTTTTTGTAATATTTGTAACATCTATGAATCTCAATGTCCAATTACTTTTTACTAAGTTACAATGGTCCAAAATTTTACGCTATTTTCTGCTCTGGAACATTCTTAAGCATTGTTCTTATTATATTTTATTAAATTCGTTTTTTAATTAATTTATTCATCGCATCTTTGTAATTTAATAATCAGATTTTTTCAACAATTGAATTAATAACAGTTATTGCATAATTTAATATCATTTATTTAATTTCTATAATTCTGTCCTTTTCATTTCACACAGTGTTCCGGAACTAGGCTGTTCGTTACCTTTTCAATATCATTGTTATATTCACGGTTCGTTTGGAGAGAACTATACCATGACACATAGCCATTATCGTACCTCGATTTTTTGTTTCTAAATTTTACAATTTTTTTGTAATCGGTCTATAACTAGTCGATTTTTATTTTATTTTCATTAAATCAGAGGTTAGTTTAAAATCAGATTAAGCACATTGTATTTATTACCATCAATGTGTTGCTAACATATAAGTAACACTAGAGTTTATTTTTAGCATTGAACATCGTAATACACATGCGAAATTTCAACTTTCTATCTTTTATGAATCAAAAGTTATAGAGCAAAAAGTAAATTTTTTTTTTTAGTTTTTCAAAATTACGAGTTTCCAGGAAATGCAGTGGAAAATCCGAGGACGCCAAAAGTCTTAGAATTTTTTTCTCTATGAAATAGGCGATTTTCAAGAAAATGCGCGGAGCTGTTTTCGAGCTATAATTTATAATAATTTGTAGTGCATTTTTTGATTCATGCGCATATAGTACAATTATAATATTGTTTATTAAAAATTTACAAATGCATAGCGATCTTAAAATGTAATGGCGATTTGATTACACCATGCACTGAAGTCAGCAAATTTAAATACTTAGCAAATACATTACATTTTAAATTTCAGTTGTTTGCATATTTAATTTAAAAATTTTTCAGTATTGATTCAAAGAAAATATACATTTTCTTTTAATTTAAATCTCAAGTCCGACATATTGAGAGGGTTGTTTAATCAACTTATTATGGTAATGCATCTCGTTGCTTTCTAAGTAAAAAATTTCAAAATATCTTTTTTGTGTATTGAATTAGTTATTTACATTAAACAACGGAAAGATTTTTTTTTATTTAACTCTATTTGAAGGGTGCAAAAATATGATTCTCTTTATAGTTTTAATAATTTAAACTATCAATATTTACCAGTTCCTAAATAACGCACTTTTTGCTTAACGCTCTTCCACTGTTTAAGCAGTACGTACAACGTTATGTCATATTACGTACAGTAAAACGAAACTTGATACAGAAGTATTCTAGTATTGTTTTGTATTTTTCTCAAACTCGATGTAATTGATATCAAAACAGATATTATTGTCTTTAAGTGTGTTTTCCTTCTTATACAAATGTATTAAACTCTCCAACTAAAAAATAATAATTATTTACCAATTACCAATTATTGAATTATGTACACAAGTGTTTACTTTATAAATATCTAAATGGTATTTTAATGAGTATTGTTTTAGTCGATTTGATAACACTGCAGATAAGCCTATTTATGTATGTCAAAAAATGTGATACGTTGGATGATTTCAGGATATTATGTATCAAACACATGTTTATTGTTAAATTATTGACTTAGGCACTCCGCACACGAGTCGACTGATTGCAAACTAGCCGTGAACGGAGTTTCAAACGAAAAACGAGCCATGTCGAGCTGTGTTTCATGACTAGAATTTTTAACAATAGGGAGTTTTATTGTGTCGTATTTGTATGTTTGTATGTATTTAAATACTTTTGAATAGTATTTGTGCACATCTCTGCTCATGATGTCTTCTGCGACATAGAAACACAGTCACCCAAAACGTGCTCAAAACCAGTTTGAAATCAGTTTTCTTTCATTCGTGCCGTGTGTTTTCTCTCACTCGTATACACGTGTGTTTTCTTACTAAAAACACAGTTGCATTCTCATTCGGTTCGGGCAGATTCGGGGCTCGAGTTTGCAACCAGTCGACCCATGTGCGGACGCCTCCACTGTATCATGAGAGAAAACTTATATTTTAATGTTCATCCATACTAATAAAATAGTCCAAAGTACCACTTTTCGTTTATACGCCTGTTGTATACAAACTTGTTGGTGTACTACAGAACGTGCTCTGTTTTGTTTGTGTTTACGATATCATGGACAGCGGATCATTCAGAGCGTAAAGCGATAAAGATATATAATATGCACTTTCGTTTCTTTAAATGCAGTTGTGTATTGATAAATATTATAGTAGGAGCTGATTACTATTCTTTCTTGACTGAAAACTCCCAAGTCGGACGTACTCTGTTCCAGTGTGAGATCACAGCCTCATAATGCTCACATGTGAACATAATGAGATTCAAGTTTTATTTAATATAAAAATGTTAGATTATAACAATTATAGATTACATGCAAAAAATATTTTTCCTATGGTATGTCTAGTAATAATAATGACTTCGTGCTCCTATATCAAATCTCTTAAATGATTGAAGGGGATTAATGTGGTTGTTAATATTTCTTAACTATCAACATATTTCATGTATTAATATCTTATTTATTTGTAACATATTTAATACAAAAACATTATTTTTTTTCCGATTCATACCTTACTGGCACATTTTTTTTACAGTCGCTTATCAAACTGTAGATTGACTTAAATTTTTACACAACGTTGCGTGTTGACGAAAATCGAATACATTTCTTTCGTTTCGTGCCAGTTGATCGTCGTTTGTGTTTATGTGTGAGTGTCTTTTTTTATTTACTTTCACGTTTACCTAATACTTTATAGAAATTCAGAAAAAATCAAATTTATTATTAATCTAATCCCAAATATTTCTGATGATTTCGCCAATGCCAATTCCTCAACGCTCTCATTTTCCGAAGGTCTTCATTTTATGAATATTTCATAAACCTGTCAATGAAGAAAGGATGCAACAGTTCAAATCTATGGCATATCCTTGATTAGTCTTAATTCAGCATGGTCAAATTGCTAATAAAGTTTTATGATGAATGGTTTATATCCGAAATAACAATATGCAAATTATTTATGAATAAATTACGCAAAAACAAGAATTTTACGGTGAACTTGAAAGTCGAATTGAAAGATATAAAATTATTTCAAAGTTGTGCACAGCAGCGACCAAGGTTCTAGTCAGGCTTAAGACGTTAGAATTCTTTCCACGCCTTTCTTTAGAGAAGCACGAAATTGTATCTTCTTTTGTGACGGTACAGTGGGTTTTTGAATCACCACTAGGTTTATTGATTGTGTTTATAAAATTATAAACGTACTTGCGTCGGGTTTACTCCCGTCGTAACAATATATCATGACTATATCGTAACAATATATCGTAACAATATATCGTCACAATATATCGTAACATAAGGCAGTGAGCGGCACTAGACTATCTACAACTTCAATTAAACACCTAATGCAATATTTATTTTTGTTTGCGTCATAGATGTGTACTTACATATATGTCTAATTGTTGGACACGTGTACACGTGTGACCTTGACACTTTTAATTACATAATTTCACACAATTTCAGTATTGTTGTTGTTCCAATTCGTTACAATATAAACTAGTTTTTTTACTGCCACGTCACAATCAAAATAAATGACCTTCAAACATAGGTACAGTAAAAAAGTATTAATCTCCTTTGATTTGTCACTGAAATATATTTTGCATTATTTTAAAACTACATTTTTGGCGGACATATTCAAATTTTTATTTGATATTTTATGTATTTCTGATTTAATAAAGTTAAGGTCGTTTTTTGACATACATTTTTAGATTTTTTATTTTGTTATAGACAAAAGATCTTGACCTTATAAAAGTTATGGTGTTATGAAATATAACAAACAGTTTTGTTTAAATTTGAAATAATAATTATATGCAAATTAGGTTAAACCTACAGGCCCTGCGGGTAATTTAAATTCGTAGGTTTAATTGTATTCCTTTATTATGAAAGAAGAGTTTTGAGTCAAATTTTACGTTCTAACAATAATTTCAATAAGATGAAAAGTTAGTTACGAGAAATTTAAATTTAATTTGTGAATTTTTATTTTTTAATATCAGTACATTATGTATGTAACTTTAATTAAATATTCTGAAAGGTTAGTTTTAAAAATGTATAGGATATAATTGTGCCAAACATTTTTGGAAAAATATTTTTTTTCCTAAAACCACTTGTGAACCAGGTCTTAATTTCTACAGAATTATACTATATATTGATAAAATTGCCTACCAGAACCTCAAATGTCCAAATATTTTTTAATAACTCTCTATACTTTAGGAGATATTAACAATTAAAAAATTAATTTTGTCTCTTTAATTAATAAATGGATGCAACGTTATAGAAAGTTCCAATGCATGATACGCCACGTCCACAAATTTGCCATGACTCGTATACAACACGCATACGACTGTGTTGGTGTTACGTCATTTACTATTAACAGGTTGTGACCTCATTACGAATTATATTAGGAAGGTTGTGAAAGAGGAAAAATAATTTCTTCTGTAACGTATTATGCATATTTAAAATATCCTTTAACACTGAAATTAAAATTTATATAACTTTAACTCCGTTGTCAACTTTTGGATATTTAAAAAATATACTTGTATACATTTACTTCAATCAAAATTAAATAACGACTTCCAAAAAATGAGTTTACAAGCCTATTCTTAAACGTTTTTCCTTAACAAATTTACATACGCTAGAAAGAGGAAAGAGGATCTATACAAGTTCTGTAATAAATAATAACACATATTTCCGGCAGTAATTCTTACTTAAAAACATGTTATATACACAGCTATAATTAGAATTAGTGACTACTTCAATGCAAATGAATTAAATTTATTTTGTACATATAAATTGAATGCGTTATGAATTTTAATATTAACAATGCCATTCTTTTGTTTCAGATTTTTCATCTTCGAGACATTCGATGGGAAAAACCCCAATTTTTATCTAAATCATTTCTGGGATTTTTAACTTTTAATTTGGTGTCGTACAGTCTTCTTGTTGCTGAGGTTAGTACTTGCTTTATTAATGAATTAATTATAAATCTATTTATTCTATTTTGACTTTTGCTCGGATTATTACCTGGTCTGGATATGACAAACCTTAAAATAGTGCTAGTCTTACAAGATCGACGCCATCTCATTTGTTTTACATATGGTGTAAATCAGCGGTTCTCAAAGTGTGGGGCGCGACCTTTAAGGGGGCGCAATGAAGGCCCAGGGGGGGCCCAAAGCTTGGTTGAAAAATTAATTAAATTTACTTTACTTCCAACTATGCTTTCTTAAACACTTAGAAATCCTCAAATCTTGTTTGAGTGTCTTCCTCAACATGAAGGAAAAAGAAAATCTCATTGACCTCCAAGGTGACACTCGGCTTAAAATGAAGTTTTAAGAATCTTCTCTCACATCGTTCTGGATTGGTGTACAAAAGGAACATCCAATTTTGAGTGAAAGGGCATTGAAAATACTCACTCCATTCGCAATACTCACTCACTCTTGTGAAACTGGGTTTTCTGCTCTAGCTGCCATGAAGAGTAAATATCGCTCAAGACTGGATGTGTTCAAGGAACTCAGAGTATAGCGTTATCAGAACTGACACCGCGTTTCAAGAAACTATGCGCAGAAAAAAGCAAGCACATCCTTCACACTGAAGCTCTTTTTATTATTATTGCTTTGAGTTACAAATAACAATTATGTACTCTAGTAGCTAAAATACTTACATAAATTGTAATTGTTTGTATAGAATTTGTTGTTGATTACGATTAAACATATTGCCCCATTAGAGTATGCATAGAATGTGCAAAACTTAACTAAATAAAAATTGACTGTAAAATGTTAAAATGCGACTCCCTTATAATAAATAGTACGCTTACATGTAGGGGGGCCCGGCTTACAGCTGGATTATGCAAGGGGGCTCGAAGTAAAAAGTTTGAGAACCGCTGGTGTAAATGATCAATGTGCCGATTTATAACCTCACTTTAAGTAAACATATCAATGACATAATACAAAATGCAACGCTCTCTAGCGGCTAACTTTTATAATGGTGTCAATTTTTTCATCATCAACGTTCGTTAATTTCCAGATAAAACAAAACGATAACAAAATAAATAAAATAATTGTTTTATTCATCTGTCTTTCCGCCACTCGTCATCTCGTTTCTTGTTTTGTTCTCCTCCTCCCTCTTCCTCCATGTCTCCTAGATTAATTAGTAGTCCTGTTTTAGTGATAATCAATTCTTTACGTCTTATAATAATTTAATTAAATAAAGTAACGTCAACAGATACGCAAAACGAAGTGATGTAAAAAATAGCGTTTATCCCACAACAATTCTGAATAGTAGTCGAAGTGGTGTAATTAGAATAGTGTCTTTGTTATTTGATTAAATTCGTGCAGTGCACAAGACAACAGAATTGAAAATAGAAACTCTTTCGTATGATACTTTTTATATTTTTGATTACCTTTTCGTTAGGAATATTTATTAATTGCTATTTTATAAATTTTCCTCACTATCTCAGATGCATTTTTTTTTAAATTTTGCATTATTTCCTTACAGCGTAATTATAATAAAACAAAGGCATGAAAGATTAATATTAATATTGTATCAAGTTTCTGCAATTTATATATTATTTACTCAAAGTCTGAAGATGTGCGCAATTTCTAACTAATTGTGTAAATATTTTTACATCTACTACGCATTATTTCTCATAATCTATTATTAAATATATCATAAGAAAAACATCTCAATTAGTACAGGCTGCATTTCTATTTAGTAAATATGAATTGTGTGACATGGAAGAATTATTGTTGCATTTATGAGTAATGTGCTCATATTTATCAAGTTATTTATCTGTCAAATAATACTTGTGGCTCGATAACAATACGTCGTCGTATCTTATGTAAACTGACATTTCCTGACTGATATTTTTCTCTTCTTTTTATCTTAGGTTATAACAACACAAATCGCAGAAACTTCGTTGGAGGATAAGAGCTTCTACACGCATGTGTTCAATGGTTGTTACGCAGTCCTGTTGTTCATTGTTGTAGTGTTCTTCCTGATTTATGGAGTGGAAGTGTTCTTTAAAGTGAGTACAACCTATTACAAAAGAATTCAAAATCATTGTTCCTTGTCTTATATCATGTTTAAGACAATGAATGAAAACGATAATGTAAATGTTGTGTAGGTTCGTTTGAATTATTATTATTACGAGTTACGATTAAAGAATTCTGTTATTAGGTATTATGTGGCTTTGGTATTTTAATTCAATAATATTCCCAGTACGGGGTAAAAACTTAAAATTGTCGCCCCTTTTGATAATTGCTTAATTTGTTCAATCATTATATAAAATAATTTCTTAATTAGTTCAAATTTTTTAATAATCATTATAATTCTTTGCACGAATTTGTATAAATTCCGCTAATAACTCTTATGTCGATGTGTCACACTTGAAACTTGAATTTACCGTCTGGAGAACGCAAACCTTATAACTCCTGAATATTTCTCTCGATAGCAGATATAATAAAAATAGTATTTTGTCCGTTGCTTTAACTAAAAAAAACTTTTTGAGTCGTCGGATTTGTTCTCGCACGAAGGAGGAAAAATGATAAAGAAATTTCCTCTTCTGCTTAAATGCATTTGCTTGAAATTTAGAGAAATTGCTTTACATTCTTTTCTCTCACAAAACAGTGAATTGTTGTATCTAGTAGATGCGCAAAGAGTGCTTCTAGAAAATTTATAATCATCCCAATTACCGAAGAGTATTAACAGCATAAATATATATATAATAACACTGGCTTTGTTACGGTTCCAAACAATATTTACACAACTAGAAAATCAAGAATTTTTTTTATGAGATTTTTAGCATACCCTGCCCATTACCTAGTACACTACCGCAAGGTTAATATGCAAATTACAGTTCAAATAAGAAAAAATATATATGACAGTTATTTCTTTCATATTTCAATCATAGTCACTGACATATCAATAAATGTGTTGTTGTATATTATATCATACCAATAGAATTCTCTACAAAAGCTAAAGATTCATAAATACTGGAAGTCTATGATTCATGAACTTCTAGATAAATCTAACATAATTTTGCAATGTCTCTTGTATAGTTGAATTTTTATATTGTAAATTATTTTATATCTTACCATCCCTGGAAGCTAACTAAAGACAAATCAGCAGCATAATTTGCGGCATCTCCTGGATAATAGATTCTTTGAGAAAATTATTATAAGAATCATAATTTGCGACCCACTTGTCAAATATTAATTTTCATTTACAGTCTCTCTCTTATAATTTTGTGATTACAAATTGTGCTGCTCTGTGTAACTCTGAAAGAAATTATATTTTTTGTATAGAATTAATATGAATTCGTTTGATTTCAGGTTCGTGGTGGTTTTATACCGGATCCAATTGCTTCAATCTCAACACCAAGTTGCAGCACAGCGCCTCCTGAGACAGCTCATTGCTCAACAACTCCGTTGACGGAAGCACAATCTTCTCCTGAATGGCAACGAACTGTAAACACATCACAATTACATCAATCACGTGTGGGATTACTTAGTCAGGCGTTTATGCTTATTATTATCGTTGGATTCCTTTGCTCAGAAACTCTTGGAGAGTTTTGGAAAAAGAAGTTAGTATAATATGTAAAATTATATATATTCAGGATTAGTTACTATTGTTGCATATACTGCAGGCGCCTAGTATTAATACTAGTTTAGTATTATTTTTTCTTTCTACAATACATTGTTTATAGTCAATTTGTTTTAAAATATATTTAATATACATCTAAAATTAATGGATTTCATATAACTGAAAATGGGACATGTGTTTAAATCAAATTATATCGATGTTTAATAGATAACATTTCTTAATTTAAATGATGCCAAGTGCAAAGGCTTTCCTTTAAATTCATTTAGTACTAATTCAAATATAGATTGTAGTACTTTCAAATGGTGTAAGTAGTGTTGCTGGCTGACATTAATGATAAAAGATGGAAATATTTACAACCGCTAAATAATCGTGTGTTTAGAAATACGTGTGATTATGTTTTAAATTAAGTACCACGCTATAGTTATAAATGAAAGTATTATCAATCTTAAAATATGTAGATGATGTATTTTATCACATTATTAAACTTAAAACAATACTTCAATTTGTACAACACGTAATGTGCTATTAGTCTTGTCGCTGTTCTATTCTGTTACGGAACTGTTCACCGAGGATATAAATTTCTGTACCTGTAAGTCAATTTTTATGAATTCAGAGAATCAAATAGTTTAGAAGAGCATACATTTTAACACATTCGCATTGGATTATTCATTAATAATACATTTTTACTGAATTTAAAGAATACGATAGTTAATTGAACATTGTATTAAATGTAAATGAATGATAAAGCACGATATTGACTAGATAGAAATATATTTTATTAAAGTAATCCTTTCACATATAATATAACGATTCTTATATTATAAATGTTATAAAATAATAAATAGTAAATAACGTCAGCCTATTTCCGATGTTGAGCCCTTTCGCCAACGATCTCACACTGTCGGTAATTTTTGTGGAGTATTATTATGTACGTACATAATCGATTTCTCTTGATAACTACCAAACCCAGAAAATATAACTGTATATAAACCGGGGACCCCGAAAACACAGCAGTCACGCCAAGGAGCAATGCTTCGCCCACTGTGTCGTCAGGAATTCCGTTACATAATTATAATTGTCTGTCTATGTGGATATGTTTATGAATCTCACCAATGAAATTTCAGAACAAAAATAATAACAATAATAATAGGATATGATTAATCATATAATATTTTTAAAAACAATTTATTAATAAATATTTATTATGAATCAATAATTTCAGAGTTCCAGTTTATTCTCGCAATTGGCATGATATTGTATTCCGCATTGTTGAGATTGGAGTTGCCATCTGGTTTCCCTGTGTTTTGTGGAATTGTATGGCTCCGGAACAGCTGTGGATTCTAAATCCCCGACGGCTCCTCAGCCGACAAGTTGATACGTCTGTTGTACCTGGTGACAAATCAGAGAAGGTAGTACATTATTTTATAGATATTATCATTTACTTTTTGAAAATAATATCTATTGATTTTTTTAAATTTAGTCTACAGAAACTCCTGAGGAAGGTGAATCTTTCTTAGGTAAGAAAGATTGCTGGATCTGCTACGACGCAGATAAACCTGATCCTCTTATACAACCATGTCGCTGCACCGGTGACGTTAGCTCCGTACATCATGATTGTTTACGAACCTGGCTAGTGGAGGTAATTATTTGCGTGATTTTGATTGATTCAATGAGAATCTGGGACAATATGCCCAGGTCTCTCGTCGTAGGAAGATTTAGATAACACCATTTAAAAACTTATCCAACAACATTTTTCTTCTGTTTAATATGTGTATAATTTAATGAATATGTTTTAATAAAATTTAATTTTCTATTATAGAGCTCATCGGACGCTGATAGTCTTAAATGCAAGGTGTGTGGATATCCATATGAAGTTGAAAGATCGAACAAGTAAGTATTTGTGAAGTGACTTTATTTAACATAGTTTAATTAATGATTATGTTTTAATTAGCTTCCATTTTCTTTTAGACTTGATTGGGAGCGGGGATTCACACCTCAACATTGGGCAAGTACTTGTGCATTCGTCACACTTATGTGTCTAGCTGGTGCAGGAGCATGGATTACTGTACAAGTCTTTGAAGATCCTATAATTCGAGTATTGAGCGCCGGTTTCGCTTTGATAGTAATTTACGTTTGTGTTAGGTAAGAATAATTAAATATGTTAATAGTTTAGCATATGTGTCAGGCGTAAAACTTTAATATTATGATTTTTTAGATTTTTGGGGCTAAATACGGTGTCAGCATATCAACGTGCCAAAGTATCTTCTTTAAATATAATCGCATCGAAAGAAAAAATTTATAATGAAGATTCGAAAACTCTTTCAACTATAAGTGAAACTGTAGCAGTTGATATACCAATAAAGTCTGGACTTACATCAACTTAAGGTTAAGTATAATAAACGGAAGTCGATACCATTATCAAAAAGATACAAAAATACATATATTTTTTTTTAATAAATTAATTTATAATTATTTTTATAATTAAATGGTTTTTTAAATTGTTCATTTTTTTTCTTTGAAACAATTAAGATTTTTATTTATAATCTTTGTAATTAAATTTAGAAAATAGTTTATTTTTTAATAATGTTAAATCATTTTATTTTTTATTCGACTGTACAAAAATAATAAGTACTTATTTAGACTAAATCAGTGTTTAAATTAAAATTGAAAATAATTAATGCCAATCATCTTGCTCATTTTGATAGCAAGTATTTAGAAGACACACTCAATTTTAAACAAGTCTAGTTTATTTAATTGATCCGATTTAACTGTAAATCTTATAATCGGTAGATCAAAATCAATTACCTCATTCAAAATTCATTTGCATAATAATTAGGTTTAGATAAATGATAAATACTTGTTAAAAGTAAATTATTTAAAAGGCGTAGTTAAATAATCGATCCATTGTTGTTCCAAAGTTTTAGTTTTATGTGATATTAAATAAAATTGAGAAATTACAACTCCATTTAAATAATTTTAAATAATCTGAGGTTGTCACAAAATTGTTTAAAAATAAATAAAAAATGAATTAACTACGCCTTTTAAATTAGAGAAATTAAGATACATTTATTTATTTCGCATACACGAAAAAATTTAACGATGCCAAAACTCCCATTATAAAATATAATACTTTTGAATAAGTTCAAATACGAGTAATATTTAAAATACTTAAGTGGATGTGTCACAAGAAATAGTTAATGCAAACCGCCAGTTCAGAAAGTTATATTTTATATAGATCGACTGCTTATTGTAAATATCGCTTTATTAATTTTATTTTTTAGATTTAAATATATCTTACTTTTAATATACAAATATTTTATTATAAATAAAACTAATAAATAACATTACATTAAAGGCTTACATTTATTTTTCATTTATAATGGCTTTTGAATAATTGAGTAAATAGTTTATGATAAACACATTTTATAAATTTTGTATGGTGCAAAACTTCTTTAAATAATTTATTGTGTAACACGGAGAGTACCGCGTTTTATTTCATTTTCTTAACTGGCTAAGGTTTATTATAAAATTCTATGAAGATGTCTGCAAATGTCAAATAAAAATGGCTAATTCAGTATTATCATTCAACATATATCGTAGAGTGAAATAGTGTTCTCATTTGCTATTTAGAAGAAGATGATATAAAAACACAATATACATCTTTAAGGATAAAAAAGATATGGTTTTTAAAGGATATGGTTTTTCTTAGTTTGTTTACCGTAATATTACAGCTGTATATTTGAATTTATTTTCAGTTATTGTTAATTAAACTCACTTAAGCAGAATAACCATTTTAAAGTAGTACATAGTAGTATCTTGTTGTATTTAGCGATTAGATTAATAACACCTTAGTTTAAATCTAAATCTTTTATATAAAACAAATTAATTTTTTATTTTATATCATAAGAACGAAAAGAAATATATGTTTATCAATCATTTCTAATTAATGTGAAACATAAAGAAGAAGAGGGAGTCTGTGATAATAAATAAATAAATAAGCGACGAAAAATGATAACAATACAAAGAAAACTATACATACACATACAAATGTTTTAATTTAGTTATAAAATAAAATTAATTTTTCGCAATACCATTGTTCAGTTACGTACCTATGCCTGTTTATATGATTGAGTTAATGTTATATAAATATCGTATTTTAATAAATTATAATAAAAATGATTTTTTTTATTGTTATTAAATAATGTACTAGTTAAGTAACAGTTCATGTATAAAGTCATAGATTAATAAAAAAGGTTTAAACAATCATTGTGTTTTGTTGTATTCCCGAACCTATGTCTTTTGAAGCAACTAGTTCTGAAAAATGATGGCGCTGGAGCGATATGCGTATACTCAGCCGTTGGGGCAAGTAAACTTACGTTATAATTATGATAAAGCCGCCGTGAGTAGAAGAGTCGGGTATGAGACATCCCTGAGCCATTATCGGTGCGGGTCTTGGTGGTAATAAAACATTCTTTCATCTCAAAAAATGCAAAATATCTTAAAACAATTTTTACACGAGCCCTCTACAAAAATGCAGAACAATCTTATTTTCAACGCCTGGTCAGCATGCAGCTATATATACACGACCTTATTTCATTTATTAAATGCAGAAAGTATCATTTCAATTTTATCAAGAGTCCTGTTCTTTCTTTATTTCAAATAAGCAGAAATATCTGCTCTTCAACGCCTGATCAGCCTGCAACTATATGTACACAACTTTCTTTCATTTTAAGAAATGCAAAAAAACCTTTATTTACTAGAAAGAAAATTTATATTTCTTCATTTTTTATATCGATCTGCTCAAAAATAAAGAAACTGCTTCATTTTATTTTAGATAACTACGCGTGTCTGGCTTTTATGCGACCTTTTATAAATCCATGGACATTTTTTTCTAAATCTTTTTTTTTGATTCTTTGAAATATTTTGATGTAGTTGTGTTTGTTATGCTCTAAAATAAGGAACTGCTTCATTTTATTATAAATAACAACGAGTGTCTGGATTTTATGCGACCTTTTTTAAATCCATGGACATTTTTCTCTAAATTTTTTTTTTTGATTCTTTGAAATATTTTCATGCAGTTATGTTCGTTATGCTCTAAAATAAAGAACTGCTTTATTTCATTTTTAATACCTACGCAATTCTGGCTTTTATGCGACCTTTTTTAAATCCATGGACATTTTTTTCTAAAATTATTTTTTGATTCTTTGGAATATTTTGATGCAGTTATGTTCGTTATGCTCTAAAATAAAAAACTGCATCATTAGATTTTACATACCTACGCGATTTTGGCTTTTAAGCGACCTTTTTTATTTTCATGGACATTATCTTCAAAAGAAATAATTACATTTTCTTGAATTTTTTTGATGCAGTTATGTTCGCTATGCTTTAAAATAAAGAACTGCTTCATTAGATTTTAAATATCTACGCAGAAACTCAAAAAATTGCATTGCTCTTAAAATCATAAAAGTGAACCTTTTCATCATTTTTAACAAGATTATAGTCTTCTTTCTATATGGAGATTTAATATATTGATATATCATAAACTAAAATACTTATTTAAAAATGAATTATAAATTTGAAATCAGCATTCAAAATTAAGTTAAAATCCGTTATAAAATGACATATATTTTTCTTAAATTTTTATGAAAAGTAAGAAGGCTATACTCTTTGTTACTTTTTATAAAAATGACATAATTTATTTGGAGGTGTGATATATGTTTTCTAACGTAGTTTTTTATGCTGATTCCAAAATTGCAAACTATTTTTCATTAGCTCGTATGGTTTCTTAGTAATCGGCGTTTAAAACTTTGTTTTATTTTGACTTTGAAATGCAAATATCAAATATATGTCAATATTTTAAAAAGTAACAAGAGTATAGCCTTCTTACTTTTCATAAAAATTTAATAAAAATATATGTCATTTTATAACGGATTTTAACTTAATTTTGAATGCTGATTTCAAATTTATAATTCATTTTTAAATAAGTATTTTAGTTTATAATATATTAATATATTAAATCGCCATATAGAAAGAAGACTATAATCTTGTTCAAAATGATGAAAAGGTTCACTTTTATGATTTTAAGAGCAATGCATTTTTTTGAGTTTCTGCGTAGATATTTAAAATCTATTGAAGCAGTTCTTTATTTTAAAGCATAGCGAACATAACTGCATCAAAAAAATTCAAGAAAATGTAATTTTTTATTTTTGAAGAAAATGTCCATGAAAATGAAAGAGGTCGCTTAAAAGCCAAAATCGCGTAGGTATTAAAAATCTAATAATGCAGTTTTTTATTTTAGAGCATAACGAACATAACTGCATCAAAATATTCCAAAGAATCAAAAAAAAAATTTAGAAAAAAAATGTCCATGAAAATAAAAAAGGTCGCTTAAAAGCCAAAATCGCGTAGGTATTAAAAATCTAATGATGCAGTTTTTTATTTTAGAGCATAACAAACATAACTGCATCAAAATATTCCAAAGAATCGAAAAAAAATTTTAGAAAAAAAATGTCCATGAAAATAAAAAAGGTCGCTTAAAAGCCAAAATCGCGTAGGTATTAAAAATCTAATGATGCAGTTTTTTATTTTAGAGCATAACGAACATAACTGCATCAAAATATTCCAAAGAATCAAAAAAAAAATTTAGAAAAAAAATGTCCATGAAAATAAAAAAGGTCGCTTAAAAGCCAAAATCGCGTAGGTATTAAAAATCTAATGATGCAGTCTTTTATTTTAGAGCATAACAAACATAACTGCATCAAAATATTCCAAAGAATCAAAAAAAAATTTTAGAAAAAAAATGTCCATGAAAATAAAAAAGGTCGCTTAAAATCCAAAATCGCGTAGGTATTAAAAATCTAATGATGCAGTTTTTTATTTTAGAGCATAACGAACATAACTGCATCAAAATATTCCAAAGAATCAAAAAAAGAATTTAGAAATAAAATGTCCATGAAAATAAAAAAGGTCGCTTAAAAGCCAAAATCGCGTATGTATTAAAAATCTGATGATGCAGTTTTTTATTTTAGAGCATAACGAACATAACTGCATCAAAATATTCCAAAGAATCAAAAAAATATTTTAGAAATAAAATGTCCATGAAAATAAAAAAGGTCGCTTAAAAGCCAAAATCGCGTAGGTATTAAAAATCTAATGATGCAGTTTTTTATTTTAGAACATAACGAACATAACTGCATCAAAATA
Organism: Panorpa germanica; assembly: GCA_963678705.1. Lineage (NCBI taxonomy): Eukaryota > Metazoa > Arthropoda > Insecta > Mecoptera > Panorpidae > Panorpa > Panorpa germanica. The sequence continues at coordinate 13,136,734 of OY783211.1, read as the reverse complement.
TTTCAAAAAATCAACAAAAAAAAAATTAGAAAAGAATGTCCATGAATTTAAAAAAGGTCGCATAGAAGCCAGACACGCATAGTTATTTAAAATATAATGAAGCAGTTCCTTATTTTAGACCATAACGAATAGAGCTGCGTCAATAAGTTTGAAATAAATAAACATTTCTTTGCAGAAAAGTACCTATTCATTGAGAAAATATTTCAAGAATGCCAGAAAAGCGTAGATATTGTAAAGTTAATTAAATAGTTTATCAAATTAACGTGCAACTTATACAGCCCAATTAAAGAGTTACCCACATTTGAAATATTAATTAGCTAAGAAAGAAAAAGCACATATCTCACACTTGCAGAAAATTCTAATTTTAACGCCTAAATAACATGCAATGATTTGTACGTCAATTAAAGTATATATTGTTGCATATCGATCAGGCGCCATAGCTTAAAAAGTAAGTAAAATTTATGAAATAAATGTTTAACTTTATCTGTTATATCTACTGTTTAGTAGATGGCGCATTTTATATTTAAATTATTGCAAAGTAATTATATTTGGAATAATATTACGAATATTTTAATTAAATCATTCATATATAAAACAGACGTCGCTCTGCGACGAGGTCTACGATATTATACGTATTTGCAATGGTTCTCTTTTAATGGTTGGTTATTTCTAAATTATTTTAACAGTACAGTACGGACGTTTAAACGTTGACGCAAAGTTGTTGTTCCTCCAGATCGATTACCATACCAGCGCTATATTTTTTGTGCTTACTTGTTGTATCGTTAAATTATTTATATCCTAAATATAATTGAGCAGTGGTGTAACTTACGTACGAGGCACTCACACTATAAAAACTATAGAATTTAGTTGACAGTGGTGATGAATTTAAAAATAGAAACGTGTAGGCGTTAAATTTCTGATACAGATTTTTAATACTTTACTTACCATGGATGAGTATTATTATTCTAATTCGGTATAAAACTTGAAAACAGATATATGAACCCTTCAAAAACTAGGTAGGCAACTAATCTAACACTACACAATGAAATGCGTACATATTATAAGAAAAGTTCTATTTTTAATTGCTCTTGATAGAATATATATCATTATTCATAATTAGTAATAAAAATTTTCTGTTTTTATAATTGTTAATAATCAATACGATTTTATTTTGTAACGTTGTTACTTGTATGTAGCTCAAGGAATATTGCTCATAAAATTAAATAATTGTTATATGTGACGGTGTATTGTAAAAGTAATTGTTATTAATTTTATACAGCTTTGCACAAAGTAATTATAAATAATTGAATTAATAAATATCCTTGTGTCTGCCTTATCTGTATCTGTAGACAAAAAGTTTCGAGATTGTGTCATGGACAATTTCTTTCCATAATTAAGATTTCAGATTTCCGCAAGATAACATACGCTATTCTGTCTGGCAGCATTCTAAAAATTCGTGGACCAGTTTTTCTAAAAGTTAAACATTTATATTTCTTAAAAACGTTACATATTTTCTAAGATAGTTTTTTATGCTGATTTTAAAATTGAAAACCATTAACTGTTGCAGCTTCCATATAACTGCGCATGATCCTGACTTCAACTTGCTGATACCTTCTAAACGATAACACTTATTGGAAATGAATTACAAATATGAAATCAGCTTTTAAAAATGCGTTAGAAACCATTTAATATTAACAACATTTTCTTTTTCTATTTTTATTAAATTAATTAACAAGAGTATAACATTTAAATTTTTTTAACAAAATGTAACCTTTTTTTATGATACATGTTTTCTAACGTAGTTTCTTTTATCCTGGTTATATAAGTGAAAACTATTTTTAATTATCTGTTTCGGTTTTCAAGTAATCTGCGTAATGAACATGTTGGAAGAGCAGTGAAAAGACAAACAAATAAGAGTGGTATCAAAACAGTTACCAGGAGAAAGAAAAAGAAGATAACGTAAAGAGCAAGAATGAAAGAGAAGAAAAAGTAAGGGTCAATAGCGGAAGAAGAAGACACTGAAAGAAATAGAAGCATAACCTCACTAAATAGTTTGCTTAGTTGCCGAATTGGCTTAAGTTTATGTTACTAAATACAATGCGGTGCAACTAATTTCATCCCAGCTTATTTCGATACGTTATTGTCAACAACGTTGATAGCTACACATTTTTTTCTATTTGTATATTTAAATATATGCAAACTTTTTATACTGTTACTTCTTATTCATTGAAATTAATCAAAAATGTATGTTTTTATTACCTGAAGAATTTATAAATATTTCTTTTTTTTAATTTCTTTTTTCACGCAAAATTATTGCTAGCGAAATGTGATAATACATACAAAGTACCGTAATACGTATAAAAAACCTAATTTTGAAGTACACTCGTATGTGAAAGTCAATTTTTATGTTCAATGACCGCACATGGGAGCAACGAACTGATTTTATATTTCAGATTTACAAACAACGCGTCATCACTCATTTTCAAATAAATATCGTTTACGCGATTAACTATTTGTTAATTAGATAGGTTAGGTTTAAACAATTCAAATTTATAGAAATAATGCGAACATAACCTAAAAATGGGATTGAGGAACAATGTTAAACGTAAACTGTTACAAATGTTGTTAAACATAATAGACGATGCGTATTAAGATTAGGACCAGGTGTATTAATTACTTTTAAGATGCATTAAGTTAAGATGCAACTAGGTAATACAATTTTACAAAATCATTTTAATAAAATCCTCTGTATGTTACTAAAATTAATATATGGGAACTGAATTCTTTTTCAATATACAGGTGTCTGTATTTAACGTGTATATTCTTTCAGTAATAAACCCACAACAAATGATATCAACCTTTACAAATTGTATGAATTTAAAAATGGTACTAATTTTACAACTGGTAAAGTCAAAAGCGTGTGTTAATTTTATTCTTTAATGTTTCAGACACTGCTTTGACTGCTTATCTGATTACTGGACTCTAAACATTTTAAATTTATAATTACTGCAACACATTTATCATTTTTAGGCTCTCATTATAAATATGTTAATGTATAACAACAAGTGCATTTTAAATATTTAAATATTCAAGCCAAGGCTGACATAAATAAAAAGTAATTTGAATATAAGTGTAAAAGTGACAGGTGGAAAGAATGACTACAGTTTTGACATTTACAAGAAATGGTACTGATAGTGGTTTACCAGTGTTCAAATAACAATTATGAACTAGTATATAGGTTGTTAGTGATTTACTTTATCTATAAACATGCACTTTAGGTTAAATTATGAATTGCTGTTCAGCGAGTTTTCAAAACTGTAACATAACCTGCAAGGTAAGATCAAGGCATTCGTACACTCACTATGTCAAACTGATACTTGAATTCGAATTTAAATTGCGTTGCGGTAATGATGTTCGTAATTCTAAAGAATCTGTTGCATAATAATTGTGCTCGCAATTTCGTATTGTTCGTTTGACATCTACTAAAATTAGGATTTGTTAGAATGTAGGTTTTCTATTCTACTATTGCAGTCTCCAAATAAGATGAACTTATTGATTGTTATTCTGTATTTAGAAATGTAGAATTTACATTTAGTTTATGCAATTAAAATGTTTGTACATAAAACTTATGTACATACATGTTACATAACTATGTTTCGTGGCAAAATAATCAATCGTCTGTATAATTATAATTTAAAATACGATTATTTGATTTGCATATATTTGATGTATTTATAATTGAGTTATCTCCAGAGGTGGAATAAGAGGTAGTAAGGTCTTCAATTCAGTCACAATTTACATTCTTCTACAGGTCCGCTAATTCAGCGAGACTATAGTCTCGCTAGAATATGTTATAGACTATATATAGTCTATAACATATTAGAGTCAATATTTTTGAGGTTAAATTAAGGCTAATTTATTCCTTATTTATTTATATAGCTATTTATTTCAACCGGTACCGCATTTAGACCCAAAATGGCTTCTTAATACGGCCCTGTGAACATTGGTGAAAGTAAATGCATCGGATGCCTAATAATACTAATCTATAGCGACCAATCGTACAACATATAGGTTAGAATGTACCCATATTCAATTATAAACATATTGCAAATGTAAATTGCAACTTACATAGAAAAAGAATAAGAAGAAGCAACATACAATTTAATTAAATTTAATCTATTATTTATTTGTATTTTGTACAAGTCATGTGATTACTTTGTACGCACTTATTAGTAGATCGCTTATTACGTCACTATTCAAAATGGCGGATACATAAAAAGATTGTTGTTTTACGATAAAAAACTTTGTAATCATATATAGCAGTGGTATCCGCAACAGATTTTTTGGGAAGGGCACTATGATATCTTGAACACCGCTGGGATAAATATTGGAAGATTGACATGACAAGTGTCCTACTACACGGTGGGACGAATGTTTGATCCGAATGATTTATTTATTTTATGTTTAACAAAAACTTTCAAGTATAAAACCTTCCTTTGTTGGACGATTCGTGCAGCAGTGCATGTGACATGTGGATCAAGTGTGTGGTTGGGGTAAAAAAATCCCATCGCATCAAAGAGCGACAACAGCCCGAACTTCTTCCAACTTGAACGTTGGATTCTCTTAGTTCCAGCAGCGTCCAACGTTGAAAGGTGTATCACAACTATTTCGAAACTTTTGGACCTAATCAAACACTTGGGTTTTACTCAGAGTAGCATCGCCAAACTGAGCTTGGAGCCTCTTCGAAATTTCATTAGATTTCAAACCTTTATTGGCGAGAAGGTGGCACTGGTCAAGTGAAGAAAATTCTATTATATATTTGAATAACCTAAATTTGTATTGTGTACTGTATTTGATAGTTGGAACCACTTCGTTCCAATTGTTTGGATTATCGAGGAAACACTGTAACACTTATATACATACAAAAAATTGCACATTAAATTGAGACAATTCCAAGCAAAAAGCGACGTGTTCGGATGAGGTTCAGGGCCAATTTCAGTGCAACGTTTTCCAACATATTTTTGAACTCTGATAGCCCGCCACCTCTGCAATTTAGTGTGATACATTTATATACATATATCTATATCGTATCATATGCGTACCTCCTTTTATCGACGTCATGTCATAACGATAATTTGCGCAATAATATTAATTTATGCGAGTATGCAAAGTAACAAAAAAGTATGTATTTAATCTTACACAGAAATTAAAAAAAAATGTCATGTAATTTATTTATTTATTATTAATACATTCATTTACTTAGAATGCGTACATTTGTTGACTGTAAAACTTTCAAATTTTAAAAATGCTTTCATTCAAACTAAAGTGGTCCAAAGGGAAGCCAAGATCGTTGTTGCCAACCGCTGTTGCTGAACTATGTTAGACCAAAACTCGATTTTAACGTTGGTATATATAAAGTGGTACTTTGGGTTACAATTTCCGCAAAAAATTTGATCGATTTGCGTACATTGTCTCGGGTTACGAACTTAATTCGTTCGTCAGTCGAAATATTCGCTAACCGAAACAATTTTTCACATTGAAATTATAGTAAATGTAATAAATCCATTCCCTATCCTAAGTGCATAGGTTCACAACTCAAATTTTAATAATTGCATGTTAATAACTCGTGCAGAACTAAGTAGCATCAAAGTCGCGAATATGGTGGGTGAACTATATGTTTATTTTAACACAGAAACTAGGAATGAATATGTTTTGCTGTTTTACCGTTGCCGTTTATCTAGCAACTGGATTCCAGAATGACTGTCTGTTGCGAGGCATATTCAACCGGTTCTAGGAATAAAACTAATTTTATTAATAAATAAAAGTTATCATTTTATGTTAAATCAATTCATAGAAATACGTTTGCAGGGTTAGGCACGATCGTTTGTGTATTGAATACAGTGTCGTACCGAGATTAATACTACTATCTCGCGAAATAAATTGTATCTAGTCTTAATTGTCTTGCAACCTGTCTGCAATTATCTTTCCTTATTTAACTCTCTTGAAAAATCAATTGTATCGAGTCATATCTAATTCAACCGCGTCTGTGCACTATACCTGCATCAGGAATTTTCCACCCAGATCTCAGTTTTTTTGTCATTTGGATAAATAGGTAGTATTCAAGAAATTATCTTAGTATTTGAGTTTAATAATTTATCAAACAGTGTACCTAAAAAAACAGGTAATTTATAGCCATACTTGTATATAGCGAATGTCCTATGTTTTCTGGGTTTATTTAAGTTGAAAGCTAGGTTTATTTAAAATTTGTGAGTGAGAGTTCTGATCTAGATATAGTTAATACTGTCTGAGGAAGATGGGGATTATTTACGATCATCTGGCTGTTCACATTTCACATGAATCGGAGCAATATCCAAGAAAGAATGTGCAGTGTCTCAATGCTGCGAATTGTCGAATAAAAGTACACATTTATATAAAGGTCAGAGTTTGGTGCTTCACCTTGATTCATTTTAGTGTGTTTAGACCTTAATTCACATGTTACCATAGCTGTCGCTGCATACGCCTTCCATCCCTTCGCACACTGCAAGCGACACAGCCGTCCGAATACAGGCGTTACGTACTCTCACACTGGATCGTATATGAGAGAACTTTAGCCAAGCGAATACATGCTACAACGCTAAACCTATCCCTACCTTGTAAATGCAATCAGCCATCTCAGACTGGAAGTCAATGCAATAGTCTCTTTCATAACAGTGGTGTATCGATAAAAATTAAAGTAAAAGTTTGTTCTCGTGATAAATTATGTTAGTGCAAAACAACTGCAATACACCCTACAGTACACAAGTTTGATTTGGCGTACTGTTGCATCGGTACGTGGTATGTATGTCAACCAAGCTGAATGTGCTTGTGTCCTATGTCTTAATTTCTATAAAAGTGTACTATATATTGATAAAGTGGGTTACTAGAACCTCAAATGTTCAATTATTTTTTAATAACTCCTTATATGTTAAGAGATATTAACAATTAAAAAAGACATTTTGCCTCTTTAATTATTAAAGGGATTACAACATAGCTTTGTACACATTCCAAGTGCATGTGACATCACAATCCTTGTATAAGGTTACCAACCTTACAGCTCATAAATCTCTGCTACATGTATTTATATATCAAAATATCAAATATTATTTACAATTATTTCAAGGAACAATAAAATTTCAATATTATGTCTGCCGTAACAGGGTTAAATAAAATAAAAACTTATTATTCTTTGATTTGACTTGATTATTTGACTACCAACAGCTATAGAACATTACCACAGCACTGACCTCCTCAACAAATAACTGACGTTAAAATGCATTTCACGTCATACAAATATGGCCGACCATTTCTAGCGCTAAAACTACAATTCAAACTTTTAATTGCTATATCTCCGTCAATATTTAGATATTTAATAAAATAGACACGCCAATACACATTTATTAACATCAATTTGAATCAACAATTGAAAAATCGATCACAAAAAAATGAGGACACAAGCCCATTCTCCGTCGCTTAAATACACTTGAAGTGTGCGACAGGTTTTTCAAGCATTATACTTACAACTTCGCATAGCTTGTCTATGTTCCTAATGGAATCTCCTCTTACTATAATATGAGATTTGCGTGCTAAATACAAGCAAAAAATTCTAGAAAATACATGAAATTAAAGATGTTTGTATGCCTGTTTCACCTTGCATTGACATATGCAGTATAAACAAATACAAATCAAAATCTAAACACCATAAATCTAACTCATTATTTCATTATAAAATACAGGTATTCTTAATTACCAAAAAAAACTTTATTATTAAGTTTAATACCAGACTTAGTTGGTAAACAAGTCGATAATTAAGAAATAAAACAATAATTCTTTTCTTTGCTTAGTTGATGAGTTATTAAAATTAGGCTGCTTGCGTCGTTAGCTGTCTGGGCACTATACAACTGTCTGGCTAGGAATATTATGCAGTGTTGTTTTCTAAATTTACTAAAGTTATTTATGTTTAAGAGCATCCGACATTATAAAGTATCTTTAATTGAAGTAATCACAAAAATGTATTTGTACTTTATTTAAAAGACTTTGTTATAATATAATTCGCAAACTCTGTTGCTTCCTTGCTGTCTGAGTTACAAATGAGTAATTCGTACTTAAACCGAAATCATACGACGTGCTCCTGATCAACTAATGACTAGTGTGTAAAATGTATACCTAAACTAATTATTCTGCGTTAGAAAAGTAAATAAATAATAAATTATATAATACCATTAACATGTAAATAATTAAATATTATTCTTGTGTTCGATATAATTTATTTTGCAGAAAATAAAACGATCCAGCAGAAGAGGTTAAATCTGATTGAAAATAAGACAAGCAAAAACTTGTTTTTTTTAATGTTTATATATTTTTAAACAATGCCAGTTTTATTTTGTCATGTTATCCATTTAGCGATTAGGCTGAAGTTTAGGATTCCGACAATGATAAGAATTCACAATGTTGCTAATGACTTGAAATTATCTAGACAACTTACAAAATATATTGATTGGACAAGGACTAGACAAAATGAAATTTTCAGAAACTTATTAAAATACCAATGAAGAAAATGTAATGTATGATTAAACTCAATAATCACCAGTAAAACCATTAAGGTTAATTTAATTTAATTTAAGGAAGCGATAATGAATGATTTTTGCAAAGATAAAACATTATTAAGTTCACATTATGTCCACGACTGTACCTTGTAACAATTCCATCAAGTTCCGTTATCCTTAATGTGCAATCACCTGTCGTTGTAATAGTACTAATTTATTCTCATGCGAACACTGTTAGATTAGTTGCATAGCGTTGATTTGTTAGGGGATGACTACAACTATTGGTAAAGACTACACAGAGAAAAAAGGTTCTTGCTCAGCAAACGGCAAATACCGGATAGGACCAACTTCATGACCAGTCCGTTGGAAAGTATGCGACAGGGCCGAATTTCGAGGTGTGCGGAGAAGCGAAGGCCCTTTTTTTTCTGAATAAAAGGAACAATCTTTTCCGTCAAGTCTTTTAAAAGTTTATTGCTTTTATCTCTATTGTGGGGGTCCTTCTCTTGCGGCAGTAACCCAACCTGCTCTCCTTAAATTCGAGCCTGGTATGCAATAAGATATCTTTATAGTGTATATTATTATAAAATTAATTTTTGGTATTTTAAATATTTTCTACAGGTTGGATTGCCTAATTATAGATATTTTTCATAATTCACTCTAAAATAAATAATCCCTTATCATTACATGAAAGAATTGATAAACTATTGAGACCTCCGTAACAAAGAAATGTTCCGCCAATGGGAACGACGGTGCATTATTATTATTGCGATAAAGGCAAATTAATTTCAAAACTTTCACATTACAAAAATTTAAAATTAACCACTTACATTCCATTTAAAGCAGAAGTCTCCAAATTACAGCCCGCGGCTCAAATTTGGATAATCGAACAGTGACAGTAATATAAATTTCAGATGACGAACAAAATAAGTCACCCAAAGAGAAGATAGCTAAATTTAAAATAAAAAACTTGGAAAAATGTGGTCCCTTTACCGATTTATAATTCACTAAATGCACGGGGAGTAAATAAAATGTCTTGGCAACTTCTTCTGTCAACGAGTTCTGTCAACTTATGAAGATATATAATCATAGAAAATTTGAATAAGGCAGCGATGTAGTTTACATATCAACAGTAATTTCAAAATCAAATGGTAGCCATTGAAACAATCGGTAAAAATTATGTTTAAATAAAAACTTTCTAATAGATTCAGTAAATAATAATGGATGAATAGTATACACAAATTGATTTGCTTGGTTTTAACACTTCAAATAGTAAATAAGCCTAACGACTGGTATATATGTATATATATATGCATATAATATGTATATATAACTTATAAGTATGTTCACATACAATGTATTACGAACATGTTCTTCACTCAGTGCTTCACACCTCTACAATTATGTTCTTAACTCAGAAGCTAGCTGTACTTTAGTATTTTGTTGCACCAGTTTGTAGTAAGATATTGCAAGCAAAATCATTTCTCATCCATTCACTTTTGCACTTAATCACTGTAAAATATTTGATAGGGGACATTAAAACTTCCGATTCA